>CM074193.1:26781918-27981918 GCA_037179385.1 Holothuria scabra
CAGTGGGGATTGTCCCGAACGGAGAACAAGAGGGGAGTCCCACCCGTGGAAGGGCTGAGAGGGTTGTCCCACCAGAAGAGGGGCCACAAAGGAGTCCCACCCAGAGGCCCAGAGGGGAGTCCCACCCGGGGAAGGGACCCAGAAGGGTGACCCACCCGGGTAATTGCCCAGAGGAGAGTCCCAACCGGGGAAGAACCCAGAGGGGAGTCCCAACCGGGGAAGGGACCAGAGGGGAGTCCCACCAGGGTAGGGACCAGAGGGTTGTCCCACCCGGGGAAGGGACCAGAGGGGAGTCCCACCCGGGGAAGGGACCAGAGGGAAGGCCCACCCGGGAAGGGCCCAGAGGGAAGTCCCACCCGGGGAAGGGACCAGAGGGAAGTCCCACCGGGGAAGGGCCCAGAGGGAAGTCCCACCGGGGGAGGGCCAGAGGGGTGTCCAGGCCGGGGAATTGCCCAGGGGGAAGGGACCAGAGGGGAGTCCCACCGGGGAAGGGACCAGAGTGGAGCCCCACCCGGGGAAGGGACCAGAGGGAAGGCCCACCGGGGGAGGGCCAGAGGGGTGTCCAGGCCGGGGAATTGCCCAGGTGGAAGGGACCAGAGGGGAGTCCCACCGGGGAAGGGACCAGAGTGGAGCCCCACCCGGGGAAGGGACCAGAGGGAAGGCCCACCGGGGAAGGGCCCAGAGGGAAGTCCCACCGGGGGAGGGCCAGAGGGGTGTCCAGGCCGGGGAATTGCCCAGGGGGAAGGGACCAGAGGGGAGTCCCACCGGGGAAGGGACCAGAGTGGAGCCCCACCAGGGGGAGGGACCAGAGGGAAGGCCCACCGGGGAAGAGCCCAGAGGGAAGTCCCACCGGGGGAGGGCCAGAGGGGTGTCCAGGCCGGGGAAGGGCCCAGAGTCCCACCGGGGAGGGGCCAAAGGGTTGTCCCACCCGGGAAAGTGCCCAGAGGGGAGTCCCACCCGGGGAAGGGACCAGGGGGAGTCCCACCCGGGGAAGTGCCCAGAGGGGAGTCCCACCCGGGGAGGTGCCCAGAGGGGAGTCCCACCCGGGGAGGGGCCAGAGGGGTGTCCCACCCGGGAAAGGGACCAGAGGGTTGTCCCACCCGGGGAAGGGACCAGAGGGGTGTCCCACCCGGGGACGGGCCAGAGGGGTGTCCCACCCGGAAAAGGGACCAGAGGGTTGTCTCACCCGGGGAAGGGACCAGAGGGGTGTCCCACCCGGGAAAGGACCAGAGGGGAGTCCCACCCGGGAAAGGACCAGAGGGAAGTTCCATCGGGGGAGGGCCAGAGGGGTGTCCCACCCGGGGAAGTGCCCAGAGGGGAGTCCCACCCGGGGAGGGGCCAGAGGGGTGTCCTACCCGGGGACGGGCCAGAGGGGTGTCCCACCCGGAAAAGGGACCAGAGGGGAGTCCCACCCGGGAAGGGCTAGAAGGAAGTCCCATCGAGAGGAGGGCCAGACGGGTGTCCAGGCCGGGATAGGACCCAGAGGGAAGTCCCACCGGGGTGTCCAGGCCGAGGAGGGGACCAGAGGGGAGTCCCACCCGGGGAAGTCCCACCCGGGGAAGGGATCAGGGGGAGTGCCCAGAGGGGAGTCCTACCCGGGAAGGGCCCAGAGGGAAGTCCCATCGGGAGGAGGGCCAGAGGGGTGTCCAGGCCGGGATAGGACCCAGAGGGAAGTCCCACCGGGGTGTCCAGGCCGGGGAGGGGTCCAGAGGGGGAAGCCCCACCTGCATCCAGAGTGGGAGTCCAGGCCGGGAAAGGCCGCAGAGGGGTGTCACACCCGGGAAAGGGACCAGAGGGAAGTCCCACCGGGGGCAGGGCCCAGACGTTTCTCCCACCCGGGGAAGACCCCAGAGGGGAGTCGCACCCGGGGAAGGGCCCAGACGGGAGTCCCACCCGGGGAAGGGACCAGAGGGAAGTCCCACCGGGGGCAGGGCCCAGCGGTTTCTCCCACCCGGGGAAGGGCCCAGAGGGGAGTCCCACCCCGGGGGAGGGCCAGACGGGTGGCCAGGGCGGGAAAAAGGCCAAAGGGGAGTCCCACCCGGAGGGGAGTCAAACCGGGGGGAGGGCCAAAGGGGAGTCCCATCCGGGGAAGGGAGCAGAGGGGAGTCCCACCCGGGGGGCCCAGAGGGAAGTCCCACTGGGGGTGGACCAGAGGGGTGTCCAAACCGCGGAAGGGCCCAGAGGGGTGTCCAGGCCGGGAAAGAGCCCAGAGGGGTGTCCCACCCGGGAAAGGGCGAAGAGGGGAGTCCCATCGGGGAGAAGAGGGGTGTCCCACCCGGGGAAGGGACCAGAGGGGAGTCCCACCCAGGGAAGGGCACAGCGGGAAGTCCCACCCGGGGAAGAGCACAGCGGTGTGTCCCACCCGAGGAAGGGCCCAGAGGGGAGTCCCACCCTGGTAAGGGCCCAAAGGGCTGTCCCACCCGGGGAAGTCCCGGAGAGGCGCCAGAGGGGTGTCCGAGCCCAAGAAGGACCCAGAGGGGTGTCCCACCCGGGGAAGCCCACCCGGGGAAGGGCCACAGGGGAGTCCCACTGGGAGAAGGGCCGAGAGGGGAGTCCCACCCGGAAAAGGGCCAGAGCGGAGTGCCCACCTGGGGACAGGCCAAAGTCGAGTCCCACCAGGGGAAGGGCCAGAGGGGAGTCCCAGCTGGGGAAGGGAAAGTGGGGAGTCCCACCAAGGGAATGGAAAGAGGGGAGTCTTTAATACGTACGTGTTCTCCGTGTTCTTTACCTAGTCAGGTATTTGTTGTTCATCAGTCAACGATGATGAGGGCATAAAGCAGGGAAATGTCTGCAAGAAAAGGAAAAACTGCTATTCATGATGAGAAACACCGTTCAAGGCCTATAAGCAGAATAAGTACCCCTCCTAATATATCAAAATTTGATAAGACCTTAAAAGGCCAAAGGTCACGAGCAGTTACTCCAACTAGTTAATTTGTCACATGACTCAACAGCCAATCATGAAACAGGAATGTCTTCTACTCTACTTGAGGTGACTGCTCTTGTTCTTTAAAGCATTTGTCCGAAATTCTTCCTCATCCAGATACAATCTCAAAACTATATGTATATAATTAAAGCAATCTCAGAATACAGTTCAGGCTCTATTATATCAGCTTTGGTACTCTTGCATTGTTTGAATTGCTAAGTCAAATTGATAATTTTAGTAAACCCCCATTAGAATTTGTAGTATGGGGTGAGAGGATTGGCTCTTTGCACCCTTCTTAAAAAATGGAAAATTCTACCATTTCATAACCTCTCAAATCCGTTCAGTTCGGTCGGTATTGTCAGTGACGGTATTGTCGGAACTGGCAGAAAGTAAGAAATAACGCACATATTACACATAAAACCCGGACAATTACTGCACTAATTTGAGAGTGGCAAGATTCATGCAAGCGCCGAAGAAGAGATGACGTCATGCATCCCCGCTTACTATATTGAGTATTTCTTGTCCATGTCAAGGGGGAGAAGTCCACCTACAAATTTGCCATTGACTTACATTAATTTTGTGCACAATATTCAGCCTCCCTTTGGGATCTGGTCTGGTTAACAGGCCTGTTTTTCTTCCCGAAATGTTGCAATCACAGTTGGGAAGCAGACTCTATTCTGGGTCAGTTTCAGACTTTCTTTGTTGGATCTTAATTAGAAGTAAACAGAATAAAAAGCCATTCTCTTTTTCCAAGTTCTACATTTTCAGTATAGCAGTAGTTAAAATAAAAAATTGTTACTGTTATGGAGAATTTTATTTGTTATTTTAACTCGAGAGATTTACGAAACAAACATCGCGGGGTTGAAGAGAGAGGTTTTTGCCACTGAACTTTGAATCAAAAAGACTTTTTACATGACATTTTTCATCGAGTCATCACCTCTTTCTAAACATCCATTTGCTAACCATTGTATCTGATAGCATTATTCTAGGGGGATGTTTGATGTGAAGTTACGTATATGTATGAGAGTAACATAGCTGATTTGAAATGATTGAAACAATAATTCTGAAAATATGTAACTGATTGAGGTCCAATGGTGCAAAGTCTGATATATATCTTGTTTAATGACTATGGCTCTTAAAAGCAAATAGTCATTGTATCGACACTAACTTTAAATAAATGCTGTGGGGGGGATTGCTTAACTTCCAACAGTGGGACATGGTTTAAACCCGTGTATGGTGTCTGTTTACCCATCAGAGGGTAAAAATAAAAGTAATGAATTGAATATATGTAGATGGCAAATGGTGCTATATTTAATTTTTATAACAGGTCGGGTCCATTTGTAATTTGAATTGATACACCATATTCAACTTTGAGAATAGAACGAAAGATTAGGAAAACGTTTTTGACGGTTTTCAACGAAATCAGTGGCGTAACCAGAGGGGCAGGAGCAGGAAGGGAGAGAGACCCCAGTCAAACGCACTCCCCCAGCTTCTCGCCCCCCCCCCCCCAAATAAAATTTGAAGGTAAAAAATATGTATTGGATAAGGTGTGTTTAAGACCAAAGCCTTGATAATATGGATGATAATATGGATTCTCAGTACAAACAGAGGCTGAGAAATGCCCTTTACCGCATTCTCAGTGGCGCTTCAGCCAAAATGTTCTCTGTATGCTACAATCCTGACGATCAGAAACAATTACGAGAGATGTAAATGCACCTTACAATTTTCCACAGTTTTTCGATGTTTATTTATTCAATGACCGCGCATACAAGCTCCAATGATTATATTCAATTCATTTAACGGCAGTTGTATTTACAATTTGCTAATTTTATTGTCAGTAATATTTTATTGCAATCGAAAGCTCAAAGTAGCGGTTACTTGCAAGCCTGGGAAAGGTCATTTCCGGCTGTCAGAAGGGTCGCGATTTTTCTGTACGGTGCACACCCTCTTCCCCAAAATGAAAACGTCTGGTTACGCCACTGTATAACAAAATAAATACCACGTGTATTAAATCTGGTAGAATAAAATATAAAACAACAATAATGTTGTAAATATTATCCTGAATATTAATTGGCGAAGATTATTCCGTCAGCTGAGGGGTGTACAGAAATGCTACAATCCATTTCCTTGTCCTTCTCGCACCCAAGCTTTCGATATTATTATTACTATAAAAGAACCGTACTTTTTGAATTATTGAGAAAATTGATTCTTTTAGTAAAATTGACGATGCCAAGATGCGTGCTTAGCATTTTTATTTTATGACGTGTAATTCATCAATAAGTTTTATCCAGTGGCGTAGCTATGGGATTTTTTCCAGGGGGGGGGGCAAAAGGTATGAAATTTCCCCAAAACTTTTTCCCGGTCAATGTGTATGTATTTCATATAAAATATGCAAACTTTCAAGCTATAACAACATTTACTTCATGTCATTTTGTAATATTACCTGCATTTTAATCTTTAAAGTACAACATAGGAGCAATCGGAAATAACAAAGTAAGTATTATTTGGGTAAACAATATCTGGTTTATTTGTATGTACTAACGCAGTGGCGTCCGGAAATTTTTTGACGTTTTCAAGGAGCCTACATGCAAAATGGTGCAAAATTTTCGACTTTGACAGAAACAGTGTTAACAGTTGAATCCTGGTGGTTCATGGGGGTAAAACTGAAACTTTTGTGTCTTGACATGCATTTCTTTATGCCATTTATGCTCCTTACGAAGAAAACTTGTCATTAAATTTGCACACCTTTAGGAGTCAAAATAAATGAGCATTGATCGGTATTTGTGGTTTTTCTTGGCCACAAAATGTTATTGTGTCATGCAGATTATCCAAGCGGAGCGCCTACATCAGTTGGCGCGGAGCGTAGAAGAAAAATTTGGAAAAATCAGACCCCTTAGATGGCCGGAAATAGCATTTTCCCAGGCTAATACGAAGAATCTAGCCAGTCGCTTTCTTCTTTTGTCGTTTGCAATAAAATGCTCTCTTCAAAATATGTTCGCAAACTGCAAAGTGATCAGAGAGTTAAGAGCTAATTTTACCCCAAGTATGTAATTTTGCTCAAAAGACCGAGCGAAGCGCCACCATTGGTTGGCGCGGAGCGTAGAGAAAATTTCGAAAAATCAGACCCCTCAGATAGTCAAAATAGCGTATTAATGCTTGTAAAGAGAATCTAAACATGTAGTCTTTTTTATCGATGCCACCAGTGGGAAACGACAGAGTCTACCTTTTTAAGTAAAAAATGGGAATTTGACAGAATTTGCCTAGGTCTATTTGTAGGAATTAAAAAAATTGGCATCACTGAAAGACCTTGCAGGGACAATCCTTCCCCTTTGAAAATTTTTGAAAAATTGGTGCCACATATGCTATCTTTTGAAATAAAATCTGTGTTAATACGTATTTTTAAGAACAAAGAAAAAATGGCATCTGTGAGGGGGGCATGGCCCAATGGTCTCCCCTTAGCACGCCACTAAGGAGGCCTATAGTGGCTCGATCACACAGGATATCCTGTGAGAAAAGCAGTGTAGAAGGCTACAGGGTACTCATTGTCCATTTATTGTTACACTCAAAGTGAGCAGAAAGCTATTTTCCCGAACTAGCTTGCAAGCCTCCAAGGATTAGGCTAAGTTACAAAATCTAAGTGTGCCAACGGATCCCGTTAATTCTAATTTCTAGATTAACCTTTTAAGTTTATCGTTGGCCATGGATTGTTTCAGTACAATCGTACAGCTTCTGCTAGCTTGTAGAAGAACATAACAGCCTCGGGGGTCTACGGTAGTGACCTGTCAGTTTTCACATCCTTTTACTGATGAATTCCCAAAGTATCACCTGAATAACAGCTTCCTGTGCACTGAAATGCACTGATCATAACCCCCGTGCGTATACAAGCACAAGAGAACATTCAATCTGCTACGCGACGAGGACATTTCTGTGGCACGCGCACTGGGCCCGTTCATGACACTGGCGAAATCTGAGTTAATTTGTTGCATGAAAATACGAATTATGTATGAGAAATGTCTCACAATTTCTTATTCTAACAAAAATTTTGAGAAATTTTTGTGAAATTTTGTAATAATAAGAAGATTCATCAAATTTCCCCATGTTCATTAAATTTCCCCAAAAATTTTTTCCAGGAGGGGCAACTTGCCCCCCTGCCCCCCCAGTAGCTACGCCACTGGTTTTATCATTTCTGAAAATCGTGGGAGAGCCAACATTTCTTGCCCAAACATGCCCCAGTGTAACATCATCACACAACGCGTATTTCAGTGTACTGAAGGTTCTCTCTCCAAACCCCTCCCCCTTCCCTTCAGTGTGGCTGGCTACGTATATTTACAGTAAACTATTGTGATCTGCTTTGTGGGGAGTGAGGATTCATGCCGGCGGGAATTCCTTTGTATGGTATTTTATGTTCTTACAAATGTAAGACGGACTTCCTGACCTTCGGGCAGAGGTGAGTGTACTTTCATGTCACTTTCTATAATTATTTTTCCCAACCTGGGGACAGCCGGCGTGATATCTGAGCTATAGTTGCATGTAATTTCACCCTCTCCTCATCGAATAAAGCTTATTCAATCATTATATAACACTAAGTAAAACACGGACTTCCTACACATGGACAGAGCATACTGCGTTGAATATTGTCACTATCGTACGTGTGAGAAAAAGCGCACCAAGATGGCCGCCTGCTATGGTTTTGCGTAAAAAGTGTGGACGTGCTCAAGTCAACTCCCAGATTTTGCAAGAAAGTTGAAATATTTTTGAAATATGGCAAGGTAAGGTCAAAATCAGTATTGTTTCCCATTCACTTTTGTTTTAAATATTACAGAGTCGTTGTCAAATCAGATTTATAGCTTCACGGCGGCCATTTTGGTGCGCCTTTTGTGTCCCAGTCGGTGGTGACAATCTATGGATAGGACGTACACGTAACATGCTCTCTCCATGTATATAAGTCCGTGAAATGAAATCAAAAGCATGACAACCTTACCGTTGATAACGTGTTGAAAGGGCTGGAGGAGGGTCTTAAACAACACTGGTCCTGCAAAAGGAAGAAATAAAACATGTTTCTGTATGCAATGTGCATCATGATTATTTACTCACCCTATTCATAAGCGAGCTCACTAATTGGATTTAGGGTTTTACACATGAGCACATCTAAATCATCAGGGGAATAATACAATATAACGATGCTTCCTTACCTAACACTGGCAATATTTTAGTTTTTTAAACATAGATGTTTAGATCTGTAGTTAGCCTTGTATGTACGTGCTTTACAAGGAAACGCAGTGTACCATGTGTATCCCACCCACGGTGTCCCATGCAGCAATGAATTACAGAACTTGCTTATTGGGGGTGCATTTCGTCCAGCAAGAACAGAGAAAAGGCTCGGCTGTGCGAAGCTTGCGGCCATCAGTGTAATGTCAATTTGTGAAGCAGTATTGGGCCCTCACCTGACAAAACATTAAGGGGTACATAAATGCCCTGCCCCCCTCCCCCAGCTGTTGACGTTAATACCCGTGACTTGCCTAATTTTTCATGCAATAGTTACCGGTCCTCTGCAGGTACACCCGACAGTTATTGAAGGTATAAATTACGCTGCTGAATGAAGCCATGGAAGGAAATATCAGCTATGTGGCCTAGGGATGGGGACATGTCTTTCCAACAAACCCCTAATCAATCAGGTAATATGGTTACCGGTCAGTCAAATCCAACACAACCTCATCAGAACAGAATGTACAATAGAAAAGCTGTTCAACAAATTGACACATCAAACACAACCACGGTACGTGAATGCAATTTTTCCTTAAAAGCAAACAATCTTTCCGCACTACAACCAACAGTTGATTGGACTGATATCCACGAATCATTTTGACTTGAGGGATAATATAGGAAATTACTATGGTGGCTAACATGCAGAGTCTAATCGCCAGGTTTAAGGGCGGGGTTGGGATCTACGGGAAGAAAATTTGGGAGTTTTTAACCACCCAAGATGAAACCTGGTGCAACAATTAGTTGTTCCATACTCGAGAAAATATTTCCAGAATTGAATTGAGGATAGGGGGAAAACCCGTGGTCCCATCTAATAATTATATAAGTAAAACATGGGTGTAAATGGGGGAAATTATGCACAGAACATTGGAGGTCAAAAAACGCCAGCAAAGTTCTGAGAAAATTATTATTTTACTTTACTTGGGCTATAAAACTTGGAATGTAAAAAGTGTAATCAATATTAAAAAAGTTTTATCAGAAATGAGTGTCTGCTGTACATGGGGAGCAATGGGATTTTATCATCCAAGATAATTTTCGTTTCCATATCTTGCGAAATGAGTCATACTAACGTTAACCAGAATGCAAAAATGCATTGAGGTTTCGATGATACATAAATGTTCCGTTTCAAAGAGTGCCATCATGCACCATTATGTTCTCATTCAAATGTTATACTAGCATGTTCAAAATATAATTTTGTCATTCCAGATGACCTTTTGACCTTCATAAAAGCCATACATAGCTAGACATACAAACAACACACAGACAAATGGACAAACAGCTATCTTGAAAGATCATATTTAAAAATGTTTCCGGGCTTTGACCCCTGAAGACCCCAGATGATCTTTCATATCTGCCAAAAAATGGGGACCATCCTCTGACCATAACGCATCCACATACCCAAATATGAAATCTATCCCAGCTTCTCTCCTTGAGATATCGTGTTAACGAGGTTTTCAGATTTTTGACTCCCAGTGACACCAGATGACCTTTGACCTCCAACAAAAACAATAGGCACCATCTACTTACTATAACGCATCCACATACTCAAATATGAAATCTATCCAAGTTTCCTACCTTGAGATATTGCGTTAACAAGATTTTCAGACTTTGACCCCTGGTGACCCCAAATGACATTTGACCTCCACCAAAAATGATAGAGACCATCTCCTGATCATAACGCATCCCCATGCTTAATATGAAATCTATCAAAGCTTCATACCTTGAGATATTGTGTTAACGAGATTTTCAGACTTTGACCACGGTGACCCCAGGTGACCTTTGACCTCCGCCAAAAACAATAGGGACCATCTAATGACTAAAACGCATCCCCATACTTAATATGAAATCTATCAAAGCTTCATACCTTGAGATATTGTGTTAACGAGATTTTCAGACTTTGACCCCTGGTGACCCCAGATGACCTTTGACCTACCCCAAAAACAATAGGAAACATTTACTAACTATAACACATCCACATACTAAATATGAAATCTAATCAAGCAAGATATCGTGTTAACGAGATTTTCAGACGTTGACCCCTGGTGACCGCAGATGACCTTTGACCTACCCCCAAAACAATAGGGACCATCTACTGACTTTAACGCATTCACATACCAAATATGAAATCTATGCAAGCTTTCTGTCGTCAGATATTGTGTTAACAAGGTTTTCAGACTGGTTTTCTGGTGACCCCAGATGACCTTTGACCTCCACCAAAAACAATGGGGTTCTTTCTCTCAATATGGCCCATCTATGTACCAAGTTTGAAAACATTCCTATCTTGAGATATCGTGTTAACAAGCAAAGTGCCACAAACACACACACACGCACACCTACACACACACACACATACATACATACATACGCACGCCATCATGATTGCATTGGTTTCTCTTATCATCGAAACCAACAAAACCACTCTTTTATGATAGCTTGCAAACATTTGTGAAGAATAACGAATACTTACGTTTCAAATGTTCATATCTGCAACCCCAACAGATTGGACGAATAACTTTTTTATTCGAGGTGAGGAAAGTTCTGCCGAACAAAGGCGTTAATGATTATAACTTCCAGATTAACACGTACAAAAATAATTCCTCATGTTGTTTAACCTTATGTTATTTGGTCTTTGATCAAATGAAATTTGGGGCATTTTACTTCACAGAGAGTACTTTTCAGATTCCTTTCGTTCATACTGTCCATTTCGTTTTCTTCTAGAATCATTCAGTTGGAGCAGATAAGCATTAATATATGATAAATAAAGTAAATAGCCCTTTCGCATTGTGTACTTATTTGTTTTTGAAACTAATTATTATTATTATTTTAAAGAAATTTGCAATTACCTCAAGGATAACTTTACTTCGGGAAACGAATAAATGTTTTGTTTGGAAGTCAAAATATTTATTAGTTAATCTGTGTGTATACATGTTTTTTATTGCATGTAAATAAACGATGTGAAAGAGCTCACCATGTCGTTATCATTGAATCTTCCATCGTCTAATCAGGAGTAAGTATGGATGGGGTTATGGATTCGTGTTCGTACGATGCTTCATTTTGGTACCTCTGAAATGCGTCAATTGACAAACTGGAATTGTAACAGGAAAGACATTTCAATATTGTCACCATATACACACTTTAATGGAGATCTTTACCACTTACTTACGTAGGCTTACGCCTAGGGTCAGAGACCTAACCACTGCCCAAAAAATCAACTCTACCTACAAATGGTAATGTCAATTACCACCGCCCTTACAGTACCTATTTCTGAGGAAAATTCCCAAACTTCATTTTTTCCTCGAAATCTACATTTTGAGGAAAAGACCCTCGAACAACAGCCTTTTGGAACATTATCAACATTGTCGACGTTTTAGTGGTTGTATGTATGACATCCTATAAAAAAAAGTGAATCACTATCCTGAAATTTGAGTAAATCCGTCCCGGAGATGACCCACTTATCTAAAGAGAGTTACCATAGGGACAAATTGACTTGCCTTTTACTTTCGGTGTTTGGCGAATGAGGACAGTGACTCCACCAGAATGTCAGAACTGGGGGGGGGGGGGGGGATTAGGGGAAGAGGAAAAATTTTCTCACGGTCTTCCGAGTGAGGTCCAGGGGGCAAAGCCCTGAGGTATATTCATTTTTCTGTTGACTTGACCTAACTTGGGGGTGGGGTAAATGGGGGCAAGAAAGATCTGGGAGTCACATGCTCTCCATGCCGCAGCGCCTCCACTAAATGAAGACCCATTTGGTAAGAAAGTTGGCTTGGGATTTTATCCTGACTTCAAAGCAGTCACCCTAAACAACAGCCAGACCTCTAAGATGTCTTCTTACTTCGCTTCCAAGTATATTTCCATGTCGTTTCTTGACCCAATGAGCTTCTCCCCTAGGCTATAATTTAGTGAGAAAAATACTTAACTGTCACATGACTTTCAACAGCCAATCATGAAACTCACCAGATCTAAAGCACCTATCCAAATGACTGCATTCCAACTTTCAAACCAAGGATGTTATCGTGCAAAATACGTTATTCACTACAACTGCATGGGAAAAGAAAATTTTACAACTTTGAAATCCATAAAGAATTTTAAAAATAATGGTGTTTTATTTTTCCCTAAACCGGAAGTTTAAGCAAAAGTTTAATTTTCATATTGCGAAAGAGGAACTAATTCTCAATGTGGTGATCCTTCCATTCAAATCGGGTATTTCAAGAGATATCAGTAAATGAATTTACCAGATGTGTGTTCCAAAGTGAGTTTGACGGCAGCAGAGGTTTAATCACATATAGAGATTGACCATGGATGCTTTTATTTTTTCACACTGTAATAAAGTGAAGGGATAGGACCTTCCTGTGGAAATTTCTCATGCCACTTGTGAAATCACACTCTGATAACATCGGATTTGGGGGGAGAAAATTGGCTGACCAAAGAAAAACAAAAAGGCTGACCATTCATGTGAGAATATGATGTCATGTGTGCTTGCTTCAAGTTCCTTTTATGTTGAATGTGACAACTTAGGCTGTTCAAATCTTAAAGTTGGGAACCACATATCCGATTTCAATGCACATTTCACCATAGGTACAAGAATTTATGTGACCTTAAACACTTCTTCCCTAATTTTTAGAATTTCCTCTTTTTCCCTTCAATAAAAGTATTTTCTCTGCTATCCCATTTCAAAGAAAGATGGTTTTGGTACACTTTTTAAAAACAAGAGAGTACAAATCACTCAAAAAAGACCAGGGGAAGGGACCAGTGGCGTATGCAGGATTTCGAAGGCGGGGGACAACCTGTGATTCCCCCGACTGGCAGGGATTTTGTTCACCTTTTTTTTTCTTTTTTTCTTTTTTTGCTTTTTTGCACTTCAGTTATTGGCGACCCGACTTGTGCTCTCCGAATTCTTGAGGAGCTGTGTTTTTTTGCTTTGACAACCATTTCTCTGGTAGTTGAGGTTTGAATGCTCAGTGTATCTCTCCAAACTCTCGATCTTCCCCTCTAACCCCCGAAATCCCCCGAATGAGTGATTTTTCCCGGACTGACTTCGGAGGTGGGGTGGCCTTTCCCGGACCACTATAGTTACAGTGAATTTCAACTGGAATGGAGTGAAAATAAGTGGGATATGATATAGCTCGTTTTGAGTCAATTTTCACTTTACTCAGGATAATATTCATTTGTACCAGGAAAGGTCCCTCATCATACTTTTTACAATCATTCCTCACCTGTCACGCCAATTTAATTCACAATGTACTTACTAAATGTATGTGTTAAGCTCCTACTGCATAATAAATGATCGAAAAAGTGTCAAATTAGCGATAAGTGGATAAGTGAAGGTATTTTTTTTCAATTCCGTTTCGGACCTACGGTATTTCCGATTTCAATTATTACGACTGAAAATCCTCAACATAATTTTCTGTGGTACGAAAAAAATAGAAAAAAATTAAAAAATAGCGAAAATTTATTTGGGGAATATTAGATACCATGCATGATATCCAATGGAGGTAGTTTCTGTTTATTCGCTTAGGCATGATTCATTCTTTGTATCTCAGTGGTACTATGGGATGACTTCTTTGAATGATCGCTTGAAAAAAATTTTTTCTGCGAGTAAACAGAAAACTCAAAGGGGTCTCCGTTACGCCTTTGCACGGGAATTAGAAAACTCCCCTTTTTTGGCAGACAATCAACTCTCCTTACCATTCCTGCCATGTATTTGAAATGTTGAAAGGTTTTGTTCTCATAAATTGTGACCAAGGGCATGATTTCCACCAAACCATTGAATTTGAAGTGATCGTGTTGAGTTTGCTAAGGCAGTTTCTCTTATTCTCTTATTCTCTGTTACTTTGAAAGTGGTTAAAATTGGTATACGTGTGTAATCTATATTTTTTGCTATATAGAGGCTAACAAGTTACCCGGCAACACATTCATTTTACCCAATTTAAGTGAAATATGTAGGCCTAAATATTTCAGCAACAAACTGTGAAATGCAAAAAATCAAAGGTAAAAATCAAAAGCTTAACTGAACGTTTAACTATGAGAGATGGTTGAAATGGAAGAAATATTGTAAACTTACTTCATACCACAAGCTGTGTGTTTCCTCGGAGATTTGGATGGCTAACTGGGTCTGCAAAAAGTGCACTTTATCCGAGGCATTCCTCCTTTGTTTGTTGTAAATGTTACAGGTGCTCCCATCTTAAGATGTTACTGTAGAAAGTCCAGCGGTCATGGAAAAGACAGAATAATTATGATAAAGTTATCTCTGAAGAAATACTCTCGTGAGTTCTTCTGCGTTCTTTTTTCTCCAAAAAATATGCCAAGGTAATGGCGGAGGCATGGGAGGACGTGAAAGCAATGAAATCATCCTACTTCAACGAGGCAAAGCTGTCATTTGTTCTGTTGTTTCGTCACCGAGCTTGACACACGTTTCTAATGTTGTTTCCCGCCTTCAAAGCCACATAACTTAAAATAATAGATGCCTTTCAGTAAATATGCAGGATGAGCTATGTGTTGAATATTCATAGCATCCCACCGATTCATACTAGAGTCTGACGGACAGTCAGGAGGGGCTTTAGAGCTCTTGAAAGTCAAAGTCTACATGACAATGCGGATTATCAAGAAAGTACATTTACAGCTGCAGGTAGAATAGGCTTCGCGTTCATCTCACCATGGAGATACTGTGAGGACTTTCTGTTGGCGATTAACTGAAAGAATGGAAGCCTGAATGAAGAAGAACTCCGAAACATAGTGTGGATATTTTGGCATTTTGTGTGTGTGATCCCATGGGTGTTCGGTTTTGTTTTGTTTTTGATTGTGTCCGATCTGTAAAAGCCTCAGCCCGCCCTCCGAAAAGGAAGAAGGAAAAAGTAATAGCCTAAAACCATGTTGACAGGATCTGTTCACACTTTTCTCTAACAAACATAGTGGATATAGTCTAAGGGTGAGACACACTGCGCAGGCAGATATAGCGGCTAATCGAGGGCGGCAGTCTCTGGGACAGGGAAACGTTACCATCCGCTGATCGAGGGAGAATAATTATAGTCTACCACCCCACACAGGTTCGGGTTACGGACCGTTGCATCAGTTTGATAGGATTTCGTCCCTCAATTCAACGTATAACCTTCTTGTTTAATCTGGGTTCCCCAAAGCCTCTTTGCCGGTTGTGGGGAGCTGTATTGTCCCCACCCCACCCCACCCCACCCCCTACTCTATTGCTTCAGTGGGACATCACGCACAACGACAGCATAGGTTCCACGTTTGAAGTCTTTCGCCCTCAGTGGCGTATAGCTAGGATTTTTTCGTGGGAGGCGGGGGGGGGGGGGGGTATGAGGGCGGGATACTTTTGTGAGGGACTGAAGTTTACTATCTAAGCGTAGCGCCACAATCAGTTGGCGCGGAGTGTAAAAAGAAAACTTTAGATTCTAACACCTCCCAGACGGCTCAGCTGGCAATGGCACTTGTCAGGTTTGATTGTCTTTAATTCTGGCGATAAAAATTTGTGATTTTTTTTTCCTCAAATTCAAGCACACGTTTGAGATACTGATTGGTTCATTTCATCACTCCATGTGACTATGGATCGTAGGACTCTAAATCCCCGGTGCATGTTTCAAGCAGTCGTTCCAGTGCACGCCTAATAAAGGGATTTCCATACAAATAGGGGCATTTCAGTTTGGGGTCTGAAGATTTTTTGCCCGAAAAAAATGTAAGTCTGCCAGAAAGATAATCTAAGCGGAGCGCCACCAGTGGTTGACGCGCAGCGTCCAGAAAATTTGAAAATTCGTACATTTCAAAAAGTCGAAAAGGGCATTCCCAGGCTTATAAAAGGGGTCTAAGCAGTTGCCATTTTGAATTTCCAGTTGCTGATAAATGTTCACTTCAAACTAAAATTCAGCCAGAAAGGCTAAGCGGAGCGGCACCTTTGGTTGGCGCGAAGCGTACAGAGAAAATTATAAAAAAAAAATGGACCCCTAAGACACTCAGGTATTTCCTAGGCTTGTAAGGGGATCTTAACAGTCGCTATTACGAGTTTCCGTTTGCAATAAAATGTTCATTTGAAACTAAGATTTTGCTAGGGAGACGGTCAAAGTGGAGCGTCACAATTGGTTGGGGAGAAGCGTACAGAAAGTTTTAAAAAGTCGGACCCTCAGACAGTCGAAAATGTCATTTCCCAGGTTTATAGGGGGATCTCAGCAGTCGCTATTTTGGTTTTCCCTTTGCAACTTAAAAAGAGTTCACTTGAAACTAAAATTCTGCTAGGAAGACCAAGTGGAGCGCCGCCACTGGTAGGTACGTAGTGTACAGAGAAAATATTGAAAAATCGGACCCTCAGACAGTCGAAAATGGCATTTCCCAGGTTATGGTTGCTATTTTGATTTTCCATTAAAAAAATTTACTTGAAGCTAAAGTTCTGCTAGGAATATTAAGCGGAGCGCCACCACTTGTTTTTGAAAAACCGAACCCCTCAGACAATCGAAAATGGCATTTTTCGGAGGTTGTGTTCTTGAATTGGGTTTTTGTATATTTTTCTACGCATTTCTACGCATGTGCCTCTGAGACCATAAAGTGCAAACAGTGGCAATTGTGCGCGAAGCGAGCCAAAGTTTCTCATTAGAACTGTTGTAAAATCCAATACCGTTGAGCAATCTAAATGCTATCGAGATGAATATTAATGGCATAGGCGTAGGAAGTGAGGTTCAAAGGCAAATTGCCACCGCCCCCCCCCCCCAAAAAAAAAAAAAAAAACGAAAAACGCGAAAGCATCATAGTCAGGGTACCATATTTACGAAAAATCAAAAAGATAAAAAAATCGCTACACATTTGGGCAACTTGTCGCTTAAAAGGAACAACCATTCTTCAAACTTCTTTAAATCTTGTGCAACATCAATATGGCCTATTATTTGAACTTTCAAGTTTTTGCCCGAAAAACAGTAAACACTACATTCAAAGTAAAATTTTCACAGGTAATAAAAATGATTCCAAAACTTTACGACACATTCGGGCAGTTCGTCAAGTTTTTCCTCAGCCTCACCTCACACTGTAGTCTTGCAAAATCTTTGCCCCAAATGGTGTTATATTCGCTGTTAAAAAAGTTGAAAAAGTGCTGGGACGTTTCAATGGCCAAACTAATTACATGGACAGACGGGAGAGTGTTCAAATGCATTGTCCAACAGTTTGCCATCTAACCTGCTCCACGGCCGAATTCGGGCAACAGTAATGAAAGTCGGGTAACTTTCTTTTCATAACCATAATGATACAGTATGCGAATGTCTTGTGACAAAATTGCCAGAAAATTCATTTAAACCCACCTCATAACGTGAAATTTTTTAAATGGTGTTACTCATAGAAGTAAAATCATTTATTGTCGGCAGTTCGGACAGTCTCATGGACAATTCCATCAATTTAGTATATGATGAATTTAACCAAGAGTCGCAATAGAGTAAAAATATTAGCATGTTTTCAATTCCGTTTTTGTAGTCCCCCCCCCCCCCCAAAAAAAGATCCAATACCATTTTTTCCAACGGTAATGGCACCTTTTATCTGGTAATTTTCTTGCTGCGTTTTTCTGTTATTGCCAAAGAAATCTCACCATATCAAATGCATATATTCTACTTAAAAGCCTGGGCGATACCATTCACGTCATCTGAAGGATTGTGTTTTTTCAAGATTTTCGTTACCCTCCGCGTCAACCAATCGTGGTGTTCCGTTTATAATCTTCCTGTCAGAAATTTAGTTTGAAGTGAACGTTTTTCTGAGAACGAAAAATCAAAATAGCGAATGCTTGGATCCTCCTTTTAGGTCCGGGAAATGCCATTTCCGTTTGTCTGAGGGATTCGACTGTTCAAAATTTTCTGTATGCTCCGCGCCAACTGATGGTAGCGCTCCGCTTTAAAATTCTTTCGGACAGAATTATCATTTTTCGGGCAAAAAATCTCCCCCAATTGAAATGCTCTCGCACGCATATGCCTTAAGCCGATGTCAGATGTGGTAAACATGCATGGTTACTTCTATCAAAAATTAGTGTAAGAAAACTGTGAGATTATAAACTGAGAGACTGGATAATATTTAACAAACAAGTTGAAAAAAGTTGGGACTTCTGGCTATGTTTCAGGGTTAACTTTATCTCTACGCTGTTTAAACATGCGCACAGATATATTTGCCTATCCAGCGAAAGTTCATATCCCTTCTCTATTCATTGTCTTAATTTTATTAAACCACATACAATGTTACCAAGGCTCCCCATGAATACTCAAAATAATAGTCTCTTTTTAGTAAAAAGTCATAGTACGTTTCATGGTAAATCACTACTTCAGAATTATGTCCTGATGTTATAATATGAGACAAAATTTCCCCTTATGTAAAACAAGAATTCTTCTCTTCAGACTTTTCAAAAGAGTCGACAATTCCTTCCCAGCAAGAATCAGTCTTTAAAGAGGGAGGTCTCATCACACCTCCCTGCTTTAAAGTTCTACAGGTAATAATTAAAATGCTCTCTAATTAACAAGAACTTTTTCTTTCTTAATTATCTTCGTTTTTGTTTACAAGGTCACAAGCTTTGATAAATTTTCTCAGCACCAGTCCATACTGTGGTCTCGCAAAATCTTTGCGCGAAATGGGTAAAATATTTGGGCAAAGGTTGAAAAAGGTTCTGGGATTTCCCAGAAGAACAGGAAGTGGCTCATGTACATGCAGTACCCAATGGTTTGTCATCTGTCCTGCTCTGACCAAAGCTTAATTTGAGTAACGGTAATGAAAATCGGTCAGGCTGTTTTCACTTACACATAATCATAAACTTCAATGGATAAACAGTAGTGTGAGAATGTTTCCTCATAAGTCTGACTGAAAATTCGTTTGAATCCACCTTGTAACGTGACATATTTTTAAAGTCGTTGCGTTGAAAGTAAAATCATTTACAGTGTAAAGTTCGGGGAGTGGAGCAAAATTTAAGCAATTCAGTGGACCTTGCAATTAAAGATAACAAAGAGTAGCAATAGGGTAAAAAACTTTAGCATGTTTTCAATCAGTTGTGTAGTTTTTCCCGTAAAAAGATAATACATTTTTATTTAATGGTAGAGTACCTTTCATCTGTTAATTTCCGGATCACTTAAAAAGTTGTTTTTATTTGAAGTGAAACTTTAGTTGGAAAGGAAAGCCCAAAGTAACGACTACTTAATAGTCTGGAAAATGTCATTTCTGCTGTTTGAGGGGTTTTATTTTTTAAAAAACTGTCTGTACGCTCCGCGACAACCACTAATGGTGGCGCTCCGCTTAGTCTTTCGGACAGGATTACATTTTTCGGGAAAAGTATCTTCTGCTCAGAAACTGACTCCTTTATGCCTATGTCAATATTGGGAGCTGTTATGTGGAATAACAGCTCCCTGAATGGTCAATTTGAGACTTCAAATATACATATTAAAAGGTATTTTTTCGGGAAATTTTCCACTTATATCGGCTAAGGGCCTCAATCTACAGGATGATACTCGGGGGCAGGGGTTGGGGTTAGACCCCTCATGACCCAACCTTGCAATGCAAAAAACACCTAAAATGGCGTTTTTTCTCTCTATTTTAAGACTTTTCCCCTCATGTCGTGCTCAATGACAAACCTTCCATGAACCCAACCCCCCCGACACAATCTTGGCTACATGCCTGCTCAGTAACCCAAACAAACTTCAAATCAATCCCTAAGACAGCTGAAAGAGGCATTTTCCTGTTGTTTTGGGACGATTTTTTCCTCTCAAGAAAGTATTAATTGCTTGAATTCGTTTTCTGTCCAAAGAAGAATCAAATACAAAAGTCACTCTCTGAGTACAGAAGGCACATCTTTTTTTTTTTCCTTTTTTGTGAAAATCTCAAATCTCAGTTGGGGCACGCGATCTGGATCACGATAAACACTGTGCAATCATGGAAGTATCACACAAACGCACAGCGGGGGGCTTGCTTAGAGTTAGAGATCTCCCGTCTGAGGAACATCAAGGCAGAATTCTGGATAACTTGAAGTCCTGAAGGTTAGTTATAACATGGGGGAAAAGACTTCAGTCTCTGACGGTGCGAGGAAAGATGCTAAATTTATAGCAGTCCTTGTCTTTTTGGATAGTTGTGTACCTAGTGTAGAGGGATGCCTAGAAGGCAGCCGGACCTGATAGGGTTGGCGGTTGGAAAGATCAGGGGGCACAATCTTGCTTTCTGAAGGGTAACAAACATGTTCAAGGACCTTCTATCTTTATGGCTATCAACCTTAAACCCCATGACATATCGGAAACACTGTTGTGGGCGGAATAATTATTACGAACAAAACCTATCAGCCCTACTACGTTGAATTTGCTCAATTTTATTAACCAAGGAGGCAGTGTAAGGATACCAGACAGAATGAGAATATTCTGATAAGGGTCGAACGAGTGTGTGATGGTAACTTATTAGATTTGGCAGTCCTTGAGAGGAGTACAAATTCCTTTTCACAAAGCCCAAGGAACTATAACATAACATAACAAAACAGGTTAAAGGGCAAAGGAGGGCTGTAAAGGCCCCATAAGATGCCCTGTAATCCAAAAACCCCCCAAAACAAAGCAAACCACCAACACCTAAAGAGCCCAGAAAGATTAGATTCTACCACAGTCATGGAAAAACTTGTCAATATTAACCTTAAAACGGTGCACTGATGTGGAGTTAACAACCCACTCAGGCAGGCTATTCCACTCACTAACAACCCTATGAGAGAAACTGAACTTCCTAATGTCAAGTCTAGCAAAAGACTTTTCAAGCTTTTTGCAATGGCCTCTAACCCGAGGATTACTCTGGACCTTTAAATAACTGCAAGCTAACAAAGGATTCCCTTCAGATAGAAATTTGTATACCTGGAGCATGTCCCCCTAATCCTTCTCAGCTCTAAAGTGGTAAGCCCAAGCAGCTTAAGCCTTTGGGAATAAGGTAGATTTTTAACCTCAGGTATAAGTCGGGTAGCTCTCTTCTGAACTTGCTCTAAAAGCAATTTGTCCTTTTCAAAGAAGGGACTCCAGGCCTGTGCAGCATAGTCAAGATGGGGTCGAACCAGCTGCTTATACAAATTTAGCACAATTTCTTTACTAAAACTCTTAAAATTCCTCCTGATCAACCCAAGCACCCTATTTGCCCTTGCAGCAGTAGCTGCACACTGCCTAGATGACTTTAAATCTCCTGTAATAACTACACCAAGGTCTTTCTCAGAAGTCACTTTGTTCAAATTAGTACCATTCATAGTATAATCATGGTGGGGATTCTTAGAACCAAAGTGGAGGACTTTGCACTTATCAGCATTAAAAGACATTTGCCAAGTCTGAGACCATGAAAATAACCTATCCAGATCTTTCTGAAGCAATAAAGAATCATCCTTTCCTCCAACCTTCCTATAGAGCTTTGTATCATCAGCAAACTTACTTATACTGGAAGTGATAGAGCTATCAATATCATTTATGAAAATTAAGAAAAGAAGTGGGCCAAGAACAGAACCTTGTGGTACACCACTTGAGACTTCTTTCCAGGAAGAAAAATTTCCATTGACAACAACTCTCTGAGACCTACCATTGAGCCACGAATTGATCACGAATTGATCCACTGAGCCCATGCCGTTGATATGCTTGTTCAAGGAAAGGTTGTTTGAAATATCTACTATTCCAAGATAAGAATTGCAATCAGTATAGAATCAAGTTTTTCATCACCAACTGAGTAGTTGTAAAGTTAAGGAATTCTTGAGTGGGTAATTCACATAGCAAAGCACTTCATGGTTTTAAAGTGCATCTGCTAATCCTTCTGCCGTTTAAAAGGATGTGTCTGTAGATCTTTTGGAATTGAACCTGGTCGGTGACACTATATTTTTCTACAGATTACACAGTCATCAGCGAAAAGTCTCAGTGACTTCAGAAGAGACATCGATGGGTAAATCATCAATATAGACTTGAAATAACAAGGGACCTAAGAGCGTGTCTTAAGAGCCATCGGAGAAAACATCTATAGACGTACGAGGCGGGGATGCAGGGGGCTTTCGCCCTCTCAATTCGGGCAAAAACAGCTGGTCCATTCGGGCAAAACATGAGTAAAACATGATAAACGGAGCCATTATTCGGCAAAAATTGCCCTTGCCCCCTCAAAAAATTACCCTCCGCCTTTCGTAACATCGGTCCACTCAGAACAGTCACCATCCACAGCAACCCTTGTGAACGGCGGCAGGGTTTTCTAGGGCACTCAACTAAAGCTCAGGTACAACGATGGCTTGGGATTTAGTGGTATACTACCGACATGGCTATCGCGGAATTGGTATAACGTGTTATGAGTGTTCAGTTTTCTGACTTGGATCAATAGAGTGCAAAGTCAATGCAAGGCCTAAGGGCACGCTCTCCCCGTTCGGCGATGACACAAAGGGACTACAGCTGTGAGTGAAGCACTAAAATTATCAAGTGTAGTGCAGAATTGCATTCTCATGCTGAATAAATAAGTTCACATTGTATCGAAACGATGTGATCTTGATATTTTGAGTTGGAACTGTCTTGTAATGTGTACACTGCGTGGGACAGGCCTAGCCTAGGCCTAACTTAGGCATACATGATACAGGGTAGGCTACGCCCTATATCAGCTTTAAAACGACATTTCCACAAGTAGCTTCAAAGGTTTCATACTCTAGTTACTGTATGTTATACTGTGGTGGAGTGTCCTCCTTCACAAAGAAAACTCCAAGTCACTCTCCCTGGGTTTGGGTGATACCAGTGTTCATACTAAGGTTCGGGATTGCAGGAATCCTGCTTTTGTCTTTCCAATCCCACACAAAAATAAATCTTAGGTGGGAAAATCCGGCACACTTTGCTGCAGCTGAGAACATAACTAGGCTACAATTATAATACACACATTTAATTGCAATTTAGTGCAGTATCTTTATCAAGTGACAATGTACAGTACTCCTACTGTACCTTGATTTTGAAAGTCGCTCGATCCCTAAAAAATATCTAGCCTAACATTAGAGATGGAATTCCCTCCCAGAGTCCCATGTTCAATTTGTTAGTGCTAAGTTGGATGATGCTGTTGCTAAGTTCTGTCCTTTGGAGTAACTATAGAATACCCTGCCTAAGTGAAAAGCACTTGGAATCGGAGATACAGGTTCCTAGTGGATAACTTTCTGTAAAGCTATTTGCTTAAAATTGAGAAGCATGTGTGTGACAGGGAATCCTTTCTCAGCTGGATGCCAAGTCCAAGTTGATGTCTAACAGTGAATGCTGATGAAGTTGGTGACATCATTATTACCACAGAGTTTTTGAGAAAGAAGCATGTGACAGGGAATCTATTTTCAGTTGGATCCCATGTCCTAGTCAAAGTTGAACCCAGCTGAAGAGGAATCCATTTTGAGTGGGATTCCTACAGTATCTTTGTCGATATCAGACCAGCTGACAAGGAATCCATTTTGAGGTTGCTGGATTCCTAGTCCTAGTCAAAGTGCAACTAGGAATCCTGGATGAGCAGTGGAAGTTGCACTGCGACTAGGAATCCTGGATGAGCAGTGGAAATAGTTGGGGCAAGGTATTCTATAGTTGTACCTGTACTGCCATGTTTTGGGTATGCTTACTGTAACTGTCCAACCTTTGGTTGCACTCCTCTAAATTAGAAGCTAACATTGCCCTTCTTTTCCACCAATTGGGATTGGGAGACCCACACCATGAACACTTTTGACATTTTCTTATGTTATATGTATTCCAAAGAGAGAAAACTTTTCAAGCATTTGGCACTGTGCAGAAGAAGATGGTCACTATACTGTTGAACAAGGACCATACTGGAAAGTATCTCAGGCATGTGGTTAAGACAAACACTCCAATTTGATGTCATACTTTTCTTGCCTTTTTGCATATGCATTGTACTTAATTCATACTCTGTAGTTACATTCTCGTTTGGCAATGCATACTTAAAAATGAAGAAATAGGATGCTGGCATAAAGATTCAGCAGCTCAAATACAGACTTTCCAGTGTAGAATGAGCAAGGGCAGATTTTTGGCTCAAAGATGTATATTGCCTATTTAAATTTCTAAAATCAACCCACCCTCCAGGTGGGGGAGGGGCATAATCTCAGCAGTGGTTGATCCACAACCATCGATCTTGTACAAGTAATACTTACAGAAGGTATAGTATAATGATTAGAGTATATCACAGTGGAAATACTGTTCAAGAGCCTTGATTTTGACTGTCTCTGTGTATCTACATAGTTGTAAGTAACTAGTTTGTGCATGTTACAGTACAATGGGGTGATTGTGAACTGTGTGGGCTTGTCGAGTGTACTGTACATTTGGATTAACATTTACTATATACATGTAAAGTCTTTAAATAATAGAGTTCTTACTGTGCAATAGGTCCACATCAGACAGTACACTGAATATACAGTACCGTAATTTGGAAATTCATTGGTTTATGCCACTCTTATACTGTACAGACTTCTGAACTACAGTATAAGGAAATGGTACTGCCATACAGTATACTGTAGAAAGTACTAAATAATCAAGAAGCAGTATTTTCAAATTGCTTTTTGTGAAACAACAGTTTAGAAAAAAGTCTGGCAACTACTCTAACCACAGCAAGACTAAGAAGATACAGTAATTAAAAGAAACTAAAAAAAGAATTTTAATCAAGTACACTACAGTAGGTGTAATGTCATGCACTGTAAATTCACAGTGATGAGGAATTAAAGGGACAATCCTCTCACCCCAAACTACACTTCTAGTTTAGGGTAACAGAAACTCTCAATTGGCTCAGCTTTTTGATTGACTGCTAATTCAAACAATGCAATTACACAACACGAACTGTTCTGATAGTGTTTTGATTATACACATTGAGCTTTCTATATTCCCCCTGAAGCAATAAAATGAGATTGTGTCTGGATGAGGGTGAATTTTTGACAATTGTGGGAGGAGCTGGATTAAGAAGGTTAGGAGAATTGGTACTGTTTGGGATGAGAAAATTGGGCCTTTAATGATGGAGTTACAAAAACTTAATTTTTTCAATAATAGCCTACTTGTTGTAGCCATAAATGGCATTAAGAGTACTGCACTTCCGTATGGGTAGGTTCAATATTTTTATTTCATAATACATGGAGAATGCAAATTATTCGAGATCTGTGTAGAATACTATAATACAGTGAAATATATTTTCTTTGTCAAATGAAAAAAAAAAAACCCAAACATTGTACATCAATCAAGATTTTTTTGACTGTATACATCAGTTTGTTTTCAAACCCTCTCTTCGTCAGTGTAGAAAATTCAATTCATACATGTACATTCATTTGCTGAAATCCAAGAATCCTCCCAATCAAAAATAAATTACCTGCACTGTGGACATTCCTGTTTTGGGCTGTTTGATTTACTGTAAGTCAAGCTGATAACATAAAGATTGCAATTTATAATCATAATTTTAATTGTAAAAAAAAAAATGTCTAAAAATGACTTTATTTGATTTCAGTTGCAGATTTAAATCATTGGGCAAGGTATAGAGCTCTAAGCATTTATCACCCAAAGATTTTTCAGTATCTTTCTGTTTGCTGAATTTATTGAAGATCGCAATTGTGTAGTTGGGTTACTGTACACAATAAAGTATGTACCCTACTGTACTGTAGATACAGTAAGTTGTTAAAGAATCTTGAAAAATTCCCTTTTTTGCCATGAATATGATGGTTGTAAACTGGTTGCATATTTTTTTTTTTTATTTTGGGTTGCACTGTGCCCTTACAGTATCTCTGAAAAAAATTAACAGATTTAAAATAAAGAAATTGTCTTATTTTTCTATAGCTTTGTGCTGAACACAGAAGAATGTTTCCACGGAAGTGGCGATCATTGCGATGTATTGCAGCATTTGTGATGACCTTATTCCTGCTAGGATGCATTTCAGCCATCGTTGTTGTAACTCACATAGTTGATTTTGATGATCCAATATCTTTCCTTGAACCTGTTGAAGGAGGGAAGCCATTGGTGGAGAGGAGTGATGACGATAACATGCAACAGAGGGAGAAGGTAATAAAAGAACCGCAAAATGACATCATGACTGACGATAAAAAAGCAGAACTGAGGAAAAAGTTTATCAATGACATGAAGGACAATGTCCAGAATATGACAAAACTTAAAAATCCAAGAAAAAGGAAACCAATTAAAAGTGAAAGGATACCAAAGAGAAACGTTTCAGTCACGTCATATCTGAGAGAAGATGTTTTAAAAGATGCAAGAAACTGGAGTGATATTCCACCCAACTACAACCTTCATGCTTTCTATTACCCGTGGTACGGTAACCCAGACCACGATGGCAAGTTCTTTCACTGGAATCATGAATATATTCCTCATTGGAACAAAAATGTTGCAAAAAAGTGGGTAACAGGTATTCATAGTCCACCTCATGATATTGGTTCTAATTTTTATCCTCAACTTGGATGCTACAGTTCGAGTGATGATGATGTTATTGGAGAACACATGAAACAGATGAGATTTGCTGGTATAGGTAAGATATACAGTTAATGTTAAGTGCATTTGCAGTACTACTGTACATTATTACATTTGAGACCAATTAATGTGGGAAACGTTTGCATGCAATGCATCATGGGAATGCACCAAAGGTGTAGTGAACCTAAACTTTTTACATACCATAATTGTACTGTTCTTGTTACTGCTGTTCACCAATTTGGGCAATTTGAGTGTAGGGACTGCAGGATTATTTTCACTGAGCACAGTGTAGGCTGGTGAAATCATATGCATTTGCACACTGGTGAGGCAGTTGTGAAAATAAACACAACAACCTTGTGAACCAGCCCGAAGTACAATTCTTGCCTATTACAAAAAACTAGAAAGCCAAAAGGCTTAGTGATTCCTTGCCATATGATATATTGTAATAATGAACATGGATGCCCACATGACAAGCATGAGATCCCTCACAAATACTGAGGTATACTAGTAAGGTCAAAACCTTTTGAGATCATGTGACCCAAAATGACCTTTCCCCCCTCACTTAAAACAATAGGGAGCAACTACCTAAAAAGACCATCAACATGCTAAATATGAGCAATTCACAAACTGAGTATGAGATCCCTCCACATTTCAATAACCACATAAAAATGTCATGTCTACAAGGTTTTGCCCTTTTGTGACCCCAACCTTTGACCTCTGCAAACAGGAGAAATCCCCCATGCAGTTATGATGCTGGTAAACTATGTTGTCTATTAACTTGATAAAGAGATATTTTTGAAACAAGCTCTTTTAGATCAAAATTTCGGGTACTGAAGATGGCTCTCTATATAATGATGTGTCTATGATCCAAAAAGTTGACTGCATTGAGGTTAGTGTTAGAATAAGCCCTAATCCTAACAGTCATCCATGAATTGGAACATACAGTAGAGACATCTCAACAGAAAGGTGTAACCTTGGCTATTAGTGGTGGTCCTTTTGTATTTGTTTTTTGGTGTAATGCGCTTCCCAAAGGCTATGATGTCCTTGAAAATTAACAAAAAATGGGAACCCTTTTAATCCAGAAATTAACAAGATTTGTAATTTGCCTTAAATTGTCTGCTTTTAGGAACACCACATAACAACGTACAAGTCAAGTGTCCTTTGTGTGATACACAGTAGATACTACTATGCTTGTTTTGGTTTACATGAACTACAATACTTTCTGAAAAACAAGCCTCACTGAGAGGGCTAAATAAGCGTCAGACACTATCTCTAGACAGGTAGGAAATGGTTAAATCCATTGAGCTGTATGATTCAATGAGAAAACCCCTCAGGACACTGTGGCAGTCAAATGTGATAAATTAGGTAAGATAACAGTGACCAGCAATTTTCACAGACTGGTGGGTCAGTTACATTTGATTCATTCAATTAGACAATCTCAGTTCAAGCATGCTCAAGGGTATTTGATCCAAATGATCAGTTATTTAGTTCTTTTTATAAAACTAATTACCCGTGGTGTATTCAATTATCTACAGTAGTTCCCATTTACATGTCCTTATGAGGACAGTGGCACAAGGTTTGTCTGTAACTTTTAACAATCTTTGATACTAAATGTAATGTTATCTTCATTTTTTGATTTTTCTATAGGGTTATGGAAAAAACAATGTTTGTATGCTCTAAAAGAAATTTTGGGCATCATACAGAGCACTTGATCTGTTCAAAGTTAACACTTATGAATTTCCCCACTGAATAATTCCTCTGCTTTGTGGGCATGGATTTTGTTCTACCCACTTACTCTTATGCGTATTAATACTGGCACTACATGTTATAGGGCAAAACTTCAAACCAAAATCAACATAAATACCGTACCGAATGCACTTTTATGCACTTTAAATAGACATTCTAAATACAGTGAGATTGCCTCAGTACATATTTTGAAATTACCCAACTTGACCATTTACATAATGAAGTGGATTCCAAAAGCTTACCTATGCATCTTACATTACCCATGCCATTCAAAGCTCTTAACCCTATGCACTAATGAATATTAACCTTAACAGTTACCCTTTTTTGAATAAAGTATGTGCAAGGTTCAACCTCTGATGACCCTAAATGACCTTTGACCTCCAGTAAAAAACAATAGGGATCATCTACTCAATATGGGCAATCCACATGCTAAGTATGAGATCACTCACAGTTACCCTTCTTGAGATATACTGTTTACAAAGTTTTGATATTTTGACCTGTGGTGACCCCAGCTGACCTTTGACCTCCACCAAAAACAATAGGGATCATCTACTTAACATGGACAATCCACATGCTTTGTATAAGAGCCCTCACAGTTACCGTTCTTGAGATACAGTGTTTACAAGGTTTTGACCTTTTTACCTCTGGTGACCCCAAATGACCTTTGACCTCCACCAAAAACAATAGGGATCATCTACTCAATATGGGCAATCCACATGGTAAGTATGAGATCGCTCACATTTTTCCTTCTGGAGATATCGTGTTTACAAGCAATTTCCAAGGTATTTACCATTTGACCCCTTGTGACCCCAAATGACCCTTGACCTCCACCAAAAACAATAGGGATCTTCTACTCAATGTGGGCAATCTACATGCCAAGTTTGAGATCCCTCGGAGTTACCCTTCTTGAGATATCGTGTTTACAAGCGGGCGTCACATACGCGCACACACACACACATACACACACACGACATCACCATCGCATAGATTCCTTGCCTGCCTTCGGCAAGGAATCAAAAATGGGAAAAAGTAAATCTTCAAGTTCCAATTTCTAATTTTATTTTCGTGTTTTAAATTTTGAAGTTTGTTCATGAAATTTAGAATGGTACAGTTCATTGTGCAATAACTTGTAGGGTAATATCTGTGTTATTCTGATTACAGTCTGTTTTTTTTCCCTCCTTTATTTTATTTTATTTTTTTTTTTCAAAAGACTCTCCGCTTTGTGCTAAACCATGATTACTGGCAGGGCTGGCAGGCAGGGTTGGAAAAAACATTTACTTCCCAGGGAGGCAGTAAAATTTCTCACAGTTGTCCCTAGATATTTTCATGTCCAAAAAAGGGAAAATTTCCCTTCAATTGCCAAAGTTTCCTCCAGATGCCCAAATTTCTCAGGAAGGAGCCTCACAGCTTACGAATTTTTTTCCACTCATGATCACTGGCCTTTCTATCCTTTAATTACAGTAGTTTGCACTGTTTGATTGGTGTTATAAAAATTACTGTATATTTTCATTTCAATTGTGCAGGTGTCTTAGTGTTGTCTTGGTATCCTCCTGGAACGGCAGATGGACAGGGTATACCCTCAGATGGATTGGTCCCCAAGATAATGGACATTGCTCATGAACATCAGCTAAAGGTAAGAAGCCAAATAACCCTCTTGTGTAGAAGTTTCCATGTGGCAACTCTTGGTTTTGGGTTTGAATTACTCACAGCAGATGCTTGTTGCCCTGTGGGGACTGGGGTTTGTGGAATATGCCTGCAGTATTCCCTGCCTGTTGTAATAGGCGACTAGGGGAAGACTTGGACTGTGCATTATTTGAAACTGAAGTTGAAATGTATTTGAAATTGTAATTAGACTTTTTTATCTAGCTGACACTAAATATCACATTTTCTATTGGTTTCCTATAAATTTTACAGTATCTAACTTACTTGTCATCTCATAATGGAAGATATGAAAAAGGATGTAGAAAGTGGGGAAGGAATTAAGCCCCCAGTCAAAAAAGTGGTTGTGGTCAAGTGTGTCAAGTGCCCCTCCTATCTCAATTCAAGTGTTTTACTGTTGCTTAAAAGTTAGCATAATTATATTCCATACAGTTTGCTCCTTGTTGCACCAAATCACATTTAGGGACCTTGAATGTATTCATAAAAATTTTTTGATTTGATTTGACTTCAATTTAATTTTTTATTTGTTCCCTCATTCTTTGTACTATTTTCTTTAACTGCTCAGATTTTGCACTAAATGGCATCCAAGGTCCCTCAAAGCCACCCTATCCCTAAGACCCCTTCTCAGGATCATGATGGCAGTCTAAAACAATTTTCTTCTCCCTCCCACTTGAAAATAGCTTCCTTTGCCTTAGTACATACAGTATATGAGCAGCTGTTCTAAATAGAGTTACATACTGTACAGTATCATTTGGGTAAAAATTTTGATTGTAACCTCTAGGCACAAGATTTAAGTGTCTCAGTCAGAGTGTGTTACCACTCCTTGAGTCTATTAACCCTTTACCATACGGAGAGCGCGGCTGTCACCCATCTTTAGAATTCAGTCACAACAACGAGAGCTACAATAGTTTAAGGTCACGGGGTCAATAACCTACGGAAGCTGATGTGGGGTGTGCTACGTCCGCTTTTCTGCCCACTCCAGAGGCGCGCAAATATGCCCCTATTGGAGCACAACGGTGAAGGCTGGCAATCAGAGTTTGCTTTTAGAATATTTTCACCACTTAAATTCTGCACCACATATGTACATTGACTTTAAACTACCAAAACAATGATCCATGATCATGGTCTAAGTTTTGGATTGGTAACATAATGGCTGTGGCTCTCTAGTTTTTCATTTGTGTGGAGTTTTTATGGACAAATATTCAAATAAATATTTACAAATATTTGCATTCAACAGTAATTTACACAAAATTGATGTTTCTTTTAACCTGAAAGATCACTTCAACGTTTCTATAGAAAAATCTGATCAGCGCTTGTGTTTAGTGACTGTAGGCAGCCATTAGTGGGGTCCAGCAGCCTTAAATCATCTTCATTTACTGTCTACATGAATTTCAAACCCTCACAATCAATGAAATTGAGGGAATCAAGAAACAATTTAGTGTAAAACCATCGATGGTACATGTAAGCAAGGAAATTGAAAGAGTTAACCCTTTACCGTTGTTTGGGTCCTTTTGGACCCATGCGGAGAGCTCGGCTGTCACCCACCTTTACTGTTTCACGCGGAGCTCGAAACTGCGAGTAGCTACCCGAAAATTCGGCCACAACAACAAGAGAGACAATAGTTTAAGGTCACAGGGTCAATGGCCTAAGGAAGCCAATGCGGGGCAAGCTACGTCTGCTTTTCCTCCCGAGGCGGGCAAATATGCCCCAATCGGAGCACAATGGTAAAGGGTTAATCTAAAATATCTGCACCGCTCGGCTAAAGGGTTACGTGCACACACGCAGAGACAGTGGCATTCAGCTTTGCAATAAACACACTCCACAGGCTTATTTTAACCCTTTACCGTTGTTTGGGTCCTTTTGGACCCATGCGGAGAGCTCGGCTGTCACCCACCTTTACTGTTTCACGCAGAGCTCGAAACTGCGAGTAGCTACCCAAAAATTCGGCCACAACAACAAGAGAGACAATAGTTTAAGGTCACGGGGTCAATGGCCTACGGAAGCCGATGCGGGGCGGGCTACATCGGCTTTTCTGCCCAGTCCCGAGGCGGGCAAATATGCCCCGATCGGAGCACAACGGTAAAGGGTTAAAGGTGGTAGAGCCCAGTTATTGCCGACTAAAATCAGACCATCACTTGCTGTCTGGATTTGTCTATACTCTGGTAAACAATCATTTCAGAAGGGTAAACAACATGGTGGAAGAAAAAGGTAATGATCTCTGTCAGTCTGATTATCCCTTTTAGTAATAAGTTGACTATTAAAGCAATCTGCAGTATGTGACAAAACCTGACCTCAACCTACTGTGCTGTTCACTTAAGTAACTATGGATTAATTACTATTCCCCTTGGTTCCTCCAGATCTGCCTTTAGGTACACTAGTGGAACAAGCTTGAAACCCTCTGTTCTGAAAATAATTAAGGCAGAATGCTTGCCAAAGCATTTCCCCACATAATTGAATTTTCCACTTTTTCAACCCCTGATAATTTTGGTAAGTTTCAGTTACTTTGCTCACAGTGTTATAAGAGATTCTTTACTTTGTTCAAATGTTTCATGGAAGTGTCTTTTATCATATTTTCTTTTTTTGTCTTTTGTAGGTAGCTTTTCATAGTGAACCATATGAGGGCAGAACTGAATCAACCTTTGCTAATGATGTGAAATATATTGTGGATAACTATGGCAGTCACCCAGCATTTTACAAGTATCAACCAGATAACAAGAGGGCCAAGGATGCACTCCCAATATTTTACCTTTATGACTCCTACCTGCTAAATGCAACTTATTGGGCCCAGATATTTCGTCGTGGTTCACCAAAATCTCTTCGGGGGACCAAGTATGATGGAATTTTCTTGGCATTATTTGTTGAGAGCAAGCATCGTTCTGAGGTACTGAGAGGTGGTTTCGATGGATTTTACACATACTTTGCATCAAATAAATTTACCTACGGCTCAAGTTGGACTTCGTGGAAAGTTCTACGACAGTTTTCCAGCAGAAGCAACCTGTTGTTTATTCCAAGTGTCGGTCCGGGTTATATTGACACAAGAGTCCGTCCGTGGAATGGAATTAACACGAAACGTAGGGATCATGGAGCTTATTATAAAAATTCTTTTGAAGCAGCCATGTCTCTCAACCCACCATTGATATCAATAACTTCCTTCAACGAATGGCATGAAGGAACGCAAATAGAGCAAGCAATTCCTTACAGATATGGCAATTTTTCTTATCTAGATTATACTCCAAACCAACCAGATTATTATCTTAGATTAACTAGGCAACTCTCTGAAGGTTTAAAACGTCCCAATAGATGAAACAGCTGAATGTCAAAGTCTATGTTTCCTTGTATGTCTAACCACTAGGTTCAGCATTAGGCCTTAGCAACACATTGGTTTTAAATTTGAGCACCCATTCCTGTATGGTAGGTCATTATGTAATCAGGTTTCATCCTGTATAACATCATAAATGACACAGGACTACTGTAGATTCCATATCATGATCAGAGTGCTAATAACGAAGTACTCTAGTCTTCCCATATAGGCTTGCAACACAGACATCTCAACAGCATATGTGCACATCTCAACCTTTTTTTAAGGAGTGGGGGGGGGGGTAGGGGGTAGGGAGTGGTGGTTGGTAGGTTTACAGTAGTTGACCACAAAAAAATGTGTAAATACTGTAAAGGTCAAGAGCAGTCTCTTCAACTTAAAGTAGTGTAGTAGACTGTCCTGTTTCTTGAGCATCATGTGGCAAAATTTTTTCTCTTCAGATGTAAAATTTACCAGGAGTACTGTGACTGCTTGAATTACCTTGAATATGCAATATCAATGTTGTAAAATATGAAAAAAGATACTCTCAAGAAAAATAAGAAAAATTGTGAGAGTTTGCTTTTGCTTCAAAACACACTTGGGGGTGGGGGGCTGGCCTTGACCTTTAAATGAAGCTAAAGACCAAAGCTACAGTAGCCTGGTTACAATGCTATGTTGTAATCTGTAAACTAATGCAAAATTAATTCCAAAGTGTAATATTTGTACTTATTAAAGCAGTAATTTTTTATTTTTCCTAGGGGTGGGGGATTACAATACAAAATGAAAGTGGATTTGTGATTCGGAGGTAGAGACAGTAAGCATGTATTGTCCTTACTCTACTGAAAAGAGAGCAAGTGCTTTTATTGCAACATGTTGCTGCAGATAACACCAAGCAGTGTCATGACTATATTTTACAGATTGTGTGGTGGTACAGCAGTGGTGTACTACAGCTACAAGGGGGCAAGGGGGGGGGTGACTACCTCCCTTTGCTCTGAGAGGTGAAAAATTCAGAAATGTGCCATTTGTGACACCAATCAACTACAGTGTGATATTCCCAACTCTTCTTTCACGAAATTCCGAATTCTCTCGCATAAAATCTCCATTTATGTAGTTATTTGTTTCAAAAATTGCAAAACTTTTTGTGCACTTCTTATACAGAAATTTACAGTTGCTAATGCAGACTTGTTTCCTCGTAAATCAGTGTGGAAAACTTTTCCAAGCTCTGGAAATGACAGAATCACCCAATCATCAAGTGATATCAAAACTACAGTGCAATTTTCATGCATTTTCTATCATTAAAATCCAAATTTTCTCCAGTATAAGCTCCGACTTTTACAATGACAGAGATCCTCAATTTGTAGGCCTTAGATAATATTGTGCACCAACAACGGTCATTGGTTGCTGTGCAATGGCAGACTTGCCAATAAGAAATACAGATTTTTCAGTAATTCCTGAACTTTTCACATTTCCTTCTACCCAGAATCCAAAAATTTCTTCAAGACATGCCCCATATTTTCAAAAATTTGCTTTAAAGGCAAAAATTTTGGCGTGCTTTGCGCACCACAAATTGCATCCCCAAAGAAATAGTGTTCACACTTTAAAAAAATATGGACAATTTGGGGTGCTTGCCCCTCCCTATAAGAATGTCTAGCTATGCCACGCGGTACAGTGTACTAGTCCATGGGATTCCCCTGTGTTTTAGAGGTGTGATGTGGTAATAGTCTATGGGGTAAAAGATACCAGCTTTGACATTCAACAGGGAGGGAGCTGGTATAATGCAGGTGGCAGATGGAACAATTTTTTGTGAGGTGGTTTCATTATAAAAGGATTGTGAGGGAAACACACTCTGAAGTATACAGGTTGCATGCTTATATAGTTCATAATGCTGGGGCTCTTTAAGTAGATCCTTCAAGGAAAATTTCAAAGCATTTTCATGTATCAGAATGGGTCATAGAAACATTACTTTTGCTTCGAAAATTTGAGGGAAGTTGCCCTGAGTCCCAAGTTAAAGGTGTGGTGACATGCTAGTGAAATGCCCTGATTTTACCTGGCAGTTAAAAATAAAGATATCTCAGGGAAAAATCGATTGAAATTATGTCAATATCTTTTACTGTTTTCAAGATATACCTCTTTAGAGTTTCAGTGTTTGTGAAGTAACTTGTTCCCTTTGCAAGAATTGTGATGTGGGGTGTTGCACAGTGTTGACATTTCTTTTGTTAACTTTATACTAAACTTACTCATCAGATAAGGTACAATTTGGTGATTGATACTGATGGTTTTCAAGGACATTATTTTTAACTTCCACAATAAAACCCTTAAAGCATACAAATTTCGCAACATTCCTTTAAAGATAGGTTGTAAAAACAAAGGGTAATATTAGCCATATGGCCTCTCTCGCGCTAGCCATTACAAGATCTGTATATTTAGTTCATGTTTATGTATAATAAAGTGCAAAGTAGAAATTATTCTCTGGAATGGTCAATTTTGGGGGGATTTTGATGGGAAATATGGGTATTTTCTAGATTTTCAATGATTGTTACATCAAATACAAAGTTTTGTCATTTTCATGTCACTTATAACCTTGTGGTTCTATCTAGAAATTGCACAGCCATTTTCCAATTTCCTGATTGTTATTCCAACTCCATTGCTTATGTGGAGCATCATGCACAAAGGCAGATGTTTCCAATTTTTTCTAAGTCTTTGGTATGACCCAGTCTGGGTATCTTTCCCAGGACCTTCTTAGTGTCATATGTATGAGTACTACAAGCTGAGTGGTTCTGGCAGTGAGTTCCAGGTACCATTACGCCATGAGTACTAGTACAAAATATTGCCGTATGGAGCTCCAATGAATAACTTTCAAGATCTTGAAATGAAAGTACCAGTACATCTCCATTTTAAGGAAGCATTGTAATGTTCAACCAGAACTATGCAAACCTATAAATCAGGCATGAGATACTTTCTCTATATAGAGGGTTTTCCCTTTTTCATTTTTACTTGCCCCCTTTTTTTGTTCACTCCTCTTTTTCATGCCAAATATCCCAAAAAATTTCTATCATAAATGTCTTTATAAATCTCAACTATTAAACTTGTACAAACAGCCCTTGGGAGTTTTTTCATTAAGGAGTCTGTATTATTATGATATGAATGCCACCAGAGGACTTTAAGCAGACCTGTGGGTCCCAACCCTGGTGCCTGCCTCTCAGTTTACTCTTTTTTAGAAGTCTCAGGCTCATCCCTGATATATGAAGGGTGTAAAAAAAAAAGAATTGGGGACCAGGGTTACCATTATGAAAAAAGTTGTTCCTAGTGCACAAACTTTTCCTGGGGACCAGGAAACCAGGTGTAATACTGATGTTTGCAATGGCTTCACCTAATATTACTACCTTGATAAAGAGATTTGTGTTTATAAGGCTATCTACACATGCTACAATATGGTATACATTTATTGTATGTACTTCCTGCTTTGAAGTACAGTTTGTCTGATATTTTCAGCAAGCAGACGATCAGTCTTTGTAAAGTTACTGAGAATTTGTACATTCTTGTACATGAAAATTATTTAATTGCAATGTAATTTTGTCAGAGTATGCCTTAAACTGAACGTCAAGTAAGTGTATACATGCTACACAGTGCTGGAGAGGAGATAACATGGGGGAACTGGAAGGCATCTTAATTCTTTCCTTTAAACAACATATCTCACACTGTAGTTTAAATTTCATTAACAACAGCATTCACATTACAGCAACAAGAATACAGTACTTAACTCTTTACTACCAAACTTAGCAATAGTCTAAGGGCTCCCCCAAAATGTCTCTAAGAAAAGAGCAGTCTTGCAAACTTCCTTTATGCTTTACAAGCAGGCCTACCTCTCAAGGTGTCTTTGAATGTTACTATTGCAATGAAAAATTTAAGGCAGTTATCCGGCCACCCCAGACGATTTCAATTCTCCCAACCTACTTCACTGCGTGTTTGGTCTAACGGTAGAGCATCCGCCTCTCATGCAGAAGGCCCGACTTTGATTCCCAGATTGGGTCATACCAAAGACTCTAAAAATGGAACCTACTGCCATTGTGCGTGATGCTCCGCATAAGCAATGAAGTAGGGAAAACAAGCCAGTGAGCCACAACTAGAAAAAAGGACATGGTCGGCTTGACTTGAACCAATAGGTTGGAAACTGGGCCGTTAAACTCCAACTAACCCAACCTACCTCCATCTGGCCCCTCCTAGTACGACAGTCTCATTTCTTGTCCAGATAGATTCCCTAGAATATTGCTTCAGGGCATAACATGGTAAACAATCAAGGCCCTTGGGTGTAATCAAAGCACTGTCAGTACAATATGTGTTATATGAACTACTCTGCAGATTTTGCAGTGTTTTTTTTTTACTTTGATATCGACATAGAGCTACGCCATTTGAGAATTTTTGTAGATTACTGGTAAAACTACCTGGGGTTTCGGGGTGATGAATAACTGCCTTTAAGGGAAAAACTTAATTCTGCCTGATTTTAACAAATGTATGTAACAAAAATTATTGTCTTATGATTAAAAAAGTTCACACACTGTGTGTGGTACAATATTACCTCATGTAATTTAAATTTAACATTGCAGGTTTACTTTGGCTTACTTTTTTGGTTTAAATTAGAGAGGCTTCAAGTTAATTTAGTAAGGGGACTGTTACAGTAAGTGGGGTGAGATTTTAGAGCTTTAAGTTATGAGTACCTCTGTGGGGGATGTCTCGATTTTCACATAGGCTGACAAGCAGATCAGGAAGCATCTGATTCATGAGTAGTAGCATTTTCATATTAATTTTCTATTGAATACACAGCAATCCTTCAAACCGAAGAAACAGTATGCAATCACACATGGTACATATAATCATGCCTTGATTTGAAAGTTAAAATTGTGATTCTTTATTTCGAGTAAACTTTTGATATATTTTTACTTTATGCAATGATTGTAAATTTAATAATTCAATGTTAACAATTGTCAGAAGTTTTCGTATTCAATGAATATTTCTTCCTTTCCAATCTTTATAGTGAAAAGTGTATATCAGCAATGCTTGAATAAAATTTCTTTTAAATGAGAAAAAGGATCTTTCATTGTCTATTCATTATTTCATTTCATTTTGAATCAAACAAAAACAAAAACAATCACCCATGACAGGAATTGCATATTGCATTTTAAGGAAACTTTTTGGCAAAGTGCAACATATGTTGTATAAGTCATGTGATGTATGTTTCCTTCCTGAAATTTTGAGAAGATTACAAGTTACAACCAGTGGTCTTAATTTTATTTTGAAACAACAGCTTCTGCACTTTTTTTTAATTATTTTTATTTGTCTTCCAAGTACACTTCATTGCATTTCAGGACCTAAATATTCGGGAGGTACAGTACTTCATGTAAGGCTATTGTACCTAAACTGAGGTGAATAGACAACTCATAGGAGATGAACAGACTGAATAGCCTGAAGTGAATATGATTAGGCTGGCTTACATGAAGTATTTACTAAATATCCAGGTGAAATTAAACATGGTCTCCATTTTAACAAACAAAAGTATTTTGCAAGATATTTGCCCAAGTTGTAGAAACTTTGAGCTGTGATGTAAAACTCTTTTTTGTCAAGCATTGTACATTAATAGCAGCACTATTTTCTTGGGGAAAGTACAAATTTTATGGTGTTGTGATAAGATGCCATAATTCCTAAGACTTTTGTTTTAATGTAACCAGTATTTTATTAAAAGGATAATTATGACGACTTGTTTGATTTTAAATGTCTTTCAAAGTCAGAGAAAGGAACTTAACCTATGTGAGCTCCTACAGACAAATCCAGACACAGGCCGATGGTCTGATTTTAGTCAGACATAACTGGGGTATATTTCCTTTGGTCCTTCAATTTCCTTGCTTACCTGTGTCATGGACAGTTATACACTTGAATGCCTCTTGATTTCTTCAAATTTGAGGGTTTAAAATTCATGTAGACAATAAATGAAGACAATTTAAGGCTAATGGACCCCACTAATGGCTGCCTACAGTCACTATAAAACACAAGCACTGATCAGATTCATCTATAAATTGGTACTATCCAAATTATGTAGGTAAAAGGCCTATTAAATTGTTTTAAAAAAAACAGTTTGGGTAAGGTGAGGTGTGACCACAAAAGGAGGATCCATATTGCAAGCAGTTTATAAAGCAATATCTTTGAGGGCTGAAGGGCCAAAACCAAACAATTGTCCAAAAAGTGCTATTCCTCAAATGGGGTGGTGCACACTGTTCCAGAAGGAATTTCCTAACTGGCTAATGATAGCGATAATCCTTAAAAGAATAGTCTAGAGCCAAGTTTATTTTTGATATGTTAATGGGGAACATATTCTAAGCATTCTGGTGAAATTTTTGTTTATTTCCCATGTTCGGTCCTCAAGGTATTAGCAACTGAATGTGGCAAATTTTCTGCATAGAATGAACTTGGAGCAAGCAGGTGTGATGTCATGGATTCACATTTTTAGCCAATGTTTTGTTTTCATTAATAATTTACCATCAATTTTGTACAACAAAACTCTGATATATTGATACCATAGGTGCATCCTGAGTAATGTAGTTTTAAAAATTTTACATGCCTTGGGGTCAAGGAAACATCGCTAATTAATTCAAAGTCAAGCTAAAAGGATGAAAATTAAAGAAAAACAAAACATTAGCCAACAATATGAATCCATGACATCACACCTGTTTGCTTAAAGTTTACTCTGTATAGAAAATGTGTCAACTTCAACCGTTAATATCTATAGAACCAAACATGGGAAAGGAGTGAAACTTTCACCAGAATGCTTGGAATATGTTCCTCTTTAACATATCAAACTTAAATTTTACTCTGGACTATTCTTTTTACCTAGTACTAACCCAAACAAAGAATACAATGGTAATATCTGATCCAGAATTCTCTTCTTTAACAGTTTGAATCAGCTACCTATAGACGAATCCGATTAGCGCTTGTTTTTAGTGACTGTAGGCCAACCATTAGTGGGGTCCATCATCCTTCAATCGTCTTCATTTATTGTCTACGTGAATTTCAAGTCCTCATATTCAGTGAAGTTGAGAAAATCAAGATACACTTCAGTGTACAACCATTCATGGAACAGGAAAGGAAGGAAATATAAAGATTAATGGTGATGACCCCCAGTAATGGCCGACTAAAATCTGCCCATCACAATCTCTCAGGATTCGTCTATAAAAAGTCTGAACCAGACCAAACTCTGGAATTAAGTACTCCACATCAAGCATCTGTAATATTGTGACTCAATTCTAACCTGGTTGAGTTAGTTAGTTATAGTTTTATGGTCCAGTTTCCAACCTATTGGCTCAATTAGTCAAGCTGCCCACTGTCTTTTTTCCAGTTGTGGCTCACTGGCTTGTTTTTCCTACTCATCACTTATGCAGAGCATCACACACACTGGCAGTATGTTCCATTTGTAGAGTCTTTGGTATGACTCGACCTGGGAATAAAACCTGGGCCTTCCAAGTGAGAGGCGGATGTTCTTACCGTGAGACCAAATACACAGTCTTCTAACCTGGTTGAAGAAAACAAAAACTTACTCATGATAGCATAAAAGCAGAGGCAAGTATTACGCTGCTGGAGTTCAATAAGTTTTTAGCCAATTTTCCCCCAGGATCCCCCCCCCCAAAAAAAGGCCCATTCCCAGGTTTAAAGCCATGCATTTGTTAAGAGCTGTTATAACATGATAAAATTTTTTCACTACCATCTATGTTCTTTGTAATGTAACAACAAGCCCTTCCAACATTATTGATCTTAAGATATTTGAACAGGAAGTTCACTGACTGATTCTGGATTTACAGTGCCAGTCAACTAGGGATGGGTAAAAGTTGGCATACTTTTCTAGCATAATAGGAGTCTCTCATACAGTAAGCCATTTTAACATTTACCTTGCAACTTCACTTGAATGGAATTTAATTCCTCTTAAGTGAAATGTAAATGCATTTTAGGTAAGTGAAATTGAATTCCACATAACTTGCATTTCACTTTATTGGGCTTGCATTTCACTTATTGGGAGGTAAATGTTAAAAAGCTTGCCATACACCCAACACAAAAACCATGATACAACTGCAAAATTTAACTGGGACATATTAAAATTATTCTGACCAAAAACCACAAATATAAAAAATTATTAGGTTATGTTTTCACTTTTATTGTGCAAATATTCAACAATGCAAATAGTAGATGCAGCACATATTACTCCTACTCACAATGAATAGTACTTTCCCCAAAGTCCTCCCGACCCTCTGGCAAAGGGCCATTCGGTGAAACCAAACTTGAAACTGCACAATGAATAGTCACTGTGATAACCTCTCCTGTTGAGCAACAACTACAATAAATTGCCTGGGGAAACTTTATGTAACAGGCACCCATTTCACCTGTGAAGAAAGGAGGTATTTGAGATGGCAGTTTCTTTCTAATGATACAACCTGAAACCCAGGTGAAAGTTTAATAGATGGTAAACCAACAGAGTTCCATGTTTAGATGGATGATACAGGATGAGCACGAACTTCCTATACATGGACAGAGCATACTGTACTGTACATTGTCGCTACCGTAGTGTAGGAAAAAGCGCACCAAGATGGCCGTCTGCTATGGTTTTGAATGAAAGTTTGGACTTGCTCAAGTATATCGCCATATTTTGCAAGAAAGTTCAAATATTTTTGAAATATAGCAAGGTAAGGTCAAAATCCCTTCATTTATTGCAGGAATATGATATTATTAAAATATCACAGAGTCGTTGTGAAATCAGACGATTTATAGGTTCACGGCGGCCATCTTGGTGCACCTTTTTTGTCCCAGTCGGTGGCGACCAGCTACGGATAGGACATATACGTTACATGCCATGTCCATGTATATAAGTCTGTGAGGATGAGAAACTGTTAGAAAGGTATCATGTACCAACTTTGAAGTGAAGGCCTGTATACAGAACAACATTCCTGGAATATTTTCAACAAAAACATACATGCAACTTTTTTTCAAAGAATTGGCATGACATTTCTTTGAAAACATTTTTGAAATATTTTCAAATGTTTTGTGATTGTTGCATACCCTGTATACACTGTGCAACAAATTAAAAACAAGCATTCTTGGGTTTGCTACATTTGCTGAAAATGTTTTGAAAATTTTGCTTGTGTATATATTGTGTAAAAACTTTGACATAAGACATGAGGACAGGGTTGAAGTTAGATGACACTGAATGCAGGTCAGAGATACTGACAATGGCTATCACAGCAAAATCTTGAACCAAGCTAGAAGTTCTGTGTGTTTCAAAACCAACTTCATGGACTACAAATGACTACATGACTTATGTTAGGATACCCAAATGGCCCTAGCTATTTTGCTGATAAACATATAAATTACATGATGGCTTACAACAGTTGTCACCATAGTTTTGTACAAGAAATTATGTTTGAAACCAGTGGGGCGAGGAGAGGAAGTAAATAGTATTTTGAGGAGAGATGCAACTCTTTTCTAGATAACTTAAAGCTAGTAAATGGGTGGTACAATTTCTGGTTCAACTGACTGGCACTAGCCAGCGAAGTGACAAACCTGGTTACAAAGGCCACCTGCCCAAAAACCAACTGAAACATGTGTAAAATCCATAAAAGATCTGATAGTCTATTTGCTTTCAGTCAAACCTGATCCTTGCTGAGTGTGATCTTTCTTCCAAATACTTTCAAGACATTCTCATAGGATATAGGCCTATAACACGCTTGAGTCTCCACCATTTCCGGTCACATTTTATCAAGTGGTTTCATACCGAGAACTTGCATCCCATTTGCTAAGACTGTTTGAGCTGATTTAAACAAGAGGAGTCGTGACTCAGCCACTTTTCTTTCTGAACTTTGAACTTTGAGGGCCTTGGCGGCTCGAGATGTGAGTCGACTGAAAGAAAGTAAAACATCGACTTACAGGATTGCATCTTGGAAAGTACAAACATCAGATACATTGAGACAAATAATTTGGGAAAAACCCATTAAAGGGCACATTCTGGTGGCTTTAAACTAGGGTCTTGCATAAGAAGAAAAAACTCCGGATCATGTCTTCCAGACCCTGTAGCAAAACCTTCTACCTAATACATGATATCTTATTTTAAAGATTACTTATTTTTTTATAAAGAATAAAGTACTTTCACTTCTCAACAAGATAGCAGGATATGAAATTGTTTCAGGTTCCTTTTTTTTTTCCTTTATAAATTGAATGACCCATTTGTACTTGAAATTTGATTTTTTTTGGAATACTTGAAATTTGATGCTTTTGGAATGTTGGGGTGTTATTTCCTGTAGACCCAGCATAACTCTACAACATATGTAGGGTATTGCAAATAATGTTAGTAAATATTCTTATTACCAGCATCAATATTGTAAAGAAATTGAATGCAATATCAAATTAATATGTCAGAATGACACAGCAATGCACCTTTTCTAAAGAAAAAATTCCAGTTCTTTGAAAATTAGTATCTTCTGAACACCGTATGCTATTGAGATGCAGTTTTCACCTCCTGAAAGAGAAAATTTTTCTGCATCTTTTGAAGTCAGTGAATTTTGTCTCTGGAAAAAACATTTAAAGAGAAGGATTGCTAGGACTAAAGATTGTTTAGACCTATGTACCGATTAGGAATACAGCAGAAGGTAGCAATTGGTTTTGGAGTCAAAAGATGCAGAGTAGCTCATAATACACACCATGCACAGAGAGTGATTTGATTACACATTAGGGTCTTGTGTGCTCACTGGATATGCCCTATTGTGTCAGCATAAAAGGGAGTTTTAGACAGCTGTGGGAGGGGCTAAAGGAAATGAGTTGGAAAAATTAGAATTAACTGGGGTGAAAACATTATGCCCTTAGGGGATAACAACTAACCGAGGGAAATGACAATAATTAGGTCATAAATGAGATGACAGTAGGGATTAGGTTTGGAGTAAAATTTTTAATCTTTGGTTTTATTTGGAGCCATCATTTGAACAAGTGAGCCTTGAAATAGTGAACCCTGCTCCTACAATTTTTTTTAAACAAACCAACTAGTTACTGAGTTTGTAGTTGGTTTTGTCCATGTGACTTCTTAGCTAATAGCTACCTCATCAAGTGTCAGTAATGACTGACAGTGCTAAGTACTACGTGTCTCCAGACGGGTGGCAACTAACTAAGCTTACCAGTAGTTACATCAGCAACTTTGAGTAGCAACTGATGGTACTGTTAGGTAGTATCTCAGCCTTGGTAGCAACTGAATAAGTTCTGTGATTTACTCCCCTCAGTGAGTAACTAAGTGTGCTACTATGCTAGACTAACTTGCTAGTGTGAATAACAGATGATTGCGCTAGTAATAAATGCTAGTAGTAACCCAAGCCTGAATAGCAAACTAAGTTAAGTTCTTTAATATGAAAACAACTGAATAAGCCACTGCATATTGTTACTTCACACAGAATATTTACAACTTTTGGCACTAGTAGTTTTCTCAACCTCAGTCTAAGCAGCAAATAAAGGAACCAGCCATAGCGGAGTATGGAGCAAGTTTAAGAGGGATGCAAAGCTCGATTGGTAGCTGTGCTGGGAGGTAGAATCTACTTTGATCAGAGGTTCCTCCACTTAAGGAAATGTTTGTTTTTGGAATAGAATTGAGGTGCAAAATGGTGATATCTTTCACACACTTTGATAAGGAGCTCCTAATGGGCCATACTGCATGACATGATGGTGAGGATATTTACCTTTTCAAGTTGCCATCCGTTGCTTAGAAAAGTTGACATGGTGGGATACTTTATGCTACCATGTCAACATCCTTTGCTCTGGATGTAAACAAGGCATGGTAATTATCTTGGCATGACCTCATATGCAAGCTTACTGAGGTAGCCCACAGGTTGAGACAAAGTTCAAACACTATTGACTGGCTGAACTTGATTTATCACTTAAGATGTCTTTGTCTAACAGGATGTTGACATGGTGAAGATAAAATATTTCACCATCATGAAATGCAGAATGGCACTTCTAGAGCTCCATACTTTGAAGCCCATTCAAAAGAGCACCCCTTCCCCCTGCTGGGATCTGCGACTGTCCAGCCTGATGAGAAATGAAGGAACCAGTTTTTACTTCAAACTGAATAACGGATAAGTGAAACAGTCTCCTGAATTTTCAAATAGCAGTTACAAAGACTGAGGTGTACAATTTTGCTTGCATCATATTTGGCCACAGTAAAGCCGTGATCACACCACAATGAATTCGGATCAGATTCCGACCTGATTTTTTCAGATTTTTGTTAAAATCTTTTCCATTTGTGGTCAAAAAGAGCCTTAAATTTGTCAGCCTGTGTAAATATATGAGCTCTACTGCAGGACTATGAAAATTAAATTTATGCTAATTATTTCGAGACCTCACATTGATAGACAGATTTTATTGGACAACACTATCTGATAAAAAATATGTGTCTGTGTAGAGTCACCAAAAAATCAGTCGGGATTTTATTTTCATTAACATCAGAAGCAAATCATATATTTACACTGGGTGACAAATTTTTGGCTCTTTTCAATCAGAGATTGAGAAGATTTGAACAAAAATTTGAAAAAAATCAGATCGGAATCCGCTCCTAATTTGTTGTAGTGTGACCGAAGCTTAAAGGAAAATACTGTGTTTAAAATGCTCCAACAAAGAGTACAAAGAAAATGGCTCAGACACAATCCAACAATTCAGTGTAAATCATAAACCCCAGCAAAAGCTACATCTTTTCAAAATACTACGCCCAAGAAGAGCCAAGGACATTACATCATTTGAAATGTTGACAGTTTGGGTGAACAAATTGTTCTTGAACAACAAACAACTGAATTTCTATCAGTGGGAAACTTATTCCTTGAAAAGAAGGATACCATACTGCCTTACTTTTGATAATCTATCACCCTGTGTCAATAAATATTAGTTTTAAAAGGACGAACTTTTCTTGCAAAAAAACGCAGTATTATCCTTCAAGATGACATTGACAAAAATGACACATATGAAAACTGCATCCCACAATTCTTTGTAAATGCTATGTAGAAAGAGGTCTATAAAGCAATAGTTACCTTAGTCTGAGCAGGTATGAAACAATATGTTTGGGTTCCATATTTGTGAAAGAACTATCCACTGCTTCATGGAACTGATTCAAATGCCAAAGTAAATGAGCAGCCTCTGGCTCCACCAACAAATCTGTGGATACATTGTCCCCAACTTCAAAGCCAGCATTCCTTTCAATGCTGTAATAATTGAAATCAAAGAACAGTAGTGAAATCTCTAAAATCAAAACTAGTGTTGGGGTTTTATAAGGATCGGGGGGGGGGGTTTAATCACTCTAAAAAATTTCTAAGGATCTATCAGCAAATTCAGAATGAAAATGCAGCTTAAATGGATAAAAAAAAAAGCTACAGAAGAAGTAATAATCACCCTCCTAGGAAGTTTTTTCCATTCAAGAACATATGTTACTCAAAAGAGCAAAATCCATGGAGGGGTGTTAGTGATTATGCCCCCTTTTTTGCCAAGCAATGTATTTTTGTAATGATTTTTCACTCCCTGAACAGCATTCATGGCATTGGCACTGCCCAATTTTTTATTCATTGAACTTTTTCAATTCAGTAAACTGAGGCACTAAAAAGGTCTCGGAGAACAAATCATGACTGACTTGTTACTACAAATCATAGCTCTTTGAAAATATGTTGCACGATTAAGCATTGAGGCAACTACAACACATGTCAAAGTTTACAATAAGGCAGTATGGAGGTCAAAACGTCTTCCTATTTTGATCTCCTTCATCTTCATCACCTCTCATGCACTAGAAACTATATCAAATTTTAGCCAACTTTAGTTGATTAGGCTACTATAAATCCAGAATCAATCAGAAGAGCATCCTGTTCAGACATCTTGCAATCAATAAATTAAAGAGGGTTTGCCGTTGTACTGCAGAAAGACATAGATGTTTGTGATGATAAACTTCATCATCATGATTGAATAACAGTTCTTAACAAGGACATGATTTAAAACCTATGCATTACAGAGTAGTAGCCTTTAAAGAAACTCATCATAGCCAATTATATCCCCATCTTAGGAAAAAGTGAGGTTGTCAATTATGGTACCTGAACCCTGGTTCATTACGCCCGGGCTGCTTCAGTAAGCAGCAGTTTTGATTTCCATTCTGGTACAATAGAAGCCCAGCAACTTTGGGGTTCAAATAACAACTTGAAACAAATCTGAAATAAGTGATGGCAATAAGGGGATCAAGTTACTTATAGTACTGCATTGAAGGGCTTCTATACGTTCCTTTAGATAAACTGCTATCAAATGCCATCTTGCATGGCCATTTTCAAATGCTTAAATGTGCATGTAACTGGTACTGAGAACAGTCCTTGATGAGATTGAGCATAGGGTATTTTTTCAAAATGCAAAAGACCTTCTTATCATGTATATTGAATTCTGGCTGCCTGTACGAATATAAATAAGTCCTTTCAATTCCATGTTGCACTTTACATAATTATGCTTACAAACTCCCATTCCTGCACACAAACACATTATGCAGGTTGCAGCCCTATATTCTGACATGAGTATGCACCCTTGTGATACGACACCCCTTCACTCCAACAAATCCATCCATTATGGTCCACCACCTCCTTGTTCCAGCATCCTTATGTTCAAACAACTTTATCGCAGGTAAATATATGGGAGTCAGAACAAAGGACTCTTGGGACATAGAAGTGTTAGAATATAGGAAAACCAACCATGATATGCAGAAGTTGCAATTACCAGTAATTTTCACAAATTCTTTGAATACTTCTGAAGGGTTAGAGTTTCATAAGAAAGGAGTTCAAAGATGGAACCAATTTAATTTCTGACTCTCCTTTTCCTTAAACCAAAACCACTTGAGGATAACTCTTCTAAGAGAGAGGTACTATACAGTCAGCAAACATGAGTTAGCTAGTTAGATAAAGTTCATGTGTGCCTGAGAACAATTGCAGAGTCAAGTGGTTTGAGCATCCGGCTTGAAATTGAGAGGTCTGGAGTTGCACACCTGGCCAGATAATACTAAAGACTTAAGTAACCTATTGCTATGATGATAAGCATAGTCAATGGAGCAAGGAAGACAGGCCAGTGAGCCACAACTGGCAAATAGGCTACAGCCAGCTTGGCTTAAACCAAACGGTTAAAAACTGAGCCGTACTCCATCCAGGTAATAACTAACTACGTTTGCCTTCACTTCAAACCTTTTGGTTTGATCTCACTGCAATTACAGCATTTTTCCAGTTAAAGGGAAATGTTGTAAGTTTACCTGAGATCAACTGACTAATGGTACCACATTATCAACTAATACTAATCACTACTCTTCAAGACATACCTTGTTATACTGTAAATATTAGCTTTAAGACTGATTTTCCAAAGATTTTGGCCATGGAACAACAGCCATTGATAGGACTGCCATCTTCACCATCATACTTTGTTTTTCCTTAAACACCGGAAAGTAAGCATATCCAGTACAGAAGTGTGTACAGTTTATTTTACACAATATGGTTCAATATTAAACATACTCTGCTTTGCCTAGGGAACCATTTGTGGACTCTCTGATATGATATCCTGGTAACATGAGCCATGCCAGATGACAAGTCCTAACAATACACTTAAATTTGTTTTAAACTACATAATGGTGCACCTCCTTGTTACAAAGCTGGTTAAAAAAGAAAAGATTTACTTTACCTTTTTAGTCGGGCATGAGTGTATTGCAAAAAGACTCCAGTATCACCCTGACTTTCCAGAACTTTATCCCAGTCAAAATGATAATCTGATATTAAGGTACTCTTAAGATCTTGCAAGATGAGGGCTGAAATTCCAAGGCATTCTGCTACAGATTCAGGATTGTCCAATTCTTTGGTGGCTAATAATAACGTCAAATTAATATTAAAAAGTCACATTAATATGTTCAAATTACAAAATGGTAAAACTACTTGAAAGTGTTATTTCTTTATTTTTGTTAAAAAAAACCAGAATGCAAAAATGCATTGAGGTTTCGATGATACATAAATGTTCCGTTTCAAAGAGTGCCATCATGCACCATTATCTTCTCATTCAAATGTTATACTAGCATGTTCAAAAAATAATTTTATCATTCCAGATGACCTTTTGACGTCCATAAAAGCCATACATAGCTAGAATGACAAACAACAGACAGACAAATTGACAAACAGCTATCGTGAGAGATCACATTTAAAAAGGTTTCCAGGCTTCGACCCCAGATGACCTTTCATCTCTGCCAAAAACTATGGGGGCCATCTTCTGACCACAATGCATCCACATACCCAAATATGAAATCTATCCAAGTTCCTATCTTGAGATATTGCATAAGCAGGATTTTCAGACTTGGACCAGCAGTGACCCCAGATGACCTTTGAAATACCCCCAAAACAATAGGGACCATCTACTGACTATAACGCATCCACATACCAAATATGAAATCTATCCAAGCTTCCTATCTTGAGATATTGTGTTAACAAGGTTTTCAGACTTTGACCCCTGGTGACCCCAGGTGACCTTTGACCTCCACCAAAAACAATAGGGTTCTTCCTCTCAATATGGCGCATCTATGTACCAAGTTTGAAAACTGTCACACATTCCTATCTTGAGATATCGTGTTAACAAGCAATGTGTCACAAACACACACACATACACACACACACATGCACACATACATACATACATACATACATACATACATACATACATACATACATACATACATACATACATACATACATACATACATACATACATACATACATACACACGCACGCCATCATGATTGCTTTGGTTTCTCTTATCATCGAAACCAAAAAAACCAAATTGAAGTGATAGCTGAATAGACTTGTATTTATCATGAATATGATAATTAATCCATATAGAGAAGCAGATAAAGGGGGAAGAGGAAATGTATTCTGGCCAATTCTAGGTTGATTTGAGGGGCAATTACTATTCCATTCCAATCAAACTTGAGGTAGAGTTTGTAATATTTGGATCAATTGAATGTTAACACATGTAAGAGGATATTACTTGTTAGATGAGGTTTTAAGCCTCAGTTTCTCTGTTTCAGCACACACAGGTAGTGGGCTGTGTTCTAATCCTTGTTCAACCCAAATTCATGATGCCTAGGGTTAATATAATCCTAATTCTGTAGGTAGCCCAGATAGCATCCCTATCTGCAACCAAACATACATGCTTGGTTAAGCAAATAATGTGCAGTTTAAAAGGTATCCCCAACCAACAAGGGGGTGGCATCTTGTTTAAGGTAGTGTAACAACCTACAGGTATAAAGGGGTGGGACGAGGCACTTGACCCTTTTGACTCTCCTCTGCCAATTTGCTTGGTCAAGCAAATGTGCAGTTTAAAAGGTAACCCCCTTACACTAAGTGAGTGAAACAACAGCTAAATATTACAATTTTCTTACTTCCCTTCAAAGTATCTTACTTATATGATATTTCAGGACTTAAATATTTCATAATCAAGGCAAACCAAGCAGAGGGGGGGGGAGGGAAGGGTGTGGAGATTTTTTGTTGGGGGGCAAGGGGAAGTTCTTTGAGAGGTACTCTATTCAAAAAGAAATTTCAGGAGGGGGACAGTCTCCCCCATCATAAAATTTCAGCAGATAAATGGTTTGTAGGATAAAAACATTTTACACTTGAAAAAGCTTAACCTCTTAAAGAAATTTCAATTATGGACAAAAAACCTCGATTTCTTTCAAGGGGTGGGTAGAACTCATCTGGGGAAAGCTTTCCTAAATGGTCAATGGCAGGAAAAATTCTAAAAATAGCAAAGGTCTGCTCTGGAAGCTTGGAATAAACCCCTCCCTGTATTTAATTTCCTATTCCTAATTCACATTTTCTTATTTTACTAGCAGTACCTTCCTCCCCCTCACCCCTTCAAATTTTTGTTTTCTTATTAATATATTAAACATTTAATTGATACCTACTGGATTTGGCCTCCATCCTCTCCAACATTCTCATCTTTGCTTCTTCCAAGATGTCTTTGAGGAGCACAACATTGCCCTTCCTTGTCTGCATTCCAAGCACCCTTCCAAACTGAACATGTTGTATTCTGCAAAATACATGTAATGCTAAAATTAACGCATCATGCTTTTTTGTTCATAATTAAAAACTTGGAACCAAGGTATGGCCTAATTTTAAAGAGATGATGACCAGGTGTTCAGGTGTTTGAACATTTAAGAACTACAAATTACTTCTCATTAGCAATAATTTGTTCTTTTATCTTCACATGCAAAGGAAACAACAAGAGAAACACCCATGTATCTTGGATTTGACAAGGCTGGCCAGGTCCTGCCAAAGAAGCAGGTTGTGTGGCATATTTCTTGATCAGTCATATTCCCCTAAGGTGAACATTCCAAGTCTGCTCTGCGGGATATCGAAGGTACCACGCCTTAATAATTCCACTCAGCAAAGGACATGACTGGTTTTATGGTCAGGTGAGATGGGGTTTTACGGCCCAGTTTCCAACAAATTGATTCAAGTCGAGTCGGCCATGGCCTTTCTTCCAATTGTGGCTCACTGGCTTGTTTTCTCTACTCCATTGCTTATGCAGAACACCAAACACAAGGGCAGTAGGTATAATATACAATATCATAATACAGTGTGCAAATGCAAAACCACAAAGCTTAGTGAAGTTGACCGTTAATGGGGACTGCTTCCTAAATTTATTACCTACAAGTACCTACCAATACTAATACTGCAATATCTAAAGAAACATAGCTCTAAGATAAGCTTTTCCAAAATATAAAGTGTACATGCTACATATGGTACATGACATTGACAGTTTTGGAGAATGTGGTAAGGTTTTAAACTGACAAGTTAAGACAACATAATGGTAACACTTTTCTGTCATAATAACTGCAAATCAGCAAAAATATGAGGAACTGGAGAGAGAATCATTTCACTAGCAAATGTCATTCAGCTAACATTTCAGTTTAATTTGTATTGTTTATCTTTTAACAGAGTGTAAGAATATGTCAACAATTTTCCTACACTACCTTTGTTCATGAAATTAAATTAGTTAGATGGAGTTCTACAGCTCAGTTTATTCCTAACCAATTGGTTTAAGTCAGGCCAGCACCACAGCCTTTTTTCCAGTTGTGGATCACTGGCTAATTTTCCCTACTCCATCACTTATTAAATGCTGAGAACCAAGCACACTGGCAGTGGGTTCCATTTTTAAAGTCTTCAGTATGACCAGGCCAGGAGTCGAACTACAAACCTCCTCACTACAGCTGGATGCTGAAATCACTTGACCATAAAGAAGTATAAGGTTCTCCAAATAACCTGAAACAAGCATCAACTTGATTTTCTCCAATGTTACCATGGCATTACAATCTTTGGTAGCAAAACATTCACAGTTGATGAAAATGAAAAAGTTCATTTTTTATTGCCACATTTTTTCTACATTTATGCACTTAAGTGTCACCATGAAAAACAATCATTCCACAATTTGACTCTGGGATGTCAAGAATAAATAAACAAGATGGCATTATATTTCAATATTGGCAGATAAATTGAAACAACACATTATTTATAAAGAGAAATATATGACAGAATCTCATATATAAATGGGGTAAAAAAGGGGCTGATGCGCACTGTTTATCAAACTCTGAACTTTACCTTACACTAAAAATAACAAAAGTTACTCAACAGATGGATATAGACAAAAAAGTTTTACATTTGAGATTACGGAAGGAAGAACGCGTTGCCTTTAAAACTGTATGTCCCTTGCACTTCACTTCTAAAACAGATAAGCTACTGTCATTGTGCTTGGTGCTCAGCATAAGCAATGGAGTAGGAAAAATAAGCCAGTGAGCCATAACTTGAAAGAGCATGTGGACCATCTGACTTAAATCAATTAATTACAAACTGAGTCTTAAAAGCTCATTTAACTAATTTTAAAAAAATGTAAAAAGTATTTTCTGAGCACATGTACAGTATGTCTTCATCATGGCTAATGTATACACATTGGCTGTTTCAAATACCTACCCACCCCCTTCCCTTAGAGCTGGCCCTGGAAGGTATAGACCTGACCCTACACTAAGTTTACTTTTGGCTATGCCTGCCTTTCATTTTTTCTTTTATTATGAAACTGACATGACTCGCTTATATAGCTTTACAAATTTATTCTCCTAAACTACTCTTAATGTACAATCTATTCCATAAATGGAAAGGCTTGCTGAACTAGCCTACATCAAATAAAATTTCAACATAGACAAGCTTGGACAAATGTATAAACTTGCATTTTCTATTCATGACAACAATGCTGCAGATATTTTAACTCGGGTCCAAAACATGTATCAAAGAGACATTTTTGTCTAAATCTCCCAGGTGTAAGACTCAGCTAAAGCAGTTCTTTTCAGTAATAAATCACTTCGAAAACAAGCCTTACAGATGGAAATCTTTGAGAAATTCCTTGAAACATCAGGACAGAAAATACTAGTATACATAAAGCACTATTAAAACTGAAAGGAAGAGGAATACTTGAATGGGGGTGGATTTTGTGGTGTACTATTGAAACTGCCATCTTGTACACAATATGTCTAAAAAAAATTCTTACCCACTGGCCCATTTGTAGTTCATTTTCTTTAAAATACTTGCAAGTTGTTTCATGTGTTCTGATTGGCTTTTATCTACAACATAGATCATTCTGTGAAATCCAAACTGCCGGTGGCGGTCGATGGCAGCTGCCACATCTCTTGTAAGATACAATGAAGAGCCATCACTTCTTGCCATTGTTACTTTAGGTGATGACTTCAGATATTCGCTGACATCAATGATTGAAGTTCCTTCCCTATAAAGTAAGAGACAATGCAACATTGAATCACCATGTCAGAAATGAGACATTTCTAAGCTAACACTTAGTTCTGTGACTGTGCAGTGAATCTAGCAATTAATTGCTTATTGATGCACCAGCAATTAAATGTGTAGTAGATGTTCTTTACAACAAATAGCAAAGGGACAGTTTGCTATTCTGAAGTTTCTTCGTTCCATCATCTCGCTATTCTGAAAAGTCTGCATTTAATTACTGTTAGAGGAAAGGTTAGGTTTATAGAACAAACTCTCATCCTAACACTGTCCTTCATTCCCGAATCTAGAATATAGAGACCTAGGAACAACAAGACATCAGTGGATGAAGGTGTAACCAATTGAAACTGGAGTTATTGGCAAACCCCAACCACCTCATACTTTCTACTTTCATAAAAGATTAATATCCCAGCTACCCTATTTTTCTCAAGTGTAAAAGGTACAGAAGTTAAACGTCACTCACATTTCATGTTCATTTATTTATCATTTTAAATACTCAGTGAGTGCTTCAAATGGTGAACTGCAAGAACTGTTTCATGGTACGACACTAATAATAGGGAGATCAATGTTTAAGGTTGAGCAATTTCTGACAACATTTGAAGCCAGTCTTATTGATGCAGTAAATGTCATTGATGGCTAAGCATACTCAGAGATTTCACTACACGATCACAGCTCTACTTACACAATACACTCATCACAATGGCATGTTAAAGCATACTTGCCATCATTGTCATCTCCACTGATGGGAGATGTACAGGTAGCAGATAATCAGCTGTCAGCAGTGGAGCCACAGACTTCCTATATACATGAAAAGAGCGTGTAACGTGTACATCCTATGCATAGATTGTCGCAACCGCCTGGGGCAAAAAAGGCGCACCAAGATGGCCGCCGTGGAGCTATAACTTGTGTGATGTGACAAAGGATCTGTACTACTTTCAACAAACTTTAAACTTGATAGGGAGTAATATCATATTCCTGCAATACCATCAGTGATTTTGACTTTACCTTACATTATTTCGAAAATGTTTCAACTTTCTTGCAAAATCTTTCAATTTGTACTACTTGAGCCAGTCCAAACTTTCACACACAAAACCATAGCAGACAGCCATCTTGCTACGCCTATACTTACACATACAGTAGTGACAAGCTACAGATAGTATGCTCTGTTCATGTATAAGAAGTCTGTGAGCAAAGCATGCAAGCACTAACCTCAATGAGCCCAATGGTCCAGGGAGCAAAACTCTTTCTCTCTCTAAATATTCACAGCATAAGCGTAAATCAGTAAGATGTATGCAAAGACAGATTTTAATTTTGCCAAGCTGTTGCTTTACAACTGATCATTTCAAGTAATACTACATATATAACACTTTACATTAAATTAGAATGTTCTTATCTTTACGGGATTCAAAGCCCAGAAAACAAAACTACACTTCTGCTTAAAGGTATTTAGCTAGAGGCAAAGTTCATCAACTTCAAAGGATTCAAAAAGTGTGTCACTTACAGAAGGTGAAAACTGCTTCCCAATAGCATACATTCAGATGATACTGGTTTTCAAAGTAACACAACTCTCCCAAGAGATAATTTCAATGCATTATTCAAAATATGCAATGTCATTGTGGCACATTACATTAATTTCCATTGCATTGAGTTTATTTATGACTTTGACACAATTTGGCAACTTTGTTTGCTGTACCAGACATATGGTGTAGGATAATGTCAGATCGATAGGAAAAGATATTGGAACATTCCAACAGTTTCAAATTTCATGGACAAACAGGATGTTCAATCCTATAAAAAGAACAAAAGAGATCTGAGGCAATTTGCCCACTTTACAAAGTATTATGTGGCTTTATTGAAAGGTGGAGGTATTTTTTAACAAAGATTATCAACCTTTAAAGTGAGATATCTTGAGTTACTGTATGAAAAGTATTGCTAAAGGGTTGGAGGACATGGTTTGGAATATTTTTTCTTCTATAAAGGCATCCCAGTAAAAGCCGCCAGAATATGCCTTCAAAACCAGACAATTGGCAAATATCTATTAATGTGAATCAAACGTGTGTTATCAACATTCACAAATGAATATACTTATTGCTGTCAGAATTTTCATTCGTTCATCAGCTACAACTTACATCAAAATCTCCCTTGATACATTTCCGAGAACTTTTTGATGATCACTCACATTTCACTGTTAATGTGCTTTAAGATATGTTTAACTGATCATTAAGATCAATTAGAAAAACTATTCTATCAGTTTGCTTGTTCTAAAACGAGAAAGCAATCAAAAGCTAGTTGAAACGGAGTTACCCTTTAGTATTTGGTATTTCATGAATATTCTATTTACAGGGTCAGATTCACCTTTATTGTCATTTAAATAGTTCAGGTGCTTCTTATGATTGTTGTTGTATTGCATTTTGATTGGAAATTGCATCACCTTTCTTCACTGAAAATTCTACTGAGTCTTGTAGGTAAATGGCCGATTAACAATAAGATAACTCTTTTTGTTAGACAGGTATGTGTGCACTTTGTAATATTTGAACTTCATCCATGCTATTCTTATTACCTATTTTGCGGGGGAACAGCTCCATTGATCTCCCTAGGTTTGAACTCAGAGAGTTTGTAAGAAGTGTCCTGTGTGTTGGGTGGGTTGGGGTGTTGTAGATATTAACTACAGAAATTTTTGTTTTGCTGGAATAGCCAAAGTATGTAAATAGTTCATTCATTTGAGTTTTGTCAGGTCCGGTGTTTTGGGTCATTTAGTTCAGTAGTGTCTGTTTCCATGCACTTAAAAAGCCAAGAGTTTCTTTGTTTGTCCAGTCAAATAAAAGTGATTCATGAATACACCTTACATACTCTGTGTCATGTGTCTTTCTTTGCCTTGCACAAGTGTCACATTGCATAGTCTTTCATTACTGGTTAATGCACACACCAACCAACCCACCAACAGAATGGCCTAGTAGGATTTGCAGGATTTTATGCTCGAATTTTCTCACTCTAAAGCAAGTTTTTGGAACAAAAATATTTGTAAGATGCATTTGTGGCATTGAAGTCTCTACTTGAAAATAAAAGGAGCAATTTGAGAGCACATGCACATTTTGTATAAAAAGAAAAACATCAAAACTTTTATTGTGTATTGCAGCTTGTACGACATGCCTTGTTACCATTTGGCATTGGGCTACCTTTGATAAAAGTGTTTCAACAAGGGACAATTTCCCTGTAAATCAACCTGAAAGTTTCAAGCATATTTTTAATACTTAGGTGCATCCCAAAAGACATGGAGAGTGCAATTTCCTGCAATATGAAGGTATACAGTACCAAAAATATTCATTCTATGCTCTGCCCCAATCAATGGCAGTGCTAACTTTAGATGGTCCTGCTGAGACTCAATCTGGCCTTAGAAAACTGTGTGTTCCTTAAATATTTTTGAGGACCTAAAACTAAGACTATATACAAAGCTGGTTTCAATTGTATGTATACAGGCAAAAACTAAAACATGTATATTAAAGAAATAGAAAAGGGGTAATATCAATACGATGTATCATCTGTAGACTTACTCTGACGTTTTCAAAATATTAGATTCCTTCAGGAGTTGTAAAAGCTCTTGACATTTCTCATTGTACTGTGATTCGCCATGATACGCATCAAAAGTAACACCTAGCCGCTGTGAATATGAAAACAAATACTTGGGTGTACTAAGCAGTTGCTAATGTGAGAATTTTTACTTCAAGCTAGACAGTCATTCATCACCCTAAACAAAAATCTTACCCAGAGGTACCAAAATTTTCAATTGGTAATTCTCAATTGGTAAAGCTCTTTCATTGACATTAAATTCAAGTAATGCAGAGAATTTCATGTTACAGATCATGTGCTGAGAATGTTCCAATTACACACTGAGGCCATGTGTGCTTACCAAGATATGCTCCCAAGCAAAAAACTAGGATTAAAGGTGGATAAGAATGAGTTTAAGACATGTGGGAGGGGCAGAAGTATGTAGGTAATATTGACTGGAAATGCCTGGGAAGATGAAAAGTACCCGGATATTACCAATTGCAGCTGACATAATAATATACTCATACTGAAATAGCAGGTAAAAATTGGACCTAGATCAACTTAGGGTCCAATAGGTTATATTGAGGAGTATCTGGGAGGGGTAATATTTGGGGGTATTAGGGGTAGTATTTGGAGATTAGTCAGCAAGTCACAGATCATATAAATGTCTCCATCAGGAACGTCCATTTCAATCTACTTCAATCTGACTTTTAAGTGGAAACTGTTTGCTGACTTCAATCTGACTTTTAAGTGGAAAACTGTTTGCTGACTTCAGTCTGAATTTTAAGTGGGAAACTGTTTGGTGACTTCAATCTGACTTTAAATGGGAAACTGTTTGGTGACTTCAAACTGACTTTAAGTGGATAACTGTTTGGTGACTTCAATCTGACTTTAAATGGGAAACTGTTTGGTGACTTCAATCTGACTTTAAGTGGGAAACTGCTGACTTCAATCTGACTTTAAGTGGGAACCTGTTTGGTGACTTCAATCTGACTGTAAGTGGAAAACTGTTTGGTGACTTCAATATGACTTTAAGTGAGGATGAAACCTCTTTGCTGACTTTGATCTGACTTCAAATGGGAATGAAACAGACAACAATTCCAATGTCCACAGCCTATAAAACAGACATCGAAATAGTTTGTGGGATAACCTAGAAAATGCAAATTGTAAAAGGATATTAAATACTTACATACCATTCCTTTATAAACCCTTGAAAATGACACTATTGGGCATCCTCTTCCTACTCCTAAGTACACATAAAATTTGCTTAAAGAAGGCCTAATCCTCTCACCAAAACAGTTCCAAATCCCCTAACCTATTTCTGCTCCTCACACAACTCTGAAAATCATCCTCATCCAAACTGCATCTCAATTTATTGCTTAAGGGTGAGTATAAAAAAATCCAATGCGTAATCACGTCAGTCTCAGTGCAGTACAGTGCATACTGTGTAATATGAGCCACAGTTCTCTGCGTTTTTTTGAACTTGTTGTCAATCAAAGAGCTGTGCCATTTGCGAATTTCTGTAGACTACAACAAAATTTGTAGTTTGTAGTGAAAGGATTAGGCCTTTAAGTAGTTGCACCTTACTAGATTTTCCTCATTGAAAAATGACAGTAGATATCTTGTTGAAACAATCTCACACTAGCCGACATTGGGTCATCTCAGAAAATGAAACATGTTGTACACCACTAATCACAGTGGAACTTTAGAACTAAAGGTAGTCCAATGGACTCAATGGTGCTGGGGTGAAATTTGTTTTTCTATCTTATTGTTCACAAAGTATGTGTAAATCACCAATGGGTATATAGAAAGATGGGCATACTTTTGCCGAGCTGTTGTTTTGTAATTTTCTGATGTTTTTCAGTATTACTATATTTAAATATTAATTAACGTCAGAAAAGCTTAACAGTTGATTTTTGAGGACTTAAAAGCTCAGAAAACAGAACAGTTCTGCTTTAAAATTTAAATGTAATGATTGGCAAGTAAGCCTTCTCACCTGGTAAATGGAGGTATACTCTTTAACGCTAAATTCCCGAAACCTCTTCCAAACAGCCAGTGAATCACCATCACCTGAGAGGAAAGGTTAAGCAATGACAGTCAGCAAATAAAGGAATATATAATTAAATACAAATGGTTGGCAAAGTGATTAGAGCATCATTTCCCAACCTTAGGGTTGCGACCTAGTTCCAAAATATTTCAGTATTTATCAATCCCCAATCAAAGAAAATAAATATCACTTACCTAGCAAATCTAGCAATTCTGTATTGCTAGAGTCAACAGACTAAATTTGTGATTCTTTTTTGCAGCATCTGTTGCTATTACCTGAAGTGGGATGTCTCAAGAAAAAGATTGAAATCCCTTGGATGAAATTTACTGTAAGTTTTGAGAGTCAGATCATAGAATGACCATAAAAAAAGACTTCAAAATTAGGACCTGTCATTTTCTGCACAACAGGAAAGACTGGGACAGGAATAATATAATATGTGTGAAAATTTAATGACTCTGCATTTTGGAGGAGCCCACTTGAGACCATTATAGGATTGAAATTGTTATAAATCTTTTTGCAAATTTTCAAGTCCATCCCTGATTTAAAGTACTACATTAACCAGAGTTTGTGCTTATACTCCCAAAATGGGAGGGAATTTCAAAATCAGGGTGGAACCGGAAGCTCATTTCATCCGGTAGGTTTTGGGTGAAAGGGGGTTTTTGTAAATGAAAAATTTTTATCACACAGGTAGTGGTGGTGCACCAGATGCTATAACAGCTGTGTCTTTTGGATCAAACATCAAGTTCAAAGCCAGACATGAGAAGATGCTTTTGCTATGTAATGTGTCCTAACTGTACTACAATGAACTCAGAAGCACTGCAACATGTACAGGAATTTATCACACTGCATTTTCTGATGGGCAAGATTCTCAAGAGATTAGCCTGATTTCTTCAATTCCACCCAAATTGCAGGAATCACAGAAACAATCCACATCAAAATCTGTCAAATTTTGAACATTTTACATAACAATTTCTGATTTGCACTTCACCATTGATAAACATGAGCTCATATGCAAATTTTGTGATGTCATGAGAGGGACATGCCACATATGGCTTATGCTATCCTTTGTTTAAACAATCTTCATTTAAAGGACAGTTGTAAAATTAAATTGCCCCGAGGGTTTTACTTTGGAAGTTTCAATTGTGTTCTTGAAAATCATCAGCAACAATAACCAAACCATAAACTATCTGATGAGTAATTAATAGATAATAAGTATAGGGTTAACAAAAGAAATGTTAATACTATGCAACACTCCATATCATCATTTTTGCATAAGCGACAAGTTGTTTCAGAAACATTCAAACTTTGAAGAGGTATATCTTGAGAATCATAAAAGATATTGACATAATTCCAAAGGATATTTACTCAGGAAAGGTCACTCGGTAAATGCCAAGAGGAGTAAGGACATTTTGCTGACATGTCACACTGCCTTTAACCTTTTATTTAGTTGACACTACATAACACATTTGTATTGATGTCTCGTTAAATCCTATCTAAGTACTGTAACCTGATACAATGTTCAAATGATTTAAAAAAGCCATTGATGAAAAAGAATGCCAGTTATACAAACTGAATTTTAGGTGACTGTATTTATCCTGTATAAAGTCTGAGTCTGAGTTTGTTGGAGTTTAACATCTCAGCTTATAACCCTTTAGTTTCATGGCATTTTGTTCCCTTGTGGGTTACTGGTTTGTTTTCCCAACTGTATAAAAGTACTGTGCAGTTCTTCCATCTGTAGATTTACAATTTGCTAGATGCAGTTTTCTGACTCAGTTTCTAACCAACTGGTTTAAATTGGCAACTGCATTTTTTCCAGTTGGGGCTTACTGGCTTGTTTTCCCTACTTCATAACTTATGTTACAAACCAAGCACAATGGCAGAAGGTTCCATCTTTGGAACCTTTAGCCTTTGGTATCATCCGGCCAGGAGTCAAACTCAAGACCTCCCATTAGCAAGTTGGATGCTCAAACCCGTTGATCATGCAGTCATTCAACTTTTTTAAAGGTAAGTCAGTAAGATGATGTTTAACAGCTCAGTTTCAACCCATCTGTTTTAGTCCAAAAGCCACAGCCTTTTTGTCCAGTTAGGGCAAACTGGTTTGTTTCTCTACTCCATTGCTTACGCAAAGCACTAAGCACAATGGCAGTAGGTTCTGTTTTTAAAGTCTCTGGCATGACTTCGCCAGGACATAAACTTCCAACCTCCGGAATGCAAGTCAGGATGCTTTAACCACTTGACCATGCACAAGACCAAGGGTAATGTTTCTGCTGCTTAAATGGAATCAGAATCTGTTTGCTTTCTATTAGACCAATGGAATTCTGTTTATTTATTTTTCTGCCTATCAGTTTGTCTATATGTTTCATGTTGCTTCCTATCAAACCAACAGAATTCTGTCTATCTACTTGTCTGTTTGTTTGTGTGTCTATCCATCTGCAAACCTATCTGTCTATCAGTCTGTCTGTCTGTTTGCTCTTCAGACACTGAGAGTATATCTATTATATCTATTTTTCCTTCTATCAGACCAATGTCGATCCTTCTGCTTGCTTTGAATCTAACTGAATCCAGAGGAAAGTTAAGTTTAGAACAAGTTTTTGATTGATTTCAGCTTTGCTTACAGCTCTGAGTTTACTTGTTAACTAAATGCTAAATGCAGAATTTTAGGCACCCTATCAATGATAGAAACAAACTCATTATCAAACCCAACTCAGGTTCCCTGTTTTTTTTCTACCACCCACATTGATTCAAAATTCACAACTTCCATGAAAGTATCTGTGAATATCCCAGCACATAGGAGATACACAGATACACCAAGAAATTAATGGTGTCTTATTTACAATCACCTTGATATAAATTGGAAATGACGCTTCCATGGCCCTGGAAGCAGTTGTCGACCTTAAACTACAAAAATTGATGAGTATCCATCCTCATTTTGCTCTGCCACATTTCCAAAAAAACATGACCAATCCCCCCTTCCCATTCTTGCATTCTTCCTTGCATAAAATTAACAAAGGGTTATGATAAATATATTTTTAGCATTAAGAAGTGTCCAAGAGCATCTTTGTTACATCTTACAGTGAAATGTATCACTGTGCATACCTTGTTCCATTGCTAAAAAGAACTTTCTTGCTGCCTCTGCTACTTTAGGATCTTGTGACGCAGCTTTATTTATTCTGACGTAAACTTCAAAGAGATGTTGTATAGGGTCCTTGCTAAGTTCTTTCACAGATCCAAACTTCTGAAAACCAACAGCCAAGAGACCTACAAGGGAGGATCATAGCAATTTTCTTTTCAAAAGACAGATACTAAGAAAATGCAACAATTCAATGTCACTGCTACATGTAAGAAAGACAAAGCTCTTCTTTTCTCAAAAATGCATTTAGTAATGAAATTAGACTTAATAGGATTATCACTCAATACTCTTAACCCCTTCACAGTCAATGTCCATTTCTGTAACAGCACCCTTTTCAGCTAAGAGGTTGAAAACTACCTAGCATTTTTACGTACGGTACGTGGCTGTGAACAGAGACTGTCACATAAGTGAGGTTTCAAATGTTTTTTAAAAGCTAAACTGTTTGCATTTGCCACAGGAATTGGGTGAGTCCAAAAATTTCCTACCAATTCCACATTTTAAAATTTCATGCCATGCAGAATGTCTTGCACAAGAAAACATGTTGGCTCTTTACATTGCCAATTTAACAGCATTCCCTAAGTTCAATCGAAATCACCCTCAGTCTTCTTGTAGATGACCCTTTCCCCCTCTGATCGACAGTATGGTACCAAGCACCAACACTGGCCAGGGTTTTAATCATTGAGTATTTCTCTGCTTTTATACAAATAAAATTTCCGAAATTTGTATTTTAAAAACACACAGAGATGTGAGTTGTCTTTTCACATGATCAAGTGTACACAATGTAGCCTGTTCCACTGGAGTATATGTGAAGTCATCATAATGCATTAACATCATGCAGTACAGCCTGCATAATTAGCTAAAATTTCTACTGAAATATATGAGACCAGGGCCCCCCTGTTTCATACAACCTACGTTTGATCTCAAGCTAGAATATTATGAAGAAAAATTCACCCATTTATATTGTCGACTTTTGCGTTTTTGAATGCAAAATGGTTGCAAAAAATATATGCAGCCTTTTCTTGTTACTGTAAGTAAAATTTCAACTGTTTGTATATGTCTCACAAGAAGGTAGAAACTCCAATGCTATAGTCTCAAGTTATCAGCACTTCAACTTAATGTTGTGAGACAACCTAAAACAGAAGCCATCTGTACTAGGAAAGAATACCTAAAACGAGCAACATTCATTTAACTTCTGCAAAAATCATTGCATAAAATTTTGCACATGTTAAAAGTTTTTGGCAATACTGTTGTGATTCCTGTGAATTCAGTTGACAGCCTTGCTACTGTTCTACTTTTCTACTCCAATACTTGACCAATTTGAAAAATTCATTGGCAAACCATACGCAAGTGAATTTCCCTTCAAGAGATACTGCAAGTTTCATTTTTATATTACTTTTGCAAGGGTGATCAAATTTAAGACAGATTGTAACTCTTTAAGAGATGGGTGTCACAGAGCCAGAATATGCACAAAATGAAAGTCCTTTTAACCAAAAGTCTTGTAGAAGCTGACAACAGCTTATCACTTTCACATCAAAACACACCCTGAAAAATCTCTTGCTCTATCAGGACAGACTTTCCAGCAAATAATTACTTGGTGGGCTTAATAAATAGTTCCAGTGAGTACACCACTGCTTAGCAGGATGATATGTCTGGATTGAGTACATTTGTGATGATACAAGTTGTTTCACTAAAACCACGGAATGTGAAAGCCACTGACCATCTCTAAAACAATTTCCCCGAGCTATGCCGGACTACTCGGAAGTGTCGGCTTATGGGCACTTTCACGTGTTTTGGACAGATGGTTTGGTCCACGAGATGTTGCTTCATCTTCATCCACTCAATGTAGGAGTATTGTAAACTAGGGATGCAGCAGAACCAAAATTTTGGATCCGGCCGGAACCGGATTTTGCCGGAACCAACTTGAAATCCGGCCGGATTTTTTCCGGCCGGAACCGGATTTTTGCAATGCAGATGAATAAAGTGAAATTCAGGAAAGCAGAGAAACTCTGGGATAGGAGTTTTCTGCTTTGTGACGTAATGTTTGTGAAGGACTAATGGGAAATGTCTATAAATTTGTCTTCAAGTGTTGTACAAGTGTATTTAACTAATTTTTTAACCAAAAATTGCAATATAATAGAAAAAAGGCATGAAAAACTGTTCCTGCAGAAGCACAGCAAAACTGTTGCAAAGCGGGGCAAGTAAGAGCTCTTTGTATTTTCCCTCCTGAAGTGTATTTGTAGAGAAAACTCCTGAGGGAATCTTGAAACTTGTTTTGCATATCAGTTTGTTCTTTTTGAACTACAGTACATCACCACTTGTTCAAAAAAATTGTACAAATTATGTAGACCAGTAATACTTGGCAAAGAGAGTCCTTGGATAGTGATTATTGAATGGACTGCTCATATGTACTGTAGAAAGACTCTAGGGTTAAGGTTTTTAACTATGTACAGCACCATTGTTTTATACACCTTTTCTAGTATTTAAACATGCCATGGTATAAAAAAACTGAAGCACATTTATCATCAATAACTTTTTTGGCAGAGATACTGTATATCACACATTCTGACACTACGTATTATATGTTTGATAACATATTTAGTGGTCGACCTATTATGCTATAATTGGTAATACCCAATTACTGATTAATTAATTAAACAATCGGCCCGATATCGATTATGAGAAAGAGGGAAATCACATGTTTGTCTCAATAGCACACGCCCCTTGCTTCGTGCACATCGTGTATACCGTAACCAGTTTAGGATAGAAAATATTGGGAATAGTTCCGTTCGTTTCACAAATGGGAGATAATTTTTGTAGGGGTAATATTTTCAATTCAAAAGTGAAGATATAAATCAACTGTTAATGCAACAGAATTGTTTGCAGTCGATGTCATATGCCCTTTGATAATTTAGTTCTAAGGCCAACATCATGCTCTGTCTAGTTTTCATCCCCAAATCATGTCGGAACATTTCCATTCTTTTACTGTACTGGATTGTAGAGCTGCTTTAATGTACTGTAGCAGCTACTCTCGAGCTCCCGTCTTAACCGACCCCATGTAGAGCAATCATAATAATCTTAGCAGTTCTGGAGAGCAAAACAATTGCACCCGATTAATGTATCTTATGGTTCCTTTCAGATATAAATATCCCTGTATATTTTTAGCAGTTCTCTTCCAAAACTTACGTCTTGTTTAAAAAGAATCTGCAACTGAAATGCACGTAAGTCAGATCCCCACATAATCCACATAGGCAGATATTTGTGGTGCCATTTCTATGTGAATTTAGCATGAGACTCACCCAGCTTCGCTAGCTGGCTATATAAGCCAGTCTGTTCTATGCGTATTGTGCAGAACAGTTTGTACAGCAACTTACGCGGTGCTTTCTGAGAGACAGCAAGGAATACACCTTGAATGCAATTCTAAATCTAATTTCAGGTAAAACAAATGGGTTATAGCGGAAAATATCAAACAATCATTCCCATGGCAGGGGTTAAATTTATACGTTTGTGATTATCAATGCATCTCGTTTTGGCGGGAAGTTAATGGATTGAGTATTTACAGGGATTTTAACGAAACTAAGAGCCATTTTTCAAGTATATTTAGCCCCTTTTTTCCAGTTTGCAAATAATCAGTGGCAATGATCGGTTGAATGGCAGAATTTTACCAATGCTGATTATTTACCGATGACGGAATAATCGACTAGATGTTGATTTCTTAACAGATGATCAGTCGAACACTCATCATATTGTGTATACTTGTGTGTGATTAATTATTAGGGACAGAAAACATTAATATTGACTCCATAGGCAACTTTAATTTGCAATGAGTAATGTCTTCTAAAATTCAAGATAAAACACATTTTCTGCTTGTACTACACAACTTTAATGGGCAAGTACAGTAAGTGTTAAAAAGTAAAATAAAGTGAAGTGTTTAGGTGTGTATTTGTAGACAACCCAATGCAATTAAACTAAAACACTGCCTCGAATGATGTGACTCAGGTACAACTGTAATATGAATTATTCATTTTGTACAGTACTACTGTGCACTGCAGTAGACTTATTTAAATTGCATGAAAGTTCATTTCATCCATTCAGTTTATTTCACACAGTTGGAGGAATTTGAAGTCATATTTGTTACATGTACATGTAAATCAGTTACTTTTATAACTTTGTTGCCTGTTTGGTTCAGTCACTTTTAAGGGTTAAGTAAAGGTGTTCAAATGTTATACTGTAACATGCACTGATAAGCTATCATTTATGAACTTTAAATTAATACTGAGGCAGTTACTGCTGTTTTCATGTTTGTTTTAACTCATTGACATAATGCTACCCAAGTTTACAGCAAAATCCGGTTCCGGCCGGATTTAAAAAAAATCCGGCTGGAACCGGAACCGGATATTTTTTCACTATCCGGCCGGATAATCCGGCCGGACCGGATATCCGGTGCATCCCTATTGTAAACACTAACTTGTACTTGTTCAGTATGGTTCAAAAGTTGTGAATTTCAAATAACTTCAGACTACTTATGATCAAATTAGATGCACTTCAAATTGAAATGGCTTGACACAATTGTACACTTATCAACAACATGAGGTTCAATAGCCATAAAATGTGTTTCTCATAAACGTTAGGTTTGATAAGGCTTTACCTAATAACTTCTACTTTAATATAGCAGTGACTATAGCCTTTTTTCCAGTTGTGGGGCACTGATATTTTATCCCTCCTCTATTGCTTATGAGGAGCATTATTCTCAACATCTCTCATAAAATAAAAAGCGGAAGGCTGCAGGTGGTGCTGTCCAATCAAATGAAAGGCATACTGAAAAAATATCAAGGCAACTTCCTTAAACAATGATTTCTTCAAGGAGGTATTCTTGAAATACAGATAAACTCCCAAACTCACCAAACTGTAAACCCCAATCTCCAAGATAATTCAAGCGCACAACGTCATGGCCAAGTTGTGAACAGAGGTTGGCCACAAAGTGACCAATGAGAGTGGACCTCAAGTGACCAGCATGAAATGGTTTTGCTATGTTGGGTGAGCTACACATAAGACACAGAAATCAATGATATTACATTATAGCAACAGAGTCATAAAATATATAGGTGGCAGCAAACAATTCAAAATTCAGATACAGACCTTGTGCTTTGACAACACACTAATGTCATCCTTGGGGGAAAACCAATGGAACAAGTGGCCACACACATTTTAAGAATTTCCCCTTCACATGTAGCGGACTATGCGCGTATTTGACAGATCGACAAATCAGCTGTCTGCATTCGTCAGTGCTGGTTTGTTTTGCCCCCAAAGGAGGGCATGCTTTCCACTTTGTGACATCATATGCACAAGGTCTATAAGCAGATCAGGTTCTGGTTTTAACTAGATGCAACTACCAATAGGCCCTTTTCCAAATACAGTAGCAATTGCAATGGATTGTGGGATTGGGTTTTGGTGCAGCATGTCTCATTTTAGTCAATCGTATTTTTACTGCAGCAAAATGCCACTTACACCAACATCCTACCCCACAATTCTTTGTAAAATTTAACTATTTGGAAAAGAGCCATTGGTAAAATTAGACAGAAGATATGAGAATAAAGAGTGATGGCCCCAGTAATGGCTGACAAATACAGTATCACCATGCTTTTAAACTTTGGGAAACTGGGAGGCTCCTTCCTGAATACATGGGTATCTGCAAGGAAATTTTGGCAATTGGAGGCAAAATTTCTTTCCTCTACAGGCCTATTTATTTGAGATGTAAAAGTGTTACTAAAGGCATCTATTTAATGTGTATTCAACAAACAGACTCTTGTCCAAGTATCAACAACAATGGATGATTATTTACTGCATAGGGTTATGGTAAACTTAGCAGTGGGGTAGCCAAGGGTGGTTTTGGGGGTTGAAACTCCCCAACAACCCAACCCTGCAATGCAAGAAACTCTTACACTTCCCTCATAGGGTGCCCCAACCCCCACCCTCACCCCCATGACACAATCCTGGCTACACTACTGCATCATGTTTAGCACTCAAAATGGTGCATACCACAGTTCTATTCCACAACACTTTGGAATCAAAAATTCAAAACCCTATTTTTGATGTGAGGTATCATTGAAGATATATGCATACTGTACCTGTATTCCACAACTATCTTTTGTTTCTTCCAGGTCTGCCAGGGCTTGGCCTGAAATCCATATTTCTCATCTTCTTGTTGAATTTCACCGAGAATCTCCTAGCAAAATGAAAGTACAATTTAACCATCTATGAGAAATCAGTAATGCAGAAAAAAAAAACAACTCAAAAAAATATGGAAATGTATAGAAACAGAATCATTCAAGTGCATTGCAACAGTCAGGTTTTGAGTTAGCAAGTAAGCTAGATGAGGTTTTACCAGGGAGTTGTTATTTGGATGGAGACAGAACACTTTGAAATGAGGTTTACGCTGTCAAGGCCACTTGGTAATCTGTCTTTTGTATCGTTCTTGGAATTGCTATTATGCTTGTACAGATTTAGTAAGAAGACACAAAAAGACATTTGTTGTCTGCTACAGGTAGAGTAGGACCAGCAGGTTTATGCACTGCAACAGCATTGCCAGTTGTCAGGTAGATAAAAGTAAAATTTTGTCTTTCAAAGCTCGGAGATAAGTATGAAAAAATATCAACTCTGTTGTATGTCGAAATCTGAGCAAGAATTGACATCTCACTATTTCTGGAAACATGAGGAAGCATTTCGTCAAAAAAATTAGACTTTTACCCCTACAGCTTATTTGCATGTCAGGCCTTCTATGAAGGGAAGGGTCTATTGAATTCATTTATTTTAGTTAAACAGTCATTTCGAGTGTGATTGTGTCTGGTCTTAAACTGCATGTTAGCTCTTAGTACAGACCTACCTATCAAAGTATTCTTCTGCATGAGCCACTTATCTAAGGAGTAGTTGCCTTGAGCGAGATAGTGTTAGCATAAATAAAACTTTTCATTGCATCTCCTTCCAAACAACAACTCCCTGGTTTTACAGATCACTGTCTAACCACAGTAACTAATTGGTTTTTAGTTGAACTGGCCACAGCCTTTTTACTAGTTGCAGCTCTCTTGCTTGTTTTCCCTACTCCAATGCTTATACTGAACACCAAGCACAATGCCTGTAGGTTCCAATTTAAAAGTCTTAAAAGTCATATGACCCAGCCAGGAATCAAACTCACAACACCCCAGCTGTAAGTCAGATGCTCTAACCAATTGACCATGCAGCTGGTTTGAGAATGTACTAGAATTGAATTTCCAATGGAATTTCAGGATCAAAATTATTGTATTGACTAACAACAAGTCTTGTTGATATTAAAGCCTGCCTCATGAATAAAGAGTACTAGGTGACCAAATAAAAGACTTTCATAAAATCAGGGAATTTTCTCCCTTCATTAAAGAAAACTACATCTTAGACAGAGCAGTACAGTGCATGATGGAAAATTTGTGATGGTGATTGCCCACAGCACTGCTTTTGTGACCAAACATCACTTCAAACTGGGAACCTTCATGACATCCAAAATACATAGAGAGGGCACACTTATGATAGTCACAGCCATTTGACTTAGTACTTGGGTTTTGAACAAGACTAGAGTAACAGTGAATACCTTGCAACATTGTTAATACTGTACTTGTGTCAACTTTCAAGGCTAACTTCATTCTTCAGTTTTAAAGGAAAATAATGGGTGTTAGAAGCAGCCTTCTTGAACAATGTAATGGCAGAGTCATTTATCTGACTGACAGTTTCTACCAAGCCACTTTTGTAGTTCCTGTGCCAAATTGCCCATACAGCCCAGTTAGATAAAATCAATCTCCCCTTAGGTTTTGTAACCTTGAATGTATATCCTGACCAATCATTTTCAAGAAAAATTACCATGACATTAAAATACCCATAAGCTTACAATCCTGAGTAGTCCTGCACAACTCTGGAAGGTTGTATTAGAGATGGTGAACAACTGGTACATTCTGTGGTTTTAATCCAAAGGCTCCAGCCAGTTGCTTTGTAATCACAACTGGCTTGACCAATACCACAGAGTGTGCAAGTTACTGACCATCACGACTACAATTTTCAAAAGTTGTGCAGGACTACTCAAAACTGAAGGCCTATGGGCATTTTCACAGCATGGCAGTATTCTGTAGTGAAATGAAGATTTCTGGCGTGGGGTGTGAAGGGCAAATGAAAACTTAAACTAAGCTCTCACTTAAAGGGCTAATCCTCTCACCCCAACTACAATTTTTGTTGCAGTCTACAGAAATACCCAATTGGCCTAGCCGTTTGATTGACAGCAAGTTCAAAAAATTCAGAGTACCAAAGCACATATTACACAGCATGGACTGTACTCAGAGTGTTTAAATTACACACTGGGGTCTTGCATACTCACCTGAAGCAATAAACTTAGATTGTCCTCTAGATGAGGTTGAATTTTAGCCAATTGTGGGAGAGGGCATCAGGGACTAGTTTTGGAGAATTGGAACTGTTTGGGGTGAGAGAATTAGGCCTTTAAGTTCTTTAAAATTGTCACTGGACTGATCTATCACACCATGAGCCCAGTAAAGATTTAAGTATATTTCACACAGCAGTGATGTTGGATAAGACTACAGTATCATTCAATTTTTGTGAGTTTTAGTTTAAATCTTCTCCATCTATAGTCAAAAATGGACAAAAATTTGTCAACCCGTGTACATTATATGATTCCTATCTGAGGATTATGAAAATGAGATTATGTAAACTAATTATTAGGTGATGTTACATCCACAGACAGAAATTATCAGACTGACATTCACAAAGTAATGGGATTGGCTTTCCAACAAAATTTATACAATGATAGCAGAGCAGTATGTTGAGAGGCAAATAAGGATCAGTTACTGACAAAGTATGACCATGAATCCTTACAACAAAACCTACTGGTTCAATTTAAAAAATTCAGATTTTGGACTGAAATCACTGCAGTGACTCGCCCTTAACTGTACACTGACCTTCGATATTTCTGTAAGGGCCACTTGAAAGTTGAGATGATTTTTGTCAACAGCAATGTTGTTGACATGATCTACACATGTCAGCTAAAGAGAAAAAAAATTGAGAATTTAATAAATTGATACAACTTTGGAGGTTCCAGCCTTGCCAAAAGTCTGTTCCATTGCTATTTTACCTACAGTTAATTACGAAAATGTTTAAACAATTTAGGTCAAGCCCAAAACACAATGACCAATGTAAAGAGTAAATTCACGACAAAACTTTTTCATACTTTTAATAAGACTTAAACCCATTGCTGGTTACTCACTTGGTGACATTGAAATTCCTAATGGCCTTTCATGAAGTAAACTTAGAGAAGGTAGCCAAGAGGAACATCATTTTCTCACAAGTCACAACTGATTGACAGAGATCACAGTAGGATACAAATAACACATTAAAGGGAAATATTGCATTTATTTTACAAGAAAATATCATCATTTTTAAACCAAAATTATTGACACAGAGTGATTAATGATTAAAAATAATGCAGTATGGTGGTCTTCTTTTCAAGAAATAAGTTTCCCTCAGATTGAAATTCAGTTACAGTATTTGTTGCTCAAGATTAATTTGTTCACCCAAACTTTCATCATTTCAAATGATACATCACCAACAGCTCTTCTTGTTCATAATACTGTATTTTGAGGAAATGAAGCTATTGCTGGGGTGCATGGTTGTCAATGAATAGTTTGATGATTTTCTTTGAGTGCTATGTTGAAACATTTTAATGCACTATTTCCCTTTAAGATCCCAATGGGTAATAAGATTTCTAAACACGTTTAAAGCCTTGCAATCATGGCTTAACCTTGCAGATGAAAAAATCTTGCAAACACTTGCAACACTGTCACACTTGATGACCTTCTTTATGTTGCAGGCTACAGGCAAAAGAGCACCATGGTTTACAATGATAACCCATTGTTCATTTTTAGCTAGGGGAGGTTGCAATTAAGAAATCACAGAAGTCTCACAACTTGTGGTCGTCAACCTGGCAACCAGTTTAAAAAGACCAGTCTCAAAGCTCAAATGACTAAGTTAAAGTTCACTGCATTAGACCAACTGGAAAGTTGGTGACAACATAAGATGTAGAAAAGCTAAATGGTAATTACCTACCTGATTAGCTATATCTACTCCGAGTTTGTGTATCTCATCATTCAGGTTGTTTCTTGGTAAATTCTGACTACTGCCATATAATTCTTGGTAAAGACTTTTGAGTGACAGACACAGGCCTGGTTGATATCTAAAAGTATCAAGAAGTACTGGATCAGAAGGAATGTACAGTAGTGCTGTTGGTATGTAGGATTTATCAAATGTTGATTCCCACCAATTTTTTGACTGAGCCAGATTTCATTTGTCATTCCTCAGCAACCCAACCAAGAGGTATGTGCAGAAATTTCTGCATGGCAGCATACATGGCCATGCTGGACAGGAGGGCTGTAATGGGCTGCAGTCCCCCAATTGGCCAAAGCCTTGCTGAATCAGGCCGACTTCTGAGCTTCAGTTGGGCAGAGACTGGGAAAAGGGTGAAATCTGGAGTTGGAAAAAATTACCACTCTTCCTGAGAGTTACCAATATGGCCATGCAGGCATAAAACTTTTGATGAAACAAAGTGATCCCCATCTTTATGATGAACATTTCAACAGGAAGTTTGCTCCTGTAGATGCAAAATGGTGCAATAGTCTGCAACTGCAGTCAGAGTCCAAGATAGAACAAGAATGCAAAAATCCCACAATAACTCTTATTCTCACTCGCCACATCTCACACGTACATCATTAACTTGCAAAGATATTGCAAGGTTTCACTACCCTGTGACCCTAAGATGGGCTCTGATCCATCAGTTTTAAACTCTGGGCCAAAGTTCTTGTCGCAAGATTGTGTTTCATATTGGTTTTAAGGGTTTAGCACTTGAAGCATTTCACATAACATTCATTTTACTAACCTTTACTCAAATCGCCTACCTTTTATTATCAGGGTAAAATTCCCATATCTGGGAAGAAAGTCAGCATTTTCCTGACCTTGATCAGCTGGCAGACCTGAAACCCAATGTCCCCAGTTGCTTAGTTTAGAAATATGCATTACCAGGAAGACAGACTTAATTCTGTACTGCAACCAGCTCAGTAGGACTCACCCTTTTTTAGGAAGAACTTGTGATGGTTTCACCAAAGACAAAAAGATTCCTTCAGAAAGACCTGTGATTTGTGAAAGCTAAAAAAAGAGAAGAAAATATTTCGATTTAAAAAGCAACAATATAACCATCCAAATTTACCTGACAGGAGAACAACTGCTAAAATATAACAGACAAACTAAAAACTTACTAAAAACTAGGCCGGAGTCAGGTTCCCTGGGCATTCGGAAATCTGTGAATCTCATCTTACATATACCATACAGTAGGGACTCAAATCTAAAATGAACAAAATGGGTACAGTACATGTCTATGAAGAAAAAAGAAGAACAGGCAGGCCTACAGTATGGAACTACCCTAGAATGATCCTTCTCCATCCTGCATACTGCCAAACACAACACTTGTCACACAGACAACATTTCTTTCCCTGCTCTTTTCAAAGTTGGTCTCAAGCTTTGGGTATCCATTCATCTGGGCTCTGGGATCCCAATCTTTGCTCTTCTCAGCTTAAAGGGGAAAAGTATCCTCTCAGACTTTATTTCAAAATTTCAGCTTAATCTCACAGATTTTCTCCTATTTACTCATCCAAGATTAGAACCTTTCATGATATTTCAAGTCATAAATATTTCATATTCAGAGTCAATCAATCTGTAATACTTCATACATTTCACAATTGAGTGAGAAAACTATCATCACATGACTTTTAAGAGACATCCATGTAATAGGATAGTGTGCTGCACCATTCAAATTGAGATGACTGCATTTGCCCTTTAAATTTACGTATGGTAACCTGACGTTAAATGGAACCTACTGCCATTGTGTTTGGTGCTCAGCATAAACAATGGAGAAGGAAAGACAAGCCAGTTAGCCACAACTGGAAAAAAGGCTGTGGCCGGCTTGACTTGAACCAATAGGTTGGAAACTGGGCCGTAAAACTCTATCTAACTAACTAACTAACTGATGGTGAAGTGCCCTGACTTTGCTTGGCAGTTACGGTAAGGAGTAAGATTTCCCAAAGATTATGTCCTATCTTTTACGGTTCTTGAAATATACCTCTTCAAAGGGCACAGTGTTCTAAATCCTTTATTATCTTTTGAAGGTTGCATGACATGTAAATAAAAAGCTCTGACTTTACTTTTCAGTTAAGGAGAAACTTGGCTCTTCAAAGGAAAAATCTGGAATCATGTCAGTATCTTTTCGGTTCTCAAGATATATTTACAGTACCTCTTCAAAGTTTGAATGTTTCTGAAGCAACTTGTTGCTTACACAAGAATAAATGACATGGAGTGTTGCTTAGTGTTGACATTTCTTTTGTTGATTCTATATTAATTATCTTTACTCTTTATCAGATAGTTATTGGTTTGGTTATATTGATACTGAAGGTTTTTAAGGGCACAATTTATAACCTTTCAAAATAAAAACCTTAAGAAATATATACTAATGTTACAACTGTCCTTCAAATGGTGATTACAAAAACAAAGGATAAAATTAACCATATGACACGCCCCTCTCTTGACATCACAAGATTTATATTGAATTCATGTTTACCGTATATTCTGTAAATTGCTGTACAATTTGTTCTGCACAAAAACACAAGTACAGACTATAGAGCTGCAGTGTTTGGCTGTATTTTCAAGTCCCCAAGCTTACCATGTATATCTGTGCACGTTTTGTACACCACTTCTCATGCCCTTCTGGGTGATAAATTTGTTGATCCTGACATGTGTTACCAACGCTGAGGGATTTTTCGAATCTGGCGTTTTTTCAGTCCATTTGACGCCAGATTTGGCGGTTTGTGACTTTGGAAAATCTGGCAACCCTGGGTACAACGATCCCATTTCCTATGCTGATATAACCGGCTAGCGCAGCCGGGCGAGCCCCGTGCTAAATTCACCAAGAAACGATATCACAAATCTCTGCGTCCGGTGGATTTTTCAAGGATCTCACTTGCGTGCATTTCAATTGCAGATTATTTTCAAACAAGACGTAAGTTTTGGACAAGAACTGCTAAAAATTTACGGGGATATTTATATCCGAAAGGAACCATAGGATACGTTAATCGGGTGCAATTGTTTAGCTGCCCCAGAACCGCTAAGATTATTATGATTGCGTACTTCTGCATGGACTCATTGGAGCGGGATTCTACAGTACATTAACGCAACTACAACCCAGTACAGTAAAATACTGCAAATGTTCCGACATGATTGGGGGATGAAAACTAAACAGAGCATGTTTGCCTAAGAACTAAATTATCAAAGGGTGTGTGACATCGACTGAAAACAATCCTACTGTATTAACGATTGATTTAAATCTCCACATTTGAAAAGAAAATATTAGGCCTACAAAAATGATATTCCATTCGCGAAACAAACGGAACTATTTCCAACATTTTCCAACTTGAACAATATGAACAAAGCAAGGGGCGCGTACTTTAGGGACAAACACGTGTCTTCCCTCTTTCTAATAATCGGTAATCGGCATCGGGCCGATTGTTAAATTAAATACAGATTATCCATAACCGGTCAAACACTAGCTTAATCTGTGGTTTGGGCCTGTAGTGCGGGAGGCCTTGGCATACGCAGTTGTTAAAAATTTTGAGGGGGGGGTTTATTAGAGGGGGGGGCGTTTATTACAGAATATACGGTAAGTGCAAATCAGATGTTGCCCTATAAAATGGTCAACTTTTGATTGAGTTTGATGGAAACTGCTGAGCTATTTTCCAAGTTTTTATTGCATTTTACATCAAATACCAAATTTTGTCATTTTATGTAACCAGACCTTTAATTGCTCATCAGAAATGTACAGGTAAAGTAGTAGATGGTTTGGTTAAGTTATACTAATGGTCTTCAAGGACACAAATTAAACTCACAAAATACCACCCATGTATCCTAATATCACAACTGTACTTCAAATGAAGGTTGTAAAAACGAAGGGTAACATAGCTATATATGTCCTGTCCCTCTTTCAACATCACAAGATTTGCATACAAGTACTTGGCACATATTTAAGAATGATTAAGTGCAATGACTGAGTGCACATCAGCAATCATCCTGAAATACTGTATGTTCAATAATGAATGGATTTGATGGGAATTGCAGGCAATTTTCAGTTTTCAATGCCTTTCACATCAAATACCCAACTTTGTCATTTTCATGTCATCAGACCTTCAAAAAATGCACTCACTACCCAATCATGATCATTGTCAAGTATTCTTTAATATCAAGTTACTGTAGTTAGTTAGATGAGGTTTTACCGTTCAATTTCCAACCAATTAGGTTACGTCAGGCCAGCCCCAGTCTTTTTTTCCCAGTTGTGGCTCACTGGCTTGTTTTCCCTACTCCATTGCTAACACTGATTACCACAATGGCAGTAGGTTTCATTTTTAAAGTCTTCAATATGACCCTGCCTGGACTGGAACTCCAGACCTCCCAGCTGCAAGTAAGATGCTTTAACCATCCTTTGACCATGTAGTCAGTCATCCAGTCACCAGCTTTCTCCTAACAACATTCTATGCAAAATTGGGGAAACGTTTATACTAGGTCATACTGTATGCAGATTGCTGATTAAAATTTCAAAGAAGTGATATAACAGTGCATACTGTGATTGCAGAACATACACTTTAAATGAAATGTCTTTCAAAATAAAAGGTTAAAAGTGAAAGATTTTTTTTTCCTGGAAGGCTGCAGCTATGTAAATCAATCAGGTATTCCAGGGTGGAGAGAGGTAATTAATTAAAATAAAGCATCTTGCCCCATGTAATAATGTAATAAACCTGGCAGGACTAGAACCAAAAGTCTTTGGACCACAGGTCTGATGTCTCAACCAATAGAGGGCCACAGTTTCAAGATACAGTGAGTATTTAATATTTGAAAAGAAATGGAATGACTGCTGAGCTTCAAAATGGCAGATTCATGTAGGAATGCAACAGGCACCAACTGCCCCCATCCTTTGGCTTCAAAATGTGCCACATAAAGAGCACTTTCATCCCCTATGACAGGAATAACTCAAACCTTGCACTCTCTCTGAAAATTTAGATACCTCTCTGCTTTATATGTAGGAGGGTAAATCAGGGAATAATTTATCCAATATCGCATTGCAATTTTCTACACAAAATTGTGGAATTGCTACACAAACTGAATTTTGTTTAGCAGATTTTGTGCATAAAAACATAGGGTTTCCAACCATTTTACCATAAAACCTGACAAAAAACTCAGAATTGCTATGCGAAATTTGAACACTAAATCATTCCCTGTACTGTAAATAATGGGATAGCTACTGTACACACAGCACTGTACTTCTCTGACCCATTTTCATGGCTCAGACATCTTGGCAAAATATACTGCTAGTGTTAAATGCAAATCACTTAAAATTGCATTTTATAAGAGATAGTGATATGAGTATATGGTCATGTGACTTCAAAAAAAAAATTACACAAAGGTGTTGCTAACTGTGATATCTATGGGGAACTGCCTTCAGGGCAAATAGCATGCATGGTTTGATGATAAATTCAATTGTTTATAAAATATTAATAGTAGCAGAAAAGATATTGTGCTGAATTTGCAGTTTTGCACTGTTCAAAAAATTACAGTACTTCAGTTGAATCCCACAGTATAAGTTTGTTGGCCTTTTTTTCATATGATCATTTGCAAATTTACTCCAAAGGCCTAGTGATTCCTTGTTGGCAAGAAAATTGGGGAAATTTTGTTTTTTGACATGACCTCTGATGACCTCAGATAATGTTCTTCATGATTAGCTTTCTCCTTTTGGCTCCAGAAAGAGAAAACTATGGAGTCACTCTTCTACAGCCATTTTGTATTGCGTTTGGGCAGTAAATAAACTCAACACATGCAAGGTCTATGTGATTATAGTCTCTGCTGAACAGCCGTTTTGCAATTTATACCATGTCTTATTCATTGATTCATGTAAAGCAGTCACACCAGTCACACCAGAATTTCAGACATGAAACACCAAGGAAGGAAACACCAAATGTTTCCTTACCACTTGCTTCCCCAAGTTTTACCCAATGTACGTCTGGGATAGAAGAAAAAAAAACAGAAAACGAAAAAAACAATTTGGGATTGAAGAAAAAATAATTTAAGGAATGTCAACCTTCAATACTTTGCCAAAAATATATTCGGGCGAAAGTTCTGTAAAAGTTTGGGAATGTTTTGCAAGTGGAAAAGTATTGCACGAAAGGTCACCGATAAAATCCCATACAAAGTTTTTTTCTGCTCTTTGGGTCATTGTAACCCAAAGATTGATTGGTTGTGAAAAGGGGACAAGACGGACAACTGAAAGGATAAAAAAAAAGAAATATCAAAGAAGAATAAAGATGGAGAAAAAAAAGTTAGCAAGCTACAGGTTGCTAGCTGCAGCACATTCTCTTTATTTTACCTCTGTGGTGAATGTTTTGCATGTTACCATTGAAGTTACAAGACAAAGTTATACATACGCTAAAAAGTGGAGCTGGTCCTCTTAAATCGAAACAGTTGCCAGCTATGGTTCATTTATCTTCACATCTTCATATATTTACAGCCCTATGTTCTGAAAAACTCTCTCTTAATATGCACGATCGTGCACAGGTCGTCCTAGCGTTATATAGTATACATAGTATATATCTAACATTCCTACATCTTTCTCTGATAAAACAAAACAAACATTGAGAAAAAACTGACATCTAATGCAAGAAATCTTCTCATCTGATTCTTCGTTTACCACAACCTAGATCACTCTTCTCCAATTCATGACGTCACATTACGTAATGGGAATTGCCCTGTACGAATCCGGTTCTCCCTTAGTTGACCCAGTGCATGTAAATGCTGAGAACGCCTGTTGTATGCATGCTGTACGTAAAGACCGCACGTAGGCCGCACACAACTTTTTTTTTTCGTAGCACAGCTAGGGGAATTGTATGCTCATGTTTTCCATTTCTCGTTCACATTCCCCGCGCAGAAAAAAATTACAGTCTGGTCGTTGACAGATTTGAAAGCAGTTCAAACTATCCAATGGGAGAACCGGATTCGTACAGGGCAATTCCCATTACGTAATGTGACATCATGAATTGGAGAAGAGTGATCTAGGTTGTGGTAAACGAAGAATCAGATGAGAAGATTTCTTGCATTAGATGTCAGTTTTTTCTCAACGTTTGTTTTGTTTTATCAGAGAAAGATGTAGAAATGTTTTCGAGAGATTTGAAGGGGTAAAATCTAGTGGAAGGTGAGGAATCAGGAATAGTTTTGTGCGAAGCACTGCACTGATGTTAGGCAATGTGACCATCCTTTCCCTTTTTATATATATATACTATGTATACTATATAAGGCTAGGACGACCTGTGCGATCGTGTATCCGACCCTTCACCACAAATTGATATTGAGAAATCTAATCACGAAATATTCACAATGATATAAGTATGACAAGTGTACCGCCCTCAGTGAAAAACTGTGGTTGTTTTCACGCCAGCTGAATTTTCATGACCCTGGACCGACAGAATAGGCTATATAGGCCTAGGCCTACTGTAAAAACCAACACGAGTGGCAAGATTTCGCGGAAAGGATGTTTACGTGCTGACTGACGCTTAAGGCTGCTTAATTTTCAGAAAAGGTGAAAACGTGGAGCTGCTCTTATTCTGAAAGCTATGTCAGATACAAAGTTTCTTACCCGTTGAGCAATTGCCTGTCGTAGGTTATTCGCCATTTTGTGGGCTCACGAGAGATTTGGAGCAAGAAGTTGCCATAATAAAAGAGGTGACTACTCGTACCGAAACTTCCACCGCAAAGGTGATGCTGGTAGTAGTGAAGTAAATAAATACAACATACAGTCGTGCACTCTTCAAGTTAAGTCCCTGTCAGTGTCCGCTGAGGTGCACTGAGAAAATGCTTGGGTCCAGTCAGTCCTAATTTTAGTAATAATGTTGACTACAAATATTTCGGATGGCTGCGAGGAACCCGATACCTCAAAGAAAGCAGATTATGTTCTGGTTTTGAATGCATAGGGTTACTATATCCTGTGCAGACCTTGCTTGATGGTTTTCTTGTTAGTGGGTGCCCGATGTTAGCCGTATAAAGAACTAACACCCTCTGGCTCATGTACATTTGAAGATAGGAGCGGTATTATTTGTTGTGGCAGAAAATGTTATGCTACACGAAGGCCTAAGTCTGGGCCACCACCATCAGTTGGCGAGGAGCGAACGGTGAAAATCGGGACAGCTGGAAACGCGACATTTCCCAGGGTTGTAAGCAGAATCAAATCAATCCGATAGGGCCTTTGCTCAGGCTTGCAAACATGTTCACTTTAATAATACGTAAGAAAATTGCAAAATGATCAGAAAATTACCAGATAACATGCAGGCTATCACAACCATTACAGTGAGTGGAACGCAACTTTCAAACCCGGGCTCTGCTATACGTATCCCCTACTGCAATTATCTAATGAACAGGTGTGGCATTTTGCAATAATGTTTATGATAGGGTTAATCTAAGAGGAGCGACACTACCAATTTGCCGAAAATACCTCCCAGACAAGGTTGCGTACAGAAAATTTGACTCGGGGCTCATAAAGGACCATTCTCCCCGGCCAAGATTAAGTGGAGTGCCACCATCAGTTCCGGGCGCGGAGCGTACAGAAAATTCTGAACATATTCCTTGACGTATACCCCTCGGATAGTAGGAAATGTGAACAGAATCTGAGCAATTTTCATATTGGGCTTTGTTGAATACAAAAATGGGGGAACTTCAGTTGATCAGGAAATTACCAGATAATTAAAAAGTTCATCTAGGCTACTATTTGTCCCGAAAACTTTGTGCACTAAATGTACAAGGGAGCTATTCGGATCCAATGATTGAGAAAGCCTTAACCACGGGCGCAAATCCCGGGGGCACTGTTTTCGTTCAAAACAGTTTTTCTGAAGCTTCGGAAATGCTAGAACACAAGATCTTCCGGGGGCTTTGCCCCTGAATCCCACCAGGGGCCCTTTGGGGCTTCGCGCTCGCGGTGCCCGCCACTCGTGCACAGTTTAATACTCATGGGCACATCATAAGTATTTTCGCCCCCCACTCTCAAACAGAGATTTGCGCCCTGGCCTTAACCATGTTTGTGATATTACATACCTTACTATCCTAAGAGCATTCATTGACTAGAGATCAACTTTGTTAAAATGGAACAACAAACATGGAGGCAAGTTTGGTCCAAATTTACAGTGTCTCGAATAACCAGTCAGTTAGAAGGGAGCATTTAGAGAAATTTTTGGACCGAAAATACCTCCGAAGGCCAGACCACCTGAAATGCATTTTCTAAATCCATTTGAAAATGCCGCTATCTAAATGGTGTCATTTTGTGTATTTCTGTAGATATGTTTGTCTGCAAGTGAAGTATGGCTTTGGAAACTGTTAACTCCGTTCCTCCTCTATATTTTAAGTTAGCAAAATCATATATATATATATATATATATATATATATATATATATATATATATATATATATATATATATATATATATATATATATATATATATATATATATATATATATATATATATATATATATATATATATATATATATATATATATATATATATATATATATATATAGAAAAGAATAAATGAAATCAACCTCAGCGAAAAATTAACCACCTTCACTGGGATATATATATATATATATAATCTCGCATGTAAGTCCTGCATGGGTAGGACTTTAACTGCATCCGGTTGTGGAATTTGTTTAAACGTGGGAATAATGAGGCTACCCTTTGCCAAAACTGCCTCCGGGGCACCCTTGGGCAAGGTGTTCCTGTATATTTGCCCAGTGCTTTTTAAGTGTTGTTGCCTTCGGGTGTGTTTTTGCCTTTGTGCGTGGTGTTGCCTTCAGACATAGTATTGCCTTTTGGGGCGGTGTTGCCTCCGGGCGTGGGGTGACCTTCAAGCGTTGTGTGGGATGTCCCTGGTTTTTGTTGTCTTTGGGCGGTGGTCGGTCTTGAAGGCGGTTGTGGGTGAAATGGCGGGTTGTTTGGGTGTTGGGTACGTGGAGTTGGTACGTCTTTTCTGTTTATGACAAACCCTTTTTCATGTTTCGTGTGTGAATGGTTGACGGTTAGCGTTTTGCGTTTTTGTCCGACCGGTTGGAGTTGCCTATTTAATTTGTTACAACGTGCCTGTTTCTATTTACGTTTTAAAAAAGAATAATCGCATGTAATTAGTTATTGGGAATTCTTTACAAAGATTCCTGGTTTCCGAAAATATGACCTACTGTACGGAGTTGTGCGTGATGGTCCAGCTAAGCCGTGGGTTGGGAAACAATGCAATGACCCAAGAGTGAAAAAGATAACATGCAACGTTAGGTTAAACCAACAGGTTGGAATGAACCAAACCAATTTATTTTTTTTTATTTTTGTAGTTTTTTATAAATTTATTATACTCTAAGGTTAACTCTCCGTCAACATTCGCTCAACTCTGTCGTCACTACTTCGGGTTTCTTGTTGCTATTCTCCCACCCGTACGAATGTCGGGCCGAGCTTTTCTAGTCACATCAGGCAAAAATTAATATCGAAAGTAAATACTACCGTATCTTGTGGTTTTAATGAACATACCTTAGTTTTAAATATCAATGGAGGCGGAGGAATGTCTGTTTCTCCCCTGCCCTTCCATTTCTATTCAGAGAGCAAAGTTTGCCATGTGGCGGGGGCAGTGGCGGAGGTACCATTTGATTCGCGAGGGCAACGGTCCCTGGCGTACCGAAAGTACCTTCTGGCGCCCTTTTTAGGTTTCTAATTTTTTTTTGACGGGCCCATGCAGGACATTTCCACCCCTCTGGAAAAAATACCTCGCCCCGCCACTGTTTTGGAGGGACTAGTATCGGTATTAACATTTCGCGCAAGTGAAATCTTTTAAATTGAAAGAACCTCGACAGACAGCTTTATGTTTTGAGCTATATATATTGATATAGATTAGAGTTAGGAAACATGACACACGTAAACAACCTTAACTTGACAGTCTGTCGAATCTGATGTACGGTAAATTTGGGGGTATTAGATGTTTTAACATCTGAAACACGAAAGGCTAAGCGACTGGTACAATTTAGACTCACCACTGCCACTCACACGTGCCGCGATTTCACATACAATTCTTCCATTTTAACCCTTAGTAAGGATGGTTGCCCTAGATAATATACAATGGTCACTGTTTATAGAAAATCAGATTTATTCTTCGTGAAGGATGGTATCAGGATTTGCACGACGTGATTGGGCTGTAAACCGAATCCCCGACGAAAGTTGCCAAAAAAATGAGGAGTTCAAAATTTTCGGCACGCAAATATTTTGGCTTCTTTTGGGAAAAGTTGAAAATTGGAAAGTTTTATTGCAGAAAATTGATAAAAGGATAGTACAGAATTTTAGTGGAAATTTGAAAAATTGGATTTTTAAGGAAAAATTGGGGTTTTATGAAAGAACATGCCTTATGTATAAAATCAAGCATATTGCCGGATTGACTGTGGGTCGTTGTTGTAACATACGGTTAATTAATGCTCCCCCAAAAAGTTGGAAAACCCATGGGGCAGGGGGTCTATAATATGCCCACGGTATTTCCCGCCGGTCGTAAGAGGTGACTAAAGGGAAACCAAATTTGAGCTTGAACCATACTTGAAAATTTATTTAAACTTTGAACTTTTTTATCGAGTTGATGTAACACACTCGCGTTGGTGTGTAATCAAATCTCAACTTACTTATACCCAAGAAGTTGGAATATTTCCTCTCGAGGACTGGGCCTAAGGAGACGGGGTTAATAAAATCTTGACCACTTCCCGCGCTGGCTCCATGGGATTTATTATTTTGAGTAGCGCTAACTTATGAAGCTATGACAACATTGTTCTATTCTAGCAATTTGGGATAGGCCTATATTTGGGGTTTACCGGGAAAAGCAAAGTGTTGCAGTGTATACGGTTCCTATTGCTTTGTATAGAAGTATAAAATGCAGTCATTGCACTTTAGATTAGTGTGATAGTCTACACTATTTCATGAATAGCTCTTGAAAATCACGTGACACTATTATTGTTACCGTACTTAATTGTGAAATCCTTGGTTTATCTTGAATGAATATATATATATATGCAATGCACGGGCCTGTAAGTCCTAAAATATTAAAATATATAATTGCAAGGGGAATACTGACAATATTATGACATTGTTATTTCAATATAGGTTTTGGGCGGGGTGACTGCTTGTTTGCGCTTCAAATATAAAGGCTACGTAGCTCCGGCTTGTGAATTGGACTACCAATGTGTATTTTAAGTACAACATATTGTAATAAAATGACGGGAATAGAATGCTGCATTTGTATGGAAATTATATAACAGTAAAGTAAATATCGGGCAACGTCGACATTTTATGACCTTGAAAGGTGGCACGTCAATAAAATATTGATTAACAATGACAACTACGACGAAGGCCTCTAATGCACTTTTACAACAAAGTTGTATCGATCATGTATTGGGTGGTTCATTCATTCGCGATAACAATACTTGTAACTGACGTAGAGATTTTGATATAGGTTTGATATGGTCTCATTTCAAATGACAGGTCATACTACAAACCTATGAGAGCTATCGTATAATGGCATCCATGAATATTTCGGAAAACCTGCGGGCGTGTGAAGAGGAAGACTCGTGCCAAAAATCACTTTCTTGGAAATGTAAATGACTCTGTGCACCTTAATCTGTAGTCCCGAAACAAGGTCGGCTGTATTAAGCCCCCTGGCCTGCACAGTTAAAATTGTCAGTAAAAGTATGGAACAAAAACAAAGAAATACAAAGAGATTACAGAAAACATGATACTGGCAGGCGTTTGTAATTTAGTTGCCAGCACTTTTTCTGGAATCTTTATTTATCTCTTTTGTCTTTTGTTATGTAACAGTACAGTACGAAGCTAGACCTGAACTTGCCCGACATCAATGCTCATGACGTATAATAGCGAAGTTCACCATGGCTTCTGAGACAAAGTTTTGTCTACGCCATGAATTAATTAAAATATCAAGTTTGTCTTTCTGAGTTCACTTTGACCTTTCCGGGAAACTTAAAAGAAAATAACTTCGGTTTTTAATGCACCTTTTTGCAAAACAGTTCTGTTGCTTATTTTAAGAGTGAATTGCTTCAGGCGATATCCATACAACGCCACTTCTGTATACCCGCAGTCTGATATAAAGTGAGTAAAGATAAGTGTTGCAGACTCAAGTTTAAACAAAATAGAAGAAAAATTGCCAACAAAAGTCATTTTATAAACTTTGTTAAGTCTTAGACACAACTACTGCACCATTTTGTATCTTGAGACCTAAAACCAATGGATAACACAATCTTGACTGGCTGCACACCTAATTATGAGAGGTGTCGCCCGGCAACCACTGTTAACCTGTAAGATTAGAGTGTAGCTACCAATTTTCCAAAAAAGACAATTTAAGATTAAAATAAATATAAATGAGATATAGTCTTTTTGTTCTTCGCATTGTACGTCACGACGTGTAAGTATACACGTAAAATGATGTCATACTAGACAACTTCAGTATTGCATGTCAGTACTGCATGGGATTGAATTATATTCACTGAAGGTAAATATAAATAAACATATTAATGATTTTTGTTAGTCATAACACATTATGCCAGTTACCAGTTCATCATAAGAAGTTTTGATTAGGTTACGAAGTGTATAAAATGGCAAAAACAATTATTTATAAGACGAATGAATGCAGACGTTATCTAAAGTCATCATTTTTAAAAATATTAATCAAATTGAAATTTTGAAATTATCCAAATAACCTACACATCAAAATGACTAATTGTGTGCTGAATAATGGTTAAATCAAGAAGCTGCTACTGGGACATAACGGCTCTCTGGTAAAATGGTCGTAATTCACAAATATCACCATAAAGGAGCAAATCGATTCAATGCATCATGTGAATTAACATGTGTTTAATTTGTTAGTTAGATGGAATTTTACTGCCCAGCTTCCAACCTTTTGGTTCAAGTCGAGCCGACAAAGGTTTTTTTTTTCAGTTGAGGCTCACGGGCTTGTTTTCCATTGCTAATGCGGAGCATCACGCGCAAAGGCATTAGGTTCCATTTTTAGTCTTCGGTATGTCGCTCGACCTGGGAATCGAATATAATTTGTTAAACAGAACAGAGTGCTCATACTGACATCACAAGCCACGCCCATTTCCTTACTGCTGAGCAAAAACTCAGTGTAGTACGGTACTTATCAGATCGATGAAAAGCATTCGACTACTGACTTGCGACGCGGTGCGTAATGACGTTTGATGTGTCTTGCCCGTAAGTGGGAGTGGTTAACCAATCATGACTCCATGTGAAAACACTCTATAGTACAACAACAGACGCCTGAAAAGTGAAGAAATTGTGTCTCTGCTCCCATACTATAGTGGCACGTAACAAATGACATGTCATGTTTACTTTGAGAGCTACGTTATAATCTAAAAGATCTTATATATTATAAAAATTAACAAACCAATGAACCGTTCATATTTACATGATTTATCGTCTCTGTCAAAAAATGGAAGGTATAAAACTAATGATAAAGGTAACAGGTACTACTATTTTAAAATACATTAAAATAATATTTTTTAATGCAAAATACACTTTAAATAGATATTTACTTTAAAATAAATATTCCAGTGACAAAGAAATACTAAATGAAAAAGCTTTCCTTTTCCTCACACTCTTCAAACCCTACACCAACCCTTCACTAATGGGTGGACTGATAGTTGTTGCAATATAACAAAATGTATCGGTAACATGTACTTCCCTCCCCATCAGCCACCTGCTTAGTCAGGTGGCACACAGGTGAATACCCTACACCCTACACCAACCCTACACTAATGGGTGGACTGATAGTTGTTGCAATATAACAAAATGTGTCGGTAACATGTACTTCCCTCCCCATCAGCCACCTGCTTAGTCATCAGGTGGCACACAGGTGAATACAGGTGAATACCCTACACCCTACACCAACCCTTCACTAATGGGTGGACTGATATTTGTTGCAATATCACAAAATGTATCGGCAACATGTACTTCCCTCCCCGTCAGCCAACTGCTTAGTCAGATGGCACACAGGTGAATACAGGTGAATACAGGTGAATACCCTACACCCTACACTAATGGGTGGACTGATAGTTGTTGCAATATTACAAAATGTATCGGTAACATATACTTCTCTGAGGTCCTCACTAAAGGTCGTTTGAGGTTTGAGACATCTAATGGGGGATGAAATGAGTCTGTGACTCTCTTTCCCGTCAACCACCTGCTTAGTCAGGTGGCACACGGGTGAATACAGGTGAATACTTCGAAATTTTATGTTAAAATTACATTTCCACGTGGCCCATACATTTGACCTTGAGCAAGGACTCTGGAGAAGATATTTCACAATTGATTGTAAATTGCTCTAAAGATTGTCTGGGCAAAATTTGAAATCTTCATGTTTAGAGATGAATAAAAGCATTTATTAAGACAGTTGATCCGTATGAAGTTTCAGATTTTCATCCTGCGATAAATAGTTCCTTGAAAATTTAAAATTTCCAATACAACATCCTATTCAGATATTGTTTATGAAGAAATAAACAGTTTCCTCATTTACAAAAAGTGCAGGTTATCTTCGTTTGCCCTGTTGTCACTGATATCCCCACTAACACAAAACGTTTTTAAAACGTGTCACAATGTGTAATAAAAACGTTTTACCTGGGATTTTATCTTAAACATTATAAGAACATTTTACTCACAAAATGTCCTTTACAAATAACAGTAAAATTTTAATCTGTTGCATAGCATTTCACATTTACTTGTCACAATGAATAATTTGGATTCATCACAAAAAACAATGATAGTACCTCCATGCGCTCTCAAGAATTTTCAACTTCAAAAGGTTATTACAAATGAATTGCACGAGACCTTTTATTTGCAAAATACTAGAAGTTTTGTCCAAGCGGAACAAGCTTTAGACCCGTTTCCCGTGATCATGTCTAAAAAGTTGTCTGGTGAAGGAATAGATCCTTAAACGGAATTTAGTTCTGATATAGACAAACGGGGACATCCTATAAAATGTTAAATGTTCATTGATTTTTAAGTCCGTTATATCATTGACTTATCAGTTGTTGGATGAAAAACGAAGATTGGATAGGCGTTTACTCTGTTAACCCTGCACAGATATTACTCATTAACGACCCAAGGCAAAATTGTGCTTCCTTGTTTGAAAGCCATCGCCATTGGGACAAAATCGGTTTATCAAAATATTAAACATTAGTTTCAAAATCATTGCAAGGATTAGAAAACGGTTTACAACTTTAACAAGTGATCTTCAAATCAGACCTTTCACAGTTCAATCAAAATTGAAAAAGAGAGGTCGGAAAGCTGTTATTTTGGAATTAAGTTTGAAGTCCATTTTGAAGTCGATTAGTCGTTGGGAATGAAATTCCCGTACTCGCTATCCTACTAAAACTATGTGAACGCCGTGCGAAGTCTGCATGCATACGAACCATTACGCAATCCACTATTTGCCTCCAAAATAACTTGATATGAATTCAGAAAATTATATGCTGAGGTTTCTCCATGACCCTCTTTAATTCTCCATAGTTCTTTAATTCTCCCTTTTAAGGTCAATTTGCTGGTTCTTGTCCGCTCTAATACACAGGATTGCGGATAGATCTGGAACAGATACCGTAGAAGTACAACATGCCAGACTAGGGGAAGACATTTGTCGAATTCTAGGGATCACGGTAGCCAGGGGGGCCATGGGGGATGTCCGCAATCGAATTCTAAAAAACATTATGTAACGGAGCGAAACAATTGACCTTAAATTATGCTAAATGATTCCAAATGAGGAAAATTAAATATTCAAAAAAAATAACCTGGTACTGAGACCCCTGGAGTTGGTCACCCGCAATAGAAGATCCTGGCTACGCCAGTGTCACCGGCTACACCAGTATTATAAATTAAATGAAAAATGCAATGGAGATTCAAAGAAAATAAAATAGAAGAAACTTGCTCAACTCATGGTGTTTTTTGTAAAGGTTTTCTGACCTACATTAGTACAAAAAGGTGACTACACTCTAAAATCAACAGAGTGAACTAAGTCACTCTTTAATAGAGTGAAAATTGTGAATTCGCTCCATTAGAGTAATGATTCACTCCAAGAAGACTGAAATTCACTCCAAAAAGAGTGAAATTCGAGCGAAGTTTCACTCTTGATGAAGTGCCCATAGTGATCGCTCTTAAAAAATAAGAGCGATCATTGCAAGCACTCGTGGAAGAGTGAATTTTCCCTCTTCCATAAGTGAATTTCACTCTTTTTGGAGTGAACTTTACTCCTCTTGGAGTGAATTATCACTCTGATGGAGTGAATTTACACTTTTCCCTCGATCAAAGAGTGACTAAGTTCACTCTTTTGATTTTAGAGTGTACTGACCACGGTCTGACCGTGATAAAATGATTGTCGCAGTTTTCCTTCTTTGTTCCTGTTGAAATCAACCCCTACTTTTAAATTCTACTTGTTACAGCATTCCCGTGCGGAGAAGTGATATATTTATGGACAAGTGGGTGCAGCCCCTGCTCGGGAGTCAATTTTTCTGTCGAATAACTGGGTAAACTTCCAAGCAATTCTCTCTTCCCGATGGAAGATTCAGTTCAGGTTTGAGTAAATGTCATGTAACAAATGAGTTTCGGTTAACCGAGGCCCATCTATGATGTTCATTCAGCTAGTCTAGTCTTCCCAATCTGTCCCGTATATATAGCCTGACAAGGGGGTGAAATGTTTTTCAGACGGAGAATGAAATCATTTTACAGGGGCTAGACATACAAACTAAAACGCACGTTGATGATAACTTGGCATTTCTATGAGAAGAAAATAGGGCAGGGAACGTCACCCACTTCTATGGTTCCTATGACTACGATGGCCTGCTCTCAAATTCAGCTACCGTCGGTCATTTTTTCTAAATTGTCCGCCAGAGAGATTATTTCTCTCCACAGCCGCATACATAGCTTTCTTTTCCTTCACATTGTTATTAAGTCTGCTCAACGTTGGACTATAGCCACTATCACGTGATGATGACATTCCTTCTAGCCCCGAATCTGCGCCCTGCTCGCTGAAGAGGTTATCCGAAGGGCGGAAGCCCATGTCGGGTTTTCGAGTATCGTCTTCGTATGCGTTTTCAACACTCTTCTTTCGAAGACGATCGCGCTCGCTTCTAGTTTTTCTTTGCTTTTCTCTTCCTCCGGTGCCATGCTGGGTGTCTTTCTCTCCCAAAATGAAATTCGGATTGACATGGTTTTCTGAGAGAGGTACTTTACGGTCGTCGACATTTGTGTCAGGTCTTATGCCGGCATTTTCTCTCGATCGTATAGAACGAGCAATGAAGTATTCGTCGTTAAGGTCCACAGGGTCCCTAGATCTTAGTGTCATGGCTAGATTGGCAACAGACCATGTTCGGGCGCTCGGTCCCTGAACGTTCCTTTTGCGTTGGTCGCAGCATTTTGCCAACAGTCTACAATCTAACACACAAATTGCTAACAACAAGGCCAAAATCATGACTAATGCAATGGCTCCCAATGGAATTAACCAAATTAGAATATCTCTTTCCAAATTGAACACAGGTTCCTTTAAAGAAATGATTCCACTAGCAGTACCAGCCCCTACGCTATTTCCCACTACGCACACCACTTGAGCCCCGTCATCATTCAGGGCGAGATCCAGGATAGTTAAATTTATACCATTCGTGAAATCATCAATGATGAACCTCTCCTCCGACTCGCCGGGCGAATTAAGCAGCCTCCCTCTATAATACCACTCGTAAGTAACGTTTTTGGGAAAGGATGATATCAAAGTGCAAGAAAAATTGGCATTTGTGCCTTCGACTGTTTGCACGGCAGTTGGCGATAGCTCAACTATTGGACTATGCTGCACAAGTAAAGCGCCTGTAGAGCATGTTGTTGGTTCTTCGTCCTCATCTTGTCTTGCGCTACAAGTATACGTTGTTAAGTGATCGTTAACGGTGATAGTGACTGTCAATTTCCTCACTATATACCCGTCCCGAATGAATGTCCGTGAGGACGGGAGCGGGTTGGAGCTCATTCTTGGACCCGTCCTTATCCACGAAAGAACCGATTCAACGTCGCTGTCGTTTTCAGGAACAAAAGCAAAGGCGCATGTAAAATCGACGGGATCACCCGCCGACAAATCCCCTGTGGTGCTGGTTAAACATATAGGAGATTGCCCCTCTGCAGGAGCATCCATGACTGTCACTGAAGCGGGCAACGAACTAATTTCATTTTCATCAGAGGCACTGCTTGTAGATTTACAAACGTAAATGCCCTCGTCCGTTCGCTCGGCTCTTATAACTTGAAGATTATATTCCCCGCTCTCTACATCGCCAAAGACGGCCCACCGGTCTGTACCCACAAACTGACCATCCCCTGGCACTGCGAATGTGGCATTGTCTTTTTCCCAGTATGTCACTCCATTCTTATTGGCAACTCTACAGTATAGAGTAAAGGACTCTCCAAGAAGGACCGTTGTGTCCCCAGGTTCAACTTCGAAAAACTGTTCCTCCGCGGTACATTTCTCGAAATGCCAAACAAATACCGTCCAATAGAGGAACCTGTACCAAAACAATTTGTTTGTACGATTTGAACATAGCCTCAAAAAGCGAAAATTATTCAAGTTTCCCATATTAGTCTTACCGATGAGCGAAACTATACAAACAAAACACTTGTCAGTGTCCTAAAATAATTTTTCAATCCGACACATCTTCCACTGTAAAAATATGTTCAATTCACCAAATATTCCACATCTGCTTTCAAAAGTAAATTTATCTGACAAATATATCCCTATGTGTTTCCTGTCTGTTTACATTCCCTCTCTCGTTGCTCTCAAATTTATTAAAACATATTTTGCCGAGCATTTTCAAGAGGTCGTCGACAGGGAATATTTTCGATGAGTTATCTGTTTTGTTGTCGATATTGAAAAAGAGAGTGCGAGATCATGATATCGATGGCTTGTAGTTAAGAAAAGCCAGTGATGTTAAAGCGCTCATAGTTGTTAGTAGGCCTACATCTCAGTGCGAGAGTATAACGCTCGTCGATCTACTGACGTTCGAAGCACTGCATTTATATTATATTGTGAAAAAAGGAGTAGCCAAACTAGAGGATAAATACAATATTGTGCATATTCGACACCTTTTCCTTTGTTAGTTGGAAATTTGAAGGTTAGGGCGGATGGGATTGAAACAGATGGTTGCATTTTCGTATGATGTATTCGTTATCACAGACATCATAAAATTGCAACGAACTGTGCAGCACTGACAGAATATTCTCATCAGGGAGATCAATAGACTCGTCATGGAAACGATAAATAGTCATATTAAAGAGGGACGTCTGGAAATTTTTAAAGCACACCTAAAACTTTCACAGGAAAGATAAAATTTCAGACGGTTGAACCAAACTTCGTTTGACTTCAGTGAATTTCTTTGAATGGATGCCTATTCAACAGGTGAACAGTGACCTCCGATACACAAAAGAATTTTTTTCTTCTGAAAATTATTGAATCCATTTTTTTTTCTTTGATTCCTTGTAAGTGTTTTCTTCTTTGGTCTTTAAAAAAGCTGGAATGTTGGTACTTTGCATAATTAAAAATTGGAATATTGTTTGCCATCCTACGGTGGTATTGGTTACATATTATGCTTTACGTAGTTCGTTCGAGTCACTCAAGACGTGAACCCACAACTTAGGATTGGGACGAAAAACGAGTTGCCCAAGGTCATGTGAGGTGAGCAGCATTGAATCCAAACGCCCATTGTTGGCTGAATAAGCAGTTATACAGTATATGATTATCATCTATCCGATTACCAGTTTCAATTAGGATCCGAAAAACTGCAATTTGCATTTAATAACATTCCCAGTCAGTTTACTTAACAAACAAAGCTGTAAACGTCCAACTTGTATTCCTTCTTTGTATACCATGCTCTGTGCAGCTCTGTGTACAGTGCCGAATGCAAAGAACAGATTCTAATTCGAAATTTTTAAGCCTACCTTTCCTTTCACAATAGAGTTTTCACAAAGGAAGATCGTCTGGACAATAACATCACTGGGTTAGCTTCAAGAGGCTTGATATGCTTGGCTGGTCCTACAAAAGTCAAATGGTCCTTTGCATTTACGGAAGGGGGATATACAGTTATAAAATGTCTTCAAATTGAGGAAGAAGAATAATACTTTTCTTTTTTCAGGTTAACTAGCCTTTCCTTTAATTACTTATGCATAATGTTACTGTGAAAAATCTTCTTTCCCAACATTTAGCGAAAGAGTGGTTTGGGTAAAGATTGTTTCGCAGATATATTCAAGTAGATTACACATGAAAAAATGGTCCGTCTTCTGCTTGGATTTGTACCACTTAGCCGCACCCGCGGTGACTAATGAAATCTTTTCTGTAATGAAGTAAACTGTAACCCCGTTGGACTTTGGAAATAACAGTGTAATGGTACTGTACAACTGTAATGACTACAGGGATCGATTCTGTGGATCCCTTTCTCGAGACTAGTCCATCCTCTTTAATCGAAATATTTCTTTCAACACCGATATTAACAAAGTGTGAATGACCTGGTATTAATTCCGAAATGGCTAGTTTAGACAGACTTTTCCTTTCCTTAACGTTACTTTTTACCAGTTTGGATATTGGAAGTGCGCAACAATACCTGTTGGAACCTTTTCCCGTACAGACTGCGGTGGGCTTAAGTGCCACAATTTACTGTCAAGTAAATACGGTATATACGGACAGGAAAGTCTACTGGGCCCTTCCTAATGACGAAGGGGCTATTGGACCAAACAAAAATACTAACGAAAATTATAACCGCCATCAGTTTGTCGGAAACCCACAGCATGGATTTTACAACCTGCAAATCTCGAAAGTTACCGATAATGATGAAGGTAGTTATTCTTGTATTTTTACAAATGATGGATCCGGTCCCGACGATACTTTCACTTTAGAAGCAGTGGCATATTTAAACGTGACAAAAATGGATACCCAGATGGACACCGTTGTGTCATGTGATGATACCGAAGTCTTGGAATTTCAGGACGGCAATTTTTTACCTAATTTCACTTGCACTGCCGAGGGAGGTGTACCCCTGGCTAACAGTCATGCATTAAATTGGTACATGCAGCTAAGGAATAACTCGGTCATTAACATACCGTCAATAACGACTGTAGACCCATCAGGTCCGGGAACCGTTAAAGCCACTATCATCAGCGATCAGTTCCCTCTATCGGGCCATAACGATAATTCTTTCTTGGTATGTGCAGCTGGGCCATTGGAATCTCCAAATTTACAATTTTGCGATACACCCAATGGTGCCAGCGTCATTGGCAGCACTGACAAACGACTAAGAGTAGTTTATGAACCTTTGGTGCGATTCCTGCCTTCGAGTATCGAAGTTGGTATGTTTGAACAATTTAGTTTAGAGCTTAAGTGTTCCGCCGACAGTAACCCTTCGCTGTTAGGACACCCGACATTTCAGTTTGACGATATTAGTGAAGTAGGAGAGATTGAATTTGGAAATGATAGTTTGGTTGTAGGCAGACTTTTTAGCAGGGTTACACTAACCATTACCAGAGCCGATATTGGAAAATACATTAACTGTACAGCAACTAATGGAGACGGAACTACTACAGTATCCATACGGGTTGAGTCTTTGGGTGGGTTACCCGCCTGGTTAATATGTGCCATTATATTTGTCGGGGGGTTCTTCTTGTTCATTTTTCTCGTAGTGTGCTTAGCCTTGTGCTGTCGATGCGACTTGGAACACGAAAGAAAGGGTAGGGAGAGGAGGAGAAGAACTTTCCGTGATTCTAAAGTCAACGGGATACACTCCTTGCATGACGATGACGATGACGATGATTTCCGTGATCTCGATCTCCAAGCCTACGACAATCCACCTGCTATGATGCCAGATTCCCCCAACGACAGCGGCAATTATGCCGAAAGTGAGGAAGGTTCTGACGCTTTAGTCAATGATTTTAAAATAGAGGAACCTGATGGTGCACCGCATCACGTGCAGATCACGAGTGACCAGGAGTTCGACGATGATGACGACGAAGACCCACCGAAAGCTAGACCGGATTATTTGCAGGTGACGATAGCCGACGACACAGCTGGAGAAGAGATGGAACTGGATGAACTGTCACGTGACCGGTCGCCCAGTCTAAACGAACTCTGAATGTGATGAAATTTATTTGTAAGTGTATTTAGTGCGGTTCATACTGTAGCCGTTCCGTTTCATATCAGTTGAATATTATTTCAGAAGTGATAGTTTTCAATCAGTAGGTTACTATGAAGTGCTATAAAGTATGCGAAAAGGAAAAAAATCTGGATCAAATGTAGGCTTCAACGGCTATCCGCCATAGACTTTTCTCAGTCAGTCAAGATGGTCAATAACTGGACTGTGGACTTTAACGATATGAAATCATGAGGAAGTCATAAGTCCAGTCCGGCCCCAATATTACAATAACTTGATTGATGTTTGTTCTTTGGAAGACAAATACAACATCATCAGCAACAAAAAAATGATCATATTAACTTGAACAAAAATCACCACTGAACAACATGGCATAAGTAACCTACTGTAGGCCTAGTAATACTTCATCAAAATTTACAAGTTTTCCAAGTTTTCTTTCTGCAAGTAAACCATTAATCTTTGCAGCACATCTATCCATTCTATTGCAACTCGTTGTACCCGTTTGGGTTAGCTAGTTACTGAGTACGGCTCAGTTTCCAACCTACAGTATTAGTCATGGCCTAATTTTATTGCAGTTATGGCGCACTAGCTCGTTTTCCGGTTTGGGTCGCAAATGAGTCTGACTGTACCTCCTGTCCTGGACGCTACTCTTTCTAGATTCGAAACTGACAATACGTATATCATCCTACAAATTCGAATATGAACACACGATAAGGACACTGTCAAAATAGAAGCAAAAACCGAACAAGTTAAAAATTAGGCTGAAAAAGAAAATTGTATAAGAAGGATCTCGTGAGGTAACATAAACTTACAAGAACTGGGAAGTCCAGAGATACTAGATACTAGGGCAGAAACTGTCATCAATACTGGTTGGGGCATTACTTGATTGTGTTTCATTTGAAACAAAACTGTGAAAAACCAAAGTCAATGGTCGTCGATTTCTCAAATATTGGAAGAGATGCCCACGTTCAGGATCGCCTCCCATGCTAAATACCGGGTGTCCTCGCTTCACAATACATCGATTTTTTGTAGTTAAAAACACCACGATCAGATCATTGACACATTCAAGCTTTATATGGTAATCACTCTACACATACCTGTAAAAAGTCGAAAATTCTTTCTAAAATGTCGGCATTATTGCAGTAATAGCAACAGAACCTTGCATCAATTAAAAGGGGACGAGGATGGGAGTTCAAATACTTCACTCTTCATGAAAAGACAAACCTACAACAACAATAGTAGTAATGAAAATGACAAAAACCATCCCTGAACAACAGGGCAAAAATAACTTATATTTAATACTTGAATAAAATTCTAACTTTTTCGAGTTTTCCTGTTGGAAGTAGAACCATTGATCTTAAAATCTTTCCTTTCGGCAACTCTTTTCTTCGGTATGGGTTATGGTTGAGTCATGCGCTATGAGCCAGGGCTGTCCGCGGAACATTATGGAGTGACAATACACTGATATCACTTACAGACTTATATGCCGCAAATTCTGCACACACTTAAAAATGGAAAAAGTAACAAAAAAGCAAAAACTGAGAAGTTAAAAATGAAAGTCCGGAGATACTAAAAAATGAAGGGCAGCAATTGTTCTCAGTTTTGGATGGGGCATTACCTCATTTCTTTTATTAAAAAACTACCGTGTTTAGAAATACAGTGTGGAAACCCAAGTCAATGGTCGTCGATATCTCAAATTTGTTTTTAGTTTGTATAACAATTTAACGGTAGCCTATTGTATAATTAATTCAGAGTGTAGGCACCGGGTTTCCATCAAAGAGCGCATAAAGGAGGCTTTTTGTTCATGACCAAAGCCTTATACTTTATACTTGGACAGATAATTTATCTTCAAAAGAAATTTGGCATTAACTCTTGGTGTAGTTAGTTGGATAGAGTTTTACAGCCCATTTCCAACCTATTGGTTCAAGTTGAGCCTCGCCATGGCCTTTTTTTTCAGTTGTGGCTCACTGGGTTTTTTCCCTATACACCATTGCTTGTACGCACTCTTGGTGTAGCAGCAGACGACGACCTAGCAAATATTGTCACATTATTTTCAATCGTCATTCATGAAATGTGATTGTCTACTGCATTAATTCATGATTGGGTGACTGCATGTTTTCCTCTAAATGATTAAAGGGCAAGAGTAGTTCCCCAACTTAAAGTAGTATAGTAGACCGTCCTGTTTCATGGTTCTTTGGAGTCATGTGACAATTAAAATACCTATTCCCTCGAATGTGAAATTGACAAGGGAGTAGCTTGGTTTATGCAATATTAAAGTCCTAAAATACTTTGAAGAAAAATGAAGGAAAATTGTGAGAATTAGCTGCTGCTTCAAAATAAGTTTAGGGTGGCTGCTCCTGTCCCTTTAATGTTAAACTTCTTACATATTCTACAATCCTATTTATTTTAAGTCAACATATAATGCAATTTAAAGTCCTCCCCCATCACTCCCTGGCAAGCAGCCGTTCTGCATAACCAAATGTTCACTGTGACTCCCATGCAGTGTTTAGTACGGTAAATACTCGCCCGCCGCATTAGAATTTATACTTACCGAATGCACACTTTCTCAATTGACCATAGTATAAGACCTGCAGTGTGAATGTACAGTACAGCGTAAACTTATCATCGGTTAAAGTTTATATCATTCCATAAGCCGATCTACTGTAACCCACATGTCAGCATATCACAGACTTACTACGCCATGTAGGGCCATGGACCTCGGAGACGGGGATTTGAAGGGCTGCAGTTTGTGTTTACCTCCACTTTGCACTTAAAACTGCTGCCTGAGAATTTTATCCCAACTGACTTACTGAAATTGAGTAACAAATGTACAGTACAGTCTAACACGCCTAAGTCCGCTAAAATTATTTCTCCACTCGGGGAGCTATCTCAGGACAAAGTTCTAATTTCTTAAAAGAAGGGTTTAAGTTCACATCAAGTTTTATATGTTACAGGGGTACTTATGCTAAGCATTTCGGTGAAATTTGCATTGAAATTCTATGTGTGGTTCTCAAGATATGAGGAAGTAAAGTTGTCATATTTTCAAAACATATAGTGAACTTGAAGCAAGCACACATGGCATCACATCCACATATTAATGGCCAATCTTTTGTTTTTCTTTAAACTTTACACCCTATTTTATCCCCAACAGTACCGTATTATCAAAATGTGATTGCATAAGTGACATGGGAATTTTTCAAACTTTGCAATTTTTAAGGGGGGTTCTATTCCTGTTAATGTTAAGGTCAACACATCAGTCTGATAAAAACAAGGGAAACAAAGCATTCCTTGTGAATGTGGGGAAGTGATATAATATCTGTCCTATTGACTTCCATGAGCTACTCCAGAATACACTCTAAAAATAAAAAAGAGTTAAATTTCACTCGTCGAAAGAAGGGAAGCTGTGAAGCACACTCCAAACGAGCGGAAATTCACTCCATCCGAGCGAAGCTTCACTCTTTATGTAGTGTCTGCAGGTACCACTCTTAAAAAGGAGTAATCCCTGCAGGCGCTCAATGAGAGTGAATTTTTCACTCTTCTTGGGGCGATTATCACTCTAATGGAGTGAACTGACACTTTTCACTCTCTTTGTTTTCACTTCATATTGAATCCTTTACAGTTCATTACCATCTACATGTACTCATGAGCAGTGCTTTTCTTTTATATCTGCAGTTAAACTTACTCCAGTCCATCTTGAGCCATCGATGGTCTCTGACGTCAGGAACCCAATTGATGGTGCATATTCAATACCCTTCCCTATCTCGTCTCAACTTCAGTGGACATGTATTAGTGAAAATTTATTCACAGCGAAACTGAAGCTCAGAAAAACTTTGAGGTAACTCGAACTGCTCCGAAAGGTTACAGAGGTGTAACCCTTGTACTAGAAAAATGACTGGCCGGTTAATAATTTTCTCAGATAATTATTAAATGGAATTTTGAAAGTTAAAGTGTTAATTTATTCCCAGTTGTCTTTCAACGAGTTTGCTAATATTTTGGATTGTTTGGATGCTACTTGAGTCATCAGTGGATGAGGTGACGTCATTTTGAACGAGACAGTAAACCCGTGTAGACAGTGTATCGTTATTGTGTTTAGTTTGAGATTGAGAAACGAATTTGAACTAAGTGGAACTGTACGTGATACTTCAGACAGGTAGAACTGTGAAAGGAAAATATATTTTGCTCTCGATTATGATATTCCTCACTAACATGATACAACTCATCGCCAAAGTAAAAAGTTTTCTGTTCTAAAATGTGTTACGTAATACTTAAAGGGGCAATCACAGCTTGAAAGAGGATATTAATGGCTCAATTTTCTCATCCCAAACAGTACCAATTCTCCTAACCTTATTAATTAAGGCCCTCCCAGAATTGTCTAAAATTCACCCTCATCCAGACACAATCTCATTTTATTGCTTCAGGGTGAATATAGAAAGCTCAATGTGTATAATCAAAACACTATCAGAAAAGTTCATGCTGTGTAATATAAATTCTGGCACTCTGCATTGTTTGAATTAGCAGTCAATCAAAAAGCTGAGCCAACTGAGAGTTTCTGTTACCCTATACTAGAAGTGTAGTTTGGGGTGAGAAGATTGCCCCTTTAACTTTTGTTTCAGCACCTCGTTTTCTCTTTCTGAACTGATTGTTTACCAGAATATAGAAATATTGAAGGGGGCTTTTAGGTTGAACGAAACGTAAAATTTGTGTTAATTACTGTTTATTGTGTAATCAAAATTTCCGAATATTTGTCGGCTAAAAGCAGATGCAAGAGAAGACATCCTCCACTAAACTGTAACCAATCACGACCGTGTTAGACCGTGATGAAAGACCATATTTTGTTAGTCTCAATTAAGTCAATGTGCACATTAGGTGCAGAATTAAAGTTGAAAGATAAATTGTAAGCCTGATTGCCGTTTTAATCACATAATTCCGTCAACTTATCATACATTGCATAAATGTGTTTAAGTTCAGATCATGGAGCTAATACTGCACGTAGTACGTGCACGTGTACGTAGTACGTGCACGTAGTACTCAGTAGTAGTAGCTCCGATGTTAGACACGAGTTTGACTGGTTAACCCCAATGTATGTTTTATGGCAAGGCTTTGTACCACACACAGTGACAACAATACGAGGTTAAATTCCTGTCCTTTATTTTTTCTTTTGGTCAAACTAGAAAATCTTATAACCAAAGTTAAAATTTTACCTCGTGAATATGAGATGAAAAAAATGTAAATATTAATATAAATAAGATCATTATTTTACTATTGCATGGCGAAAAGCCTTCGTGAATTAAACTTTTATTCAAGCTTTATAAATCTTCAGCAAAAAAGCAACTAAATTTAAAACGGATATGGATACGTTCAACCCGGGGAGGTGTTAATAGCACCTCCCTATTCAACCTACGTCGTCCAATCTAAGTAATGAATATTCATAGAGTAATCACCGTATATGGTCTGGTGGGTCAAGGAATGTGATGAGTGAATGTGATACTTTTGCATTATTTATCAAAGTGGTACCAGAAGCCCTCACAGTCGCGAAAATATTTTATTACAGCGAATAAGTCATGTAATAGTTGAAAATTATAAGAGAGTATTTGGGGCGAAAAAAGTGTATCACAAGAGAAAATACAGCTAGTCATGACATGGGTCGTTTTTTATCACTTTTCGGTTGGCAGCCACAGAATAGCTACTAACCCTAACCCTAGCTAAGTATTCAGTAACAAGTGAGAGACTGTTTGGTGTCCCCGCACTTTGTGGTGGGAATTTTCGAGTGACACTATTTTCCAAATGTTTTGTAAAAAATCTCACGTTACACAGATCCAGATTCCACAGATCAGAAAGTCCACAATCCGTATACTTGTGTGATGCTCTTATGTGAGCTGCAATACCTTCTTTGAAGAAGAAGAATCTTTCCCCACCTCACCCCTCTCCCATGATTGTGTATTTAAAAACCTGAGTGGTAAATGTACCTGATACTGTACAGATTTTCTTTAGCGGAATATTACCATTGAAAATTGAGTCAAGAGGAAACAAAACGGACGTTTTGGTTCAAAATTGTACACAAATTTGGGTCAAATGCAGCCCCATTTGGGTTATTTAGTATTTTAGTCGGTTCCATTGACCCGCTTTGGGGTCAAATTAGCCCCCAAAGCAGTCATCGTAAGTTTTCGCCTCTTTGGTCATTGGGCAAAGAAAGTGAGGTATAAAAGCAGCTTTAATTGTAAGAGACCTTGAAATGTTATGAATTACCGTACTACGTAAATCCGATTCTTTCTGAAAGAGAGTACAAGGTTATGATCATTTTATTGTCTGTAAGGAGTTAATTTCTTTTCATCCGTATACACTACCCAAGCTTGTCTTCAATATTCATATTTACTATAGTCTTTTGTCACTTCGAATTTGTCCTTTTGTAATTTAGATTCTCCAAATCTCCCTAAAAGAAATGAACGTTAATCGTGGTGTTACATGTAGCTGGTAAAATGCTGGCCCTTTTTTCACCTTTGTTCCTTCCCAACTGTACTGCACAGTCGTACAGTTGAAGGTTTTCTTACAATATCAAATGAGGCCATCCGGTAGTCTGGTCTTAGAATAAAGAAGGTTAAAGCAGGGAGTGGTTAAAGCGAACGTAAGACTCTCTTAGTGCATGGTTTTATTCAAACCAAGTAATCCAGCGCATTAAAGGCAGTTAGTATATTGTAGTCGAAGTTCAAAGAATGGGATGGGTCTGGTTATGTTTGAAAGTCTCAGTCGCAGCATTTATAAAAAAGGGAACCTTGACTGGAATTCATTTGAAACATAACCCGTCCCTCTTGGTATTAGCCTGTGTAAAAAATTACGGTAAATTTACAGAACAACCAAATAAAGAGAAACAATGAATACATGAAAGTTCTGGGAAAGATATTTCTTAAACTTTCTTAATGCTTATTTTCTTTTTGAATTTTAGTTCTTTAAATCACCGCGATTTTGAGTCATTTTTAGAGCGTATGGGCTTCATTGCTCACGCAATGAACTAGAAACTTCGTCTGCTACGCGGGGTACACTCCAACGCATGTTTATCAAGGAAACAATTTATTTTACCATCATTTTGTAAACACGTTTTGAACATCTTTGGCTATTAAACACTAATTAAAAGTGTTTTTGAACGAACTTTTTTTGGAATAAGACATGCCCTTTTCATTGAAATATTTTAAAAAATTGGGTGCAAAAATGTTTGAAAACGCTTTTAATTCCTAGACATCGTTTTTAGACTGTGTATATACCCTTGTGTCAGAGTTCCTCTAAACTTTAGAAATGCGATCAGTTCTTAGGCGGACTGAGGCAGAATGAATACCTGGAAAATCCCCCTCTAAAAATATCATTCATAGTTCTTGTCAGTATATTACGCCCATCCCTCCCCTGAATTGCTTCGTCCTCAGGCCTCAATACCTTGCCTGGTGTTTCTCAGCATAAGCTATGGAGTAGGGTTAATTGTGGCTCCCGGGGCAAGAAGTAAATTTGGCGTCCCTACCCCCATCTTCAGGGGTATCAGAATTAGCCTTATGGTTTTCTGTGTAGAAATTCTCTGGCCTTCTAATAAAATACGCAGGAAGTCTGTGGTTGTATGGTTAGCCAGCAAGAATTCTCGCAAAACTTGATGGATTGTTGCCCATTTATGAGTTCATTTTCCCCTTCTCTAGTTTAGATTGACATTTAATTGTGTCAATATTACTAAATAATTTTATTAAAAGATGAAATTGCTATATCAATGCAAATAGTAGGTCCAACATTTTTTTAAGTGATCTAGATTTGGCTCCCCCCTCCCCCAAGAGGTGGAGCCCGTGGCAACTTGCCCCCCCCCCCCCTTAGCTTAGCTACGCCACTGGCCACAACTGGAAAAGAAGTCCATATCTTGCCCGATCTAAAGCATTTGGTTAGAAGCTGGGTCCTAAAACCCTATCTAACTTATTACGGGTGTGGATCACATTACTGAAGAAATACTGTACCAAACCGGTTTCATTTCACTGACCTATACTGGTGGACAACCGACGATGGTCTACCTTTCTCCTGATACAAGTATTACAGGCCCATCATGGAAAAGACAATAAAACGTCCCTTGCCTTGGTTTGTGGCACTTTTAGTCGTAAATTAATCACTTGATGTGGCCGTTGCAAGCAGGAGAGGAACCAAGCTAAAGAATACACTTTCAAATAAATTTTGGTTTGACTTTCCTCTGAACACTTTGTCAACGACATTTTGAAGTTTAAAATATTATCTAAATGTAAGACGTACATGACAGAAATTTTCACATGCTTACCTTAAGGACCTCCAAATGACACTTGCCACAGCCTTCTTTCAACAGTAGGAAAAACATATATACCACAGTAAAACTGACATTTACTTTGAAATCAGCAATCGACGTTGTTTTAATGATGAAATACCTTTTCAATTATTTGGTTATTTGAGAAATTAAATATCATCTATCAAATGTACTTTTGCTTAAGAAACATGTAACAAAAGCTTATTGCCGAGAGTAGTTAAAATAATGCAGTGATTCACTTGATCTAGTTACCAAAGTGAGTAGCCTATAAATGGATAAACTTTTAATATTTAAACAACAAAACTGCAACTACTTTATAGTCAATAACTGCTTTTGATTTTTGAACATTTTCTGTAAAATAAATGAACGTAAAATCTACATTTTTCTACAAAACTTTTGCGCATACTGGACAATTATTTGGTTGTTGTAGGGGGTTGGGGCAGGTTCGCAGCCAGCAAAGATGCCGATAGGGGTTAAATAGCTTCAACTGTTCAAGGGAAAATTTATTTTCTTATTTGTGATAAACTTACAATACGTATAGGGTAGCTTTGGGTTTACCTTGCTTTTGCTTTTGGCCAAAAAATGAAAGGTACGAATGCAGCTCCCACTCTTCCCCACCCCCTGGGGACGAGGTTATTGGCACTCGTTCTAAAAGTTCAAGCTTTGGAATTTCCTCAGCAGCCTATGGCAAACTTTGAACAAGATTCTTTCCTATCTCGTCGGAAGGGGCTCTTCCTGGTACATGGAAAACACATGCTTTTGCTTTTGTTAAATCAATATTGCTATTAAAGTCTTTTGTACTTGAGGGATTTTGAAGATTTGATCATAGACTATGTCGGAAGACGCACTTCTAGACTACAAGCACCATTCGTACCTCTTGCAAACATTGAATACAAATTGGTGCGTATTTCTAAACACTTTGAAAGTGCAGTCAGTAGTCTAAGCTTAAATGAGAACGCGTATTAAAGGCCTACCGGTAAGTCGTCATATCTGTCATAGATTTCCGAAAGGATCGTGAGTAAACATTTTGTATCAAAACATTTCAGCATGGAACAATAAATTTTATTGCACAGATTATTATTATTTTTAGCAAATGTCATCTTTTCAGCCTGAGTGATTTCTTTGTATAGCCTATTCATATGATCACGAACAAAGTTTCTCACTGGCGTACAGTGCTCGTAGCCAGGATTGTTTTTTTTTTTTTTTTGGGGGGGGGGGGGGCACTGTACACTGGTATATTGTGGGGGTTGAGAAGTAGGCCTATGAGGAGGGTTAAATTGAAAAATTAAGTACGGATCCCGACTCTGACATTTTTGGGGGGCACATGCCACCCCCCCCCCCGTAGCTACGGCTTCGCTGGCGTAGGAATTTTTGTTTGGGGGTCGTCAACTGCTTGGCCTGATCCCTGGACTTTAGGAAGGTAAAAGGGGAGGGACGAATATTTAAGTACCTTACATCAGATGCAGTTTGGTGCAACATTTAGCATTATTTGCAGTTATTTTTTGTTCCATTAAGACGGCGCTGATCAATTTTGGCGCCGTAAATGGATTCTGGCCCTGTGCAAGTATTGTGCCTTTCCACTGGCGTCAGGAATTTTGTTTTGGGGTGGCCAAATTTGGCCTATTTGCCTGTCCGAGGAAGATTTTAAGGGAATCCGAGGTGAAGTTTGAAATTTTTGGTCCATTAGATGCAATTAAGAGCAATATTTAGCACCATTGGAATTCAGTTTACTGTCCCATTTTTCAGAAATCGATTGGGCGTGGCCACCGGGTCCTCCTGTAAAAAATAATGGTCTCTTCGGGTTTAATCAAAACCTCCCTCGTGGCGTTTGTACAAATTATGTATTTTCAAAAAGTATCAATGAAATGTTTTCACAGTACAAAATTATCAGTTCCCAATTTCAATATCAGTACATCTGCAGTCGTGTACCCATCGCCTAGGACTAGACTGTGACTAGACTGTGAGCATATTTTTAGGCTATATACTGTAATGTTTCGTAAAATGTGAAAGCGTATTTGCTATTGAAAGGCAAACCTACTTGTAACAATCAAATCAATATGGCTAAAAGTATTTGGAGAACCTGTCGGACTTCGGTTCATTCTAACTGATAGTCAGCCTTTATTGACCAAAGTCCTGTAGGCCTAATGAAGCGTCGGGAACTTTTTTCAGTTTGTTTTCCGCGGGATTAAATAAGAAAGCACATTTATTTCAATTTCGTTCAGTTTTGTTTCGAGGATAACAGTATTTGCTAAAAAAAATGGGCGGTAGGGGTCACGAGCCCGCAAAAATTAAACCACGCTCATTAGGTTGACACAATCGTCCGCATTCAAATTTCTGTTTGACAGATCAGAAAAATATGTTCTATGAATTCTGCGAAATTTGCAGTCATTTCCCACCATCGGTTTTCGAGGTATTAAGCAATTGAAGTTGACTAATTTTCTACCCGAGAAAAGAAAGTGAAGCAAGCAGGTGTGATGTCATGCATGGTTTAAAATTGATAACCTATATTTTCCGATTATGATTTAACAAGCAAATTTATGCAAATAAACCCAGATTTTTCGAACCGTAAATACATCCTGCGGTGGAACTTATAAATCTTTATATGGCCAAGTGGCAAGATGGCAATCGTAAAATTACAACTCTACCGCTCAAAACAATAAAGAATTCAAAATATCGGTTTTATATCTGAACTTGTGAAGCCATTTGATATTACACTTTTTGCTTCAAGTTAATGTCGTGGAAGAAAACGTGATAACTTTAGTTGCTAATATCTTGAGAATCGAACATGAGAATTGAACGTAAATTTCAATAGAATGTTATGTATTCGTTCCAATATATCATATTAATCCATTCATTACTTTTTCCACATTGTTAAATGTAAAAACGGGAGAAACATAGAAACGTGTGTGAAAATGAAATTAACAAAGAGAGATTACCCTGGTAAAAAGGAGACTTTATTTACAAAAAGCTTAGAAAAATGCCTTTAAATTTCATTCTCACTTACTTCGTCCCCTTACAGTTCTCTCCCCTATCTTTCAAAAATAACCACGGACCTTTAAAGGCTGAAGGCATTAGAAGGCAACTACATAATAACACACAATGTTTTAAAAAATATTTGAACAAAAGCCATGCTTGGAAGCTTTTGTTCATGAGGAGTGACAGCCCCATGCATGATATACCGTTGGCTATGTATTTCAACACTTAAACCAGTATTAATGCAGTTTACATCCTCCGAAGAAATGTCGCCGGGCGAAGCAAAACAAACGTTTACCTCAGTCAAAGTAATTCTCCATCCATAACAGTAGTTTCCACAAACCGTCGATAATGAGCAGATGAGCTATCTCCTCGAATGGTCAACTTTAAGTTAACTGGGAACATGATCAGGGTCTTTTCACATTAACCGTTTGACAATTTCTGATGTAATCATGTGCATATGCATAAGGGGGGAGGGGGCAATTGGAGTGTTGCCCAGTGGTGGTGCATATTTAGTTATCCTTGTCAAAATTACCTTGTGTCCCCTAAATCCTGGAATCATGGCCTATACCAATGACGTTGTTGCTGTCCTCGTAATGAAGCAGTGGAAATATATAGGCCGAATGTGGTTGGTTTCTATTTCACGTCACCAGGTCACAAATTTACATAGTTTGGATATGTTTATTCATGATTGATAAACGCATTAAAGTTATACCAACGTTTCTATCATTATAGAAATTTATACTTTACCTGATGAGTAATGAGTAATCTGTTTTGGTCGTATATCACCATATCTTCGAGGCTGCACCAGCAGCTCGTTTTTAAAAAAGTACTTACAATTAAAGAGAAACATTGCGTTTAAAATGATCCAACATTGCATTAAAAGTAAAGAGTTTTAGTCATTTTCAGATTATTCGCTCTTAGCAATAACCCCCCCCCCCAATCAATGGCTTCATCTCCTCAAAATATGATGCACAAGAAAAGTTATGAAGTTGCATCTTTTGATATGTTGAAAATTTGGGTGAACAAATTACTCTTGAACAACAAAGAACTGAATTTCTATCTGAGGGAAACTTGTTTCTTGAGAAGAGGGTTACCTTACCATATTATTTGTAATTATTTATCACTCTTTGCCAATAAATATTAATTTCAAAAGGTTGAAATTTTCTTGTAAAACAAACGCAATATTTCCTTTTTAAGGGCGGCTATTTGTTTACAAATTTGGAGGGGCAGTATCTCATTTAGAAAAGATGTGAAAATGAGTCAATGAAAATTTCCTTAAATACAGGGGAGGTATGCCCCCCTGTCCCCCGGGATCGCCGCTAATGAGGAGACAAACGCATCGGCATCACTCTAATTTGTTGGGGTACAGAAATACTACTTTCTTGGTTAGGGCTAGGCCTTTCAAAATTTCCAGTAGAAAACTGTTCTATGATTGTTGTCAAAAGTTTGAAATTTCAACTAAAACATGATCTTAGTTAACGAACTAGGTTTGTGTGTACGCACCGAGGGCCAATTATGACACTTTTTGAAAAAGCTGTGCAAGAAGGTGTCTGTAGAGGTTGAAATAGGGTATTCAATATTAATTCTCGTCCAAAATTTCACAAAGTTTTTGTAATAGTCTACAACCAATTCTCAATTGGCACAGCTCTTTGACTCAGTGGCAGCAAATTCAAAAATGGGGAGTACTGTAGCTCATGATAAACAACACGTACGATACTGAGAGTGTTTTGATTACACATTGGGGTCTTACACTCCGCTCGAAGCAATAAGATTGTGCAGGGACTTGGATGAATTTTAGACAGTTGTGGGAGGGACTTCAGTAAGTAGGTTTGGAAATGTCTATGGTGAGAAGATTTGGCACCTCTACTGCCTGGTCAGACTGGATTCACCATTTTACTCCATCAGTCTATTGCAGCAGCTTCAAAGAGACTTAACAGTGTAACTGCTAGTAGAAAGAGTTATGGTTAGAGCCGTATTGTTAAGCTGTTTTGATTACATATACTCGGCTCAGTATGCGTGGGATGACGTTGATGCATTTAAATGATTTACTTTTTCTTGCTTGTACAAACATTTCGTAATATGCCTGTCAGCTGCCAATTACCGATGCAAAGGCAAATTTGTGGAATTTTCTTTTTATTATGCACACAAACCTCAGGCGAATGATACAGAAACGAAGCCAAACAAAAGAAGTGTTCTTTTTGCCAAAAATGGAGACGAGCATACCCTTTAAATTAATGAAACAGTTGCTATACTTTACATTACGTCACGATTTGCTCTTTTTAACTTTTAATCGTTACATAATAGGGAAACAAAATTACACGGAAGTTTGTTGGCAAGATACTGAATATCCGAAAGTAATAAAGTAACTTGAAATAAGAGGTACATCTACACTCCTTATGTGCATAGAGTCACAGTACGGTGTCATTCGAACGAATTATGGATGTACTTTAATCGTTTTCTATCAAAAATCTTTTTCAAATAACGAAACATCTCAAGTTGCTTGCCCTTGGTGCACCTGAATCTTCCGGTTCTGTTATTTTATTCCTTAATACCGTCTATAAGTCCAATTCAGATTTTTCAAAAGGCATATGGATTCCACATCAGTTCTAATACAAATTCAGTTGGTCCTCTTTTTAAGTCTTGCAATTGCCTCGGTAAACACTTCATATCGCAGTGACGTTACCATGGAAAAAATGGGGGCGCATATCCCTATCGACTCCCCTAAAGATTTTTAGGATTTGTTCCTGCATGGGGTAGGGTGACGCGTGTTTCCCGTCGAGTCACGGATCTATTTTCATCATGTTCTATCGCAAATGGTTGTAAAAATATATCGACATTTTGGCGCTCTCAGTGGGCTTCAGTGTCGTCCTTTTATCATTATGTTCTGGTAACAATTACTTTCGGAGAAACACGACAGCAAAAGCTGTAACCTCTGTTCGAATCATCAGGTCTGAGAGAACTCGTCCTATGATTTGCAGAAGGGCTTTGGATGGGAATTGAAACTCAGTTGTAATAGAAATGATATGTAGTGCAAAATTTCAGCACCCTTCTCCCATTCGTCAGGGTTTCTACTTAGTCGCGTAACCACAATTGAAGTAATAGGCTACAGTTCAGACTTTTCCCTAGGATGGCACCATTTCGCATCTAGGGACTGACCTACACCAATACGGTTAAAAATCATTGTAAAAGAACAGAACAAAAAGTAAAGACACAAATGAAGATCGCAAAAAATACTGGCAAATATTTGTCAGTATTTTCCTTGTACTTTCTATGTATCTCCATATTTTTGTTCTTTAAATTTACAGCGACTGAGTGTAAACTTGACAAAGATTTCACCCGTCTCGCCGTATTCAAATTAAACGTTGTGCACGTGCATGTCGTATTTCCCGAAACATATCCAACATGAAAGAACTGACATTTCAAGATGTGCGTTGATAACAAGATGTGCGTTGATAGCGGCATGGCTACTAATATACACGCCTTTAAAAATTTATACACACTGCCCGGCATGAAATTTCTCGTGAATCGGGTGAAAAAGTTCGGTCATACTTTTAGTATGGCCAATCGGGTACAGTCCTTAAGACGACAGCTCCAACGCCTATGCTTACATATAAAAAAATCTCACGGGGAGGAGACACTCCTTTCCTTAGACCCTAACCCTAGATCAGGTATGATGGACCTGCAGTGGTTCAGTAAAAATTCTGGCAGCCCCAGTGGTCTCTGTTTTACACAGGGGTTGCATATTGGTGGATAGGGGTTGCATATTGCCATATGTCTATCACAGGACACATAAAACCGACTAATCTAAGCGCTTAGCCACTATCAGCCACTATCAGTTGGCGCGGAGCGCAGCCGAAATCTTTTCCGGCCGAAATATCTCTCAGATTACCAGAAATTATGTTTCTGATCCCGACTGAATTGAATTTTTTTTGTTTTTTCATACCTCACATAACCGCAAATTTGGCTGAAATAAAGTTATGTGTAGGGCCACACTTTGATTTGGGGCGCCCCCATATCGCTTCTCCGTCTCGCCTCGTGACGGGGTCACTGTTTATACATCTCTACACCTCCTGTTAGTGTAATCTGGCAATTGAAAGCAACCCTTTCTACTCGTTTGCAATTTCCACCCGAATATTCTACCAACCTTCGGGCAGTGTTTTACAGGACAATGTTTTGAGATGAGTAGAGACTCTTTTCTGTTTCAAACATAGGCTACAGTAGCTGTCAAGATCCGTACTGAATTTTTGTAGTCATTTTGAACTTTAATCGAAATTTTCCCTTAATATTACTTTATTCGAGCATATTTTTGAAAGAATTTTGACACGATTAGCAGGTTTCTGTGTACTTAAAAACATACTCGTTAGTATGTTAAGAAAGAAACTGTTGCCCGAATTGTTCCAGGTCATGCCCGGACCTTATTCAGGTCTTGCACCTTGCTGTATGGTACACTTGACCACTGATATCAAATTACTGTCAGGTTATCTGAAAATATGAGACTCAATGAAATTATAAACATGTTAAGACGACACAACACGATGTACAAAAGGAAAGGCAAGATGACCCATCTACGAATCAAAGTAAAAAATTAGTTAGGGGGAAATTTTAGGGGCTCACCTGGAATCCCTCCCTGGGATGTTGTTTTTAACCAAGTGGTCTTACAAAAATTACACTGAAAATTGATTAATAAGGAAATGGATGGTTGAAATGGTATTTTTTTTAAGATGATTCATCAATCTTTCACTGAGAAAAACAAATTCGACACGATTTCAAAAAACGATGTCACCGTTGTCACGCATAACACAGCGCAACCTTCGCTGCGAAGAGACTTAAAACCAATTTTGACTGAAGCGTGATTGGGCACACTACCTTAAAAATCCCACTGGGTACTAGTTCAATTAACTGAAGCATTTTTCTCTGATATCTGCGGCCGCTAAAAGTTATTTAAGCCTATTATCAATTTAAAGAAAAATTGTCGCCATTGCGCTGACTTGAGGGGAGTGCATCGGCAATTTACAAAGAAAGTCTGTTACACTTGCGTCCCCATATATTTTCGCGTATTTTGGTTCTCCTCTCAAGTTTTGCTGTTTCGTTTCCAATATTTCTTCACTTTTGTGAAACTTAAAGAATTGCCAAGGTACTATAGGCCTATAGGCACTACATCAGAAAAGTGTGTTTTCTCACGCGGGTCAGAAATAACAAATTAACCTAAGCCATTGACAGTTTATCCTGACCAGGGACCGAAACAGCAGGCCACCTTTCGTGGGAGATACTTCATGTAAGACTACCTCAAACTGAGGTGAATAGACCACTGAAGAGAGATGAATAGACTGAATAGCCTAGATTGAAAAGGATTAGTGGGTGTCTATTCAGGCCAGTTTGAGGCTGGCTTACATGAAGTATATACCCATTTCGTTCCTCACCAGCATCGACCATCAGCTTTATTATAAAAAACACAGCTCCCTGAGGTTCACCTATCAATGATCACGATTATTCATAAAGTGCCCCTTTTCTCACAACAAACGCGCATGTCATTTTCAACAACATTGACTTACATAAAGGCGTTTCTGGGTTGTCCACACTGTGCACGTCTACAGATTACATAGTCGTTAGCTATTTTTTCTAATTTTGTCAGATAATAACTTCAGTGAATTGCCTGTTACAAATGGAATACATTGCAAACCTCGGACTCGATGCATACTAGCAGAAAATGGGCTGATGTTTAATAAAGTCTGTTTGAACAGACCGTGATAGGCCTTGTTGATTTACACACCATTGGACTGGAATGAAACTAGACAAACTAATTTTGTTTGATCACTCACGGTCGTTCGCTACCAATCTTTACTGTATAATATCGCCCGGTACGTATAAACAGTGCTATACTCTACGTAGTGCACTCAGACGTAAGAGAAAGAAGGTATCGATCTTGGTGCTTTATTCAAACGACTAGACAATATTAAGACAAACACACATACACACTTAAAGCCTAATTACCATAACAACGGGCTTTTGTTGGCTACCTCCTTTACACAAGATTCAGTGAACCGTTCATCAATAAAGCTCACAGAGTTGACTCACTATGGAGGAGGCGGGTACCGTACGTAAACGGTAACTATTCTGGGGTTAATCATGATTTGATTGGAGACGTAACATATAATAACACAATATTTGTACGTGACTAAAAAGGGACTTTTTACAAGGCAATTTCATCCAAACTGGAGGGAACAGGTAAAGAAAAGAAAACCCGAGTCAAGATCGATCGAGGAGAGACTAGTAGCATATTTGTACAACGCTGAAAGTTTTCGTTTATACCGATTCTGCGATACGTACGCCAAGTATCCATGAGATTCTTCTCGTTATTACAGAGGATTACTCATCAGAGTAAATGTTAAACGAAGGGGGTATTTCTGTGTTACACTAAAAAAGAGCATGTAACCTATTCGAATAGAATTCAGCTAGAATGTGATAACGAAATATTGTCTTTATGTGAACTCTTCGATGTGACGTCAACTAAACTTTGGCCACGAAAAGAGCCAAAAGGACTGGAAAAGTTACAATTAGAGGTATTGTAAGTGTTGTTTGAAGGTATCGAATAACCCAGCATGATGTCATATTGGCTGTTTTTAACTATTATTTTCTTAAGCATACTAAAGTCACAAACAACTTTTTTGGCGCATCCCCAAAATTTAGCTGTTGTTGAAGGACATGCGACAGAGTTATGCTGTATAGTGCAAAATAACCAGGACCCAATAGAATGGCATACGTACATCTCAAACGAACTGGCGGGTGATGAGTCTGTGCGTATAACAGACGGTTACAGAAATCGTTACTTTTTGGCCACAAATGGAGATAAGCATACCCTTTACATTAATGAAACAACTGCGTTGGAATCTGGTGTTTACTTTTGTGTGAGCGGTACAACGAAATCTCAAAATGCTACGTTGAGAGTATTACCAACGAATTGGATCCCATCATGCATTTCGAATCCATCTGATGTGACCTTTGATGTGGGACAGAAACTCGACATGAAATGTACGTCAAAAGGAGATGTGGCAACTAGTCTTCGCTGGATGAGGAACAATAAAGTCATCTATAATGCTATGAGATTTGTCAATGGATCTACCGTCACCCTTCAGGCAAGTGTTACCGTCATGGATGAGTCGGAAATATTCATCTGCGAGGCGTCGTTACCAAATGTGCAATCATCAGAAATATGTGTTCTACGGTCGAACAATGTAAAGGATGTGGCGTCAGGCGCGCAGTACGTCGCTTACGCCATCGTCATTGTACTTAGCGTAATGGTAGTAATTTTATTTATGATAATGATAGTAGTTATTCTCCGACAGCGTCAATGCAGATACTGCCACCGACAACCACTGTCGCCACAGACCGTGTTAGATATGGATCAGCTCCAAGCAGGGTTGGGGCCGGGCCAAACAGACTTAACGAATTGGGATAGTAACAGTATTGGCTCTGCAATGGACCTCCACGGATCTGACCCCCCTCCTGATGTTGTTCCAACTGTTTATAGGAGGGGTAATCTAACGCAAACATCGCCTACCTCAACTCTAAGACACAACATGGATTCTGACGAGCGCGAGGCAGAAAAGCCTGGGGTAAAAACACCTAAAATGCAAAGTCTCAAAAGGAAAAGAAATGGAAGCAGAGAATTTACGTACCCAACTACGTCAGCAGATCAACCTTCAACTTCGGGAACAGAGAATAATCAAAACCAGGGTTCCTTCAACGATCTCGGTACCCTACAAAAAGACAGATTATATAAGAAGAATAAATTTGTAAGTCAAAAACGAGAACGGTCATTGTCTGACGATAACAACACACCGACAGAAGCAAACATTGACAACATTAGCCTCAATATAAAACACGAAGAACACAGACTTTAACACAGGTTTTAATCACATTTCACTTTTAATGTTCCAAATAGAGACAAACGGCTCTCCTACTGTATGTCAGTTTTATAGCAACTATGCACATTATAACTTACACAAAGTAGTTCGGACGTCATTGTAAATCGTTTCGCCATTTTCAGTATTATCTGTCAAAATCCATATACTTCACTTTGCTTTCGCATATTCAATTGACATCTTCACGTAAGTCAAAAGCAGTACGTAATGTCCAGTTGATAGCAAGTGAATCATGTTAAAATTGTGCATGTTTTTAGTTTGACACTTTATGTCAAAATTTTACTTTGAAGTTTAAGGGAAATTGCATTTCTACCATTCTCAGTAAGCAGAATTTTTCACTTCCAACGATGTTTTGAATACTACTGTAAAGAATTAAGTTTGATATGTGTACGTTTAAGATGTTATTAATTTAGTAACCATAAAAGTTTGGTTGCAACTTCGTACGGAAAGAAACGTTGATAGCTCAACCAATGGTGTCGACTAACCAAGGTACGTCACTTCCTACCCAGGATTACGTTACCATCTAATATTTGCCCAGTGATTTAAAAACCATCATGTATGAAGCTCAGGGATAAGAATAACCTACCACCATATACATGAACATCAATATTAGCGTACCATACACTATCACTGAGTTTTCCAGCCTGACCCCACGCATGCCTAGGTAAAATAAGATAAAGTGAATCGTACTTTTGCTTAAAACTATTAGCGTCAGTGTCACTAGCGCCCCGTACCAAGACCGACAGGTTTTGATGGAGTGGGCAGCTAAGGGTGAATCCTTTTTAGACGGCTATAGGGCGAGACATACTAAAATATATGAAGTTAAGGTTATAGTAGTTTGGCCTACAAGGTGCAACTTTTCCAAGGCTCCCCTACCCCACCCCTCTAACTAGGAACTTCGTCAATTGTTGGCGTCATTTTACATCTTGCCAGTGACACTGTTTATAGTATTCGGTTTTAATTTCCCAAAATTTTACATTTTAAAAGACCCCATTTTTTACCTTCGTCTTTCATCAAACATCTTTGTTAAAGAGACAATCAGAATTTGACAGCAAATATTAACCTCTTGTTATAGCAACAACATTGGAGGGGTCTTTCAATTAAAAAGAAATGTTAAAATTGTGTTAACTACTTTTTAGTGGGAATTTTGTAATTTTGTTTAAATAACAAAATTCCAAACTGATGCAAGACTATACAGCCTCATTCATACAGTGACCAATCACAACGTGAGACCAAGATTGCAGGTCCTTTTTGTTAGTTTCAATTCAATGTATGATTGTGGTGCAGAAATAAAGTCGTGAAAATTTTGTAAAAACCATCTCTGATTGTCCCTTTAAATTACGTGTATTGCTAAGGAGGTGGAGTATTAAGGGTTTTCCCTATGATATTATAAACAAGTAGTTGCACTGTAGGGCTGTCAGCGATTAACAATTAATCGCCAGCATGTTACATGCGATTAATCGCATTTCATGCCCCGGGTAGCTGACTTGCGTTAAGTAAACAATGTAACACCCTTCTTCACGAGTTTAGCTGCATTGACAAAGCATGCGATGTCTACAGTATGAAAAAGAAGCTCACAAATTTAAATACATTAAAGTTTTTTCTCCATTCACTTATTTTGTATAATGGGTTAATTTGCGAAGTTCATAGATTGTTAATTACGTATTAGTTTATTCTTATGGATATTGTTACAAGACGGACATTAGAAGAGGAGCTTAATTTTAAGTTTGAATCAGCTTTGTAAACATTGGAAAAATCTCAAATGAAGCTTCAGTTGTCACCATTTTATTTATGAACCCCAACCCCATCCTTATGCATGATACTTTGTTAATGTTTCAACTACGGACTTCCTGTACATGGACAGAACGTACTGCACGGTATATTGTCGCTACCGTACGTGTGAGAAAGGGCATCAGAATGGCCGTCTGCTATGGTTTTGTGTGAAAGTTTGGACTTGCTCAAGCATGTTACCATATTTTGCAAGAAAGTTGAAATATTTTTGAAATACGGCAAGATAAGGTAAAAATCACTTCACGTATTGCAGGAATATGATATTGCTTCCAATTCAAGCTAAACTTTTGCTTAAAATATTACAGAGTCGTCGTCAAATCAGACGATTTATAGCTTCACGACGGCCATCTTGGTGCGCCTTTTTTGTCCCAGTCGGTTGCGAACATCTACGGATAGAACGTATATGTTACATGCTGTGTCCATGTATATAAGTCCGTGGTTTCAACCATAAAACGTCCTCGACGAACTGACTAATTTAGTTGCAAATGCACTGTTTGCCTATTGTTTTACAGGTCGATATTTTAAGAATGATTTTGATGACAATTACATCTGAGCTGGCCTTAGATGTGACATATGAAAATAAAATGAAACATTCACATCTCATCAATTCTCTTTTTCATCAATTTTCTTTTCTTTGCCTGTCACTTGTTCTAGTGTTACATAGCATTGTTTACACTCTAAAATCAAAAGATAAACTTAGTCACTCTTGGAAAGAGTGAAAAGTGTGAATTCACTCCGAAAAGAGTGAAACTCCCTCTAAGCGAGCGAAGTTTCGCTCTTGATGGAGTGCCTACAGTTCACTCTTAAAAAGAGTGATCATTGCAGGCACTTGTGGCAGGGTGAATTTTCACTCTTCTTGCAGTGAATTTCACTCTTCTTGGAGTGGATTTCACTCTTCTGGGAGTGAATCAACACTCTAATGTAGTGAATCCACACTTTTCACTATATTAGAGAGGAATCAGGTTCACTCTTTTGATTTAAGAGTGTAGGTGTTACACATGGGCGTACGTGCTATTTGCCATCATAATTGGAGAAATGGACTCTGCCCCTCCCCACCCCTCACCCCCACAGAGACAAGTTGTAAGTGCGGGGATTTCTTACACCTTAGTAGTTGTAGGTATTCGCTTTGAGAAAATTATTTTTCTAGTCCTAATTAGGGTTTTTAGTTTATTCGTTGTCGACATGGAATTTGGGACACGGTCCGGGAATAAACAAATCGAGCTAACCACAAAGAACACTGCGCTCCATCGTTTTCGTTTAAAAAGTCAATAACTGAATCGGTTGTGAATAAATGTTAACCCAAATATACTGGCATTGCTTTTCGGAAAAAAGGAATAAAGAAAGGAGGAACCAGCAGAGACATAAAAGGCGCAATTAGAATTTGTTTTGACAAGTATTCCACGATAAAATCCTGCATTTATGCTCCATAATCATGCATTGAGTGTGAGGCCTAATCCTCTCACCCCCAAAGAGGTATAATTCTCCTAACCTACTTACCGTACTTAAGCCCCCTACAATTGCCTAAATTCATCCTCATCCCAAAAATAATCTCAGTCTATCGCTTCAGGGTGAGAATACAAAACCACAATGTGCAATCAAAACACTCTTCGTACAGTGTACGTGCTGTGTAATATGAACTTCGGTACTTTGCTTTTTTTGAACTTGCTGTCAATCAAAGAATTGCCAATTGAGAATTTCTGTGGACTAGACCTACTTCAAAACTGTAATTTTGGTGAGAGGATTAGGCCTTTAAAAGTAACAAAATGATCTGTTATCATGACTTAACCAATTGGTTATTAAATTGGGCCTTAAAACTCATTCTAAGTAACAAACTGACACACATAAATTTCTTCTGACATTTTCATAACTCTTAGAATCAAAACGGTCAGTTCGCTGACCAAATTCGACATCTCCGAATTTTCATAAGAAAATCACATTCCACAAGTTTGTATGATCAGGTCTCTAAAAGTGTAGGTATTCTTTGTACACCGATGCATATTTTACCTGGATTTATCCTGAGACATATTTACCTTACTCTTATTCGATCACATTTGTCTTATTGTCATGGGCGTCCGCAGGTATGGGCAGGGGGGGGGGCACTTCCCCCCCCCCCCCGGAAAATCAAAAATTTGAAAAAACGTATAAAAATCAAAACAAAAACCCGAACTAAACGTGTTTTCCAAGTTTCTATGCGAAAAATAGGCTTTAGAAATGCCATTTCCGGCGATCTGGGAGGCATTTTGGGCTGATATTTTGGCATGCTTTGTGTCAATTCATGTGACTTGGAGGTTTTGCCCCTCCCTAGAAATTTTGCCCCCCCCCCCTGACTTTTTTCTGCGGACGCCCATGCTTATTGTTGTATTGTTCGGTAGTCGTTTAAATAAATTGTTCTTTAAACAGTCGGAGGCGAGACCCTACATAAATATGCTGTGCTCGCCCTCGTGATCATACCAACGGCTTATTTAAATAATTGAACCTACTATAAAACTAAACGACATTATTATACTACGGTATTGACACATTTACTTATCGTTTCTTATTAACACTGTGTCATCATCTTTCTACGACTTTTGCGAGAAAAACTCTTTAATGTTACTCGTACATCAGTACTAGAAATACGTCGCTCTTTTGACCTGTGTACGAAAGAAACCTCGTCTGACCAGGGAGTTGCAACAGACAACTCCCTGGCCTGGCTAGGTACAATTTGAGAAATCGCGCTGTGAAAGTATGGAACAGCCTTTCAGATCTATAGGCCTTCATTAAATTCTGTTAGAAGTGTCTTCCGGCGTTTCATGATGTACTTAGTATCCTCTTGTAACTTCCTAAGATGAGGAGAGGATGAGGTAATTGGGGAGGGAAGAAGAAGGGTGGTTGGTCTGAGACTAATTAAGTTAGACATAAATGCGTTTTTGTAACTTTTGTATTTTACTTAAAGCTTTTAATTTGGTTTAATGCTTTTCCGGGAAGTGAGTTCTAGACAAGCCCTCCAAGGGGTTTTAACACACTTTCCTTTTCACGACAGTTTTGGCTTATATGATGCAAATGATCTTTTTTCACATTATATTTGTGAAAAGAAACAATGATGCAATTTCTATGTACTTAAACCGCGAGAGTTTTTCCGCGTGCCATAATCGTAAGAGGTCGCATGATTTTTAAGTAAACATGTTTGACTGAATCGTGCGAGCTTTTGTGTCCAACTGTGCACTCTTGCGATAAACTGCGAGCAAACAATTTCTCATTAGGCGGGTTTTACGAGGTCGCAAGAAGTTGCAAGAGCTTTCAGACTTGTCGCTATATTGGTGTGTGGCCGACTCGAGCCTGTTTTTCAATTGCCGTGCGATTGCTTCACATCAGTGTTCGCACAATCAACCAAAAATGTCGTTGGCTACAGAAGCGAACGCAACAGACAGTCGCAAGACAGGGAGGCGTATACTCTTGGGATTGGCGTATGCTCTTGCTTGCGCAGCTAATGTTGCATGGACCAGGAAGTTGCCACTAGTCCCATGAAACGCCGTAAGACACTTCTAACAGAATTTAATGAAGGCCTAAAGATCTGAAAGGCTGTTTCATACTTTCACAGCGCGATATCTCAAATTGTATCAAGTCAAGCGAGATGTCTTTCGTACACAGGTCAAAAGAGTGACGTATTTCTTGTACTAATGTAGTTGCCACTAGTGGCAACTCTAGCGGCAACTCCCTGCATTGACAATTGCAACTGGTGTGACGTCAACCGAAATGCTCGTTTAAATGCTAGCATGCCCCGAATACAACAGCCCAAATTTCGCCCCGTTTTCCAACCCTTTGAATCACAATCTCTGTGTTTACGATGGTTTACAGGTTTAGGATTGAAAGGAAATAAGAGTCCTCTAATTGGAAGTGAACTACCCTGTCATCCTAATTAATATGTTCATCAATGATTTCTCTCAATATTTATTTTGTTCAATCAATTCTAATTTACTAATTGATTTAAGTTCAGTATCAGTTTTTTTTTTACACATAAACATACTGAACGTATTGCTGAGCCAAATAAAAGGAAACCTTCAAAAGTTAAGAGATTTTTTAAAATAAGCGGTACCTCTGCGACTTGCACTCTACCATTAAAAACACACAAATAGTCTCCAACCATGGAGCTAGTCACCAGATTACAGCTCCCCTGGCTCAGCGTACCTTTTTAATTAGCATTTGCTTTTCCGAAATCAAACATTCTCACCACAGAAGACTGTTCTTTGATATTTTGCTAATTTTTTTAATAAAATTCTACAATAGCACATTTCCAGGCAATAAACAGCGTAATAGTAATCATTGAAGTAGCGGGAGGGGGTCAAAAATTCCCATTCCCCCACCCTAATTGAAAATATTTTGCAATTGAACCAAAACATATAGCTTCAAATGATGCAAAACGTTTGCACAAGCTTAGATATTTGAATATTAAAACATCTTAACCCGTGACGGCCACGAATGAGGGAAAGGGGCCTCTTACCCCATACTCGTCCCAAAGCCCAATGGAATTGCAAAAAGATGTAATACCAAAAAAATAGCCTACTTCAAATGGCGAACAGCCTAAAAGTTTCTCATATGTGAGGCAGCTTACTATACCTTCCTTTTGACTGGTTGTTTATTTCTATATAGATGTAGGTGTAATGAAGGAATACCGGCAAGCTGCATTTTTCGAAGAATTGTTGGTGAATAATCTGTCGAAACTCCAAATTTTGAAAAAAAAAAACAGACAAGGGGAAGGCTTTTCAACAAATATTTGTTAAAGGACAAAATTAATCATCAGTAAGTTAGTTTGAAACAATGTATTTGTCTCTAAAATTCCTCTTTATTCTTTTCCAAGTATATGTTTTCATCATGGATAATGCAGGAAATTGAACATTGCATTATTAAAGGCCCAATTCTCTCAAACAGTAAAATTCTCCTAACTTTCTTACTTAAGCCCCACCCACAGTTGAGAAACAATATCATATTCTTGCAATATGTGTTGCGATTTTGACTTTACATTGTATTATTTCGAAAATATTTCAACCTTCTTCCAAAAATATGTTGATTTACTTGAGCAAGTCCAACCTATCACTCAAAACCATAGCAGACGGTCATCTTGGTACGCTTTTCCTTACACTTGCAGTAGCGACAATGTACCGTGTTTTATGCTCCATGTATAGGAAGTCCGTGGTTAACACGAAAGCACTTAGCCTAAAGATAATAAAAACCATTAAATATAGTCAAGATAGTCATCAGATCCACTCAACTGAAACATTGTCCATCTTACAAGGCAACCAGTGCTGTACTTAGCATCATGAATAAACATCAGCTTTATACATGTGACGTGTAAAGCGAGACACACGGTAAATATGTTATGTTCTCCTGTTTTCTTAGCTACGGTTTTATTCTTAGGATATTTGGAATGTTTGGTACATCCTAGCACTGGTGTCGAAGGTCTTTATTTTGCAGCAAGGCATTATTGCCGGTCTCAGTGGGACGGTCTAAGGGGAGGGGTGTCACTACCTTTTGAGAATGTTTTTATTATTTAGGTACCATCAGATGCAACTAGGTGCAACATTAGGCGTAATTTGAAGTCAAGTTTTTGTTGCATTACATAATATTCAGTGTTGGAAATCAATTAGGGGCATGCTTCCCTTGTCTCATAGCTGGCTACACAAATATGAAGGAAAATGGAATCTGAAAGTCCTGCTGTTTACAACTTAAAAATTTCCATGTCAGACAATTAACTAAAGGAACAAATTGGTACTGAGTAATAAAAAAAAATAATACCAGTCACAAAAGAAATAAAGACAATGTGTAATACTCTGCTAATCATAATGTATAGCTTATGTAGAGTCTTAAGAATGGTTAATCTTTGAAAAGACATACCTAAAAATATGGTGAAAAATAAGGTGACGGTTATATATTAATCATAGAGTTGGATCTAATCGAGACCGAGCCTCACTCCTTTTACGTAGAACCTTCATCTGAAAGTAAAGCATATATGGTTTGTTTATGTGTACACAGAGAAAAAAATAGTTTAATACTTTCTTTAAAGGGATAATACGGCCAACCCAATTTGATTTAGTATAATAGTATACCCTATTTCATGAATGGCTATTAAGGAAAGAGGAGACAAAATCAAAATAGGTGAAAAAACTTCCTCTTTTAGGGAGTGAAAACTGAATCTCAATAGTATATAACGTACGGAAGATACACATTTGCAAAGTAATCCACTTATTTTTTTGATTAGGCATGAATTATGGGAAATATGGGCTATCATTACGGCACATTGATTTCACGTATTTTCACGTAATCTTTAATTTAACAATATTAATTAATAATATCATTAATATGATAATAATACCTAGATTATATATATATATACATATATATATATACATATATATATATATATATATATATATATATATATATATATATATATATATATATATATATATATATATATATATATATATATATATATATATATATATATATATATATATATATATATATATATATATATATATATAAATATATTTATATAATTAATACTATTAACCAGCAAGGTAATGTTTTCAATACAAAGGATAATCAAACATTTCATAAGTATCGGACTGATGTTGTATTGATTTATTTGGACGACGAGGTATATGTGCCACAAATTATTAAATAACCGTTTTATAAGAAATAAATGCATCGCGAAATGAAAACTAAATTTTTCACACCTGTTTACGTATTCGTAAAAAAAATCTTCACCTTTTAAAAATAATCTTCACATTTCAACACAGTGTCAGAAAGAAGCAGTTCCTTTTCTGCTAGAAATCGTATCTTAAGACTGTCCTTTTATATTCTTTTATTTTGTAACAATAGATGCCACCCTTGATATGGTTTACCTCTTAACAACTGAACTATAACATGTTGCGCCCTTAATTTTGTTTAAGGTCGTTCTAAGTCAAGTCTCAATTGGTATTTCACGGCTACCGCAATTGATTTCAATAAACAATAGGCGCGGTCTTTCTTTGGGATCAGTCAAGTGTTTCATTTTCAATAGCATACACTATTCAAACTGAAGGAAGATACCATTACTCACCGTGTATGATTGTTCGCGAGTTTTTTCGCAGCGTAGTTCTAATAAGTCTATAGCCGAGTCGTATCAGCAGTAAGTTGGTGTACTGTACATAAAGTCGCACCGTAGTTAATGGAGGGAGAAAACACGAGTGAGGGCTAATTACTGCCTAATCTTATGGTTTTTGGAAGACTGAAAGTGGATGACGTGGTAGAAATTGACATTTCCTCAATCATTGAATTAGATGTCTTGTAAAGCTGCTAACTTATAGTGTGAGACCGTGAGGAACGGTGCATATTAACGGAAAACATGGCGAGGGTAATCCTACATGCTGGTACATGGCTGTGTTTGACGATACTATGTTCATCATCTTTAGCAATTCGTTTCGAAAACAGAGAACCAACTAAAGAGGTTTTGGAAGGGTCTGATCTGAGAATATCTTGTGTAGTAGAAGAAATTCAAGGCTCTGGTGACGTAACGTTCCATTGGATCGTACCCTCTATGCAAGGAACGACTCTAACCTCAACTAGCTCGAATCCTGGTGATCGAATCTATGTTACGGAAGAAATATCCGCACCAAGAGGCGATAGTGCTGCATTTAGTGGCGCTTCTACCCTCACAATATTCAATGCTACAACATCTGATGATGGCGTCTATAGTTGCCAACTTCTAGGGCCAACGGCGGATGATGGAAATCGGAGGGATATTCTTGCAAACATTGAAACAGACGTTTCTGTAATTAGGTTTGATCCTCAAACCAACTCTGCATGCTGGGTTGAACCGACTAGTACGCCTATACTTGGTGATGAGACCGTGTTTCGATGCGCCACTAAGCAACCGACGGTAATTAAGCTGACATGGGAGGTCGATGGCACTTCCCTTGGAGTGAAAGATCAATCAGGAGAACCTGTTGATGTTGTTAAAAATCTGATGGAGGACTTGGAGGTCCCAGTGCTGTGGGATGAGGTACCATTTTTATGTCTTAACGCGGATACCAGAGAAGTGTTATGTTCGACATCTGTAACCCTTCTATACCCGCCGGTAATGGTTGAAGTCATCCCCGATGGTGAGATATTATACGGTTCTGAAGCTCGATATAACTGTACTGCCAGGGCAAGACCTGAGGTAACTGGCTACCGTTGGAGGTACGACGAGTTCCCTGTCAGCTCAAACACTCACCATCGATTTAACAGAGTGAGATTAGAAAATGATAACAAAACATTGGTACTGCCAGATTTATCAGCAGCGGTAAGTCGGATTACTGTATGCGTAAACGAATCAAGTTATTTCCATAATTTCTTCACGAATCCAAGTGGTTGGCAAAACTATGGGAATTTTATGTTTTTTTTAGAAATAGAGTGAAGTGACGTAACAGTATTCCACCTTACGCCATCCGTACTTCTTACTGTAACCCCTAACTTGACATTATGACTATTATCATACCTTAAAAATCTTTACCCTCAAAAACTATGGGCCTACTTGACGAATGATCACTCCTTCTAACTAGAGCTAACAAAACTACCGACTTAAAGACAGTTATTAATCACCGCAGGCTGTTTCAATTCTCCCAACCTTCTGCCTTTCAGCTAACCCAGTGGCGTAGCCACGAGAGGGGGTGTTGGGGATCCAACCTCTTCTCTCTATCCTTAGACTTTTCTTGTCGTGCCCCAACCCCCCCCCCCCCCCACATGACACAATCCTGACTAAGCGCCTGGCCTAACCCCTTTGACTACTGTCTTAAACTCGTCATTATTCAGACATCATCTAACTTGCTTCAGGGTATAAATACCCTGGTGATTTTGCAAGGCTCTTAGCACACTCTCAGTACATAATGGGTACCGTTATATATGAGCTACTTCGAATTTTTGAAGGTGACGTAAATCAAAAAATTGTGTCAATTGCAAATATCTGTAGACTATCGGTAAAATTGTACGTAGTTTGGGTTGAAGTAATGGAATCATTCATTAAGACTGAAAAAAACACACTAAGCCCTGTATGAATCCCTAGTTCCTTTTGTTGCCCTTAAAATGTATGTATTCAAAGTGTTCTTGTTCAAACTTCTTTTCCAGTACTTACAACAGATTTTTCGGACCTTATCATCTTGGACAATTTATAGGGAGAAAAAGATTTTTTAAGTGAATTCTTATCTTCAACTTGTGTTTCCTGATGAGTTCCTTCAACCAAATTGAGAGATATCAAATGGCGAGGGAGTCGCCCCAAATATTTTTTCAAAGCAACAGCTAAATCTCGCCAATAAATTTCCATTTATTACCCTTCCGATTACCTTCCATCATATTTCAGAACATAAATACAGTATTTCATATTGAGGTTAATTCAAGCATTGACTTCTCGTAAACTTCGAATTAATTGAGAAAACTACCGACAAATGATTAACAAGAGCCAGTCACGAAATAGGAAACTCGAATTCAAATTGGGGTAACTGAATTATCAGCAGATAGAGGCAAGTTGCCCCAAATTTGTTTTAAACTCCGTATGCGGGAAAATCCCATATTTGATTCACCTAATAGAACTGACCTCTCAGATGCTTTCACAGAAATATTAGAAGTAGAATGTAAAACAATAAGTAATTATATATGCATTTTAACAATTCATTAATGAAGTATTAATTGTTACATGACTAAAGAATTCCTTCATTAATAAGTAAAACAAGTTATATTAATTCAAAACTGGGGAGACTGCATTTCTCCATTAAATTATATCGCATGTCTTGTTTAGAAATTCTCCCAGTTGGCTTTCCACAACCTCACCACTGAAAACGTTCTGTATTATTTCCGCCTTGTCCATTGAACGATATTGTACAGAAATACAAAAACATTCTCTAGAAGGGCGCTGATCTGTTCATACTATCCTCAGTCTTTTCAATTAATTTAATATTGTGGTCTATGACAATTAAGTTTGGTATGCCATTTGGGTCAGAAAAGACCGTCAGTTGTGACAGGCGCTACACATTCTTTTTGTTCATCTATAGGCTGACAGAGGAAAGACACATTATCGGGTTAAAGGCCAAAACCTCTCTCACCCAGAAAGCTGCATTTCCTCCAGCTACAATATTTTTCTATATCCCCCACCCCTACAACCTAGTGTAGACGCAATTCTACAATCCGCCACAAAAGTGTTGGAATAAAACTGCTATAGCACTTAAACCAGTAGCGGTTAAGCTCAGGCTGCTAACCTAACTCTCCGTGCTCCCCCATTCCCCTCATTCAATATTGGTCGGTTGAAAGTCTCCCCCTAACAATATTGAATCTGGGGAGCGGGGAAGGGGGTTATTCCAACTATTTTTTGTCAGGGATTAAATACGTGCCAAAAGTTTTGGAACAAAATTGCAATAGCAGTTCATCTGGTAACCTAACTTCATACACTCCCTCCCCCCCCCATTCAATGCAATATTGTTCTGTCCGTCAACATTTCTCCAAAGTCTCTTACTAACAACATTGAATGGGGGAACGGGGGCGGGGGGTTCCAACTACTTTTGTGGCGGGTTGTAGTTCATTGTTTAAGGGCTGATACTGGTGAGGATGCATGGAAGACCCTAATGTGTAATCAAAACACTCTCTGTATGTAGTGTGCTTTATCAGTTACTATGTACTTTATCCTTTGAATTTGATGGTAATCCATGGTGAGAATTGAGAACTGAGAATTGTTCCCAACCCCCATCAAATGCATAGTTTAGCGGGCGAGTGACTGACTTAAATCTTAATGAACGGAAGGTTGATTTTTTTCCTTTCAGTAAATTTCTTGGTGATACCTTTGACAAGAATTCAAAGATTCCTCGAACAATATGAAGCCTTCCCCGCGGAGTGGAATCGGCTTGTTCAGTCCCCCTTTAAGGCCTCACAGTATGACTGATCAAGGAATACGCCCCACGGTCTGCTGCGCATGCCTTATGTAACCCAGATAATTTTCCCACTGATGAAGATTAGTCGTACATACTGTAGATCTCTTTCCAAAGAGCTTTTACAACGGATTGTGGGATAGAATGTTAATGTGCGTCATTTCTGTCACAATAAAATACCATTGACAAAAATGATGCGTAACAAAGCATATCCCACAATCCTCAAGTAACTGTTATTCGGAAAAAGTGTTTGGGCAGTTCAGGGAGCTGTTTGTTAAAGGCCCAGTTCTCTCACCCCAAACCGTACCAATTCTCCTAACCTTCTTACTGAAGTCCCTCCCACAATTGTCTGAAATTCATCTTGATCCACATACAATCTCAGTTTATTGTTCAAGGTTAGTAAAGAAAAACTCAACTTATGTAATCAAAACACTCTCAGTATTGTCCATGCTGTGTGATATAAGCTTTGGGACTCCGCATTGCTTGAAGTAGCTATCAATCAAAGAAATGAGCCAATTAAGAATTTCGGTACCCCTGTACCAAAACTGTAGTTTGGGTTGAGAGGTTTGGCCCTTAAAGTTCCCTACTTATTCGTCCAGGAAGTCCTAATACTCCTGACAATGCTATTTTTACAGAAATTTTTCTTAGGCATTTTGTTGTGATGCAAAGACTTTACTTCATGGTTATAGCTTCGATCTTCAATGGTGTTTGTTTTTCTCTTTTCATGACCTTGCCTAACCATTAAAAGAATTCTCCAGAGACTAAGTTCAATGAAGATCCTTTTCTTTTTTATTGGGAGATGTATTGTAAACCGCATCTCAAATCATGTAGCGTTTGTCAAATACTAATTTTCAAAGAAATACAGTTTTACATTCTCGTAGGGTTAGTTATTTAGTTAGATGGAGTTTTACGGCCCAGATTCCAACCAATTGGTTTAAGTCGAGCCGGTCACGGCCCTTTTTGGTTCCTTGCTGTAGCAAAGGAACCTATGTAGTCAGGTTGGCGTGTGTGTGTGTATGTGTGGGTGTGTGTGTGTGGGTGGGTGTGTGTGCGTGTGACACTTGCTTCGGTACGCTCTAATTCAACAAGGGAAGGTTGGATGGAACTTTGATTTGGTACATAGATTCGTCATAGGGAGAAGGTGTGCCCTATTGTTTTTGGTGGAGGTCAAAGGTCATTTGGGGTCACCAGAGGTCAAAAACTAAAAACCTTCTCAACACGATATCTCTAGGCAGGAAACTTGGATAAATGTCATACTTGGTGTGTGGATGTGTTATGGTATAAGGATGAAATTGGATATGTTTGGTGAAGGTCAAGGGGTCATCTGGGGTCACCGTGGGTCATACACTGAAAAAGTTTCAACTCAGTATTTTAAGGTAGAAAGGACATATATCAAATCAATCTGTGTTTGGTTAAGGTCAAAGGTCATCAAGGTCACTGGAGGTCAACTGCTGGAAACGTTATTTAGAAAATCTTGTAAGCTAGATAAAGCTAGGTTCAATAGATTTTTTACCTCACCTGGTTTTGCATGCTTACAAAGTCAAACACCTTAGAAATTTGGCCCTTACGTTCTTTCAGTAATGATTCCTTGGGGTAGTACACATATTTTGAATCATTCGAAGTTTTGGGAGGACAATAACTCAAATCTGTAGATTTCACTGAGCACAGGTCACTCTGCATTAAACTGGTCTCTGTGCCAGTGGAAGCAATGCATGGATTATACTGTATAGTACAGCATGTCTCTTTACTACTGCTGTGCTATGTGGGGTAACCTAATCCTCATTCTGTTATCACACCCCATTAATCACTTGCATTCTGCTTAACTGCTGAATAAACCCTGTTTTCTATGCAGAGATAGCAAACAGGAAAAATGGTAGTCAAAGAATGGTGACAAAGAAATAGTTTTATTTGAGAGCAGGTAAAAATAACTTATGAGAGAAATACAATGGGTGTTTCTCTCTCTCTGACCACATTGTGTATTGCTTATTGGTGATAATGTCAACTTAAGTTTGATTACAATCATAAATACCAATGGAAATGAGGTAGTGTTTTTGAAGGATCACCATGCAAATACATGTTGAATGTTAATAAGGCCACAGAAATTAATCATTGATTTCATGTAATATTAGTACTAAAATTCCCCTTGTGAAGATGTTACAAACATTGACTACACTCTTAAAACACTGGGCAATATTTTCGTTGGGTAAAACGCTTTGGTTAAATGTTGGTCAAACTTTGCTCATATAATGGTAAAAACGTTTCTTCGATTCACGTTTATTCCACTATCCAATCATTGGGCAAACTGTTAACAAGCTTACACTCAACGGTTGGGCATATATTTGGTCTACCTACTTGTTGGGTAATTAATTGCTAATTAGCATAATGTTTGCTCATTGGTTGGGCAATAAACTTTGCGCGTTCCGCATACGTAAATGTGATAAAAGCATTGGACACAATGAACATGTGAAAGTTAAGAACAGGCGTACGTACGTATTTCTCAGTGGTTCAAAGTCATTAGCAGCTAATCGAACGACAACTATCTCGCTGATTAATGTCTCAGATTACCTTGAGGAATGGAGCTTGGGGGGTTCTTGAGTGTGTTTGAGGCTAAATACGAGTACAAGGAGTTGTGTGGAGTATTTAATGTTTATATCGAAGATATAATCAACACGATTTAGGAAGAAACTGGTGCTGCTACTGAGCCATGGCCGAAACGTTCGCCTGCTCATCCATGCTAGGCTAACATAGCCTAACACTTTGTTTGGGTTCTGTAATGTGTCAATGTGAATTTGATTAGCCTACAGACTAGGCTAGCCTACATCCTTTGGCTTACTATGGCAGCATCACGGTTTCCTAATCGTTTGATTTTATCATTGGATACTTCTCTCCTTGCCATGTGCTCATATTTATTTCAACACAATCTTCAAGTCTGCATGATGCCTTATTGTCGGATAATCTGAGCCTGATTTATAAATGGCCACATTTACTAGGGCAATGCACTAGGGATTAGCCCAACAGTTGGTTAAAGAATATGCCCAACTGATGTTGAAAAAGCACCCACGGTTATGGAAAAGATGATTAACGTTTGACCAACGGTTGGTGAATGCATTTGCCCAACATCTTAATAAAAGACGTGCCCAACAAGTGGGTATGTTTTAAATGCTCATTTACCAAACAGTTGGGTAGTTTCCTGCCCAACAGTTAGGTTCAAACTTTACCAAATTTGGTTGGTTAAAGTTTTGCCCAACTGTTTAGGTTGTTGAATAGATGCCCAGTGTTGGTCAAAAAGTTGGGCAAATTTTGCCCATTTTTTTTAAGAGTGTATGAACTTTTGCTTAGCTCTATTTTGGAGACTGGCTGTACAGTTCTTATAATATCCAGCAAGGAACCACAGTGCTCACTGAGCTCTTGTTCCGGTTGTGGCTCACTAGTAGCTTGTTTTCCCTGCCCCATTAATAGATGATAGGCCTACAGTAATTTATCACACTGAACAGTACTGATTCATTAATTGATGAGCAGATACATTAACCCATTGCATACAATATGTACCTGACTGCAATGACCATATTTAAATATCAAAGCTTCTGTCCTTTCTTAGGGTGACGCGGGGAGCCAGATTGTCTGTGAAGCCATTAATGATATGGGTACGGGTACGAGCGAACCTTATGAAATCGTTGGGAAAGAACCGACACCAATTTCAGCCATAATTGGACCGATTCTGTTTGTCATCATCATCGTTATCATATTAGCGGTCGTATTGGCCTTCTACTGCTGGTGGAGGGGTCAACGAAGAATGGTCCGTAAAATAAGCACCAAAAGAAAGAGGGTCAACAACGCAAGACAAAAATCCGAGCTTCCAACATCGCTCAACGATTATTCAGGGTCTGCTTCCTTTGTAGCCGTGTCCCCAATGGATCTAGAAGCTATAGGATATGGACCTGACGTCAGCAATAAACCCAACCAGGTAAAACTATAAGTTTGTGGTGTGCTATTCCGGTCCGTCACCCTCACATTTTATTACTTTTTGCGATCTATATGCGGTCTAACACATGTGATGCAACAAAACACAAAGTATGCAAGCCCCCTCTCCCTTTGAGGAACTTATGGTGGTATCTCCCTTTGAGGTGGTATCATTGCAAGTTGACAGCTTATCGGCGAATATGCGCGTAAGTCGACTGCACTCGTGGGGTACCGTAAAATCCGCTGCGCGCGGCCACGTGCGTATCGTTTCCCTATCTGCCTATCAAGCATGACGTCAGTGTGACGCCAATGTATAAGGTCAGTGGAACAGTGGAATTGGAAAACTACTCACATGCATACCTACGCATATGACCTACAACATAATAACGTCATCTGTGTCTATGGTGTTTTCGGGGGCAAAGCAAAAAAATGCTGCACCTAGTAAGTTAAGTTTAAGCTTTTATCACTTTCATCCTTTGCATCTACCTCTAGTTTTACCTCATTTTGCATTTTATCTTTTTGTATTACGTACTCTTTAATTTGTTATGCGCTTTGAGCTTTTTAAGATAAAGCGCACTTACAAGTGTCTTTTAATAATAATAATAATAAAAGTTGTTTGTAATGTTGGGGCAAAAGATAGGCGACTTCATTTCGTTGCAGGTTTAGTCCACATCATGCTATCTTAACCCTTAAGATACTGAACATTTACAACATTCTGCACAAGCGCGTAGCCAGGATTGAGTCATGGGGGATGGTTTTGGTGTCATGAGGGGGGGGGGTTGTGGAGCACGATATGAGGGGAAATTCTAAGGATAGAGGAAAAAAAGCTATTTTAGGTGCTTTTTGCATTGCAATGTTGGGTTATGGGGGGATTTCTAACCCCCCAAACCCTCCCCGTTGCTACGCCACTGATTCTGCGCACTGCGTCCCGACACCTCTTGGAACAAATTTCTACTGTAAAGGGACCAAGTTTCATTGGCAAAATTTTTTTCGTGATAAATCCAAACAAACGTGAATAATTCTGCATTGCTTGTAACAGTAATTTCTGAGCTTTTTAAACAAAAAGCAAATTTCATTTTCATTTTCAAAGCCTAAAAAGCCTTACCAACCAACCGAAAATTCTTTGAGCTTTTATAATTCTATCACGGTAAGAATTCGTGTGAGTTAAACCTTTTCCATAGGATAGTCAGCCATTTGGCTCATTCATTTTCATAAACAGGCCAGTTTTCACTCATGTAGTACCCATAAAATAATTCGACTCATCTTTCAATGTACATCAGTTTAGTAGTTTCACCTGAAGAAAGCAGATGAGTCTCGTGGTTTTCAACATCTGCGTGCCCTCCCTTAGTGTCCTTCCGTGTGTTTTCATTTTTCTATGCAGTTGAATATTTTTTCCAAATATTATCACACTAGTTATTCCTGTTATGCTCTTGTCCTTTAAAATGATATTCATCACCTACTTTACTAACTCATCTACATTTCGTCATGACTTTTCCCTCTGGTCATATTTTTAGGCATCCATCATTTCTAACATAGGTAATACATTTATCATATCGCTAGATCAAAGGTGCCAGTACAGCCAGCTCCGCAGGCTACATTTGTTCAACGTTTATTTTCAGACTGAAGTTGGCCTTCAAATGAAATTTATATTTAAAGGCCCAGATCTCTTACCCCAAACAACACCAATTCTCCAAACCTTCTTACTTAAGCCCCTCCCACAATTGTCTGAAATTCATCTTTATCCAGTCACAATCTCAGTTTATTACTTCACGGTGAGTATAGCCTTATGTGTATAACCAAAACACTCTCAGCACAGTTCATGCTGTGTAAGGTAAGCTTTGGTAATCTGCATTGTTTGAATTAATAGTCAATCAAAAAGCTGGGCCAATGGAGAGTTTCTGTACCCCCTCCTTACAAGAAGCGTAGTTCGGGGTGAGAGGATTGGCCCTTTACAGGTTAAATCTTCCCGCATCAGACAGTTCCGGTTCTCTCACACCATCTACTTGTAATATTGAAAAAAAACTCTGCTAAAGGGGTGGAGTGGTTGTCTCCTCCCCCCTCTGTTACTCGGGCGCTCGATAATCACGTGGCAATACTCTTGGTCTTAAATTGTGGAATTACTATACAGATTACCGCTTGGTTTGTCTTAAATTTGTAGTCAAATGTCATGAAAAATACCTTGAAGAGAAAAACGAAGAAAATCTGAGAGTTATGTATTGTTTCAAAAAAATTTGGGGCGACCGCTCTTGGCTATCTCAACATAAAAGCGAGTTTGATCAGTGATCGGTCAGCTGATGTTGGAATAAGTCAACTTTAAATTAGTCAACCGTAAGGGCACTCTCTTGTTACCACCAGGTTACTAACATATGATATGTTTCCCACGCTTTTAACCTGTTTTAATTATTTCTATCCTTTTTAACATAACTAACCTTTATTAATCTTTTTCACCAACAAGCTGAGAGTATTCAAGATACTAAAGGATAGCGAAGGAAATCTGTACTTGGTAAGAATATGCGGTTAGGGGTTCTGGACGGGCACGTAACCGGGGGGCTGATTTTGTTAATGTTTTTTAATGTTCATCAAACCAACCCCCCCCCCCATGTTCAGCGCCTCTCCTGGTTCCCCCTCGCATATAAAATAAAAAAAATATATATTTCCAAGTTCCCAATAGCCTGATAATTTTCAACCGCTATTGTAGACCAAAGAATGTTTCCCACTGGAGTCAATCAAATAACTCGACATTGTTACAGATATTAAAAGCTTGTATAACGAACAACGGCAAGTATCGTGAAGAAAGTCCTGTACTTCATAAAAAAATGGTAATCGCAGCCTTTTTCATTATTTCAGGCAAAAAGATACCGTAAGTTCTTTTACCCTCCATCCTATCAAAAGCGCAGACTAAAAGTACTAATATTTGTTTCTGTAAACTTACATGCCGTTTTACATATAAATAACCATCAATAATGCTCTAGAATCAGTAGAGGGAGGGCGCTAAAATGAGTTAGACAACTGGAATCAGTCAAGAACTGTTGGACAGTGTAATAGTCAAAGGTTAAGAACTAATTAGATGAAGTTTTACGTCCCAGTTTCCAACGTACTGGTTCAAGTCGAGCCGACCACGGCCTTTTTTCCAGTTGTGGCTCACTGGCGAGAGTTTCAAACGGTATAATCATGTACATTAAATTCGGCCCTTGCCTCATATTAAATCGCATATATTTTCGAGGTTATTTCGTCTTAACAACAAATTATTGGAATTCAGTTCATTCTTACATGCAATGAGATCAATAATCTGTAAATTTTTGAGTAGGCACTGTCTTCACAAATCTACAACTGCGTCTGATATAGAAACATGTCGATCTGGCAGAGAACAGTTATACTATCTTAAATCTGAAAAAGTAATTATTGGTCTTAGTTTTTCCCCTTTTCACTAGCTAACCATTCATTTTGTGAGCAGTTTTGTTCATTGCTTGCTCTATAGTTCTTTTTTTTCTCCGAGAGTTCTGTTTCTTTCCACGCAAGCGCTTTAAAGTACAACTTATATGTAATAACTATATTCTACTTCAGGTTCTTTGTCTCGGATGGTTCCATATTTTTACATGTGTATGTTTATCTTTCTTCGATCTTGCCATTAAAGATTTCACTATTGTTAGGAATTTCTATATAAGGGGCTTCTCCTATTTTTTTTTTTAAAAACCTTACGTGACGTCACGTGACCTCCATATTTGCACACATTCGAGTTGAGGCATATGCGTAAGTGATACAAAGCTCAAAGTCAAGAACAGAAGTCATTTGTTTCAATAACCTTGGAAATTGTGAAAAATGTGGATCGGTGTCCCAAGGGCACATTCTTTTGTATATGTTAAACAGCGACACAGAATATGGGGGTGTCGAAACGTAAAGGAAAGAAACACTTCAATTTACGCGGGAAATTCCCTTCCGTGCATGTTGAGGAAGAAACTTTTCAAATTGATAAAAATTTTGACAGTTTCGCTTATCAATTCTCTATCTTTTTATTATGATAAACACCAGCTTGTCATTGCTTCGCATTCCATCTTCTACGGGTTTCATGCTTAAACTAAATACACTTTGCATCACTGGATATATTTTTACGACTTCAAGAAAAAGAAAAATTTAAAATTAGTGGCGCAATTAAAAGTGGGAAGGACTGGGTAGAAAAAGTCTAGGCGCCACGAGGGTTGAAATGAACCCAACTAATTTGCTATGTAAAAGGTCTTATTTTACGACCTGTACCTTCCCACGAAAATTGGAGTGATCGAAGCATCATGAGTTTGAGGTCCCTCGCTGAATCCAAGTCCAAGGTCTTGCTTTGTCCCTGTTTACACGTAGTGTGTTCGTTGTTTTTACTTGACAGCTATGCATGTATGCTCTCTTGTGATCCGTGACTATTTGAATATTCATTTTGACGAGATGCGAAAACCGGTATGCGCCGTTTCCTTTTTTTTTTCTCTAAAATCCTCCCGACTCTCTGGCAAAGAGCCACTCGGCAAAACCAAACTCTAACTGCTCCCCAAAGAAGCCATATACCGGTATACGTCCATTGAAGGACAACACTTGATCAACCTAACGACCCTCAGACCATTTACATTATTGGTCTGTCATGTACGATATCATTCTAGTTTGACTGAAAAGAACAACCACTATACATGATATTAGCAAAAGGGCCGATAAGCGACCATTTTCTCTCACGCAAAAGAATATAATTTTATATATGGCCCGTGATACTACATTCATGATGGAGATTTTTTGAAATGGTGCGAACGTGCTCTCGGTATACTGTAACATACCGCCGCACTTCGAAACCATCTTATTATTCTATGAGTTCATTAGTGTAAACGTGGATATGCAGATAATACATGGACAATCCTTGGCGTTTAATGATAGAACTATATTAAAGATAATTGTCTAACAGGAAGTAAGTTATTCGCCCCCCACCCCCCAAAAAAATACAAGTTTATGCGGAATCTACAAAAATTCTCAATTGGCACAACTCTTTGGTTGATATTAACAAAAGGCAGATTGGTTCAAATAACACAGCATGCACTGAGAGTGCCATTGGGCCTTGTCTGCTGACCAGGATGTGCCCTAAAGCAATGATGTAGGTTAGTGGCTGGACTAAGGATGGGTTTTAGACAGCTGTAAGAGGGGCTAGAAGTAAGTTGGTTAGGAGAATTAGAACTTTCGAGGTGATGAACAGTTGTCTATAACCGGTAATGTAACGAAGACTTGATATTCCCCTATTAATATACATTGAACATTGGGCATATCAAGAGGTATCATTGGGCATATCAAGAGGTATCATGAAAAGGCGTAACATGTGAACGGATTTAAGAAGTCGGAGTACCTTGAATTTGTGGTAGACTGCAACAAAATTCCATAACATTGTAATCAGGTTTGTAAATAACTGAAGGAAATTCAGTGGGTTCCTTTATTTTCTAGATATTAACATGAATAAGTTATTAACCCACAAACCTTTCATACAGTACAATATTCATGAGTAAAAGACAACTTTTCAGAGATACTGAATCGCAAAAAAGGGAGAGAGCGGTCACCTCATATTCATATTCGCAAAATGACGTGACTGAAAGAGTCTCTCTTGATGTGATACGACAAGGTACACTTATCCAAAAAAGCGGACTGCATTTTCCCTTTTATAACATAAAAAGCAGGTGTCTATCACTCTAGACAGTTCCACTCCCCCAACCTATACTTACTTCTAGCCCCCCCCCCCCCAGCTTCCTAAAAACTGATGCTCATCAAGCCACAATCCTACTTATTGCTTCACGACATATCGTGGTGAACATACAAAACCTATGTAATCGAAGCACACTTGGTGTATCTTGTGAAATATTTTTTAATTTGTTGTCATTCAAAGAGTTATGCACCAATTCAGAATTTCGGTATCCTCCTAGTAAAATTTTAGTTTGGGGTGACGAGTGACTTCCTTTAAGTTTTTCTGTTTTTCTATTTTATGTGTTTGTTGCGTTGGTATACAACTTTAACATGGTTCCCGTAAAAGAAATTAATTCTTCAGTAAACGTACCTGACACCAAATGAGACCTACACTGTCTTGTCGATTTGCAGGTGGAACCAAACGACAGGCAGGATCGTGACAGTGGAGTTGGGGACGATGGGATACGACCTATTCCCCGTCGTGGTAGTTTTTCTTCGTCGCTCGGCAAAGCTAATTTTGGTTACGAAGACGATGAGAAGAGTGAGCATAGTGATATCAACTTTGAATCTCCCGACGCACCGGTCGACCCTAAAGAAGAGAAGGTAAAATGGCTCCTTTAGAAAATTAAAAAAGAAAAAGAATCATGTAAAGGATTGAAAGAAGTATTTATTTCACAGAATAATAACATTGTAAAAAAGTGAAATTCACTCCAAAAAATAATGGGTTGAGAAACCACTTTTTGTACGAGTGAATATTTCACCCGGTATGGAGTGAAAATTTACTACCAAAACCATTAGTATTGGGAATATGGACGTTGTGAAAAAAGCTAAATCAAAAAGGGGTGGAGGGGTGGGCGGGTGGGGGGTGGGCGGGTCAATTTAACATCTATGCAATAGTCGGGTGACCCGTGGGACACATATTGTTAGTGGCAGTTGTATGCTTGCCTACGACATCCCTGCAGCGTTACAAGGAAGAAACCGTCTTTGAAAATGTTGGGATATATTGGGTATCCTTACATCATCTGGTACCGCAGTTGGCTACCTTTAAGTACAATCTGTGTTAAAATATTTTACGAATTTTTAGGAACTGAAAGAAAAGGTGAGGGAGGCATGGCTCAAAAACACTGAATTAAGGTAGCCATTATTACAGCGCTTATTTTTTCCTGTTAACCTTCATCTATTTGCAGCTCAAATCGTACAGTTACGAAGTGAACCCAAACTTCAATAACTATCGAAAGTCACAAACATTTGACGTCGTTACAATTCCTACTTCCGATAATGAAGATTCCGACGTGGAGGTTAAAAGCATACCATCCGAAGCAGACGGCAGTGGTGACGAAAGTGAAAACAGCGCCACACCTAGTGGTCATATAGTCAGTACTAATCTGTAAAAATATTGAGTTTGTGTTTCCACTTGTCTTTCAAAACTTGTGTGTAATAAATTTCCCATTTTTGTATATTTGAAGGAATGATTCAACTCTATTGTCCTAGTCCGTTTCATATTCGTTGGTAAAATGGAGAAAATATGAAACAAATTGATATTGAAAAATTTATATGAGGTTAAAAGATTTAATTGACTAATTTTCTGTAAACAACTATACTTAAATGGAAAGTGAAAGTGATGACAAGTTGCCTTGCCAAAATGAATTTGTATATAATCTTATATTCAGAGTTCATCCAAGCTATTGCTGGTAGTTTGAGAAATTTTCTTGGAACCTTCCTTTGCTATAAACAGTAAAAAAAGATACTCCAACTTGAATTATCGCACAGCGCCCTCGTTTAATTGAAAGACCGTTGCATGAACATATCAGATCTGCATGTTGATCATGCCGACTGCAGAACAAATGCAGGAACGGGATTGAATTCGTATGCAATCTTTTTTCAAAACGAACAAAGTACAGTTTCAATATAAAATTTAAATTTGACTCTCTAAATCTTCCCTAACACTCGCATTATTGATTAAAAAAACAATACATTTTCAATCAATGAGCGTAGTCAAGAATTATGATAGAGTTAGGTTCTACGTCTTTAATTTTTTTCAAGAATTCGCATGATCCTGCCCATTATCTTAATGGTAATTCATTGAAATGAAGAAAAGAAGAGCTTGGTGTTTTTCTGACACATTTTTTAATTTTACAAGGGTATGTCTAAATAATATTATTTTTGTAAAAGTAAAATGAACCGCAAGATTTAGACTTTAGAGACTCTTGGGTACGTCAATCTTTGTCTTATCATATTTACAATACTATAGACTATAAAGCTGTTTGGGGGTAAGAAAACTTATGGCAATACTTCACTGTGACACTGTGACATGTTGGCATGGTAGATAGTCGCGTGACAAAACGACACATGACTGTTCTCCGAATTGTCAGTTTACAAACGGTAGACGGAACACATATATATTTGCAGAGGAACGTTAAGTCTAACATTACAACATAACGTCAACAGGGTCAAAAAGTTTTAAGCCCGGTTCACACCGCCACGACGACCCAAGACACGACGGCGACCACCAAACGCGTCGGCTGGGGTATGGGCGGTGTGAACACTCCCACGACTACGATTCCGTCGGGTCGTATGCCGTCGGCAAAATTAAACATGTTCAATCGTAGTCGGGTCTAGGCGGTACTCGTTGTGTTGGTGTGAACTAGTCTTCGACGCGACAAACAGGCCTCATGCGGTTTGTCCAATCAGAGCGCAGCATTCACCCATGGTACACAGTTCCAGTTACGGCATGTTTTTATTGCGCAACACCGAGAGCAGGTATTATCAGGATTTTAGTTGATGCAAACTTCTGCGTGCTCGGAAAACGAACGCACTTATAAAAGTGCGTTACTTGAAGATACTTTGCACAGAAAAAGACGGAACAAGTCCGTTAACTTCAAACCAGTCATTGTGCGTTCATGTTCAAGCATTTACGTAGGCCTAGAATACCGAGCCAATTAGAAATTACTTCCTTTTTAAGGGGAATATTTTTCTTTCTATATTTATTTTCAAAATAACAAGTGTTAATACCTTTGTAAGACATTCGTTCGCCTACGAAGGCTGGCAGATAAATCTGCAATAGCCGACTTGTATTCATCCTCTTGCATGTAGGCACAAGCGTGCTGGGTGGAGACGGCGGTCAGAGCAGGGAGGTGTTAGAGGTCCTAACACCCTGGTCAGGGAGAAGCACCGTAGTCTTCTTGAGCTTCTTTTTTCGCCTTATGTTTTTTGAAGAATTCTTTTGCCTCATTTTGAGCGGAACTCCAGCTGGTGCGGGGAGGTGCGTCGGCATGCACCCCCTCCTCCAGCCTACGTCCCAGGGAAATCACAGCCCTTAAGAGAAGCAAGCCAATGAGCCACAACTGGAAAAAAGGCCGTGGCCATCCCGACTTTGACAATTCGGTTAGAAACTGAGCCGTTAAAGCCCATCTAACTTACTAATTCATATACCGAGTTCAATCTTTTAAAGGACACGATACGCAAACTTTGGACAGTGTAAAAGGCCTACTTTAGAGCCTGTACACGCCAATAATTTCTTAATTGCGACCCAGAGGCCAAAAAATGAACCATTTCAAATTTATTGTAGGGCCTAAATCTCAAACCTGGAATAGCCTGATTGATGGCGCGCCATGCACGTGCAGCGTCGCTCCATCGATTAGTGTCGGAGCGGTGTGACATGGTATTTTCGTGGGTTTAGGAAGGCGCCAGAATGTCTACGATTTATGCAGATTGTCTACGACAGGTGAAGTCTTGTCGCGTCGTAGGCAGTCGTGGCGGTGTGTACCGGGCTTAAGAATAGAAAATTGTCAAATTTGTTACGTAGAATGCGTTTTATTAAGTATACTTTTAATTGGATACAATGAATGCGCAATAGTTCGCGATGTTAATGTTTTGCGGTTTACGTTACTTGCTTTCGTCTTCTTCTCAAAATTAAAATATTTCCGTTCAGTGATCTCGAGGAACAGCTGGAACATTTTGTAAGGAGGAATTGCATGAAAAAGAAAAATGAAAGGGCAAACGTCACGCATGCGATATTAGGGTGAGTTTAAGGAGCAGGGAAGCTTGGCCCCAGGTTCACATATCTACGGACCTAACTCAACCGCGTTTAAAGGGATTTCAACCACCGGGTACTTAAAATCTTGAGAAACGTCGATAGCGTATATATTAGAAAGTGCAGCAAATTTCCCTTTTAAAACGTGTGTGTGTGTGGGGGGGGGGGGGGGCTCCAACACATCTCTCTCACCACCCCGAAAACGCACTTGTATTTGCACCTATGAAATCAGGTGGGTCCGGTGAGTTTATACCGGACCCACCTGATTTCAATGCCACCACCCCGAAAACGCACTAATTTGTATTTACTTGTCATACTGAATTGAATTTGATGTTGCATAGCAATTTCTAATTATTTCTGTTAAAACTATGAATTATTGTAAGAGAACCTTAGATCTAGGAATTTGAATGTCTACCTCCCGAATGTGACTGTACATTAGGCCTGCTTCTGAACACAGCTGTAACATGCCCGTTCCTTTACTAGATACTCGTCAAAACCCATGTCTCTAACGTGTTTGTTAGGAAGGACAGTGGCGGTGAAACCGGGGGCTTGGTGGCTCAGTCCCCAATAAAAAAGTGGGGATCAAGTGCTACTTCAGGAAGAGGGTTCTTGCAGCTTAGAACACTCGGGAAGTGCCGTTTCCGGCCACCTATAGGGTTTTATCAAGTTAAAAATTTTCTTCTACGCTCCACGCCAAACTTATGGTGGCGCTTAGTTTAGATTGTCTTCCTGGCACTCAGACCCCTTCCCTGAAATATTTTTCCCAATTTGCCGCGCATGAGGAACGAAAGCCATACAATACTAGTTTCTTTAGGATAGCTGCGCCCACCTTCCGGGTTTTCTCAGTCTTAGAGGTTCACGAGCTAACTCATCTCATGGGAAAAGACAGCTTCCCAAAAATGATGGGATACAAGAAGTCTTTCCTACATGTCGATGTATGATGACGTCATCACCACGCCAAGATTTGTTTTTATCCTGAAATGATTACAAGCAGACAAGTGTATATAATTAGTTTTCTCGTTTGTTTGTTGAGCAAGATAATGGAATGCTGGTTTTAGTCGAGATACTTAAAACAAACGTAAATTTTTCATATGTTTGTAAAAATGACATTAAACTTTGGGTAAAATTTTAAATTTGTCCTCTCGAGAGTGTTTTTTTCTTGCAACCTATAGACGAATGCGGACAGCAATTGATGGTCCGAGTTTAGTCGCCATAACTGTGGTCTATCTCTTTTTATTCTTTCGATTTCCTACCTTACCTGTGCCATAGATAATTGTACTCTAAATTGTATTTTGATTCCCTCAATTTCACTGATTGTAAGGGTTTGAAATTCATGTAGACAGTAAATAAAGACGATTTAAGGCTGATGGCCCTCTGTTACGTCCCATTTTGTAACAATTGACCAAAATGTAACAACTTGGTCCAAAATGTAACAATTTTCTGCCCAAAATGTAACAACTTTCTGCCCAAAATGTAACAACTTTCAAACTTGGTCCAAAATGTAACAATTTTCTGCCCAAAATGTAACAACCTGGAGGTCCACATCAGACGGTTTTAAAAAATATCCAATGTGGCTGTCATATTTTTTTAAAGTGCCATAACTTAACCAAACAAGGTCTAATCGGACTGGGAAATGCATCATTCAATTTCTCATGACATACTCCACACCTGGATTATATTTTTGGATGTCTTCTGTGTCGCAATGAAAATATCAAAATGGCCGCCATACGTCAGTTTGGGCTAAAACTTGTTCCGTTGTACTGAGTGTGGTCTAAAAGATCTAGAAAGTCTATTTCCTGCCCACTTGAGTGTTTCGGGGGACGTTATAAAAATCCAAAATGGTCGAAAAAATAACTTAACCTGCTGTGACTCGGCCAAAGAAGGTCGGATCGGGATGGGAGTTGCACAAATCGAATTCTCGTGCCTTATTTTACTCTGCCTACCAATTTCTGGGTGTCTCCTGTGGAGCTTAAAAAATTCAAGACGGCGGATAAAATGACGGACCCGAAAATTTTGGGTGGAAACAGGGTAACTGGATCCGTAGGCCAAGCTTCTTCTGTAGCAAGCCGCCGTTCGCCGCCTGGGTTTAAATATTCGTGGTTGCTTCTAATAGAGCATAAAGGAACGTATCGTCTGAAATTGTTTCTCCGTTACCCATACAACTCTCAAACCTTGATTTATCGAGATCTTTTAGATTTTTTGACCTTTTTTAGGTGATGATTGGTTGTTCGGGGAACAGTTTCGTTGAGGGGTTTTAAGAAATAAGGTGACATTTTTGTTATATAGGCACGTTTCAAATGCATTGTTTTAATATGCGGAGTAAAAACAAGTTTATAAACCAATGATGGGTTACTGCTCTATTTTTCTCACGTAAGAGTTTTTTTTTTTCGGTCAGCATAATCCAAAAGTTGATGGCGCTGTTACTTTCCTCCGTGAGTAATCTCTTATAAGAAGTTTTCATGGTTGTGCAAGGTTGACCGACAGAGCCTAACGACAGATAATGTACCGCCTACCCTTCCTTTACTTGAAATGGTAGTTTTATTTGAGTTTTTTCTCTAACTTGTATTCTTTTTTCTTTATGCTTATTTGCGTTTGCAACACAGCTACTCTTAGTAACTTGCTTTTGTTGTATTGGGGAGTAGAACTCTCGACAAGCCCCTCAGGGTTTTTAGTTTTACTTCCACCTACTTCAGTGTTATGAATGTATTCATTACTTTTGTGTATCCATACATTTTGATTATGTAGAAAAACAAACGAAACGAAACGACAAAATGACCACTAGATGACCTTTGACCCCAAATTTCATAGCAACCCGTACGTACCACCAGTCAACAATAATATTGATCAACAATAATATTGACGAATTACTTTGAAAATCTGGAGGAGATACGAGTTTTCACAAAATGGCCGAAATTGACCGCCACATGACGTTGTAAATATTTTCTGCCCAGTTGACCATGCATAAACATCCGTCATTAACGCGAAAGCCTTCGTCTTTTTGCAACGTCAAAGTGCCGTGTATGTGACCCGGGTCACGTTCGAGTGCAAAACTTCCCTAGGCAGACTATCATTGGCATGCTATACTGCTATACTGTGGAAGTTTCAGTTCCGAAAAGTTTTGCTTGTCCAGTCACATAGCGTCACTTTCTTTGAAATGTCGTCGCTTTTTTAACAAATCATCATTATATATGTTCTCTCCGATCCGATCCGATTTCCCGATCCGATCCGACCTTGTTTGGTTAAGTTATGGCACTTTAAAAAATATGACAGTCATGTTGGAGATTTTTCAATACCGTCTGATGTGAACCTCCACGTTGTTACATTTTGGGCAGAAAGTTGTTACAAATTGGACCAAGTTTGAAAGTTGTTACATTTTGGTCAGAAAATTGTCACATTTTGGTCAATTGTTACAAAATGGGACGTAACAACCCCATTAATGGCTGCCTACAGTCACTAAACACAAGCGATAATCGGATTCGTCTAAATGGCATTTTTTTAACTATAATAAAAATGTATCAGTGATCCCCGGCCTGGAAAGGGGTCTTAGAAGAAGGGGCCTTCCTTTGAAAGATTAGGTGTCCTTACATGCCATTTGGTGCCACAAATGCTACCTTTAAATTAAAGAAGGACAGGACCCAGTGCTCCCTGCTTACGAAAGTGTAGCCCCACCACAGCGATGAACTGAACGAAACCCCTTCGATTCTTGAATAAGGAGGGATTCTACCATCTCTTGTTTGTGAGTCATGTCTTTCGCCAATTGCGTGACCATTTAAGGGTAAGGTTTGGGGATAACGACGGAATGAAAGATTGCGGATTGATATCGCCCTCAAGCTCAATGCCCTATTGTAACTAGTCTAAGGAAACTCCAGTAGAGTTAGATTATTCATACAATATTTTTAAAAATAATGTAATCTTCCAATGTTTAGAAGAAATTCCCCAAATCTCCGCTTTTTCCCACCACCTATCAGGAGGAATACGGCCTTCTCAAGTATATGAATTAATTCGGATTTTACGTTTTAACTTATAACCTTGTGCATTAATCTCGAGGCGCCCGCGGCCTTTTTGTGGTTAGGGTTAGGGGTTAGGGTTAGGGTTAGGGGTTAGAGTTTAGGGCTAGGGTTGGGGTTAGGGGTTGAACATATCAATATAAACCCCTTAACTTCACCCCACCCTAAAAAAATTTAATAGAGCAATTTGTTGCTACAATTTTGGTGGTTTAATGGAGGTTTTTGTTTGTTTGTTTGTTTGTTTTTGTGTTTTCTTGTTTTTTTAAGTACAAACTTCAAGTTTTCTTGCAAACAAAATTATATCTACAATATTTAAAATAATCTGAAGACCGCAAATTCAAAATAAAGGTGATTTGTTGGCTGTTGAATGACAGATCTGGAATTTTTAAAGGTGACTCTATCGTTTGTGTGACTCAGTGACGCAACTTATGAAATGGGGTAGCCTCTAAAATACACTCTGCACGGCGGCACACTCAAGACTTGCTAACGACAATTTTTCAATGGCTAACCGAAAGTGAAATAATTATCTCCATTCTGCGTTTTACTGCAATAACTGCGCATCACGCAGCTACAATCAACAGAATTTTACGTCAAGTGAGTTGAAAAGGTTCTATTGACAGAATGGTATAGCAAAGACTCAACATCCTAGTGACTCTACCGTATGCAAACATGTAGGCCTACATACCCTTGTCTGATAACATTGTCTTCTAATTGATCAACTTCATCCAACACTGGTTACGCAGTTTATCAAAATATCATCTGTTTGCGACTGTATGACTACACGGTGAATAGACCTATCCATCATCCTGTTAAAATGTACTTCGCTAGTAACATTAGTAACATTACACTGCATTTTCGCTTCGTTATGGAATCCATTGCAATGTATAAATTGTTCAAAAAACACGTAAACTTTCCTTCGCAACGATGTGCTGCTGACGTGGGACGAGATCACTCGTAATAGCAACAGATCAAGTAAGGCTAGCTGCTCGTGAAATCAAAGCTTTCTGGATATAAAAGATAAAAATATCTTCAATTTAAGCAATATGTTTGCGGTAAGGTATTAACAATTTGCGCAATTATTGAAAGGAAATTGAAATCGGATATCATCAAATATAATAAAATGCAAACAAGTGAAAGTCATTGCTTTTGTTGGGTCATGTTATTAATTCATCAACTGGAATAATAAAAAATGTAACATTATTCAGATTTTATTAAGTGAGTTTTGAAGGCTATACGCGTTACATTGGAAATGCTTGAGTAGTTTTATGGGCTAACTTAAATTTCAGTGTCGTTATAGCAACTCTGTAGCGATGCTGATTATTATTATTTTTTTCTTTTTAGTTTTCAATTTTGTAAAAATATGGATAGATGGACAAAAATTCATACCGTACATGTCATGGCGGATATGAGGATATTGAATTCAAATTTCGCCTAAGGAAACCAAGATCTGTATTTTATAAATTGACTTGTAAAAGAAAATTCTTCCAGGTAAATTCGAGAAAGGAAATTGCCTTTTCTCTTCCCTGTTTTATTAAATTGTGCAATGTTATTTTATCCCTTAACCACCGCTAGTGATAAAGAGCTATGTTTGTATTATGGCATATTTTCTATTGAGAATATTGAACAATGTCCTTCCTAAAACGTGTAGATTTTGTTTTACTTATTTTATAAATACAGAACAATAACCTGAGGTGAAACCCATACTCACTAACGAAAATAATGCTTCTTAAAACAATAAATCGAGGGCAATTTAATTTTTTTTTTCCATCGCTCGTTTTTCTCAGTTTGACTTCTCTTGATTACTAATTATTGAGAAAATTTTGAACGTCTTTGCACAATCAGAAGATAACTATTTGCTAACTGTTAATTTCTTGCCGTCTTCTCAAAATCTTGGACCAAAGTGAACCTTTCATTTTGGTATTTAGAAGTCAATGTCCTTCCAATGTGTACGTTGTGTAATTAAAGGTCACACAACGGTGGACCGTGCATTAATTCGGGATAATGCACGATTGTGAGATACCTGAAGCGGTAAGCACGGAATAGTTCGAGCAATTATATTAACCTGAAAGTGACGTCACCGGACCTTTCTTTCTCGAGTGTACAAAAGTTTTGCAGGGGGTACTGTAAGACTTCACTCGTGGTGCAAGGGACGCCATCGAGCGCGGAGCGCGAGGCTTCATCGTGTGGGGTTAAGGGTCACGCCAATTAAGACCCCTGGTAGGGATATAGGGAAGAATTGCCCTAAAGCTGTCGTGTTTCAAGGTGTTTGTAAGGTATTAAGGGTCGTTATGCAGTAAAGGGTAATTCTATTGTCTTAACACTGGTCTAAAATAATCCCAGGGAAACTTCAAGTAAGATTTTACTGGTAACAAATCTAGCGAAACTTCTACCGAGAGAAGACCGGGCTTACATTTTGAAGAAGGAATGCTGATCTAGAAAGAGAAAGCAGTCGATGGACAGTTGATGTGCAGTTAAATGTGATTATCTCAAAGAAATATGTAATCCTGCCTGAACGGTTACCTTCGCTATTTTGTCACCTTTAATTGGCGTATACTTAAGTGTGCAGAAATTTTTGAAAAAGGTCAACTCCTCAGAGAGACAGTTCTGGCATTTTCCAAGTGTTTTTGCGATATTTTCATTTGAAGAACACGTAAATTGCTGCCTTTTCTTGTAAACAGAAGAATCAAATCTTAAAAAATCTGGTAGTTACACGCTGGCTGCAGAAGACATCATCGTTTTTTTGAAAATTCCAAAATTCAGTTAGGGGACACGGAGGTTTTTCTAGGGATCACGTGTCCCCTGCCCCCTTCTTCATGAAGCCACTGGAACATGAAAGTGTATTATCCTGTGATTAAGGACCGATACGCATTCAACTGGCTTATCTCCGCTCATCGTAACAAAGAATACAATCGATACAATGCAATGGCAACAGCCAATGAAGAAATTCCTTGTTAATTAAGCTGTTAGCATCAGCCCTCCATGAAAACACATGTCTAGGGTTGTTTCATTCCGTCCATTCATACACAACAAAACTCCGATGAAAAACATGAAGACGAAACAGAATTTTGTTCGCAATTTACTACGATGAAAGAACAATAGAGCACAAGCTCGTGAAAAATGAAGGAAGTGAAACAGAGAGGGAAGTGGATATGAGATTCATCAATACGGCCTTCTGTTCTATTATCTCGGGTTAATGCTTGGTCACCTGACCGAAGTGGACCAAAACAAGTTGGTTGTCCTTCGAATGGCGAACAGAGTATGAGAGAATGAGATAAGTATGCAGCTGCAAGTTATAACGTATTACCCCTGCAACTTCTCGAAAATTAGCAGGCATATACGTTTCAATATTGTGGTAGTTCTTTCACTGTCGTCACAAGCCCTTCCTGTCCCTTTTGAAGAGCAAAAACTAGCACGTCATGTAGTGTATCTACAATCCTCGACAAAAATACTTGGGACAAACCCCGCTCCCAGCATCAATGTTGAAGCTTCATGACCCCTTGGGCTGCCACAACATTGAATGGGGGAGTGCGGGGTGGTGATCCGTACATTACTTGTTTTGTCCCATCATTTTTGTCAAGAATTGTAGCTGAGAAGCAGCTGGCGACCCACGTGTGACTGGTGCACTAAAACACTGTTCATTTTTGCCCAGCGGTGGGTTGACTTACTAATTGTGACGTCACATGAAAGCATCCAATAGACGAATCCGATTAGCGCACGTTTTTAGTGACTGTAGGCTGCCATTAGTGGGGTCCATAAGTCTTTAGTCGTCTTCATTTATTGTCTACGTGAATTTCAAATACTCATATTAAGTGAAGTTGAGAAAATCAAGATACACTTCAGTGTACAACCATCCATGGAACAGGTAAGGAAGGAAATTTAAAGATTAAAGGTGACGGACCCCAGTAATGGCCGACTACAATCAGACCATCACAATCTGTCCGAATTCGTCTGTACAATAAACTTGGAACAAGCAAATTCAGAATGGGTTTAGTCATACGTGTGTGAGATAGGGCAACTTTATCAAAGATATAATATGACATAGGCTAATATATTTTAATGACAGGGGCAATCTTCGCCAAACGAAATTCAAAATCGTCATTTGATGTATTAGTTATATGGAGCTTTAACGACACATCAAAACGAATGTGTTATAAATTGAAAGCTACTATAGGTAGTATTTAATGTGTCTTTCAAGTTCAAATTCGGTTCAAGTCCTCCCCTTATGTGACTGGCGGGAAATAGAGTGGATATATTTACAACTCTCAGGTGATCCATTTCTCGTGCTATGTAATAACGCTTTCCTTGTGCCGTGGCTCGTGAACCATGCAGGGACAAGCTCATTGGCAGCCTCCTATCAAAGCAAAGTCACATTTCGACCTATAGACAAATCGGGACAGATTGTGATGGTCTGATTTTAGTCGGCCATTACTGGGGTCCATCACCTTTAATCTTTAAATTTCCTTCCTTACCTGTTCCATGGATGGTTATACACCAAAGTGTATCTTGATTTTCTCAACTTCACTGAATATGAGGATTTGAAATTCACGTAGACAATAAATGAAGGCAAAGGCTGATGGACCCCACTAATGGCTGCCTACAGTCACTTAAAACAAACGCTTATCGGATTCGCCTATAAGAGGACAATTTTGGGTAAAGTCGTCGTATTAAAAAACTTCTCTCTTCCTTCATGCTTCAGTTTCGATACAGAGAAATTCATCTACAATAAATTCATCTCTTTAATACAAATATAATTCTCCCTAATTATAGAGTTTTATCTTAATTTAAAAAACCGGTACTTTAGAGTCCCCCCCCCCTCAAAAAAAAAAAAAAAAAATGAAAGAAAATGGCGACAATCGCTACGTCTAAGCTACCATGCCCATCATAATATGGCTCTTCTAGTGAACGACTTTCGGTAGCATTTCAAAACAAAGATGTTAATAAAATGAACGAACAGATGGCTTACATACTCAAAGAGAAAATTTGCCACGTAAGTACATAGGATATTAAATGAATGATGTCACAGTATTTATGTTGAAAAACAAAGAAGTACACTTGCGTGTTTTGTCAGGCGATTATGCATGATTACAAGGTTTTGTATTTCAACAATTTCTATTTACACTATATGTCAATGACGTTTGGTTTTAATCTACACCGGTCTCTCGAATATTAAATGTCGTTGAAATCCTTCATTTTAATTATTAATATCCGACCCTTTAAAAGAGATATTAAGCTGGAAAGTAATCATCTCGTGGTTAAACAAACTTGACTTAATCCACAAAGCTGGTTTTATAAATATAATGAATAAAAGGACAAATCGTTTCATTTTTTCTTTCTTTTTCTTCTGTTTGTTTTGTACTCTAGTCATTAAAACTGATCATAACAAACTGTTCATCACAACTGCGGTGTTTTAGAGGAAATTTGATTGACAGAGAAGCATCTGTGTACCGACTTGTAACCCAATGGCTGTCATCACACATTCCCTTTCGTGAATTCAATTGCATTGAGTTGCTAAGGAAACACGTGACATTAATAGTACATCACGCGATAAACAATGCATATAAACATGACGGCTATTGCTGGGTATGTGTTGATATTTTTCTTAGCTGACGTAACGACTAGTCTGTATCAAACTCTGGAATATAATATCAGCAAAAGTGTCTCAAGAAGTAATATTCGAAGCTAATAAACTTTAAATGGCTAATCGGGGAAATCATTACCAGCTAAGTTAGGATAATAAATGTCATCAGTTTGGCCGTCAAGACTCCGACGATTGATCAAAGAAAGAGAGAGAAAAAAACATTTAACTTAAAGCCGCACATTGCGTTGATTCTTGGAATCAGACGCTGCAGCCAGGAATTTTTCAAAGGAGGGACGAAACTAAGAGACTTTCTGAAAGCGGCGCCACCATACGTTGACGCGAAGCGAGGGAAAAATATTTTGGCCAAATTCTTCCCACATTGGTGGAAAGAGCACTTCTTAGGCTTTCTAAGTTGCATTAATGCGTATATATATATGGGAAATGTTAGCGATATCGTGGAGGAACGACATATCATTTGGCAAAAATATTACAAAGGAGGGGCAGTTGCCACTTTCGCCCTCTCCTTGACTACCAGCTCGCTTGGAATCCAGCGAAATTTTCCAAACTTGTTAAGTTTTCTTTACTGATAAAATTTACAAATTTTCAAACTTCGACAATCCCCATATTCTACATACAAGTAAATGTTTTATTCGTGAGTAATAAGCAACTCTATTCTACGTACATAGAGGGTAAAGTATAAAAAGGGGATGCACCATGGCAGATCGGGAATTATGTCGACCAATGTACAAAAATTATACCAAATTTAATAAGATATATATTTCATTGAAATTTGATCTCCTTAACCAAATTTATGAATTACCCCATGCTTCACTTCGTTCAAAGATTCGCGCGCATAATTTTGCTACCAAAATAAAGCGTTCACATAGCTCTTTTTGGCAGTGTGAATAGGTCAATACGGTCCATACTAGACATAATACCTGAGGCTGCCACGGTGACTCACAGATCTTAAGAATATACACCTCAAGTGTCAAACTAAATCTTATTCATCCAACAGCTTTCCATGACTAGTTCCATTCCTGAAATACTAAATGCTTGAAAATCGAAATAGTCCGATCGATATAATTTGTTACTTTCTTGTTGTCACATTCTAATACTACCTGCTATGTTTCCCTCATTTTTTAATGACCTTGAACGCTTCCTCGTTTCCTCGTTTCTTGCTTAGCATGCGATAGAGAGAGAGCTTGTTAAGTCAAGTCACCACATAACAGTAACATTGGGATCACATTTTGGCACAATCTGCACCAGCTTTCGAAACAAAAAAAGATGTTCAAAGATTGTAATTTAAAAAGTGTACCTAAGGCAAAAAAAAAAAATAAAAAATATATATTAAAGACCATGAAAAGTGAATTCCAACAGTCTAACTTCCATCCTCATAGGACATTTTTGGGCTGAGATATAAAACGTTGAAGTTTATTCACTCAAATTAATTTGAATAATTTGTGATGTCACTCTTGTACTACTTAAATTACAATCTTTCTATTTCTTTGTTTTTCTGAATGTTAGTGCACTTTGTACCAAGGTGTGATAGCACTCTTACTCTTATGAGGTGATGTAATTAATTGAGCCCTCCTTGTGCAACATGCTATGCAAGCAAACAGGAAGTGTTCAAGGTCATAAAAACATTTTTATTTTTAAAAGGAAACAAAACATTACGCGTGAGTTGTACAACAAGAAAGTCACAAATTATTGCGCAATCGACAAATTTGTTTTAAGTGAATAAAGTTCAACATTTTATTTCTCAGCTCAGGAATGTCATATGAAGATGGGAGTTGGACAGTTAGCATTCATTTTTCATGCTCTTAAATATATATATTTGAATTTTTTGACTTGAGTTACACTTTTTAAGTAGTATAAACAATGACATCACAAGTTACTGCACAATCCACCACTTCAAATTTAGCAAATAAAGTGGTACATTTTAAACCTCATCCCAGAAATGCCCAATAAAGATAGTGGTTAGGCTGTTGGAATTCATCTCTCATTCTGTGTAAAGTATATATTTTAAAATATTTTAGACTTGAAATACACTTGAAACAGCACATGAGCACCAAATCACGAAAAACTCATTAAAGCTGAGATACCGTGTATGCTGATCAAAACAAAATATCACAGAATTAACCAGTGTAACCAATCCAACTCTTAAAGAGCCAAACCTCTCACCCCAAACTACAATTTTGGTACGGGGTGCCGAAATTCTCAATTGGCTCAGCTCTTTGATTGACAACTAATTCAAACAATGCAGAGTACCAAAGCTTATATTACACAGCATGAAGAGTACTGAGAGTGTTTTGATTTTATAAATTGAGTTTTTCTAAACTCACCTTGAAGCCAGACACTGAGATTGTGTCTGGATGAGGATGAATTTCAGACAATTGTAGGAGGGGCTTCAGTAAGAAGGTTAGGAGAATTGGTACAGTTTGGGGTGAGAGAACTGGGCCTTTAAAGTGAAAATTATGTCAAATTTCGTGGAGTTCATTCCAGAGGTTTATCATATAAAACCTATCAAACTTATGCAAAGCTATGTTACATCATGAAACCAAACAGTATAACTACATTTTCCATGATCTTAGGAACTTTAAACATCTCGAGAGAACTAGTTTGAGTGGTCCTGTAAGGCAGAAGAGAAGCATTTGGAAACTTGGCAAAATTGATAAAAAGATAGTATGACATATGAAGTCGCGGTCACACCACGATAAATTAGAATCTGGTTCCGATGGGAATTTTGTGATTTTTATTAAAATTCTACTCCGTCTGTGGTCGGAAAGAACCTAAAATTTGCCATCCTGTTTAAATATGTGATTTGTATCACAGGGCTAGGAAAACTGAATTTAAACTTTTGTGACGTCACAAAGCCTCGAAGCTTGATCATCCATTTGGATGCTTAATACATGTGTCTCTAAATTGTTATATTCATTTGATACAAAATCAACAAACAAAGACATAAATATTTCTGACTATAGCTTATCAGGCCCATTTCGATTTCGTTTGACTAGTGAATTCCTCCCGTCTGTCAATGAAGAAATTAACACTGAAGGAGAGAGTTTGTAATTTTAAATTCAAGACAGAAACAACTTGAAACTTGATAGAAAGAACAAATGAGACGGAAAATCATCCCAATAAATTTATTTCAAGACAGTAAGCATGTAGTTTGAGGACCTGCCACCTTGCGGAATGCGATTGAAGTTCGTTGGATCCTTTTGTCGTTCTCATAAGAGCTAAACTCAGGTAGATTTAGATGTTTTATATATTTTGAAAATACATATTTGAGTTGCTAAGATAAAGACTGATCAATAATATGATTGATTCAAAGTCATACACTACAACATTATTAAATGGTGATTTGATGATGGCAGTGCTCCTTGGTAACGCAAAATCGCTCTGCAATTCGTGCACTGATGCTCAAAGGCATCATCCATCCTCTTACAAACACCTGTCAACATATTTAAACATTCCTTACACGCCGACTTCCATCAACACGACACATTGTAATGAATATGCATGATTGAATGCGCCCGAGTGAAAGTTTGATAAAACAAGCAAAGATCACTCGTACCATATATTCCAAACCATGTTTTATTTTTTGTTTTGTTTTTTGTTTTGATATTTTGAAGTTTTATAAAATCCTTGTCAGCTGATAGTGGTCACCAATTTTTCATACACTTTCTGTTTAAAATTGACAAGGGCATCCTGTAAATTTTAACCAAGGACTTTCTACATATATGGACAGAGCATGTAATGCGTACGTATGGAATACCGTTTTAACATTTATTCCCGAATTTCAGATATCTCTAATTAATTTCAGATATCTCTAAATAAATGCAGATATCTCTAATTCAATTTCAGATATCTCCAAATAATTGCAGATATCTCTAATTCAATTTCAGATATCTCTAAATAATTGCAGATATCTTTAAATAATTGCAGATATCTCGAAATAACGAAGTATTTCAGATATCTCTAATTCAGTTTTAGATATCTCTAATTCAATTTCAGATATCTCTAATTCAATTTCAGATATCTCTAATTCAATTTCAGATATCTGTAATTCAATTCCAGATATCTCTAATTCAATTTCAGATATCTCTAATTCTATTTCAGATATCTCTAATTAAATTTCAGATATCTCTAATTCTATTTCAAATATCTCTAATTCTATTTCAGATATCTCTAATTCAATTTCAGATAACTCTAATTGAATTTCAGATATCTCTAATTCAATTTCTGATATCTCTAATTCAATTTCAGATATCTCTAATTCAATTTCAGATATCTCTAATTCAATTTTAGATATCTAAATAGTGCATAATTAGAGATATCTGAAATTAATTAGAGATATCTGAAATTCGGGAATAAATGTTAAAACGGTATTCCATACGTACGTGCTATCCGTAGATTGTCGGCACCGATTGGGATAAAAAAAAAGTACTAAGATGGCCGCCGTGAAGCTATAATTTGTATGATTTGAGGAAGACTCTGTAATATTTTGCACAAAAGTTTAATTTGAATGAAAAACAATATCATATTTCTGCAATACGTGTAGTGATTTTGACCTTAACTTGTATTACATCTAAAATATTTTCAGTTTCTTGCAAAATCTTTTGTTTTTAACTACTTGAGGAAGTCCAGACGTTCACACACAAAACCATAGCAGACAGCCATCTTACTACGCCTTTTCTCACACGTGCGGTAGTGACAATCTAACGTGCAACATGCTGTGTCCATAGGAAGTCCTTGATTTTAACAAACAAATGTATGGACGTTATCATACATTTCCTGCTTAAAATGACCAGGATTTTCTAGTCACCCTAAGTCCATTTCCCTGATTAAAATGACCAGGAAATCCAAGTTGATTCAAAGGCATAATAATCTCACCACAAACAGTTCCAATACCCCCAATCAGCTTACTTAAGCCCTCCTACAACTGTCCAAAGCTCGTCCTCGTGCGGACACAAATTCACACAACCTCGGTTTATTGATTCAGAGTGAGTGTACAAGACTTGAAATCAAATCACTCTCAGTACAGTATATGCTGTGTATATAATATGAGCTACTTGCATTTTTGAACTTGCTGTCAATCAAAGAGCTGTACTAATTGAGAATTTCTGTGGACTACTACAAAATTGTTACTTAACCAGGAAATATATGATAAGCGGTTCCCCATACAAAAAGTGATTGAAGTGGGAAGAAAATCATGATCATTTTGAACAGGAAATTTATGAGAAATGGTGACGGTAAACCTGGTTAAATTGTTAAACTTATCAGAGTGATTAAATTTTCCTCGCGAGGTCCCGGATCGTCGGCCATTGACTACCTTCGACGCTCGTGCATGGTGGCTTCCCTCAGGTATACCTGGAAGATAGTCGGCACAACTTATTCCTTTTGGGTAATTCGAGTGTATTTGATTTTAGAGTGGGATGCAAATCTTGATCTGATCCGATCCTTCGTCCCCTCCCCTGACCCCCCCCCAACTGGAACGTTCCGTTCAGACACTCACCGGTCGGCTTTAGACCTAGGCCTGTGTCTTTTCCGCAAAGTTTGCGGAACGGAAGAACGCTTCAAGGAGCCACTAGACACCCATCGACACTCGTTCCTTCATTTATGTGTGCCGGGCCCACGCGGCGGGATGTGCCCTACTCTCAAATATTCCAATACTCCAGTGACGTCACTGATTTATGCTACTGAAAAGCCGATGGTTGCATTGCGCAAACTATAAATGACCTTTCTCCACAAAGAGAAAGCAAAAAGGCTTACTATTCAGTTTCTGCAAAAAAGCGTTTATCATGAACACTTGTTCGAAAAGTTTTGCAAAAATCTTCATTTTAAAGTAAAAAAGGGTGCATTATTTTATGTTCCACTTTCTATGAATGAGGCATAAAAGCAATTCTGGGTGATTTTTTCGAAATTCCAGAAAAAATGACTACAGAAAAAGCTTGTCATTCCTGTGTTTGTTATCCTCTGATTCCCATCAGTCGCGTGCGCAGTTTTTTGAGGGGTGGGGGGGGGGGGTGGGGCAGTATGTCCATCCCCGACTGATATGGAGGTGGAGATCAGTTCAAAGGGAATTGCTCCCGTGTAAATTCCCCCGACTGGGTTGTTTCCCTCGACTACAAAGGCCATGGCCCCGCCCCTCCCCCCTATTGCGCACGCCGCTGATTCCCATTGGTCTAGTCATGAATAGCCTATACTTTATGCAACACTACATTGAACGGAAAAAAAATCACTTCACTCGATACTAAAGGGTGACTGTGGCTCATATTGTTAAATGTAACTGAAAGTGAAATTTGTGTTAAAAATGCTCCAACAAAGAGTACAAGAAAATGGCTCAGACACTATCCAACAACTCGGTCTTAGCTTTAAACCACGTTAATGGCCACATCTCTTCAAAGTACTATGCACAAGAAGAGTTATGGACGTTGCATCAATTGGAAGGTTGAAAGTTTGGGTGAACAAATTATTCTTGAGCAACGAAAGACCGAATTTCTATCTGTGAAAAACTTATTTCTTGAAAAGAAGGCAACCATACTGCCTTATTTTAATAATCTATCACCCTCTTATATTGGTTTTAAAAGAATGAATTTCCTTGCAAAGCAAACGCAATATTTCCCTTTAATGTATTCCAGAATATGGTTAGCCGACTCCTAACATCTTCCCCTCTCCCTATCTCCTAAGGGTCACTTGATCACACCTCGCTTATCTCCATAAAATTAGTGTATCTCAAGTTCTGTTTCAGACTCGAAGTGAGCAAGTGGATGCAGGCGTAGGATATACAGTCAAGATTGAGGGCGCTCCTTTCTTTACATTCTTTTCATGCATGTCGAGAGCTCATTTGCTTGCCCGTATGTACATCGGAACGTGAAATACGAACTAATCAGTGAAGCATTTGTTAGCATTTGTTTCTTACAAAACGTTGTTGCAGAGTTCAATGTTACGATGAAGGGAGCTGTCCGATACGACCACTGATGTCACGTGATCACAAGCGGCACTGCTACCAAGCAAGCAGTCTTAACAGCTTTTATAGGAGAAAACATCTAGGTGGGGAAGTCAAATCAAGCTACCGGTCCGCACCGGCTACAAGTATTTGGAGAGACAGGGATGCATGCGATCGGACCTGCGTAAGATTTGAGTGTCCAGCTTGTAAGCAGATTTTGGGATGTGGGAACTTATTTTCGACGTAATACGAGGGTAGTATTTTTGCACATAAATTTAAATTCTAGAGGAACTTTCTTTGATGCATATTTCGCGTGTGTTCAAATATTTACTCAGTGCACCAACGAAGAAGGATATGCTGTTACGGTTTGATAATGTGATAAAAGAGTAATATTCTTTCTTTGCTTTGGAAAGGATCTTTCTCGCGATTCATTAAATACCAAGTCACGTACGAAGAAAGAAGTGGGAAATGTTAAGAAAATTTAAGTCGACGATCGTCAACCTTTGTTAAAGGTCGCAAACACCGTTTCTATTCCATCTCGCAGAATATTCAGATTCTTTATGGAGTACCGTCAGTTGAGCCTGAATTTGACTTAAAGATAAGTTACTTTTTACCCAGAATCAAGTGAAAGTGTCTTGAAGTGTTACCTCCAGGGGGAGCTATTCAAAGTGTCACCTAAGCTACATTTTTCCTTGCATTATCCGTTAAATCGACTTTGAGCGGTTTTAGATATAAATACTTTTGACTACCTGATCCGACGGAAAGACGGAGGAAAAAATCGCTTACTTGTAAAAAAAGAAACAAAAATATTTGAGAGGATATTGCACGAAACATATAAAAAATATACATCTCGCGAAAAGCTCAGAACAAACACTGAATTTTGTTTATTTTCGGAAACATTTCTTCAGTCAACAAAACTCTCGAAACTTGTCATATTCGACACATTTCTTCATGAGTTTGTTTTAGTGGAAGTTTGCAAAGAAAATTCGACTTGGAAAAACAGTGAGTCTTAAAAACGGCAAACTGTTCAAAATTCTGGAACAGATAATATCAGAGTCCATTTTTTGTATAAAGATATTTCTCTCTATTTTGCCAAGTTGCCAAGCGTGCTGAGAGAGCTGAAACATTCGTCGTCGAATTGAAACGAAAAAATAAAAAGTGATGTGATAACCGAGTATTCTGAAAATATGCGTACAATTAAATGACCGTTTGAAGAGGAATGATTTATTACGGTCCATCTTGGATGTATCGATTACATGATTAAATGTCGACTATTAATAATCATTAGCAAAGGGTGATTTGATTATAGACAGCTTGCAAATAGCCTAACATTAAATTCAACGATATGGCTACCGTGACACCGTACACCGTAACTGGTTTCAATTTTTCAGGGGACTTTACTGCCGAGACGACCACGGAAACAGATTATTATTACTACGAAAATCCATCAGGGCCACATCTGAAGACCTATTTTGAAGTTTTATTTATGTCTGTATGTGGGGCGGTAGGGGGCATTGGTAATGGTACACTTATCTTAATAGTGCTACTGAACTCTGATATGAGGAATGTACCTAACACACTTATAGCCAGTCTTGCAATGGGAGACTTCGTCTTTCTCGTGGCAAATGTACCCATTACCGTGGCTTCATATTTCCACACGGAATACCCCTACAGCGAGTTTGTTTGTAAACTAAGCACTGCAATCCCAATTCTGTCTGAGGGCGTTTCCGTGTTAACATTGGGTGCGCTTAGCTTTGACAGATACAATGCTATTGTTCGTCCAATGCATCGCCGAAGAAGTAACGCTGTCCGACAGACCTACCTTCTGGCGTTTTCCATTTGGGTAATTGCAGCCCTCATTGCCATCCCTGGTTTCATTATTGCTGACAAAAGACCTTTTTCTGAGGAATTTGCAACGGTTTTATGCTTCCAGTTACCTTACGGTACCACGGTTGCCATCGTTCACGAAATATCGCGGTGTTTACTCCTTTATGTCTTTCCTCTAGCTGTTATAACCCTCTTCTATACCCTCATCGCTTTGAAGCTGTTGGCCAGCTCACGTGACATGCCAGGGGAAAGCCGTGGTGACGCAACGAAGCAAGTAAAAGCACGACGAAGATTGGCTCGCTCTGTCATAGTTTTGGTGGCGCTATTCGCGGTTTGTTGGTTACCGCATTTCGTATACCAGTGAGTAGCTTTCTTTTAATACTTGTTTTCGTGTGTAATATACATTTGCGATTAACAGGTTAACGCAAGCGATGCTACGCACTTTTGCGGGGGAATATTTGAACCTTATATGGTTGAACATAGGCATATCTGTAGTAGTTTCTTACTTACTTTAGAGGAAATTTATCCAGCTAGAAAGAAAAGCCGTGAACATATTTGTAAGTACACACAATATGCTTATGCATTACATTTACAGTGGCTTCGTACATTTGACGTGCAATGCGACAATCCCGTTTAAGACTTATTTCTTCCGAAGCTGCAGAGGCGGTACATTTCAAAACATACATCTTGGAATAAATCGTGACCACGACTCCATACACTCTAATTTCTCATGTAGCACACAAGACACGAAAAACAAAATATTGAGCCAAAAATTTTTGCATTCTTCACCCCCCTCCCCCGACACAACCTTGTAAATGTAAAATGACGTATTTGTAGTTGCTAGGGATAAACGGCGGGTAAACTTCCATTTCGGGATTTAATATTCGAAAAGTCTTATGAATCCAATCATATCAACTTAACGCTCGACTTCAGTCGCCAAAAAATTCCACTGAGTGAAAATAAATTTACGTCTTGAGGTGTAAAAATGACAGGTAATATTTTTGTTGACGTGAGTTGAATAAATTAGCCTGGAAAAATTCCTCAAGATATCCTCTTACTTTTCATCCGTCAAATTTTCTCCATTGCAATATGGAGACATGCCATACTTCTAAAGATACCTAAAAGAAATGTTGATTGTATCTGCAAAGAATAAAAGGAAATAAATGGCAAACTTACCCCTAATAAAGGATGCTGACTTTAGGTAAGTTAAGGATCTTCAAGAAATCTTTTCCGGTACCAAAATGGTAAATGTTGACAGAAACTTGAACTCTTTCATGTAACTGCCCAACAGATGTCATTTTTTTTTTTATAAAACTGAACGTATAACTGTCAACCTTCAGAAGATCTACGCAATCGAAATCGCTTCTAAAAATTCTACATTGCCTTCATAAGGGACGAAAAATATGAATCTTTTTCTGGTTAATAGTAAAGCCTCTTTATAGACAGAGTTAGTTTGTTTATTTTAGGAAGACTACAACACGTCGCACAGCCGCACGCGTGGATTAACCGTTGTCATTTTCAACCATTTTACTAAACCATTAAATCAAATTCACATTAACGCATTCATCCAGCCAGATGGGGCTCGTGGCAAGCCCTATTTTCGAATGCTGAAAGAACAATTGAACAAACAAATTGCATTTGTAAGATTTCTGGACAATGAGTTAATGATTCGCCGAGTTCGTTTTTTTTTTCCCCAAATTTGTAGTTTCGACGGTTTATTTACCAATAATAATCCGACAAATATGGTTTATTCACTTTCTCCAACAGAAAAACAATGTTCTTTCTTAGGTTTACTTTCTCTAACATTGTGCCTGATTGATTGGTCTTGTAGGACTAGTGTGTGTGTGGCTTATCACGTCTCATAAACTTACTAAATAAAGGAAGTTCGTAATCTTTGTGTAGAAATGTCCTTCTACCACCCCTACTGACTAGTTAGTCGCCGAGACCGTTATTTTTCAAATTTGTAGTTTTGACGGTTTATCCACCAACAATAGTTAAACAAATACAGTTAGTTCCTTCAGTAATGCCGTTATAGAAAACTTGCAACTGCTGCGTAAAGTACTCCCCATCATAATTGCACGTGTGTGGACAAACGCACTGAAAAGAGCTGAGACAGTTTTTAGGGGGATATAGCATTACACAGTGTACTCCTTGCTACAGACCGTGCAACCATATTTGCGAACGAGACTTGCCAATTCCATAACAAGAAAATACTGCACATACATTTGAAAAGGATAGGGAAACTGGCACTTAAAAAGTCTTTGAAAAAATTGACGAGATGATATAGCCAAAAGAGTAAGCCTAGTATGTTGTCTGGATGCAGTTTGCATTCTACATTACCCTGTATGGCTTATGTTCTTATCATTGTTCAACGCAAACAAAAGCTAGTCCGAAGGATGTTATCTCTATCATGGAGCTTGTACTTTGAAGGAGTATTAGTTCCTTGTCTCTATTGATTAATTTGACTTATATTAGTCTGCTGACTGGTCGGTGGTCATAAACTAGTCAGTGGATTAGTCCCTGTGGTCCCAACTGACTAGTTTGTGATCACTGACTCACGGGGCGCAGCTACAGTGGGGAAGTGGGGACGATTGCCCCCAGTCTCTGAAATGGAACACCAGTCAACTACAGTGCGGTTTTCCAAACTTTTCATTCATAAAATTCCAATTTCTCTCTAATGAAACCTCGATGTTTGTAATTTTTTCTTGTAAAGAACAAAATTTTCCCCGCGTTTTGCGCGCCCCAAATCCAAATGGTAATCTCTAGTTCAGTAAATGTTCGCTCATAAATCATTCTGGTAAATTTTTCCTAAAAATTCCTAAAAACAGGATCTTATTTTTGAAATATTTTGTCTTAAAATGGCATCAAAGTTGCAGAAACATTTTAAATGTTGTCGGAAAGTCTCAATTCGGAGGCCTTAGATAACAAAATGTAACGACATTCTTCAGTCACCTAGAAATTTTAGATATTTGCTAGCAGGAAGCGCAGATTCTCCGATGATCCCCAAATTTTTCAAATTTCCTTAATCTGCTTACAGGAAGCCCCAAATCTAAAATTTTCTTCAAGTTCCATATTTAAAAACATTTGTTCAAAAGAACACAAATTTTTGGCGCGCTCGGCAAATTTCTAAGTCCCTAATGCAGTAGTGTTTATACTCTAAAAAATCGGAAAACTTGGGTGCTTGCCCCCCTGGAAGCACCTCCCCCCAACCTCCTGGAAGAAAGTCTAGCTACGCCATTTCTGACTAATCCACAGACCAATTATATTCTAGTTAGTCAAATTAGAAAGCAGATCCACCATCTTAACTTGTTTTTTTTTTAAGTAAATTAAATATTGATAACAAAACTAGTCAATTACTAGTCATTTACTGCGGCATCGATCTGCTTCCTATTAAAATTTACCTGGATAATTTTAAATCTACTCCCTTTCTATCAATTGAATGAATTCCTTCAGATATCGAGTTCGTTGTGAACCATGAAGCCTAATTGTGGTTTGTGTGGAACGTAATTTGAACAGACGGAGACAGACAAACTTATAGTTTAGTTTCTATTTTTTAAATATTAATACGCCCATTAAACTTAATTTTTTTAATTAATTGAAATGAATGACTATATTCATTTATTATAGATAATTAGACAAACAGCAACAAAAGAAATCGTATTACTGTTGCTGGAAACAGTCCGGTATCAGAAATATATGTGTGCACAAAGTATTGATACCGATGCTGATACAACTGCTGATTGCAATGTTGCAGTATATTGACATTTCAGTATAAGTACTGGTGACACTGCGATCGAGGTTACAGTCAATGTTGACGTCAAGCGTCGTACCGGCAGACATTAAGCCTGTACTAGGTCTATACACGAATCCGGATGACAAGTGACCATCTAAATTTAGTCGGCCGTAACTGGGGGATCTATCACCTTTAATCTTTCGATTTCCTTGCTTACCTGTATCATGGGTGGTTTTAAGTTGGCACACAACTTCTTTAACGTTTCCTTTTGTAATGAACATATATATAAGAACATTAATATACAAGGGACAGTATTTTGGCGTCAATATCGATTAGTACGACAGTCTGATGCAGTGCCAACAAAGAAATTCACAGTACCTTTGTATTGCCGCAAGCGACAGTAAGGACACTGATATCAGTTACTCAGACTAACGGTAGTACCAAAACTGATGTCAGAATACTTATGCCATTCACAGTATCTCTACTAAAATAAAAAAAATTCCGACACTATCTGAGAATGGACTTTTGAGAATGATCCTCTGCTTGCATTGTACGTGAGTGTACAGGTATATTACTTTGAAGGAATAGATAACATATACACTTTTGCCAAGTCCTGTGCACTCTGAAAACAAAAGAGTAAACTCAGTCACTCTTTATAGAGTGAAAAGGTGAATTCACCCCATTAGAGTGTCAATTTACTCTAAGAAGAGTGAAATTTATTTTTAAAAGAGTGAAACTCCCTCCAAAAGAGCGAAGTTTCACTCTTGACAGAGTGCCTACAGTGATCGCTCTTTAAAAAACCGAGTATTTATTGAAGGCACAGTAGTGGGAGACTTTCACTCTTCCTGCATGGAGTAAATTTCACTTCTCTTTGAGTGAATTAACATTCTAATGGAGTGATTTCCCAATTTTCACTCTAGTAGAGAGTGACTAAGTAAACTCTTTTGATGTTAGAGTGCACTGTACGTTAAAAGATATATTCCTTCTGAACAAATCTGGTGCTCAGCGCAAGCAATAGGGTAGGGAAAACAAAACAGCCAGTCTCAACTGGAAAAACCTTTCCCTCCCCTACTTGGACCAATTAATTAAACACTGCCAGTGGCGTAGCTACTGGGGGGGGGGGGAAGGGGGGCAAATTGCCCCTCTGGAAAAATTTTTGGGGAAATTTGATGAAAATGGGGAAATTTGATGAATTTTCTTATTCTTACAAATATTTCTCAAAATCTTTGGTAGAATAAGAAATTGTGAGACATTTTTCATACATAATTCGTATTTTCGTGCAACAAATTAACTCAGATTTCGTCAGTGTCGCATGAGCCGGCCCTACTCGTGTTCCACAGAAATGTCCTCGTCGCGTAGCAGATTGAATGTTCTCTTGTATACGCACTGGGGTTATGATCAGTGCATTTCAGTGCACACATTCAGGTATTTAACAACAGCTGATACAGTGCAACTAACACTGAAAGGCTGCAAACCCGAACTTATCCCCTTGTACACAGTCTCTGTGTTGTGCACTTTGGGAATTCAGTAAAAGGATGTGAAAACTGACAAGTCACTACTATAGACCCCCGGGGTTATTATGTTGTTCTACAAGCTAGTAGTAGCTATACCGATTTTACTCTGTGTTCGTAACAATGGATGGGGCTGAAACAATCCATGGCCAACGATAAACTTAAAGTTAGTCTAGAAATTAGAATGAACGGGATCCATTGGCATACTTAGATTTTGTTACTTAGCCTAATCCTTGGAGGCTTACAGTCTAGTTCGGGAAAATAGCTTTCTGCTCACTTGGGGTGTAACAATAAACGGGTCAATGAGTACCTTATAGCCTTCTACACTTATCAGACTGCTGTTCTAACAGGATATCCTGTGTGATCGAGCCACTCTTAGGCCTCCTTAGTGGCGTGCAAAGGGGAGACCACTGGGCCATGCCCCCCTCACAAATGCCATTTTTTTCTTTGTTCTTAAAAATACGTAGTCTAACTTTAGTCACACAGATTTTATTCAAAAGATAGCATATGTGGCACCAGATTGCTTATAAGGACACCCAGTTTTTCAAAAATTTTCAAAGGGGAAGGATTGTCTCTGCAAGGTCCTTCAGTGATGCCATTTTTTTTTAATTCCTATAAATAGACCTAGGCAAATTCTGTCAAATTCCAATTTTTACCTAAAATGGTAGACTCTGTTTCCCACTGGTGGCATCGATAAAAAAATACAACATGTTTAGATTCTCTTTCAAAACATGAATACGCTATTTTTGGCCATCTGAGGGGTCTGATTTTTCGAAATTTTCTTTACGCTCCACGCCAACCAACGGTGGCGCTTCGTTCAGTCTTTTGGGCAAAATTACATTTGTAGGGTCAAATTAGCTCTTAACTCTCTGAACACTTTGCAGTTTGCGAACATATTTTGAAGTGAGCGTTTTATTGCAAAAGACAAAAGAAGAAAGCGACTCGTTAGATTCTTCGTATAAGTCAGGAAAATGCTAATTCCGGCCATCTGAGGGGTCCGATTTTCGAAATTTTTCTCTACGCTCCGCGCCAACCAATGGTGGCGCTCCGCTTAGATAATCTTTATGATAAAACAACGTTTTGTGGCCAAGAAAACCCACACTCCTGTACCGATGAATGCTCTTTTATTTTGACTCCTAAAAGTGTGCAAATTTAATGACAAGTTTTACTTCGTAAGGTAGCATAAATGGCATAGGAATGCATGTAAAGACACAAAAGTTTCAGTTTTATCCTCATGAACCACCACGATTAACTTTTAACACTGTTCCTGTCAAAGTCGAAAATCTTGCACCATTTTGCATCTAGGCTCCTTGAAAACGTCAAAAAATTTCCGGACATCCCCTCCCCTTAGACCATACTGCATGGCCCCCCCCCCCCCTTCAGAGAAATTCTGCGTACGCCACTGCGTTACTACATACAAATAAACCAGACATTGTTTACCAAAATAATATACTTTGTTATTTCCGATTGCTCTATGTTATACTTTAAGATTAAAATGCAGGTAATATTACAAAATGACATGGTAATGTTGTTTTACTTGTAAATTTGCATATTTTATATGAAATACATACACATTGACCGGGAAAAGTTTTGGGGAAATTTCATACCTTTGCCCCCCTGGAAAAAATCCTAGCTACGCCACTGAACACTGGGCCAAGAAACCTCACCTCTTACAATCTTTCCTTTCTCTTCTCGTCAAGATTAATATTCTTCTTTGGTGTATGAAAATGTTAGGATGTTCAAACTCCACTCCCCCCAAATCTACTTTCAACATACCCAAACATAGGTTTAGGTACCAAGTATAAATTTTTTTCCCGCTCAGCAATGATGCACTGCAATTCTGGAACACAATTGGTGATAATCGTGGGGGGGGGGGGGGGGGGGGTTGCTAGACAAGGTTTTGGAGGGGCGAAGAGGGGCGAAGATTTTTTCATGGAAAGAAAATTTTTCCATTGGGCAAGTGTATAAAAGTCTACAAAGTCAACGGCAAACTTGAAACTCTCTATGGGAAGCATTGTGGAAAGGGACGTTCCCGATTCACCCCTTCGCTCTTTATACCAAATGAATTATGCCATCGACTGATGCTGTTTTCATATCCTTTCAAAGATCTTTTTGTTCAGTTTTCAAACTTTTCGATGAAATGTGTGGAATCTGTACTTGAATGTGGACATGGGTATCATTGCACTTTATTTTCTACAAAACAGAATCAAACCGTCTGCGAACTCTTGTGTTACAACATCATATGTTAAAATATTGAAACGCAACTCCTATATTTTACAGTTTGTCAAAATTTTACAAAGTACTGGTAGTTGCTTTCACAGTTCAACTGACATTCTGCAAAATAAGTACATATCTGTTGGCAATTAAAGTTTGTTATACCCTTCACCCTGGATATTCGAAAATTCATGGGTATCATACTAACAGTGTTCAATTCTGTTAAAACCAATCGTAAGTAGACGTTACAGTGGACTCCGTGCATAGGTATTTGGGGAAAATACTATACCAGCGTGGCTTTTCTTTGATATAACACAAGATTGCCTTGTCATTGCTCGATTCCTTCCAAAATTTGTTATAGCATGTAACGAATACTAAAATATGAGAAATTCCTTTTCTTACTACGGGTAGGCTAATTACTGTCATCTTCATTTGTTTTGCTCCACTCCCTTGGTCATATGGGCCAAGGAGGGGAGAGGGCTGTCGCGGAGAAGGTAGAAACCATGGCTTTAAGGGGCCAGTGGTTTGCCCGAGTTAGGCCAAAATTTCTACTTTTGATACTTTTCGTATCAATGCTAACATTTTGACAACCGGTCTGGGGTTTGCGAAAACACCGCCCGCTACCGTTAGAAACGTTAAGTTTACGTCTAAATGCTATAATCAGGGAAATAGAAGGGGGTTATCAGAGTCAGCAAAGGGGAAGAAATTCTCACTTGAAGAGAAACAATTTTGCTCGCGAAGCACGCATAAACAGGTCACTAGCACTGACCGTTGGGCCATCCGTGGCAGGCCTTATAGATGCCATCCGCTGTGGGCCCCGTGAACTTGTACTCACACGGTGACACCACTTACTACAAGCATAACCATTCTTCGGTTACCCTTGTGCCGTGCCGGTAGTCTGTTGCCTGGTTACGGGCCCCTCGTAGTGAAGAAGATATCCTCCATTATCCGGATCACGCCGTCGTTCTTGACTTGCATTAACCCCGAACATGCATTATTCTGTGTTTATACATGGACAATTCTTATTGTACTTAGTTATAGTTAGATAATATTTAACGACATACCTTTAGGACTGTGTTATAAACTGTCAACTAGATAAGAGGGTAAAGTTGAAATGCGGTTTCAAATTCAGGCCAATTTTGGTGTAATATACTGCAAATACTGTGCAAGTCCTCCCTTTAGTCACCTGTGATAAATTCTAGTTACTCACCTTTTCATTTAAAGGCCCAATTCTCTCACCCCAAACAGTACCAGTTCTCCTAACCTTCTTACTTAGGCCCCTACACGACAAAATTGTCTGAAATTCATCCTCATTCAGACACAAACTCAGTTAATTGCTTCAGGGTGAGCATCAAAATGCTCAATTTGTTCAATCAAAATACTCTCAGTGCTGTGCAAGCTGGGTAATATAAGCATTGGTACTCTACTGAGCCAACTGAGAATTTTGGTAAACCCTACAAGAATTGCAGTTTGGGGTGAGAGGATTGGTACTTTAAAATATGTCTTAATTTTACCAACCAAGGAATAATACGAAATGTGTTTTTTAAAACGTCATAAAAACGTGAGAGGTTTTTCACCTTACATCCGGCTAAGGACAAAACCAAACAAGGGAATGTAATTTACATCGATGCTAATTTCAAAATGAAAACGAGCTGAACGAATGTGAGTTACACATCGTTCACTATTATTCAAATAACCAACTGATCTTGAGAATTCTATCAGGTGTTCACAGCCCAAACAATGACTAGGGGTGTACCTTCTGACTGAAAATATCAAGAAATGAATATACTTGCGTGTAATCAGGTAATTGTTAATACGTCCTTGTTGATTTCGGAACATGAAGTTATTTGATATTATTTGTCTCAAATTTCAATAATTTGACAATTGGTCTGGAATTTGTTAATTCTGTGCCCGCATTGTTTTACGTTCATTTTTGCATACCTTCACTAAAGTTTAGCCGATTTTTATGCCTAGAGATTCATTTGGTCACAAATTTATCCACGAAATTCGATTCCAGTCACATTATACATGGAAATGCGAATCATTTCTTAAAGACCCAGTTCTCACACCCAACACAGTACTAATTCTCCCACCCTTCTTACTTAAGTCCCTCCCACAATTGTCTGAAATTCATCCTCATCCAGATACAATCTCAGTTTATTGCTTCAAGGTGAGTGTAGAAAAACATGTATTTAATCATAACACGCTCAGTACCGTTCATGCTGTGTAATATAAGCTTTGGTACTCTGCATTTTTTTAATTAGCTGTCAGTCAAAGAGCTGAGCCAGTTGAGAATTTCGGTACCCCCGTACCAAAATTGTACTTTGGGGTGGGAGGTTTGGCCCTTTAAGGATCATTTGAAACAGGATGCGACGAATGAGTGCCTTCAAGGTTGCTCATCAAAGGCTTGATAATATTCACGTGCAGACCTTGATATTAAAAGGAAGTTTCATGTTAACTTAAAAACCTCTTTCACGCAAGAAAATTTGTCCGGCCAACGTATGTTCTTCCAATTCTAAAAGTGTGTGTAAATGTGTCATATACACCTCAATTCTTTTCCGTCCTTGAAAAACTGTAATCTAGATAGTTATAATGGGCACTTACTCATCTTTTTCCCCTATGTTTAAAAAGAAAACGAAGTCATGTCATCCGGACTCAAAATGGTAGCCTATCCTGTTTCATGAATGGTTCTTGAGAATCACGTGACAAAATACTCTTCCTCGATTATGGATATAAACAAGGAGTGACCGCTTGGTTTGGGTAGATGCGCACTGTTTAACAAGGTATTTCTTGATTGGCTGTTATCATTTGATCGTATCGATTGCATTCTTTGTAAGGGTTAGAGATTAGGTTAGGGATTAGTGTAATCGTTAGCCAGTTAGGAAATTTCTTGTTCAACAGTGCGCATCGCCCCCTTGATTTACCTTGTATTTCCAATATGTAAGTCCTAAAATATGGTAAAACAACCTAAGAGAGAAAATTTACGGAAACTGTAATATTCAGCCGTTGTTTCCAAATAAATGTGCGGCGACTAGAAGCTACTTTTGCCCTTTAAAGGCCCAGTTCTCTCACCCCAAACAATATCAATTCTCCTTACCTTCTTACTTAAGCCCCTCCCACAATTGTCTGAAGTTCATCCTCATCCAGATACAATCTCAGTTTATTGCTTCAAGTTGAGTATAGAAAACCGAATTTATATAATCAAAACACTCTCAGTACCGTACATGCTGTGTAATATAAGGTTTGGTACTCTGCATTGTTTGAATCAGTTGTCAATCAAATATCTGAGCCAATTGAAAATTTCGGTACCCCAGTACCAAAATTGAAGTTTGAGGTGAGAGGTTTGGCCCTTTAAAATATCTCCAGACGTTTTTTTTTTCTCTTTGATTTCAATATTAACTATTGCCTTTTAGCTGCATCACAACTTTCAGGTGATAGGATTACAATTTCTTCGGTTGAGCCTTGACTACAGTGTACAATTTTAATAAAAGTGTAAGAATCTAGTTAACTTTATTGTAAACATTACGGTACCATAACTCGATTCATCGTGCTGATTTTCTTCTGGATGAGGATGTCTCTTATTTGTTTAATATTATTTTTTTCCATCAACTTACCTCACACGCCAACTATTACACTTAAGATGACAACAAACGGTATAATTTGTGAAGATCTGATTAAATTACAAATAATCTTCCAAGTTGCTACCTTTAAATTACCTGTTACTTTATGTTTTACATTAGCCCAGCGAAAATATCTTTAGTTTCATTTTAATCAAATTATGTCAAAGTTTTAAGAAACGGTTTATTCATTAATTCCACTCACCCAACGGCAATGATAGATTATAATTCACCGGCATTCCCCTAAACCTTTGTGGTGTAAGATTGCAGCAATTTCAAAATTTATCAAAAACCACAAATAAATAGTGGAAATCTCATGTAGATACATTTATATAAGGAAGCTATGCACTGCTAAAAATATTGTTATTTTACAGAAATACTTGCAGTTGGGATTCCGGTGTTCGACCTGTGATTTTACACTTGTGCTCAAATCCAATATTAACGGTACCTAGTGAAACCATTTTTTCTGAACACTCAAAACGCCTTCAAGGGTAATATTCCGAGGAAAAATAGTTACATACAGGCAGACAGCATACGATAGAGCTTCATAATGAAAAAAGTGTAAAATAACTTTCTCTTCCCGGAATCCTAGCTGCACGTACTTTCCCTGTAAAATTACATCTCTTTTTTGCAGTGTACCATACATAGTGACTATTGTCATGGCAACCGAACCATCAAAAGTAAACTGTTATGGTGGGTGTATTGAAACTGACTATACATGTTGGTATGACAATCGATTGTAATCCTCTTCAACAGGTACAGTACGGTAGCCATGTATAGCAACTATCACATTATCACACCAAAAATCGCACGGCCATCACAATTACACAAGCAGTGAAATTAAAAATGCATACTGCAAACAAAGAAATGGTTTAGAAATCAAACCTTTATCGAAGCAATAGAAGGAAGGGCGAGGATCGGAACTGAACGATCAGCAAACTACCAGTCAAATATCCGCCACCTCAAATTGGAAAGTGTTACTCTCAGCGCAAATTTGAAAGTATATTTTTATTTTAAAGGTTAAAAAGGACCTCATTTTCCAGCTTTAGGGGTCGTAGCTTACTTAATTGATGAGATATATATTACATAATGTGAAAGTCAATTCACGTCCCTGAAAATAGTGAATTGCGCCATAATTTGTCCTTTTTATGGAACTCACATTACTCCATTGGTTTCCTTTTGAAAATGAAATGTTCAGATGACATTAAGAAGTTAATCTCCTACACTCTAAAAAATATTTAAACGATTTTGTTTAAAAATTAGGATACTCACGAAAATGAGTATTTCTACTCGAAATAAGTGAGTACTTTAACTCAATTTGTGTAAAATTTTGCACAAATTCAGCAATTTTTGTAAAATTTTGCACAAATTCAGTTGGAGTACTCACTTATTTCGAGTAGAAATACTCATCTTCGTGAGTATCCTAATTTTTAAACAAAATCGTTTAAATATTTTTTAAAGTGTACTTTTACATGAAAAAGACAATCACAGCTTGTGTTTACAATTTCTTCTTTAATTCTGCACCACATATACCCACCCACCCACCAACCCACCATATTGAACAGTTGTCTCATTTTCGCTTATGTGAAAACTCCGCTTAGATTCTAAAACGACCGTGGTAATGAACAAGTCAAGGTTACGCCCACTTTTTGTATGAATTTACTTAACAATCTGTATCTTAATTGAAAATTTACCTCTTATATGAAAAGAAATCGAATGAAAATCATTTTACTTATATGATTCCAAAGAAAGTATTAAGGGAGGAAACTTAAAGTGCTTGCAAATGCAACTTGGAGCCTTTTCATGCCCTCTTTATGACTTTGGTGCTTTGGACGAGTCCATTTTTTGTGTGGAAGCTTAATATCTAGCCTTGGTAAAAATGTTTAATATTGAATCGAATTGAATGTATAATAAATGTATTACTACATTTTAAACAAAATGTGGTTTATAAAATTAAACAATGATATTTTTTTTGTAAACAACGGATTCTGTACAGTTTTCATATTCAGTGGGAAACTATCTATTCCCCTTCTTTATATAGTGGAGGAATCAAATGATATGAATAAACATACCCACTGCTTCGTAGAAACCAATTTACAAGGGTTTTTTAACCGACAAAGTACGGTGGGAAAAAGTGTGCAACGGATATTTTTGGCCGGTGAAAGATGTTGTTAAGACATGGATTGACAAAATAATGAGTGAACAAAGTGGATACAATGTGACATAATTTCTATGGAAACCTGAAAAACTCGTTGTCCTTAATTTGCTATTGAATTAGTACAGAACCTTAGCTGGTTGTTTTCTGGCCTGGTACGGTGGCTCTTCAGTGAGTTTTGTATGGACAAGTTAACTTTATATGAGCTAAGGCATAATGAGGAATGTATTAATGGCTGAACAAACTGAATTAATTGAAGTGACATACAGTATTAACGATTTCTATGAAACCCCTATAGATACACTGTGGTAGAAAATCTACGAAAAAGTATATATATATATATACATATATATATATATATATATATATATAAATAAATATATATATATATAATATATATATATATATATATATATATATATATATATATATATATATATATATATATATATATATATAAACACAAATCTGTAAAAGAAAAAGAGCGTCCTGGATGAAAAGGTGCACGTACAAATCGAACATAAATCAACCAGGACGCTCTTTTTCTTTTTTTGATTTGTGTTTCATCCTTCGCACTCTTGTTTTCTGACAATCACTTTCGTTCGGTTCTGTTTTTACAGCGATCGCTTCGGATTTGATGTTTGTCGTGTCCAATTGTTACTGTTGGTTGTTCAGTTTGGTTTTTGCCACCTGATGAAGGGTTTATACCCGAAACGTCGTTGAGTTTTCCGCAAACTTTTAAGCACTTTTTACTACCTCTTTTCGACCTACACATTTCAACAGTGCTCCGCAGCATTTCGACCTTATATGTATATATATATAGTAAAACAAATCGAAAACACTATAAATACTTCGAACAGAAAACGTAAATCAATGGAGAAAACTATACAACGTTTCGAAAAGGTCAACTGTCCTTCGTCAAGTAAACTGAATTATCAACCCATGTAAAAATACAAATACAAAAAACGGCTATGAACTGTGGCTTTTTCGAATGTTAATCCCTTTTGGTGCAAACGTGTTGAGTTGGTGTATCCAAAAAAGTTCTATTTGTTCCCGCTGTGTTTTGTCCCTCGACCGATTGAATGGCGATTAAATTGAAAAACTTACAACCCGTTTTAAAATGTTTCCCAAGAGGAGTGCTGGCTTTTTCAGTTCTTGCCTATGACCCCGGTGTCTCTGTCTTAATTGGTTCCCCGTCTCACCCACATACTGCTTCCCACAATCAAAACAATTAATGAGGTAAATAACCCCAATCGTCATGCAGTTAAAACTACCTAGTATTTTGAAAACTTTCCCTGTATAAAAACTTTTAAAGGAGTCTGTAACTGACATAACCTCACAAGTAACACAGTTTTTTTCGTGTAACCTGTGATTCCCCAAATTTGTCGGAGTGTTTCTCGGCACTCTCGCTCTTACGAGCAAATCTCTTAAGTTAGGGGGTTGTCTGTAAATTACCTTTGGTGGTGTAACAAAGATTTCCCTCATTTTATCTGACATAGAAAGAATATGGAAGTGTTTATTAATGATTTCTTGTAAGGGAGGTAAGCGAGGATTACGATTAACCACAAATGGGGCTTTTGGTGCTTTAGTCGAAACGTTCTCACCTTTGCTTGTCCTAAGTAAAGAACTACGAGGAAAACCTTTAGCCCTATTAGTTTTTTCCTTTACAACCTCGGTAGGATAACCTCTCTTATTTAAGTTTATTTCTAAATTTTTTAAATTCTTATCACAATCATCTTCATTAGAACAAACAGTTTTAATGCGGAGAGCTTGACAAAAAGGGATATTGTCTTTAACCGACTTTTTGTGAAACGAAGAATAGTGCAAATATAAAGGATTCTTACAAGATGGCTTAGTAAAACTCGTAATCCTCCTATAAGAAATGACATCAAAATCATTCCGAATTTTTTCTTTCTAAATTGAGTCAATAAGCCTCATCATTTTATATCTTACGTCAAGAATGTCTCTTTAAATGAAATATCTACTATCTGGATTTATTTGTCACGCTTTTTAGACTTACTGTACAAGCTAAACTTTGATTGGAATTCTGAAGTTTGCCTTAAATAGGGATGTTCGGTTAAAATGTACCAAAATGGCGTGCAAAAGATAACTTTTTGGATCTGATACAGAACTGAATCAAACTGCATGGAAGTAAGGACTCTTAGTTTTGCACAATTTTCAGTACTCTTGATAATGGATTTGCACTCCTACTTCACAATTTTTTTACTTTGACTTATGCTCTTAAGCAAATTTGTGCACTCGTCCCGTTTGTACTCATTTGTGTACTCCCTTTTGCTCATTAGTGAAATCGTTTGTACTAATTTGTGCACTCGTGTGTACTCATTTGTGTAACCATCTGTGTACTCATTCTGTACTCAGTTATACTCATTTGTGTACTCATTTGTTATCATTGTGTACTCATGTGTACTCATTTATGTACTCATCTGTGTACTCATTCTGTAATCAGTTGTACTCATTTGTGTACTCATTTGCACTCATTGTGTACTCGTGTGTACTCATTTGTGTAATCATTCTGTACTCATTTGTATTCGTCTGGGCCCTCATATGTACTTATTTTTGTACTCGTTTGTACTATACTCATCCGTATATGTGGTACTCACAGCCGAGACGCTTCACAATCCAGTGATCTACAACTGCAATAAGACCGTGGGCGCAGCTAGACTAAACTAGAAGAATATAGATAGACGAATCTGATCAGCGCTTGTGTTCAGTGACAGTAGGCAGCCATTGGTGGGGTCCAACAGCCTTTAATCATCTTCATATATTGTCTATGTGAATTTCAAACCCTCATATTCAGTGAAATTAAAGGAATCAAGATACAATTTAGTGTACAACCATCAATGATACAGGTAAGCAAGGAAATTGAAAGATGAAATATTGATAGCCCCCAGTTATGGCCGACTAGAATCAGACCATCACTTGCTTTTCGGATTCGTCGTAAGTTGAGACGTAAATTTAAAGGGGCTAATTGAGTTGATATCGACAACTAAATGAGAGTGGTAAAGTGTCACTACCACATGACAATGCTTATAGTTAGCCCAATAAGTCAAGCTTAAAATATTTACCTTAAAAGTTAAAATTTCGGAATTTTGTGGTGTCCTGGCTTGAAACGTTTTTTGCATAATTAGAAAAAAGTACCTGGTCACGAATTTTTGAAGGCAGAATCGAATCGTTGAAGTAACACACTCTTGAAACAGTGATTTGTATTATGGATATGGAAGTTACCTATGTTTGATCTTTTGTCAGCTGTGTTTGAAAGTTTGGAAAAATTTGTTGAATTTCATGAACCAAATTCATAAGCCGTTTTAAATAAAATCAAATCTGAGACGCTTCTTCAGTACCCAGAGCAATGTACTCTTACTACTAGCTAATAAGTGTGGATGCTGTTAGTTTCGTTCTGTCGAGATGTCAACATCATGTCAACATCCTTTGCTTAGGAAGTCGACATGGTGAGAAAATTTATGTTGCCATGTCAACATCCTAATTTAGGAAGTCGACATGGTGAGATAATTTATGTTACCATGTCAACATCTTTTGCTAAGGAAGACGACATTGGGAGATAATTTATGACAAGATGTCGACATTTTTTGCTTTGGAAGTCGACATAGTGAGATAATTTTAACTATATTCATCTATATAGCCAGTGACATAGCCCCAGGCGCGGATGCAGACATTCCAAAAATGTGGGCTGACGTAAGAGTAAGCATCGAAGTGAGGGAGTTCCACTGCTTATTTCCCGTATGTTCTATTGTTGATCTTGCGAAAAATGGAGGGCTGAGGCCTGACTAGCCCTAGGCCTTGAATCCGCGCCTAGACCGCCCGCATGCCAGAGTGCATTTAGCGCACTATATATACATGTGCGTGCATTGCCAATGTATAGCATTTATGCATCACAGTCATGTATACTGTACGTTTGTACGCACTACTACGGATTGCTATACTTGGTCCATATACACTTACAGAAAATCCCGGCGTAAGATCACGAAAACCTCGGCGCACCTCCGGCGAAGTCTTTACATGGAATCCACCCTGGCCCACATGCGGCATGCAGCGACACTGAGTGCCTATACGTAGACTTACTTAGCTGAAATTATGTCACCATGTCGACTTCCTTAGCAAAGGATGTCGACATGGTAACATAAATTATCTCACCATGTCGACTTGCTAAATTAGGATGTCGACATGGTAACATAAATTATCTCACCATGTCGACTTCCTAAATTAGGATGTTGACATGGTAACATAAATTATATCACCATGTCGACTTCCTAGGAATAGGATGTCGATATGGTAACATAAATTATCTCGACATGTCAACTTCCTAAGCAAAGGATGTCAGCATGATAAGATAAATTATTTAACCATGTCGACTTCTTAAGGAAAAGATGACAACTTAGCCAGATAAATTATCTCACCATCATGACATGAAGATTGGCACTTTAGGAGCTCCGTAATCATGAGATATTGATTAATCGTATGAACCGTTATTTCAAATCTCGGTTAATTAGTTACGAATGTTGGTTCCAACCGATGTAATTATCTCCCAGTCGTCTATGGGTTACTTTTTAATACATTTATAAACAGAAATTTTGTCTAGCTATTTTTGATGAAGTTTGCATCCCCTCCTAACAGTTGACCCGTGGGGCTATAAAACTGGATGGCATGGTCTTTTAACTGTACATAGTATGGCTCATGATTTATTCGTATATACCTATACCTGATATGGTTGAAGATTGCCATATCGTAAGTCTTATGTGAAACTGACATTCATTTCCGATGTCCCGTTCTTGAGATATCAGCAATCGAAGTCGACACATTTTCTACAAAAGTGATCTAATAGCAATAAGGCGTGATGTCAGGTATTCACATTGACGGCCAATTTTTTGTTGCTCTTTCAAATTTAATACCAATTTGATAGCCTCATTAATCAATGCAAGGTCAATCTTTCTACCAAAAATGAACTTAACGCAATCAGGCGTTATGTCAGGTATTCACATTGATAGTCAATGTTTTGTTTTTCTTAAAATTCAGTACCAATTTGATAGCCATTAATTTATTCAAAGTCTTGCTTCAATTTTACTCTTTTATAGAAAATGTGTCAACTTCCTTTGCTGATATCTCGAGAACCAAATACTGGACTTGAATGACCTTTTCACCAAAATGTTTAGAATAACTCTCACTGTGCAACATTAAACATCTTGTGGGTCCTGGACTTTTCTTTTAAGGCGTTTTACTTGTGCCATTCAGAAATTGCGGTTTCGACTACCATCTAGCCTGCGTAGGGACTTACCCCCTGGACAACAGTACTACCCCCTGCAGGACCCCACTGGAAATATGCCTTTTGGATACACCATCTCCCTAAGACAAGAACCTGGACCACACCCATAGGATCTCGCTCTTCACGTTCAGCTTAACGCTGTGCTCAAATATTTTTGACACCCCAACACTTTCGTTCCCCCTCAGTTCGCCCTTCCAAATTTTGACGTTCTTGTGCCCCCACTGTGTGTTTCATAAACTGTGACAAACTGATATATATGTGTGTGTATATATATATATATATATATATATATATATATATATATATATATATATATATATATATATATATATATATAAGTAATGATTAAGTAAAAGATCCACGTGTACTCCTGAAGATATAAAATTAGAGGAAAATCCGAAGAGACAAAGATGGACAAAAGAGAGTACTAATTTTTTGTAGTCAGATATTTCCGCCCCACCTGGGGCCTTCCTCGTTAAGCTGAACGTGAAGAGAGAGATCCTATGGGTGTGGTCCAGGTTCTTGTCTGATTTGTCACCGAGGAAGGCCCCAGGTGGGGCGGATATATCTGACTACAAAAAATTAGTACTCTCTTTTGTCCATCTTTGTCTCTTCGGATTTTCCTCTAATTTTATATATATATATATATAAATATATATATATATAAATATATATATATAAATATATATATATATATATATATAACCGTAATAGTAAAAATTAATTAGTAATGTCAACCAGGCAACGGTAAAGTGCTCAACCCTGTGAAGGGAGCTGTAATATTGAAAAGGTTGCAATAAGTTCTTACAACATAGCTTTACAGAACTGTTTCGTAAGGGCCAATAATGTAGGTCCTCACTCCTCAGAAGCCTGAAGTAGAATGATGTCAATAACGTTAAACACGTATATGTTCGCTGCTTTTGAACGTGTCCGTTTTTAAGCACGTGTTGGTTCCGTGTTCGATGTGAACAGGCACGAACGGTGTACAGCGAGCCAAGATACATTACCTATTAGAATAATTACACAGTAGATGTTTGTTCCTGTGTCTACAAGAGCTTACCAGTTCGTTTCTTTTATTTAGAGTTGCTAAGGAAGGTTTGAGTATGGGAGCCCCGAAACGAAGACGAAATAGGAACATAACCTGGTTCAACCCCCCGTTTAGTGACAGTGTCGCAACCAACATTGGCAAGAAATTCTTTAACCTCTTGGACAGCTGCTTCCCACCTGGGCACCCACTACATACTTTACTCAACAGGAACACGGTGAAACTGAGTTACAGCTGCATGGCAAACATAGACCAAATTATATCAGCGCACAACAAATACATACTGGCGAAACAGGTAGTACAACCAGCAACGCGAAGCAACTGCAATTGCAGAAAGCAAAGTGAGTGCCCATTGGAAGGCAACTGCCTCACGAACAACATTGTGTATCAAGCAACTGTAACACGCCACGACAACAACAACGAAGAAACATACATTGGTCTAACAGAGAACACATTCAAAACAAGATACACCGCCCACAAGTCTAGCTTTAAACACAAAGACAAAAGACACGCAACTGCACTCAGTGAATACATCTGGAAACTAAAGGATACAAATGTGGAACACTCCGTAAAATGGAAACTAATGAACAAAGCTCGAGCATACTCCACTTCATCTAAAACTTGTAATCTCCGTCTGGAAGAAAAGTTCTTCATTATACTCAAACCTTCCTTAGCAACTCTAAATAAAAGAAACGAACTGGTAAGCTCTTGTAGACACAGGAACAAACATCTGCTTGTAATTATTCTAATAGGTAATGTATCTTGGCTCGCTGTACACCGTTCGTGCCTGTTCACATCGAACACGGAACCAACACGTGCTTAAAAACGGACACGTTCAAAAGCAGCGAACATATACGTGTTTAACCTTATTGACATCATTCTACTTCAGGCTTCTGAGGAGTGAGGACCTGCATTATTGGCCCTTACGAAACAGTTCTGTAAAGCTATGTTGTAAGAACTTATTGCAACCTTTTCAATATATATATATATATATATATATATATATATATATATATATATATATATATATATATATATATATATATATATATATATATATATATATATATATATATATATATATATATATATAGTAGGTCGAAGTTGGTAGATCGAAGTTAGAATGTGTAGGTCGAAAGTCTTTCGACCTATATATATATATATATGTATAGGACAATACTGTGGCATTTGATTTTCATAGCCAAAAGGTGTTCCTCGCTCTTTGTATCAAATGTTTTCGCATTTTATCTCTTTCCTAATTGCCTTTATCAATTGCATCTTCTTGTCCGTCAGAGTGCATAAGTGCGGAATTGCTTCGAACAATATTCATTATCTTTCAAATTTACCAACATGTATCACGAATTGTACCCTTATTGTCACATTTATCTGTTTAGGAGGTCAGTTTAGTCATAAAAGTATTTTAAATTGGGTCCCGAAGCGCTCTAGATCTCTGTTCAAATCAACTATTTGACTCTGCTACTATATATTAATAGATGTTTTTAGAATCTCTGGGGACTACTTGCCTCTGTCTTTGAAATAGAGAATAAATAGAAAATTGACAGAAATAGAAATTTGATGGGAAGATTTTTAAGTTAAACAAAATAAAAATCCGATACTTTCTCCTTTTTACTTTTCCGTTTTTCTTCGGAAGAACCAGCACCTATTTACGAGACCTAACACACGTAACAGGGTGGAGGGAATACTTGTTGTTGATATACGGGGTCACAAATATATGAATTAATTAAACGTCTAGTAAATATTAGTATGGTTAGGCGGGAAAATTTTAATACAGATAATTATGAGGAGGAAATGAACCCCTGTCATACCAAGCAACATAACGGATTCTACAAGATAATAATCTTAGCATAATCATACTTGTCATGATGCGGTTGTAAAAGTTGTGGTCATATCGTGATTGACTACTGCATATGAATTTACAGTAATAATTTTGTTTCTAAAATCGTTATTACATAAATAGAATAAGTAATCGTTGCGGTGTGGTCATGGCTTTACACCTGAGTAAAAATGAAAGATTAAATTTATCAATTTTATGAAATTTTGTAACGGAAAATACCAAACAACACTAGTTAAACGATAAATACAGGAAAGAAACGTTTGTTAACGTTGAACGTCATAAGGAACCGTTTTAATACCGTTTGAAATAAAAAAAACAAGCGTTGAAAAGACTAATGTCTTTAAGATGCTCTGGCCGCAAAATAGTCCCAAAATAGTAAAATCATCGCTCATTCACCTATCAATAACCTCTGAAGATGTATTACAAAATACCTCTTACAAAAAAGGTAAAACTGGGATCGAGTCACTTTCCCTGAAGTTAGCAAATTAGGACAACAACGCCACATGATTGAAAATAGCCATTCCTGCATTCGTTCGACGAGGTATACTAATTCAGATTGGGAGTCTGCGCTTTCCGTTGTTACAGTCAAGTCTGGACAGGAGTCGCGCAACACTGCAAGTGTATCTCACAGGAAAACTGTTGGAATCCCCCCCCCCCATACAAATAGCATAGAGACTCTAGTCTTGACTCGAGTCAAGTATGATCGTCACTTAGCTCGAGTCCAGTCAATCACTTGTCTCGAGTCGCTAAAATAGACGCAGATGAATTGCCGTGCCGAATATAAGATATCTGGCTACATCTGTGTCTATTTTAACTGAACTTAAAATTACAAACCAGTGTGTGGGTTAATTTCAATAATAATGACTCTGAGGTCTCCCTCCTGCTTGTAACCACGGGCTTTTGTTTCGATAAGCGTTTTGTCAAACACTATGGATATGCGTAGACGGTAAACACAAATAGAATGGCCAAAAGTGTGGGAGATAAAACAAATAATAACAAATTACTTTTTTTTTCACATCCCCAAATATCATGTAAGGATGTAGAAAAAATAATACAATACATAAGTATCTAAATCCGTTTTCAGCTGTAGTGGCTTAAACTTTACGCCAATTAATTTAACATCTTGCGTAATTTCCCCCTCCCCACCTTTTTATTTAAAAAAGTCACTAAATTCTGTAAAAACTTTTCTCGCCCACCACAATTCATTAGATTAATTCTTGCAAAGCAGAGTTTCCTACTCTCTGTATTTTTTCCTTTTTCAACCTATCAAGCATATACCGTACAAGGTCTTCTCTCCTTATAGCTTTATTCTAATTTCTTGGAAAATTTTGCTCAAATTTTTTCTTCATTTCTTTTCTTCCTTAATACTTACGTTTCTAATTGGCCTTTCTTCCCACGCATTAGCGTTGATACCGTTGACTTTAATTATTCCTATAAATAAGGATCTACTCTCTCCATTACACCCGTTTTTGTTCTTTTGATTTCTTAGTGAAACATTATTGCTTGTTTATTAATAAAAAGGTGGTAGAAAAGCTTTAGTTTGGCAAATCAAATTTGACTCTAAAACTATAGACACAAAAACAATACACACGCCTACGAACTTTTACCCTTGAAGTAAGGCTAAAAAGAAAGAGATGAATTATTGTGATTATTCGTTCAATAGGACGCCGTCGTTGAAAAACAAATCAGAAGGAAAATAAAACAGAAACATTAATTTATGGATTAAGTAAATTACATATCTCTGAAGGAAAAAGAACTTGTGTAAATGACGTCACGGAACAGCAAGTACACCCTCTATAGCGGCAAGTGCACATGAACCCAACTTGCACTGACAAATTTTGGCAGCTGGTTTTCGTATGCCGAGCGCGTGCAAATTCTATGTCGCATGTGCCATTGCCGCACTGCTTTGCCTTAAAGCGGCTCATTGAGTTGAATCATGGATTCAACAATTTTCTCCAAACCTGTTAAATTTTCTTCACATACTTATGATAAATGGTCCAACTAAGACAAACTCCATATCCTACTTACAAATAACTGTTTTATGTGTGAGTATTCAACAGCTCAATTCGGTTTTTAAAATTTGTGACCAGACACTTTTTCAAATTATGCACAAAACCATTACAGGTCAAGGACACCACAAAAATTTTAACTTTTTCCAGTAACTATTGGATATGAAACTTGACTCATTATGCTAACTGTTAACATTGTCATGGGGCAGAGACCCTTTATCACTCTCTTTAATTTACCATCTCAATGAGCCGCTTTCAAAAAGCCCTGTATGCGTGACGTTACAGAATAGAATTTACACGCAGTCACCCCAAACGCATTTCGACACTTCACGTACAGGTTGCATGTCTTCTTTCTCCCCCTACAAATATCTACACACACACACACACACACACACACACACATATATATATATATATATATATATATATATATATATATATATATATATATATATATATATATATATATATATATAACATGGTGAAGTCCGTGCGTTGGTGGAAAATAAATACACAAAATAAGCAGAAAAAGAGCAATGCCTCTGCCACCAACCAAGAAAAACGAAAACGATGGTACATTCTGTAATCCCGTGCTTTATAGATGAACAAAAAGCAAATAGTAACAAAATACAGAATATGTACAAACTGAACGTTTCGAACCTCCTAGATTCCTTATCGACAGTATAATGGAAAGCTTAACAATGTTACGGAGAGAAAAGTACAAGCGACCTGATCAGCGGTCACGCTTGTTGGCCATGAATGAAAGGTCACGGTTAAGACCGTGGACGTGATTCTCACACCTGAAGATTAGCCTTAATTCTTGTTTTTTACGAATCTCAGTTGTAGAAAAGCCTCCCAACAATATCGCGAATTTTAAATCGTTCACACTGTGGAGGGGTTTGTTGAAGTGTTCTGCGACAGGGAAGCCGGTGCTTTTGTTACGAATGCTAGATTTGTGGTTGTTGAATCTTAGCCTAAATTTGGAGGAGGTCTCACCTATGTAAGAGATCGTCGGACACTTGTCACACAAAAGAAGGTAAATGACATTGGAGGAATTACAAGAGTATTAGCTGACAACAATTTCTATTCTCTGCAGCCTTCAGATCAGACTACAGTAGTCATGAAAAAGCTTAGATCTTTTGTCAAAAATCTTGAAATGGACACTCAAGAGGACATTCAAGAATTAATACCGCCCAATCCTCGTTCTGGGTATTTTTACTTGTTACCTAAATGGCACAAAATTTATTCTTTACTAGATAAAGTTGTATTAGATTCGGAAAAGCCCATTGATGACAGGAATGTAATTTTTCTAGCACGTAAGTACTGTGTAACCCCACCAGGTAGACCCATAGTATCAGGTATCAATACCCCCACCGAGTATCTGTCTGCATATGTTGACGGCTTTTTACAACCCCTACTCAAATCTATACCCAGTTATATTCAAGATACCACCCACTTCCTCAGGCGTCTCCAAGAAATTTCCCACATTCAAGCAGGTTCATTCTTGGTATCCCTTGATGTTTCATCATTGTATACTAATATCCCACATGAGGAAGGGATTAATGCCTGCCGGGAATTTCTTTTGAAGTACCACCCCCCTAGTAGAGCCAATGACTTAGCTTCCCTAATAGAGTTCATCCTCAAAAATAATTATTTTCAATTTCTTGATAAATTTTATCACCAAACCAATGGGACCGCCATGGGTACTAAGATGGCCCCAAGTTACGCTAACCTCTTCATGGCCTCTTTAGAGCAACCCCTCCTCGAGGCTTTCCCCAAGAAACCCTCTTTTTATGTTCGTTACATCGATGACATTTTTCTAATTTGGCCTCATGGCCTACAGGAATTACTTAAGTTCAAGGATTTTGTAAATTCTTTTCATAGTTCCATTAAGTTCACTATGGAATATTCACAAACTCAATTACCGTTTCTGGACACGGTTGTGCATGTCACAGGCTGTTGCCTTAAGACTTCGTTATTCACAAAACCCACGGACAGTCATTCTTATCTACATTTTGGCAGTTTCCATCCTTCTCATATCAAACATTCGATCATTTTCAGTCAATTCCTAAGAATCAAACGTATCTGCTCTACCGAAGCCGACCAACTACGACACATGGTCGATTTTGCTGGATACCTTTTACATAGGGGGTATCCTTTTAAACTTATTGACTCTTACTTCAGTAAGGTCCAGCAGTTAGATAGAAACAATCTGCTTTGTTACCGTGCCAGGAATGAAACTAAACGAATCCCCATTGTAGTTACCTATAACCCTAAACTTTCCTCCCTACTCAAAAGAATCAAGACTTCGTGGCGAAATCTCAGCCTAGACCCCACTATCAGAGATATTTTCAATGAACCCCCAGTTACTGCTTACAAGCAACCGCCCAGTTTACGCAGAATCTTGGTTCACACCAAGCTCAATCCTTCCCTGGCTCCCCCTCCCAGAGGTAATTTCCCTTGTGGTAGTAGTCGTTGCCAAGTATGCAACCATATGATCACAGAGCGTACAGTGCACATCCACCCCAAGGGAATTCAATTATCACCGGGCCCGTACTCTTGTAATTCCTCCAATGTCATTTACCTTCTTTTGTGTGACAAGTGTCCGACGATCTCTTACATAGGTGAGACCTCCTCCAAATTTAGGCTAAGATTCAACAACCACAAATCTAGCATTCGTAACAAAAGCACCGGCTTCCCTGTCGCAGAACACTTCAACAAACCCCTCCACAGTGTGAACGATTTAAAATTCGCGATATTGATGGGAGGCTTTTCTACAACTGAGATTCGTAAAAAACAAGAATTAAGGCTAATCTTCAGGTGTGAGAGTCACGTCCACGGTCTTAACCGTGACCTTTCATTCATGGCCAACAAGCGTGACCGCTGATCAGGTCGCTTGTACTTTCCTCTCCGTAACATTGTTAAGCTTTCCATTATACTGTCGATAAGGAATCTAGGAGGTTCGAAACGTTCAGTTTGTACATATTCTGTATTTTGTTACTATTTGCTTTTTGTTCATCTATAAAGCACGGGATTACAGAATGTACCATCGTTTTCGTTTTTCTTGGTTGGTGGCAGAGGCATTGCTCTTTTTCTGCTTATTTTGTGTATATATATATATATATATATATATATATATATATATATATATATATATATATATATATATATATATATATATATATATATACATACATACATATATATATATAAATATGTATATAAATATATTTGTACTTTAATTAGCCCTTTCTTCGCGATAGTTTGCTTTCTGTGTTTTGATTAGGCCAGTGCTAAGTTCGTTGCACTTTATCCTAGTCTAGGTTTGATTGCTTCTCTTGCTTAGTTAAGCGTATCCTTTAGATTCGTTTTATCTTTTTATCTTTCTTGTTTTGTTGTATCAGTTCTACGTTTTCTTACCTTGTTTAAGGGTTTAAACCCGACACATTGTAATTTAAGAGAATTTTTTATGCATAGTAGTCACCATGCTTTCGACATCTATATATTTGTTCAACTAAATTCAATTAGGGGAAGGCATGGTTCCATGTCTCCCTATGGCTCCGATTTTTGTGAGTTTTACTTAAAATATCCTCCATCTTTGGTCGGAAAACAAAAATGTGCCAACCGGTGTAAACATATGATTTGTATCGTAGGAATACTACAATTAAAGTTATACTAAGTATTCCGTGACGTCACACCCGCAGACAGCTTTTATCGGATACTCGTATTCCGATAAAATCTTCTTGTCAATGTGACGTCACGAAATAATTAGTTGACATTTCACTTTCGCGGTCTCCTTATGAGGATCATATATTTGCACAGGATGATAATTGTTTGGTTCTTCCCGCCAATGGATGATGGAGATTTGAAACAAAACTCACAAAAGTCGGAGCGTATTCCGATCCGATATCGCTGTAATGTAACCTGCGCTTTACAGTTTCATTCAGAAGCACTTATGTATTCAATGACAGTGTGTTCTTTAAAGAGTTTCAAACTCGCAAAGAGTGGACCACTGGGGAATTTTTGTCCACTTTTTGAAACGATTTGGGAGCTATAACTTCAAACCTTTTTTGGCTCACAATCTTAAAGGAAGAAAGAAATACGTATACCCGACTTGTTAACTTAATTAAGAGCGACAACGATTTACCCAGATTTCTCATTCACTTCTGGGTTCCTATTCTGTTCCTATTCTTTTATCTCCAAGAACTCTCAAATCTGTTCGGAGATTGCGTGATGATGAACATACAATCTCATTTCGAAAATGAAATTTTATCCCCGAGAGAGTGAAAAACACTCAGGAAGCGCATTCGCCTTCTGTGCTGAACTTTAATCACATTAAGTAAATGGATTTGTTTTTTTGTTTTACATGTTCTCGGAAGGACTCCCCGATTTATAGAAAACCAAGTTTCTTTGGTTCAAGAGAAATAAAAAAGAATTTATGGTTTCTTTTCAAGCTATGTACAATAACGAACATCACAATTAAGCAAAGTGCCTTCAAGTATGTTGATCGTGGGCAAAATAAATATATCATAATTAAACAAATAGCCGACTGACTAGGTGAGCCCTTGGAGAGAGTATAGTTATTGCAGCAAACACCGTCTGAAAATTTCATGAAATAATTTTATCCATAAAATGGTTAAACTTTAACCATTTCATATCCAAAAGGCCCAGCAATTTGTTGAAGGTCACTGGAGTACATCTTACGTGATTGTATACGAATGTAATAGATGAGATGGAAACTGAAAGTATATCAGAATGTTAACAAGGAAACCCAGTAGCTATCTCCCAGCTATGCAGTACATTTTCATATAAATTTATATAGAGGGCTTGGGCATATAAAAGTCATGCAGTAGAACTGAGCCTGTTTACCGCGTGATTTATATAGAAGGTTTGAATTACGTCACGGATGCGACATGTTGGAGGACAATAGTGCAAAGTACACACGGCTTAGTGCTGAACGAACTGCACAGTGAGTAGACCTACTGTGGTATACGTGCTGTTAACAAGCGTGTTGAGTGTGATGTACTACGTAATTTACATGTATTCCAACATGGCCGCTATGTAGTATCGTGACGTCATATAAAAAACCTCTTTTGCTAATTGACATTGTTCAGTAATTAATCACCTTAAACCGGTACTATAATCTATTCCAGTAACCAAACCTTGAGAGGATATTATACATAGTACTCATGGTCAAGTTTGACCCAAGTGCCTGTGTTTAATGAGTCAAAACGAATCTATACTCAATCATTTAAAAATTAGCATGAGTGTTAATGAAATATCATTGTTATGATATGTATCTTCCTTCTTAAAGTAAAAAAACACGAATATCACCCGAGCGGTGCAGAAGTAGAGACCCTGTAAATTCCAACATTTATTCACGGCGTGGAAAAGACAGCTAGTTATCTGACCGACATGAAACACCTTCGGTTGGACCAGTGGCGGAGGTACGGCGGGCAAGAGGGGGCATTTGCTCCACAGATTTTGTCGTTACCCCCACTTTCCTCCTTACCCAAATTAGGTCAGTTAGAAGTTGGGTTAACCGAAAAAACGAACAATATACATCTCCCGAGATTTAGCTTTTCATCCAGAAATAAGCTTAAATCTCAGAGCTTCCGGAGACTTCACCCCTGGGCTGCAACCCCCAGGAACGGGCGCTTTGGGCTCGGTTTGCCGCTGGGCCTGAAAATCTTTGCCCCCAACATTATCTTTTGGCCTTTGTTTGCCCCCTAATTTTGACATTCTTGGTTGGACCGTCACTGGGTTAGACCAGTCAACTTTGCCCCTTTGCCACAATATGTATTAGTAGGCACCAAAAAAAGTCACATGTAGAGAGTAGTCATTGATAGTGAAATGAATTATGCCACCGATTCTGAAACCTCTAGACTAATCTTTTTGAGATAAGTCCCATCTTTCCTAAAGTTTGGACAGAAGCATCTTGTATTTGCAAAAGTAAGCAACAGGTCGTGAGTGACACGTATGCCACCATTACCCATCGGGAGTATTTATGGCGTCACATCACTTGTTTATGAGTATCTCTTCTGCACCGGTCTAGTGTTATTACGGCCATGTGAAGAGCCAGTTACGTGAACACGAGTGTCCGCCTGGGACGTTTCTGGATACAGTGTTTCTGAATTGTCAATAACGGATCAGTGTTGACCTAGAGTACTGAAATACCGTCTCTTAAAAGGGAGGATATCTCTTTCCTCTTATCTCTTAATGGATTCATTCCTCTTTTAGCCGTAAGTAAAACCCATTGCAATCAATTACTTTAATGCAGTTTGATTTTGCTATTAGAGACGCAACGTTGAACATACAACTGGATCTTATTTCTGAAGCTCTCGCTCATCTTAAACTCAAGTCTATATAAATTTTTTAACATGATACACATTTTTATCGAACGTGCTTAGAATTTGTTAAAGTTGAAGCTAGGCTGCATGGCACTGACTTTTGATGATATTGGGTAAACAACAGAAATGTAAACATTTACGGATTAAATAAAAATGACACCATTGGCAACATCACTGAAATGATGTGGAGATCGGATCATTAACATTCAGAAATTAAACAACATCACTGAGGACATAATGATGTAGATTTAAAGATTAAAAAAGGATGTACCGTGATTTTGCGCAGGATAATGCACGAGGTGTCCACGCAAGCTGCACACGAGGGTGCAAGCCGAGTGCATCCAAAGAGAGCACTAAAGCCGGGTTCGCTCAACAACGAATTCGGATCAGATTCCGATCCGATTTTTGTGAATTTCTTTTAAAATCTTCTCCATCTCTGGTCGGAAAGGGCATATTTGCAAACCTTTGCAAATATGTAACATGCATCAGAGGTTTATGAAAATGAAATACAAGTTGATGTTTTCGTGACGTCAAATCGACAGACAGCTTTCATCGGACACGTTTAATACGATAAAAGCTGTCTGTCGATGTGGCGTCACGAAATGAGTAACAGAAATTTGAATTTCGTGGTCCTTCGATCCAAATCGTTTATTTTCAAAGGTTGGCAAAATTTGAGTTTCAGCCAACCAGAGATTGAGAATGTTTTAATAAAGACTCACAAAAGTCGCTGCGCATGTTGTGACCGCGGCTTACCAGCGGAGTTTTGATTCATACACCATGAGGTTTTTGATTGAAAAGACTGAACGGAGAATATTGTAAATGATGACATTAAAAACAAAATGCCGAATAAAATGGAGAAGCCTAGATAGAGTGGTTTATCGATTACGATGGGTTAACTCCGGGATCACGCATGCAGGTCACCTGATCGAGATGAACCAATACAAGAGGAATATCATAGAGTATGAATGAACATAAATTTATCACAAATGCAAAATATCAATGGTAAGATGCATGGATCGCATCATTGTTAATATTCATTCCTTTTACTCCTCAGCAAACAGTCGAGCAAGAGAATAAACCTCGGGAAGTCCTCTCGAATGAGAATACGTCCCAGATAGGATACAACACTTCAAGACATGTATTCATCATTCCAGAAAGTTCTAATTCTCGTAACCTAATTCTATAGTCCCTTCCACACCTGTCTCAAACTCATTCCCATCCAGCTGTCCAGACGTGGTTCCACTTTATTGCTTCAGAAAAAAAAAAAAAAACTGTTACCCAGTTATTCTAATGTTTCAACATAATGTGACACGGGTTCCAACCAAGTTGTCACAATGTTGTAAGATCGCTTTCTCACACTCAAGTTTCAACCCTTTATTTATAAAGTAGAACAATATGTTGTTACAACAGTATGTCAACATAATGTAACAGTGAGTGCAAAAGATTTTTTTTCTTCAAGTTGAAATCCTTTACTGACAAATCCATTGACACACACAGCAGTACGTCATCGCTGTGTATTTTACTAAGATTAGTTATCAAAACTTAGCACGATCGACAATGAGTTGATGATTGAAGACACTGAATCCCCAAACACGTCTTTAAGGTGTTGCAGAATGTCCCTCTTTTACTATCGATAATGACGAAATTTGTGTTTCATGGGTGGCGTTAGGTGAGAAAAGGTGGCGGAGTAAATAATCTTTATGCGAAAACTAGTTTCCATGACGTGGTGATTTGACTTTGTTTTCAAGGAGGACAGTTTATTGGGTAAAACACCAACTTCTTAAAATAATTTGCAATGGAGCAATTAATTCTTTATTGCAAATCTTACCAAATTTTGGGAGGGCAAAATTTGGCGCCCTTTTTTATCCAGACTTCTTATTTACGCCCCGTTAATGGATACATCAACCTCTCCCCGCGTTGAAAAAATCCTGACACACCTTCTGTTACGTTTTACTTTATGGACGTCTATGCAGTGTTTCACTGTCACAACCTCCGCCCCTTTCTTGACTACCAAAAACTGGAAAGAAGGCCGTGATCGGGCCAATTTAAACCAGTTAGATAGAAAATGAGATTTGGAGCATTATCTAACTGTTGGGTAAAAACTGTTGTGTATAGTACATAGGCCTATAGCTAGAGGTAGCTGACGACCAAATTGATGAAGTTGACTTTTCCCCACAAGTTGGCGTGGATAACCGACTCTTGCGTCGAGAGAAAACCTCCTGTAACAATCACAGGAGTACTCATAAAGTCAGTAGCGTAGCCAGGATTGTGTCATGGGGCTTGGGATTGGGGCTCGACATGAAGGTAAAGTCTAAGGATAGAGAGAAAAAAAACGCCTTTTTAGGTGTTTGTTGCATTGCAAGGTTGAGTCATGGGGGTTCTAACCCCAAAACTACCCGTGGCTACGCCACTTCATGAAGTTATAAAGAGAGTACGGAAGGTTTATTGATCTCTTTCCTGGGAAACCAACGTTCGACACATTCGATAGCTTACTGTTAACTCTTGACCACATTAAAAGGAAGTGCGTCTCTGTCACGCCACACCTGGATTCGCCTGTGACAGTATAATCATTTCAAAAAGTAGCAGTTATTCGTAAAATAATTTAGGAGACCATGAGAGATATATTACCCACATTTCATCGCACTCTGTAATCATTCTCAATTTCTATTGATCTACAATACGGTCAAGTGACCGTGCGTTTTCCCGAGATGAAAGAGAGATGAAATGGATAACGCACTCTCGCACTCACCACTCCATTATAATTGGGGTTGTGCTGTTTAACAGTGCTTTTTAACAAAGGAACATTTACATGATGTGCATGGATGAATAAGGTTAAACAATAATGACCTAATTGACAGAATAATGAACTTTAAGGGTTAATGCCGTCGGTGAGCTGGGCACGATCGAGCGTGGCTTTGCGATAACGCCTACCGTGTATATTATCTAAATTATACGCGATTCCTCGCTGTTTACGCCTGTAAAAAATTGTATTCATTGTTGCTTATGAAATGCTGTAATTTAATTCTAAATTGTTTTTTATATGAGTGTAAAAAAAAAAAAATTGTAGATATTTACCAATTTGGAAACTACTTTAAAAACTCAGAATTCTGATGAAATTCTTCAACGACGAGCGTCAAGTCAAAGATTTTAAATAAACAGACACAAATTAAATATACATTAAAAGATATGATGCAGGTACAGTTTTGGTGAATTTTAAAGAGTTTGAGAAGCACCTCTACTGTTTTTACTCGCAGCATTAGACAAACATCTCAAGTAGCTGTCGCTCGACAAGTAGTTTAACGTATGTGAACAACTAAGAAAATAAACCTCAGAATTACGACCCTCTGCTATATTATTAGTATTCTTCCGGAGTAAAAACTGCAATCTCTCGACACCTCCAATCCTTGTCGAACCTGCAAAATGCCCCTCACCACGGCCTTGAATTGCTTTCAATCAAAACTTTATGAACTCAAATGTAAATATTAAGAAGTCTGTCGTCGTTGCCTGCAAAAATATTGCTCTTGTTGAGAAATATTGTCTTTGAGCACATATGAAATGACTGTTTGCCCAAACCTATTAGGCATATTACATTGCCTTCAGTGAATAAAATATACCGTAGTAAAGTATCTACTCCTGGAGTTAAGTCTTCCTCGTGATTATTATTTTAAAACATTCTGAGATTAACGGATGAATTTTCTAAGCGATACTTTCTCATTAAAAGCATACAAAACACCAGGAGGGGTTAACATTTAATAGCGCGAGAATGAAGACAACTGATGTCAAAAACTGCAACATAAGGACCAAGTCTGTCATTACTGGATTAACATTTAATCTCAGTGCGCATGTTAATCATAAACGGCGAAGAGTGAAAATTCACGAAGTGCGGACGTACTTTGCATTGTATTACGAACAGGTTATAGGCAGAATATCAAACATAAAATACTGAGTCGACTCCCCTGGTTTTCAGCTGTATGTTTCCGTAGGTACAGTTAAATAAATATTTTTCACAAGTACTTAACTTAAAGGGCCAAACAGAGTTTGTTTTCATAATTTTCTCATTTCTTTAATTCTGCACTGCATTTTTTTAAATTGACTTAAAAACTAGTGAAAATGATCCGTGTTCACAATCTAACGTCGTGATTGGTTATAATAAAGTGGAGGATATCTATAATCTTGTATCTGTGTGGATTTTTTACCCGACAAATGTTCAGAAATTCTCATTAAACAGTTATAAACACAAAATTGGCAGTTCTTCTAAGCCGAGAGACCGTTTCAATGTCCCTATATTCTGGTAAACATTCAGTTCAAAGGGAAAACAAGATTGTGACACATAAGGGTAATTATCCTCTGTTTAACTCTGATTGCACCGTTAAAGGAGAAGTTTAAGCAGAAATATAATTTCAGATGTGAAAGAAGATCCAAATCTACACTGTGTGGTGAAAGTTCCATTTCAAATCGGACATGCATCTCTCGAGATATCAGTAAATGAAGTCAGTAGTATTGGTGTTCCAAAGTGAGTTTGTGGGTAGCAGAACTTATATCACTTCCTCACATTGACAAAGAATGCTTTGTTTCCTTTTGTTTTATCAGATTGTTGTGTTGACCTTGAAGTTAATTAGAATAGGACATCCCTGTGGTGGATGCAAAGTTTGTAAAGTTCTCATGCCACTTATGCGATCGCATTTCAACAAGTGGGATTGCTGAGGAGAAAATGGACTCTTCAGTTTAAAGAAAAACAAAAGACTGCGCTCTTATGTGGGGATCTGATGCCATATGTGCTTTTTCGCAAGTTCAATTTTTGTTGAAAATGTGAAAACTTTAGGCCTACGTGCTCATATCATGAGGACAACACAAACAATTTCAATGAAAATTTCACCAAAATACTCATGAATAAGCACCCCCTATCTATGAGCAGGCCAGGGTATTCATTAGATCTACATTTTAGTAATATATAGGTCGAATGATCAACCTACGGAATTGTCAAACGTACACTGCCAATCCAAAATGGATTCACTTCCCGTATTCTGTGTATAGGGAGCTTTAGATTCCACAACGCCGACGTCATCTACAACATAATGACGTCACCTCCTGTGTTGCCCTTGTCATTTCGCAACTAGGTGTAGCGTTATTTCGCGTTGTGCTCGAAACGGTATAGACACTGATGACGTAATTTCGATGTAGTTGAGGTCGGTTTCGTGAAATATTCTGTATTTATAGCTCCCAGATATCTTTGATGCACCCGCCACCAGATGGGTAAATGAGCTACGGCTAGTAAACTAGAACAGTAAATAAATTGCAACTAAGCTGAAATATCAAGTTTTATTTGAAACAACTCTGTCAACATAGCTCGATCGCTTATTATGGCAACTTCGTATGATTAATTACCTATAACCGTCATTGCGGTCGTTTAATACCTTCATTTGACCGTTCAGGTCATCCGCTTTCATTACAGACCTATCCACATTGTTCTGTATTTTAGTGAGAGAATCACTATTAATAACCTGAGTCAATAAATTTCGGTACTTTAAACTGTCTGCCAATTAGATTAACTGGATTTTTACGAGACCATTTCTGGGTAAATGATGAATCTCATGGAAAAATGTCAGCTCGTTGAAATTTTGAGATTTACGAGGAATCCGCCATTCGAATAAAACAATCCTTTCATTTTATAACTGTAATTTCCCTCGATTAGCCTAAAAATATCTGGTTTTAAAACTTATCTAAATACGGAGGAAACTGTTATAGGCTATACAAGGAAGTTGGCAAATACACCCAAAAAACAAACAAATAAATTAATGAAGTATTGCAGTCGTTTTATGGACGTGTTAAAACTGATTTCATTCTTTGCCTTTTTGGTTTAGTTAATTTATAAATGCTTGTAGATAAATAATAATATTCACTCGGAATTTGATTCGTGAAATCTTGATTGAATGAATTCTTAGGGAATCAGCATTCCTGAATTAGTAAAACGGGCACGCTCTTGTAGCACTCTGAATGCGCCTGGTAGGGAGAAGCAAAATAGCGAAAGACTGAAAATATGGTAAATAAAACAGACAAGCGATTTTAAGACAAAGTCTTGTTTGGGACAGTCCTAGTCCTTTGTCAATGCCTGATGAGAGAGTGACAAAGAGAAAGGAATCCTGAAAGCTTTTAAAAGATGGCGGCAATGGTTCAACTCATGTGGTAACAGGATAACATGCGAGCAGAGCATACGGCCCGGTATGTTGCACCTGCTATGCGCAGTCACCGTCAGTCTGTGTAAAGATTTTGCAGCGTGGCCTTTTTGGTAACGCTTAGACTTGTTCAAGTTGTAACAGATTTCGCAAGAAACGTAGTATTCCTGAAATAAAGCAATTTTATGACAAATTTAACAGCCATTTTGAAGGAAATTGATATTGTTATCTATTCATTTTTCCTGCTTGTTGAAATATTGCATTTGCCAAATTACCCAAATGACAGCTTCGCGGTAGCCATCTTGCTAAGCCTAAGTTTTCATTCCTAGTAAAACCATATTTTCCTCTGTAATATCACTTTTATTGATCATATCTTATTTAACAGATGGCTAAGTATAAACTTTCATGACTAGATATTGTACTACTCACTATGAAAACCTAATCTATGCAGACCAGCTTGTCCCATAGTGCTACTTCCGTATTGTCAGTATCTTCATGTATGGCAGACTTTTATCACAAGACAGGCCATTCATTTTCAAAGTTTAGCCTTTCGATAACCTCTCTGTACCCTGAAAATTTAAGCAGTTTCGCATTGACGGGCTCTGTGGATCGGAAGTGGAAAATACCAGCTTGATCTATTCTTGCAGAATTATTACTGGTTACAAAAATTGTCAAGGTCAAATACCGTTTTTAATGAACATTTGCAGTGTGTGCCAATAATATTATGGTTATGTATGTTACAGTATAACGTTTTTCTAAGGCTTTTTAAAGGTAATCACTCGTCACTCTATAGTAACTTTTACTGGGTAATCCAAAATTCTCAATGGGAACAGTCCTTTGATTGATATCAAATTAAAAAAGGCAAAGTACCTAATGCTATACAGCATGCACTGAGAGTGTTCTGAAGTTACACATTACTTTCTTTTATGATCATCAGGGTATGCCCTGAAGGAATAAGCTGGGACTGTCTGGATTGGGGCTAGTCTGCGTAGCAGATTTTAGGGTGGTTTGTGAAGCCTTAAAGGGGGAGAGAACAAACCGAATTCGCTCCGCGGGGTAGATTGGGGCAAGTTTTAGAAAGTTGCGGGAGGGTCTAGAAGTAGATTAGGAGAATATGGACTTTCTGCGGTGATGAAAAATTGAGTTTAAGGATGGGCAATTGAAACTATTATATGAGTATTAACCCTTTACCGTTGTGCTCCGATCGGGGCATATTTGCGCGCCTCGGGAGTGGGCGGAAAAGCGGACGTAGCCCGCCCCGCATCGGCTTCCGTAGGCCATTGACCCCGTGACCTTAAACTATTGTCTCTCTCGTTGTTGTGACCGAATTTTCGGGTAGCTACTCGCAGTTTTGAGCTCCGCGTGAAACAGTAAAGATGGGTGACAGCCGAGCTCTCCGCATGGGTCCAAAAGGACCCAAACAACGGTAAAGGATTAATAAAAAGCAATAAACTTGAATTGTGTCTTTGACAAGGATGAGTTTTTGCCTGTTGTGGATTGGGCTAGAAACAAGAAAGTTGCGAGAAGCGGAACTGTCTCGGCGATGCAGGAATGTTTTACTCCAGAATGGGGAACACTACCGTATTTGCTCCTTGACAGATAGGCATGAAATTTTACGATACAAGAACACGAGCACGTTTCATGTTGTGAACAGTAAAAAAATATAAATAAGTTCATATCCTTCGGGTTCGATCGGTTTCGCTACGGCTCAGTTTTAAGTTCCGTTTGGAAGTACGACCTCCCATGTAGCAGCCCCTTCACACATGCACGCTTGAAATACCGTGGACAATGCGTATTCGGACGCTACATGTGCGTTCGGTTCATTACGCATCACGCATCACGCATTTTACGCACACATGGAAACGATCTCGTTAAAATAACAATAATCGTTGTTTACACTTAATGCATTACGTTTACGCATTACGGATACATGGAAATAGGCGAGAGGCTTTTGCTCTGTGACATGTGACATCATATTCAAAAGGTCCACAATATCGAACGTTATATATAGACCATACTAAACCCGATTTAGCAGTATATGTGTTACCATGGATTTGCAACTCCCTAATTTTCAATACGTGCGTTACTTTCAGTTGAAATTCACTTTCAGTATGAGCAACTGCCAACTTTTAATTTAATTTTAAAATTTCGTGGATTTCATCGATCAAATTCTCAATCAAACTAAACCATTTCTGAGTTTTCCTTCACTTTTACAATTAAGAACAGAAAAAGAAGGAAATTCTTTGACTCTTAAGGGTTATCCAAACTTATTTCTTTGTCGAAGTCGTGTCACCAATTACTGCAATTTGCGCTTGCTTGTGATCTCAGTTCTACACTTTCAGCTGTTGCAAATCTCATGTTCATTCGTAATTTGTAATATCCTCAATTTCATTTAGTTCATTACGGTCACTACGGTCATGTAACATACAAGCGCACTTATACCTTGAGTATCTTATTTTACCCTGGTTTGTGAAGTGTTAATACGGTTAAATTTGCAAACGAAATTCTAGTCTATTTCTTAACAAATTGGGAGCCATACTAAGGCCTAAACTCCCTCATAAATGTTTCGGGGCACAATACCCTCCTTTGGCGTGGAGAAAGGTGTTGTGCACCGAAACTTTTACAGAGTGAGTTAACGCTCTTTTAGGCATTTGTATGGTTCCCAATTTGTTACGAAAAAGACTGTCGTATACGGCCTATTCTGGGATAAGGGACATAGTTATAAAATTTTAGTATTTCAAATAATATTGTTGTTTATGAATGAGCTTTGTGTGTGCTTTGTGCTTTGGAACTTGATACTTCCGGGATTATATTACTATCGTTGGATGCACTGGGGATGTGTTATCGTACATTGCCGGCGTTAACCCTCTGATCGTGTCGTTTCTTGCGATCCTTTATCGTTGTATATTTAAACCCTAAAATAAGCCCACGTGAATAAAATCGTTGTAATGGAAAATAAGCCTTTTACTTTCAGAAAAGTTAGTGTTAGGCTTATTATCTCAATTCTAAGGTTGATATTAAGGACAAACCTGAAATTATGACTGGTTATTCATGCTACTGAAAGAGTCAAAATGAGTCATTTCGACTGAAATTTTTAACTCCAAATTTAGATTGGTCCCTACTTTCACCCTAAAAAGAACCTTTTCTGTAAGGTTTGGGAGAATACAAAGTTCAAGAGCATGGTTAATCTGAATAATACAAACTGTTCTTGTCAAAATGAAACACATGTTGTTTCTGCATTACTCTGAAATCAACCTAGCTAGTACCGAATAATTTCATGTTATTGTAAGTTTAACCCATTAAATGTTCGACACAGGTCCCCGTTTATGGAAACAGAGTTTGCACTATTCTCCATTTATATGTAATATGGTTAAATTAGGGACGAGGCAATAATAAGAGACTGATTACATATACAAGTGAACGAGTGAAAATGAATAATTTTGACTGGAATTTTCTCTCCAATCTTAATTGGTCCCTAATTTGACTTTAGAGGAGTTCTGTTTCACTCTGAAGGTTTAAGAGAGTAATCAAGACCGAAAGTTCCACGAACCGAATAAAGTTTATGAGTTCCCCAACCCTTTACCCTATAGGTGACCCCATTCCAGGCATAGGCATCAGATCGGAATACCAATTAATATAACCCGAAAAGAAAAACAAATTTACTTCCGAACTTACAAAGCGGCATCTTTAATGTGTTTGGTTTAAACTCGGTCTAAATTTGTCTGTCGTCTGGATTAGTAATACCTACTTGTTTTGATTATAGCCAGGAGTGACAAATTTTCAAATGTTTTGAAACTCGGCCCCACGAGAAGTGCTGCGCGATCCTAAGGTTGGGAAATCATGCGATAAACTATCAATTATACCTAACAAAACAAATACTAAATGAAATTCAACTTTGTTCATGTCTCTGGCATTACTGAATTCTGCAAAGAGGAAATATTGGGCTTTGAAGCACAGTAGATATACGTTCAATCTAGTTCAGAAAAAAAAACTTCATAGGTTAGATCGGTGGAGTTTTACGGTCCCATTTTCCAACCAATTGATTCAAGTCGAACCGGGAACGGCCTTTTTATTAAATTGTTGCTCACTGGCTTGTTTTCCTTACTCCATTGCTTATGCTGAGCACCAAACACAATACAGCAGCGGGTTTTGTTTTTAAAGACCCATTCCTCTCACCCCAAACAGTACCAATTCTCCTTACCTTCTTACTGAAGTCCCTCCCACAATGTCTGAAATTCGTCCTCATCCAGATACAATCTCAGTTTATTGCTTCAGGGTGAGTATATAAATACTCTATTTATATTATCAAAACACTCTCAGTACCGTTCATGCTGTGTAATATAAGCTTTGGAACTCTGCATTGTTTGAATTAGCTGTCAATCAAAGAGCTGAGCCAATTGAGAATTTTGGTACCCGGGTTACAAAATTGTAGTTTGGGGTGAGAGGTTTGGCCCTTTAAAGTCTCCGGTATCATGTTCACTTTGCAAAGGTACATTGTGCGTAATTACGCATAATATACCCTTACGGCCTTAACAAAAGAAATCAGCTTGCTTCCAAAAAGCGTATAAATTTTGCCCCTTAGACGGTTAGGTATGGTACAAGTAGTTTTATGTGTCTATTGTTGTAGCTGTTAGACTCAACTGAGGAAGGTCGAAGACCGAAACGTTTTGAAATATTATCAAGCGGAGCTGCAAAAGTTGTGTTTCTTGCTATTTGTGTTTTTTGGTTATACTTTCTTTACATTATGAGAGAAACACCATCGCATCCTAATTTTTGGATCCTTTTGCGGAGAGCATATATATATATATATATATATATATATATATATATATATATATATATATATATATATATATATATATATATATATATATATATATATATATATATATATATATATATATATATATATATATATATATATATATAGAAAAGGTTGCAATAAGTTCTTACAACATAGCTTTACAGAACTGTTTCGTAAGGGCCCTTACGAAACAGTTTACCATTGCCTGGTTGACATTACTAATTAATTTTTACTATTACGGTTATATATATATATATATAGGAGGAGGTGAATTGCGAGTTGCTTCATCTGTTATTTGAACAAAGGCCAAACCAACTTGGCTTCATGGCTCAGTGGTTAGAGCGTCCGCACTAGAAAGCGGGAGGTCCCGAGTTCGAATCCCGGTGGAGTCAACATCGTTTTTTCACCTCAGCCAGATTTTCCAGCTTTACCAATTTGATTTATATTTGATTTATATATATATATATATATCATTTATATATATCATTTATATATCATTAAAAGTAATATATAAAAGGATAAATTGAAAATAATATATGGACTATCTCCCCAAGGTTCTAATGACAAGAAGAGACGTTGTTAAGTAAAAAACTGCTTTGTTGACTATTGTTGGGTAATAAACCATTGAGACTCCAAATTCGGAAAAACAACGGACGAGACGAATCCGAGTCGGTTATTTCTTGCAAATCTGGGGTCGAGTCGGGATATTCACTAACAATAATCCGACAAATGGGGTTTATTCCTTCACTACCACCCCAAAAATGTCCAGTTTGGAGTTTACTTTCTCGTGGCTTTTTAGTGACTTCTGCAAATCATTATTATAACGGCCGACGTGTAAGACGGAATTACCTAGTGTTTAGCCAATCAGAATGCAGGATTCTAAATAGCCAAACAGTAGAGGTGGTAGAATTTACAATATATCACAGTTGTTATGTATCGAGATGTCAAAGGCGGCATGAAGTTAAAATAATATGTACATGAGAGAAATAATTGGTAGAATATCAATCCATTTGCTGGAAAATGTGTTTAATATGAAAATGAAAATCATAAATGCCACGTTATAAATTCCGACATCTTTAAAGAAGTAAGTCTAAAAGCTGCAACTGATCCACCCAATCAAATTTTGCAACACAAATCAATCCATTTTGTAAAACTGGGTCTAGTGACCCAGTAGAATCGTTAGTTTTGTTAAATAAATTGTGTCTACTTGCCCCAGAAACCAGAGACAAACAAAGAGTTACCGTTTAAAAGGATAATGCTTGTTTATATCTACAGTTTGCCACAATATTAGTGATAATGCACATTGGAATTTAAAGTATCTATAAAAAATATATTCTTCCCTCTTTAGAGAAAATAGTTCAAAATTGTTTGTTTACGATATTTGGTATTCATTCTAACTTAGCAAAAGAGTTTAAGCTTCACAAAACAGAAAAGAATGAAAAAATGGGGAAGCCCAATTTTTTTTAAATGAAATTGTCATTTAAAGTGGATTGTATATAACTTTAACTTGGTTAGATGGTAGCTTTCGATTTCGGATTTGAAGGAAACATTTCAGCATTGATGGAATGGAACTTCTCAAACTGCCAGATTGGAAATGAATGTATAATCGAAGACCTGCAGTACCGAAAGCAATGTTTATTACTTCCAATGTTTCAATAACTGTATACAGGAACAAATTATTGATATGTTAAGTGGTTTTAGAACAAACTCCTGCTGCACTAAACGTAAAATATTAAAAAAAAAAAAACTCATAAAGAACTTACAGAAAAACATTAATTGGCAGCAATTTTCTGTAATCTTTACATTGCTACTATTTTGCTCTGTAAAAATTCAGCACATTCGTAAATTGTGTGTAGAATACGGACAAAAATTACGAAATTACATTAACTTATGACAACTCGCAATTGGTTATTCCGTAGAGTTAACGGATTCAAAGATACGAGTTACCGTACAATACATCCGTCTATGCACCGTATATGTTTTACCATCTATCACTTCGTGGATATATCAATATTGACCCCAACCCTGAAGATTTCATTACTTTGTCTATTGCCTTTCCACAAAACATCACTGCTTTCTTTTACTCTTTATTTTTTCTTTCTTGCTCGACATCTTCCCTTTTGAATCCGATCAAAACCTACACAATTCCTTCAGAAACTCTTCAGTCCTTCTTATGTCATTTCCGACGGATGCTGTAGTCACATTTCCTGTCCTTCCCTGTTGATATTTGGTCCTCCGAGGGTAATATTGTTACAAACGGCTTCCAAGACTTCCAAATACATTCGGCATTTTATTTACAGATCATAACAGTCGCCCCAAACTTAAAGGGCAGGAGCAGTTGCTCCAAACCTATTTTGAAACAGCAGCTAAATCTTACAAGTCTCGTCTTATTTCTCTTCAAAGTATCTTTTATAATATTTTAGGACTTTAATACTGCATATTCATCGCAAACCAAGTAGTTACTCCTAGCTAATTTCACATTTGACGAGAATATTGTCACACAACTTTCAAGAGCCAGTCATGAAAGCGTACAGCCTACAAAACTACTTTAAGTTTAGGACTGCTCTTGCACTTTAAGTTAGAAACAAAAGCTAAATTGCACTCACTTTCCCTTCATTCCTCTTTCAAGTTTCATTTCTCTTCCAAGTATCTCACTCTGTGGGCTGGGGGTTGTAGAATATGTCCACGTTATTCCCTGCCGTTCGTAAAAGGCGACTAAACGGGAGGACTTGAACACTATTGAACAGTATGATATTATATAACAAATTTGTGTTGGTGTGTCGTTAAATGTTATCTTACTATTAACTATTCTTCCAAGTATCTTTCATCTTTCATAACTTACTATTAGATATTAAAGGTAAATCAAGACGTCATTTGATTCTCAAGAGCCAATCATAAAGCACGATAGTCCACTAAGCTTATATAAACTTGGATTGCTACAGTCTCCCTTTAAGGTGACTAATCTGCTCAAAGACAAGTGGTAATTAGATTTATTAAATAACTCAACTTCATTAATTAACGTGCTAATTTGACACCCATGGAATAATACTGCACACATTTTCACTTCAGTGGAAAGACAATGTCACAGTATAGAATGCTGGATGAGTTCGCAACATAGATTCTGCACCACACAAATAACATGAAATTGTGATTTCATATATAAATTTAAAAGAATAAATTGATATTTGATATGCTAAAGGGAAACATATTCTGAACATTCTGGTGAAATTTCCATAATCTCGAGTGTGTGATTCTCGAGAAATTAGCAGTTGAAGTTGACCAGTTGATACTGTGTCTATGAACAGTGAACTTCGAGAAAGTGGGTGTTTTGTCATGGACTTGTGGATTTATATCGATAGCCAATGTTGCGGGTTTTTTTTTTTCGTTTTTTTTTTCAAAACATAAACGAATAGTCCAGAACCAATTTACACTTGATATGTAAAAGGGAAACATATTCTGAGCTTTCAAGCATTGACCATAAGTGCTAATAAATGACATAACACATGGTTTTTTCAAGTTCAGTTTTCATAGAAAATCTGTTAACTTACATTGAGTGCATAAAATAATTTCACGCCACTGAACCTTCGCCTCCCTTAATTCACATCAACGACGTTGAAATATTACTTCATTTTATTAATTCTTGTGTTTATTGCATGTTACAACCAGCATGACCACCGTAAATTGCATGGGCGATGCCAGAATCTAAGAACGTGGAGGGCACATGCAATAGCCTATGTCTATATCGGTTGGGTGGGTTAGTTAGTTTGTCAGTTAGTTAGATGGAGTTTTACAGCCCAGTTTCCAACCTATTGGTTCAAGTCTAGCAGGCCACCCCCTTTTTTCCAGTTGTGGCTCACTGGCCTGTTTTCCCTACTCCATTGCTTATGCGGGGCATCACGCACAACGGTAGTAGGTTCCTTTTTTCGGTTGGAGTGGGGCGTACAGGAAAGGTAATGCCACAAACACCTCCTAAATCAGGTGGTATTTCTGAACCTATATAAATTGATTTTTCTGTTTATTTCCACTTCCTTCAAACAAATCGCGTTTACATCCGTTTTAAAGTTAATTCATGTTATAGTTCAAATGTGATTCGGGACACGCCCCTATATATCTTTCCCATTGTGTTGCCACTGCTACCTCGCGCATTTCGCCAACATCCTCATTATGTTCTTGTTTAATGGATGTAATGCGAAACTTGGTTCCTTTTCAAAAAAACATTCTTTTTACTTTATGGACCGGAACTCGTTCCTGCGAGGTGAATTTTCAGTCAAACGGTCTTCTTCTGGAAAAGTATCATGCAAATGAAACGGTATCTCTAATTGTCCTAATTTTGCTTCTACAATTTAATTCCCTGTATTCATTTGATCTTTTCCGTCACGTATTTTAATGAAATGGTGGACTTTCAGACACGTCGGCAAAAAAGTGGCCTACTTTAAAGATTTTGATTATTTGGTTATGTCCTTAATAGAGAAAGAGACGCGGAATTTGAAAAAAAGAAACTCGTTTTGTCAATTAAATATATATGTATTCCAAGTTTTCCCAATTTCGGTCAGTTTTCTTCACTTCGAATTTTATTTTACATCGCACAATCGTGAAGAATGTCTCATCAATATTGTAAGGAGTTGAACTCGTCTAAACGTCCACGTGATTGATTTTAAAAAGGTCATATGTGTATGGGGTACGTAAGGTGTTTGACCAGGAAAATATCTCTGATTGACCAACGAACATTGTATAAATTTTCTCTGAAATTAAGTGTCTGAATGATGTATCAACAGATTGTTTTAAACTGGAGAGAGGGGTTGGGGAGGGCGTGCTGATCTTGCACTGAGGGATGCCCTCAGTCTTTGGGCAAACATGTTTGTTGAAGTATATCGTACATATTTCAATACTTTCTTCCAACGACCAAAGATTAAAGTAGGCCTGTGCAACCACCCAATCTTAAAAAGCGTATACTCTCGCGTAATGCACTCCAAGGGCGCTTCAGATCGGCGTCCTTTTCTAAACACATGGTTTCACAGAAGCTCCCAAATGTTGTTATTTAAAGGGCAAGGGCAGTCATCCCAAATTGAATTGGTGTAGTACACTGTCCAGTTTCATGATTGGCTGTTGGGAGTCATGTGACAACATTTTTTCTCTCCGAATGTGAAATTTACCAGAAATAACTGTTTGGTTTACCTTGAATAGGCAATAGTTAAGTCATAAAATATAAAGAAAGATACTTTGAATAGAAAAAAGGCGAAAATTGTGTTATTTAGCTATTTCTTCAATAAGTTTGGGGGGACTGCTCTTTACCTTTAAACGAATTTAGTTTGAGAGTCAGTAGAAATGTAGTTTTGTGATACGTTATTCACACAAAAGTTGAACAGAGTAAGCTCGCATCAAATTGGAGACCTGTATACACGAATCAGACAGTCAAGTGATGGTCTGATTTCAGTCGGATGTAACTGGGGTTCATTACCATTAGCCTATCAGTTTCCATGATTACCTGTATCATTGATGGTTGTGCACCGAATTGTATCTTGATTCCCTAAATATCACTATGTATAAGGGTTTTAAATTCATGTAGACAATCTAGGAGGACGATTTAAGGCTGATGGACCCCACTAACAGCTGCCCACAGTCACTAAAATATAGCGCTGCTCGGATTTGTCCATACTACGTCATTTTAGACGTCAGAAAGTAAATCATAGCAAATAAACATTTCTGGATTTTGCAAGTATTCGAACAGTGAACAATAATATCAGCTAATTGCAATTATGTGCTTAATCATAGAGCTTCGTGTTAGCTCATTAATGGTGTAAGATTCTACACTCTTGCCCTTTCTTTGACGTCTATGCATAAGGTATATAATGTCAATATATACCTCATGAATCGTCGAAATGGGCAGGGGGTTATCAAATCCCGCTCGATATACGCCGCTTTCCTCCAGCTTGGCATAGGCTTGCCACTTAAATCGTTTGCTCAGCCGACGAAGTTTGTTGCGCAACCTGAAGCACCTTTGGCTGGACCAGTTAACTAGCCGACCGCTCTTTGTCCAATAGATGTACTTGTGATAAACAGTCTGTGTTCTGAGTGCTGTTCAAAAATAATAAGCACATTACACGGACTAGAAGTTTTGAAATTGTGTCCCCTTTCGGCCTTAAGCCTTATGAAATGCACAACGCAACTATGAAAGGTGTACTGAATAATCGTTGTACATTTAGGGGTCGGGTAAGGTTGCTCAGTATGTGGCTTGTTGCTGAAGAGTGTCTTTTTTTATCATACTCGTATAGATAATATACCAGCAGATTGTGGTGTGATTACACTAATAAGAAAACTCGATAAAATCCGAGGTAAATTGATAGTGCGTTAGGCACGGAGTCTCTGTTGCAGTATTAGTGAATCATCGAGGGATGGATGTAAAACATTGTTAATACATTGTTAAACATTGTTCAAACTTAAAAAATTTCAGCAGTCACTGTGAGTATGTAAAGTATGAAAAGTCGGAAAATTTTGTGAAAGTCATAGGTCAGCAAACATTCACATGTACGTTATGTTTTTCTGTTGAGAAGTTCTACACTGGAAGGAGGCTTAGAGGCCACAGACTGGACCAAACTAAGACATGCTGTGAAGTTTCTTCTTTAGACTGCAACATAGAAACCCCAGTAGATCAAAGGCCGTGTGGGGTTTAACTGATATCTGAGTTTGCTACATGATCTGTGCCTTCAGGGTATCTGTGCTTTATTTTGTTCGCATTGAGTGAAAATTAATTAACACATATTTGACTAGCCAGCTCGCCTTTTAGCTAACCCAAATGAGTACGTTACTTTTGAGTATCTTGGTACATTTCATTTGGTAATGGTCAATCTACTAGTCAGGTGTGGCCCCCAACCTTATCAAGTATGTTTATGTAGTTTGCTTCATTTCCTCCTTGAGGAAATAAGATGAAATCAAGCCGAGAAGAACGATACTTCAAAAAGTGAGAAGAAAAGTTTTATCACTGAACGACGAGGAAGGGAGGTAGGGGGAGGGGGTATTGAGGTGCTTTGCTTTGAGCTGGCATAACTCGAATCCATCAGAACAGTGTTTTCTTATTGACGAATTCGATAAACGCTTAAGGTTATTGTGGCTGTAGGCAGCCATTACTGGGGTGCATCAGCCTTATGTCGTCTATGTTTATTGTCTTACATGAATTTCAAACCCCCATATTGAGTGAAATTGATAGAATCAAGATACAATTCATTGTACAATCATCCATGATACAGGTTAGCAAGGAAATTGAATGACTAAAGGCAATGGACCCCAGTTATGTCCGACTTAAACCAGATCATCACGTGACTGCACGTATTCGTCTATAAGTGATGCGTGCTATGTAAGATTGGTGATGTCATGGGATTTCTAAGTTTTCTTTCCAATTAACGAAGATAATTTATCTTTGTTTTCATAAAATTTTGCAAACTAGATAATTAATACTGCTGGTGGCAGGATTTAGAGTGAAATATTTCAGTCTGCTTTCTGAAAATTAAACCACATTTTAATTGTTTCATTTGAACTCTCTTGAATTAATTGATGTATACAGACCCTCATTATACTTTGCAACGGTATAGCCTTCAACACAATAAATTTAGTTGCTTTATTAATTCATAATAAAGTGTCACATGAATTGTCTGCAGTGTTAATTACTACATTAAAATATTGCATCGAGTCTTTCAATTCTGCAGGCGATTCGAGTCATGTGCAACTTTAAATGTGACTCGAGTCGAGTTGACTCGTTACAATTCTGCTACATGGTAAGTTTCCCTCAACCATATTGTAATACGTAACTCAAATAGCTGTATTCAGCAAAGAAAGTTGAGCGATTATCTTGACGACAGGTTGTTGATATGTACACACTTTGGACAATGTATACCATTTAATGACACATGCGGTATTAAATCGTGTTCAATTAAGTACCGAAATCTACCTGCTATACCATCAATATAATTATCATAAATAGTACTATGGCATAACCTCTCTTGCATTGTTTTGTAATTTATGGCTGAAATGTAACATTTTAAAGTTTGCTTAAACGTCGTTAATCGCGTAATCGTATTTTTACCGAGTCTTGAAACCTTCAGCATGTGAGCAAATTAAGATATTCATTAGACTTCCGACTTGTTGCGTGCATTTCTAAGGGCAATTATCCAATTCAATGCGTGGGAAATGAACAACTGCAGAGCCAGCTTCTTGATTTCTTATTCAAGTCCAAAACTTACGTCGTAAATTGTGCTCAGCCGTCTAAAGTCCAGTGACAGACTAAATAAACTTGTAGAACCAGAGAAAAATTTCTTGTAACAATCCTGATGTTCTGAATCCTATATAAACTTTTTAGCAGTTAGACACTTACAGACTTATTTGACCCCACTTTGAGAACACGTTCGAACTCTAAACATGTTGTGCTATTAAACACTAAATGTTCAGCAAACACGCGTCTTTAAAAAGCGAAGTGATTTGGATTCACACACGTGTATTTAGCATCTAAACGTATTTACAGACTCTAAAAAGACTTTGGTCAAATTGACCATTGATTTAGTCAACTATGCACCCATCCAAACTATGGTCAAACTATTGACTTCAACTTTGCTCAAATTTACCAATTTATGGTCAAATCTAATCATTAATTGGTACCTTTTACCATAAGTTTGAGTCGGTGCGTAGCTGACCATACTGTTTTTAGAGTGCAAAGTGGAAGCAAAAGCGTTTAGAAAAAAAGCTAAATTCCTAAACACCTTTTGAGAGTGACAGTTTATGCATCATTACTATTTGTAGTGAAGCCATATAAAGTGATATTTGGATTGAATTGAATTAATTTAGTTCGATTTGATTTGTTTCGATGGACTGGATTGGATTCGATTTTGCTTGATTTTATTTGACTTGGCTCCACTTGATTTGACTTGATATAACTTGACTTTGATTGATTTGATTTGTTTCGATGGACTGAATTGGGCTCGATTACTTGACTTGAGTTTGTGTCTTCATCGACTTTTTAAATCATTTTATCAACGTAACATCGAAATTTTGAATGGAGATAACCTTGAAGTATAAATGTAGCATCGGTTTAGTGAAGTACGTATAATTCACTGTAAAATGGAAGAATACACTTTTCAAAAGAAACAAAGGTAAGGATCTAGTTCATATGACAGAAGTCACGGTCGAACTCCACAAGACCTCTCTGACCACTTGACTATGCAGTTGGTCAGAACAAAAATAAAGAAAAAATATCGAAGGTGTTTATTGAATCGGCGGTAATGCATCAAACCAGTATCATTTGAAGTTTTCTTTTCATATTTTATTGGACAACTCTTTTGTTAATGTATATGCAAGTTCAGGAATGCGACGAGTATATTAAGGCTAAAACTGAGACAGTGTACATTGGAAATAAGAGACATGAGAGAGGAGTTCACCAACCAGTATCTGTACTATGTTTTAAACAACTTTTCATAAATTTTGTCTTAAGCAATTAAATATAGAAACTTATGCGGGTTTATTTCCAGACAAATAGAAACAAAGCGTGCCGATATTTTTAATTGCAAGGGGAACGCATTATTGGAATGTCTACCTACCTTTGAAGGTTGTGTCACGTGTCAGCAGAAAGCCTTGAGTTTATATACTTGCAACTTGAGGAGTGAGCTTTCTTAGGAAAAATCCGTTGGAATCATATGTTAGTATTTTTACGGCCCTCAAGATACAGCTCTTCAAAGCTTAATTATCTTTTAATTAATCATCAGACAGTTTACGGGTTGGTAATTGATACTGATGATTTTCAAGGACAAAACTTAAGCTTTCAGAATAAAACCCTAAGGACACACTAATGATACAACTGTCCTTGAAAAAAGATTGCAAAAACAAAGGATAACATTAGCCATATATGGCCTGAGTTCTATCGACATCACAAGAATTGCATGTTGAGTTCATGATTACTCGTGATTAATGAAAAAAAAAAAATAACACTGTGAAATAGTCGATTTTAATGGATTTTGATGAGAATCGGGTCATATTCTAGGTTTTTATACGTTCTGCACCAAATACTCAATTTTGTCACTTTCATGCCACCAAACCGTTTATATCACGGCAGTTACCATTCACAAATATAGCTCTTGGACCGTGCGGTTGACGTAGACAAGGTGACACAAATATTATACCTGTCACTGGCTTAGCTAAGATTTCTGTTTGATGGTGACCAACTTACGACAGGGCCTGATCGCCGTAGTCTAAGAAGGTGTTGAGAAATTTTTGAATATTAATGTACCTCAGACGCAATCTGGAGGAAAATACAGCATCATTTGAATTCATCGTTTCTTTTCCATTACTAAATACTTTTATTTCAGAATTACATGAGGCCAATAAACTTAGTATAGTTACTGTGTACCCAGTTCCTTCACGACATTTCACTAAGTACACTAAGTGAGGCGCATAATGTACGCGGGTGTACGCGGGCAAGTGCGTGCAAAAACTTAAGCAAAAGATAAAAAAGAGGTAAGCGCGTAAGATTACATCCAACACCAGCAAACAAGAGAGCTCTAATTATGCCTTCAAAATGACGTCTCCTAACGTCAGTATAAACGGGCGTGGATCCAAGGGAGCCTTTTACGGCCTCAGCCCTCCCTTTTTGCCACATCAACAATAAAACATGTGGAAAATAAGCAGTGCAACTCCCTCACACCCTTGTTTTCCCTTTGGCCAGCCCCCGTTTTGGAGTGTGTGGATCCGCCCCCTGGTAAATGGGTACAGTTATAAATTGGACACGAATACAAGTGCACGCAGCCACGTACAGGTAAGAGCAAGTATAGCATTTGCAAACGTTAAAATCACAAATATTAGAAGTACATACATTACAGGTAACAGACATTTTAAGTATCCAGGTATTGTTTGTTTCTTCAGATATTACTATTATGCAGACATTACAAGTGCACCTGCAGACAAGACCAGTGTATCCAAGTACACAGGTATTACAAGTAGGCACTACATGTGAACCACGGACTTCCTATATAAATGGACTGAGGATGTAAGACGTACATCCTATCGCTTAGATTGTCGCCACAGACTGGGACAAAATAGGGCACAATGATGGCCGCCGTGAAGCTATAATTTGTGTGATTTGACGACGATTCTGTAATATTTTAAAAGACAATATCATATTCCTGCAATATGCCTACGTGTAGTGATTTTGACCTTCCCTTACTTTTTTTTTGAAAATATTTCAAGTTTCTTGCAAAATCTGTTGATTTGAACTACTTGAACAAGTCCAAACTTTCACACACACACACAAAACCATAGCAGACAGCCATCTTGCTACGCCTATATTACACCTACAGTTGCGTCAATCTAACGTGCAGTATGCTCTGTCCATGTGTAGGAGATCCGTGATGTGAACACATTCTATCCTACCATCAACGACATCCTCCCTAATGTCCAATTATTTGTGACAGGCTGACTTCATGACGAACCACAATCTTGCATCACAACCAGGATGATGTTGAAGGGAAATTCCCCGTGCCGACCAAAAAATGGACTCCTCCATTTCACTATACCACTATTACATTTAATTGGCAGCTGTAACCGTGGAAAGAAACTGTAATGGGCAAATAAAAAATAGTGACATCTCCTGTATTTTATTTTTGCTTTTTGTTTTTTATTAATTATTCATTTATTTTTTAAGGATATTTTTTAAGGAAGTCCTCTGGAGCACCAGATAGACTTGGCTAAGAGTTCAATGAGAAGGGCAAATAAGAGAGACTTCTGTAATTTGTTGTCGCATAGAATTGTGGGACAGCGTCAGACACATGTGTGATACACAGCAAACGGAGGGCCGCAAATACTATGGAAGAATCCCGAACAGTCAAAAGGATGGTCTGATTAGCTAAAGTGCAGTAGGGTTCATCATTTCATTTCATTCAATTTATTCATCACAACAGTCAGTATCACAACTGTAACCGTGGAACAGCTGTAGCACAACTGTAACCGTCAGTTTGAATCTTGCTAGTTCTTGGTTTATCTGTTTCATGAATGGTTGCACCCTAACTACATCTTAATTCTCTAAATATGCGTTGGTAATGTATTCATATGGAAAATCATATTAAGGAGATTTAAGGTTGCTGGATCCTCCTGATGACCGACTTAACTAGTTGTCAGGATTGGTCTATACTACTTATTTTCTTGTAGCATGTAAACACAACACTAAGCATAAATCTAACTCTCCGGTCCAACCGAACGGGAATAGGAGCCTCAACCTTAGTTCACTGCTGTTAAAACGCAAATTTGTACACCAAAAAGGCAATGGTATACGGTTCACTGTCGGCGCAAAAACACACTTAAGATCCCCTGTATATTATTTACGGCTTAATTAACAATGTTTCCACAACATTTTCAGGTTAACTCAAATTTTGAAACATGTGTAGTAGGTGTGGAGCACGTGGCATGTGAGCAGCCCCTAAATCGATTTACCAAATTTTCTTACTACAGCGCTATTTAACAGTCGTAAAAATAACATGAAATTCAACATGACGTTCAAGTCCCCTAATTGAGGACGATGAGGATCGCGTGCTTTAAATTTTTCTACACATTTTGTAACATTCTTACTGCAATAGCTTAATTACTGTAAAGGTTGTCCTGGCTACATCGGAAGTTTGATTTTTAAACAAAGGAAGATGTAACCGACTCGTTACCGAATATCAACTGATTACTTTTTCTAACATGTTAAAAAAATTAACTGTTCGAGGGAATTTTCCACAAGTCTGCAAGTTATCAAGATTCCCTTAGGCTGTATTGATAACATCACTTCCTTCCCATTTACTTACTACCCCACTGAATTTCTTCCTAGCCAGCACTTTATTATGAAAAACACGTTCCTCGCAGGAAACAGTAGTTGCATTTTTATTTTCTGTCTTACTGGTTTCTAATATTTTGAGGAAACTTATTGGATAATATGGAAAATCGGACTTCATTCATTTTTTTTTTTTTTTTTGTGATGGTAGACTTGAAGTAACCTATGCGTTGGATATCTAACCAACGGTATTTTGTAACTACAATTTTCCAGTATTAATGACGATTAGATAAACACATAAAGGCTTCCAGCAAATAGAGTTAAGACCGGTACTTCTTGAAGGAAAAACAAATAGATGAATTGGAATATCCAGCACTTCCGGCTGGGTCACAAGTTCAAATGCAAGTGTGCGTCTCTTTTGTCTTTTAACGCATGCGTTTTCGTTATAACGCAGCGTTTATTAAGCCCTGTCTTTGTCGCACAGTCTTTTGTTCAACTGCAATTCTACTTAATTCACAACTGCCATGAAGGCTTGTGGGACACTTGAATTTGATGATGTCCATAATGCATTGCGCACAATCATTTCCGAATTGGCCTTCTTCGTTTATTCTCCTGTTATTCACCTGTTTGCCATTTGACTGGAAAAGTGACTGACGGGGAAGGGAACCACTGCCTCGTCAACCTGTCTTAAAAGTACCCTCAGCCGTGCGGGGTCTTTGGTGAGAAAGAACTTGAAGGTATTCAGTCGATGGCTCCAGATGACAACTGTTTCGAAACGTTGATGACCGTTTGCGAAAGTAGTTCCTTGCATTTAGTATATTTACTACTAATTACAGACCTATGCATTCAAAAAGTGATTTAACCTGACTCTTTTTCGACTGAGGATTGATCAAGGAGGAAACGTGGTTTTCTGTAATTTTTACCAAAATTAGTTAAATTCTTGAGAATTCAAAGTACAAAAACTTTAAATCCATATTTTTAAGAAACGAGATTAATTTTTAATTCTTCTTTTAAACCTTCTTATAAAGTAAATATGAATATGCTGTACATCAAGGCTATGTCGTGAAACTGCATTTCATTAAGTTTAACCACCAAATATATTGAAGAACAGACATTAAAACGGGTCCATATCGCTTGTAGTATTCCTGGAGGCATTGACCGACTTTCGCACCAACTGGCCCAGAGGCGATTACGTGAGCACAATTGCTAAGATGATTTAAGGTTTCTACGATAGGACCGACCATTGAAAATAAGACCCCGGGAATGAGTGGTTGAAAGCCGTGTCACCCCTGGTGACAATGACTTCCGGTTATGCGAGTGAAATGCTCTTTTAGGGTTAAACTCTTCCGCAAATTTTAAATTAATAATATATCAAGAAGCGGCCGTTGGAAATGAATATTGAATGGGCTACATGCAGTACTGCGGGTGGCTTGTGGCCAGGGGCGAGTACAAAAACCGTATTCAAAAAGAGGTAATCGATTTTAAGAAAAACTTTTTTGAAAAGTCGCAGATCTAACGCCCGTCGTTAATGGTAGTCAACTCTCGTCCAAAAATAAATTTTTGTGTTAGTTTACAGAAATTTTCAATTGGTACAGTTGTTTAATTGACAGCAAGTTCAAAACTGCAGAACACTGTAGCTCATAATTATTACACAATATGTATACGTAAAATGTAGTGAGAGTGTTTTGGTTAGACCTATAGTGTGCTGGTTTTTGTATAATCATCCTCAAGCGTTAAACTAACGTTGTGTCTGGATGAGGATGAATTTCAGACAGTTATGAGAGAGACTAAATAAGTAGGTTAGGAGAATTGGAACTGTGGTGACAGGGGTAGGGCTAGGTAGCTTGGGTGTTGGTTGCTACATAAACCTAGACCATGTTCGACCATGCTCGACCATGTTCGACCATGTTCGAGAAACAGGAGGAAAAAGGAATAGAATGTAAGGAGGAATAAATGACTGAAAAGGGTGAAGTGTTATGACGTCATAAAAGCAAGTTGATTTCTGTATGGTGGTGAGGTCCATGAAGAGGTCTCAGGACTTAAGCCCTGATAGTGGTCAGATGCGAATCTCGGTAAGCCTTGCAATATTGCACGTATCAACACAAAGCACAGGGCTATAACGATGTATTATCAGCGACATTGATATTGTACTATGTAATTAATATGCAAAATAGCCTAATCAAATTATAAAACTTTTTTTAAATATTGACTATATATTCTTTATTTGGACCATGTACACCAGATGTAAAGGCCCTAGTGGGGCTATTATGGGTTTAAGAATGGATGATGCAAGAGTCTGCTTAAGACTTTGGAACAATGATTCAACACACGCTTAAAAGGATAGAATGATAAGACAAGTAGCAAAGTACTTTCAATACGGTTTTTGTCTTTTGTTGGGGGGCGTGAGGTCACCACTCATTGAAATCAACCTGTTCTAGCCATGGTCCACATGTCGCACGGGATACCCTTCTCCGTCAAATACATTTACATGAGCGTGAGGGGGTGTCAAGACTTCCAGAAAGGGACACTTAGCTGTTAAGGACACGGCTTAGCACTAGATTATAGCACTTGATTATACAACATTTTACGTATTAAAATGAAATATTTGACCATCTTCAAATGATTTTGAAGTGAAATACCCAAATTTGTCCATTAACATAGGCTACAATGTTTCAAATATTTAGCCTAAGGTAGAAAAACAAATGCAAATACTGATGATGTATGGAACGTGTGTATTGGAGATGAATAGCCTAATTTAGTATTCGTTGTGTATATAGTGTCTTGAACTTGCGGCAGTAAAGTCTCGGTCAATCTACGAGTTCGTATCTGATTTCGATACAATTTTTGTGAATTTTTATTAAGCTCTTCTCCATATCTGGTCGAAAAGAACCCAAATCTACCGGCTTGTGTAAATATATGATTTTCACCGCAGTAATACGGAACTTTATTTTGTTGTACTTTTATCGAACTTCGCGTTTCCGATAAAAGTTGTCCGTTGGTATAATGTAACAACAAATCAGTTCACATCATTTGCACAGACTTCTGATAAAAATCATGTTGGCAAATTTTCAACTATTCCTAACCAGAGAGGAAAAAGTTTCAACAAAAACTCATAAAAATCGAATCGGTATCCCGAATTTGTTGTAGTGTGACCCATGGTTCAGCGTTTTGCAAGCTGCGTCGAAGAAAAAAACGAAGGAAAAAACCTAAAAAAAATACCACACTCAAGTTAATCCATTTATTATGCTTGTTCCAGGCAAATCTTATCAAATGTCGTCACAAAAATCTTTGATCTCCCTTACTTTTCGTTTTAGATCGACAAACAGATTAAAATCTGCTTGTGGTGACTGTCACACCCAGGCAAGACAAATCGCTAAAGGAGGGGAGAAATGACCTCAAAGGGGTCGCTATTACTTCAGAGATACCAAATTTGTAGGATGTATAAAATCAGTGGCAACTTGCAACTTGCAAATATATTTAGGTGCTAGACACACGCGTCTAATTCCTATACGGTTCGTTCAAAAACACCTCTAGTGGCTAAACACGTAGTCTTAAATACCTAAAAGTGCTTAGAATTTAAACGTGTTTACAAAGTAGGAGCAACATAAGTGTTTAATTGTAGCAAGTTTGTGAGGTTCATTTTCTTGTGATATATACAGTGCTAGCTTGGCACTCAATCCTATCCTTTCACTGTATTCAATCTTTCATTTGAACTTCTTCAATGAAGTCATTGCAAGCGTGTCTGAATATCTCGTATGGTAAACTATTTATCCATTTAATTAGATTGCTTTGCGTCTAAGCACATGACGAATAGACTACAAGTAGGAAGATTCTCAAAGCTGTGACGAGAATAAACAAACATATTGCTTCAAAACGTCACAGGCCTGACTGCTCATATCATACTTGTGTAGACTTCAGTTATGGATGTTTGATATGCCTCTCACGACGGCTTAGCGCAGGTGTACATCAACGAGTTAAGGGGAGTAACCCCGTTTAAATTACGATTTGTTTCAGGAATCGTGCTGCTAAATTAGCTGGTCATTCTTTTACGCAAATGCTGACGGTAATACCTATTAAAAATCCTCAGAACGTAGGTAAGCCGAAATATCACCTGCAGTATAGTGGTGACGGAATAAAAGACTCCTGTGGCACGTCCGTATCCGTACAAGGTAAATGAGGGTCCGTGTAATGGGTTCCAGCCTTGCACCTGGGGGGCGATTTTTCAGAAGGAAAAGGTGTAACTTGTATCAAGTAAAAGGCAACTTAAATTTTTTAGGGGGCGAAAAGGTTTCAGGGGGTTCTCTCCCTCACCCACTGGCAACAAAAGTTGTCCGGTGAATGGGTGGGGGTAGGTTCCTGTAGAGAAGAGAATGAAATTGATTATACCTTCACCAAGGCAAAGGTTACAGGTGAAAAGGGGAAACACTGCACGATTTGCCAAAACTCGGGCAGTGCATCTTTAGATCAGAGTTTTCGAGCTCCCTGTGCAGACCAAATGTCCATTAAAAGCTAAAAATAGCTTCAATCCTTATCAAACTGTCTAGTCTCATTCAATAACCACGGCAATACGTTTATCTCTTTTAAATATCAATGTATTATTACATCTGTAAATGATTGCATCATTTGAAATTTTAAAAGTTTATTGAACAAAAAATGACTCTTTCAAGAACCGTTTTCCTTCAAAATAAAAAGAGCTACCGTGCTTTTTAACTTTGCAAACGGCCGACTATCTCTCATACTAAGTCTATAAAGATGGTTTTGAAGTAAGAGAATTTTAGAAATTTGGTTAAGGAGTGCCAACTGGCTTACGAAAAAATGCAACCAAAATCCGACATTTAAACATGAATTGTAAGTTGGTCCCTCGTCTACATGAGACCCCAGTAAACCATTTTGTTCTTAAGGAACTGAATTTTGCCAGTCTAACTCCCATCTTTATAGGATATTCTTAAGAGTGATCACTGAAGACCCTTGTAAAAAGAGTGAATTTTCCCTCTTCATGGAGTGAATTAACACCCGAAAAGAGTGAATTCACAGTTTTCACTCTATCAAAGAATGACTTAGTTCATTCTTTTGTGGAGTGTACCGTTGGTTATCTAGGTTTTGAGTGAATTTCACTTTTTTTAGTGTACAACCAAATACAAGATACTCTGACCTAAGTAAGTTTAAAACAAAGACAACAAAGTGTTCAATCTCGCTTTGACAAATCTCATTGAAGTACCAGCAGGTGCGACTGACATTTTGGTATCGACAAATATATCATCCTGGTTGAAAGGCCAGCATTGAAAATAAGAGCTAAAGCAAATAATTGTCAGAATAAAAACAAAGACCTGTTTAAACTCATGCTACTTTGGCAGATGTAGGTAATTTTCCGGCCAAATTCTGGTCTAAATATGTCACTTATAAACTCAACGTTTAACATGAAATATATGTCGACCCTGGAAGTAAAAACCAGGGTTGTTAAGGCTCATGACAGAAGAAAACCCTGAAAGCAGAAGACCCTTGGTGCATCAATGCTACGGAACAATGTTTCGGTATTTCCGTTGCTAGGGGCATGCTTGCATACAAATGGCATTCCGGCCAAAAGAAAACCCATGAAAGTATGGGATATGTAATTTGGGGAGGCACTTAACTTTATTTGAAACCCATTGGCTCATAAATCAGAGATTTACAATGTCACATTAACAAATCTGCAACAATCGACGGACTGAGGCGGGAAACTAATTGAACCGAGAGAGTGCCATTTTGCTCCATTTATACTCACAGCGAAGCATTGCCTTTTACGATGTTGTGTCTATCAATGTCAGTGACAAGTATTAGAAACATTAATCTCACTTGATAGGCCCCTGTAGTTCTCATACATTGCAGTCGGTGGATTGTATCATTGTCTTATTTTCTTAATTAGGACAAGCCGGTATATGTTTTAAAATGGGTTGCCATGGAAATTGCACACCGACCGATAAGTAAAAGGGTGAAAACAGTCGCTCCATACTCATTTTGAAACAACAGCTAAATTTTACAATTTCCATTTATTTCTGTTTGAAGTATTTTGTACAGTACTTACATATTGCACATTCAATTTAGGTTAGGTCAGATGGAGTTTTACGGCCCAGTTTCCAACTAATTGGTTCGAGTCGAGCCGGCCACGGCCCTTTTTCAGTTGTTGCCCACTGGCTTGCTCTCCCTACACCATTACGTATGATATTCAAATAGCTACTTCTATAGCATATTAAACAATTATGACAGGAAAATATTGCCCGCATGATTCTCAAAAGCCATTGATAAAAACAGGATTGCCTACCATACTAATTCAAGTTGGAAAGACTGCATTTTCCCTTTAATTATACACACAGAGGCCTCGTTAGAGATTGTTCTACTGGACTAATGAACTTTTCAAAGAATAACGGGAACGCCATTGAAACTGTTCTGTCTTTCTTTCTAGTGTAAAAACTGTCCAAGCAGTTATTTCTGGTAAATTTCACATTTTTAGAGAAAAAAACATTGTCACATGACTCCCAACAGCCAATCATGAAACTGAACAGTCTACTGCACTTCTTCAATTTGGGATGACTGCTCTTGTCCCTTAAAGGGAAACATTACATTTGTTTTGCAAGAAAAATTCATCCTTTTAAAACCAATATTTATTGGCACAGGTTGATAGATTATCAAAAACAAGACAGTATATGACAGCCTTCTTTTTTAGAAATAAGTTGCCCACAGATAGAAATTCAGTTGTTTGTTGCTCAAGAATATTTTGTGCACCCAAACTTTCCACATTTCAAATGATGCAACATCCATGGCTCTCCTCCTTGTGCATAGTATTTCGAAGAGATGTACCGGTAGCTTTTGTTAGGGTTTATGATTTACACTGAATTGTTGGATTGTGTCTGAGCCATTTTCTTTGTACTCTTTGTTGGAGCATTTTAAACACAATATTTCCCTTTAAACGAACCACAAATATCCATTCACGCCAAGAGACTACTATCACTTCCTTTAATTCCTGTGTATCCTAAAAATAAGATTACTGTATTTCACTAAATATTCTTCTATAAATTCACCTTGAAAAACTCTTATGACAAGTTCAGGAAAAAGACAGTTAAGAGTCTACAGTGATATAGGTTTCACCCCTGGGGGCACCCTGGTACGCAGTTTGAATTTCATAATGTTCGATAGACCTAATTGGCGCTACTTACAATTCGGTGTGCGCTATAGATTTGTTGCCATTGTAAGAGGCCCATTCGTCATTCCTATACCTCGAGAAAATACTTTAAAAAAGACGTTTTGAAAATGATTGCATTCAATCATACACTACTCAGAAACAAAGTTTCTCCATTTCGCGATTGGAATCCGATACATATTAAGAAAACGCGAATTGACGGAACATTTCTTGAAAAGTGGTTACTTTAAAGAGGTTCAGTTATAATTCAAACCATATTACCGATAACTGGAGTATGGAGGTTAGAGTCCTGATGTGAAAAATATTAGAAAGATGTAAACAGTATTTCAACGTTTTGATTTGTTATTATTTGATATGATTTGTATTTTTTCCCCTTTTTCCCAAATATTGTAAACTAGTCTTGTAAAATCGTAATTGGTACTTTAAAGGGGAAATGCAGTCACCCCAACTTGAATCAGTGTAGCAGAGTGTCCTGTTTCATGATTGGCTTTTAGAGTCATGTGACATTATTACTTCTTCTCAAATGTGAAATTTATTAAGAGTTACTCTGCCTCGTTTACCTTGAATATGCAACTTGAAGTCCTAAAATATTATAAAGGATACTTTGGAGAGAAACCTTTGAGATTTGGCTGTTGCTTCAAAATAAGCTTGAAGCGACTGCTCGTGCCCTTTAAGTCAGTCACTCTCATAGAACAATAAAGGGAAGCAATTTATGAAACAGTTTTAGGCGATATTTCATTTTGAATCCCTAAAGTACCTGCCGGTGAACTGGATCTTTTACAAAAGTGGGGCAGTTAGATGATGTTCTATTTTATCTGTGTAGTCTTTGTCTGACGTGAAAAGGGGAAGATGGAAAAGTGAATGATCATACAAACCCTTTATTTAAGAAGAAAATTGACAGGGACCTTCATATTTTGTAAAGACTGAAACGGAAACGAAAATATGACTATTTTTGGATTTGCTCAGTTACAGAGAGATGAGAACATTATTACATTGCAATATTTGAAAAGGCTTCACAAAAAGTAAAAGAAAATGTAAAATGTGAAAGTTTTAAATTGCCAGTGTGTTTGAGAAATATATATATAAAAAACAGCTACAAGCTTCAGGTTGCATCATTGTATCCGTTCCTCGGGATGTGGTTCTTCTGGATTATATGATTCAATGTTGCCGTATTTGCTTGCGGCACCTGGTGGCATAAAAACTGAAAGGACTGTAGTAGATTCTTTACAAAAGAACGATGTTCACGGATTTTTTTCTTAGGGGGGGGGGGGGCAGGGGGTGGAGACCTTATTAAATTTTGTTCGCCCTATTCTTTATTTGAGAACTATATTGTTGTTTAAATATTTTGTTTAAATAATTTGTTCGAGAGGAATATTCTGATTCAGTGTTTCAGTGTCTGCCTTAATGTATTGATATCTCTGCTAATAAATTATTCATCACGCATTTGAACATGTGTAGTAGAAAATCCTTACGTCTTCTTAATTAAAAATCGACGTTACAGAATTTGGGGCTACCTCGCAAGCGGCCCATGAGTTATTCAGGAGAATAGCCAATGCGTTGAGGGAATAGATGTTTGAATCCCCTTCATGAACTAAGTCTTGAAAAATATGATTTTTAATAGAGGAGAAGAGAGATCACTATAAACTTTACCATATTTGAGGCACATGCACAGGCATTGATTTCTCATCTAGAGACCCACCAAAGAGGGAAGAGATAAATATGTTTACACTCTCCCATAGTCTCTTACATGATAAATCGTGTCTCCACGACTGGCTTTAACCTTTCCTATAAACTGTCAAACCTATATACATTGGCATCTGATTTAGTCATCCTATCAATGAAAAAAATAAAAATAAATTAATGAAAATATTTTAGGATAAGTAATACCTTCGTGGAAACATAGTATATATTTATTTGTAAGTCTTTTCGAATGTTCCGCGGCCCCTTCCTCGGCTATGAGGATGGGAAATTCACCAGCACCGACAAACGCCTGCCATTTTCTTTCGAAATTGAAAATATATTGTTTTTTTCAATAGTGAAAGCATACCAAAACTGCCAGATGAATTTTGAATTGCACCCGTTCTCAGTTACTGGTGGTCCGTGTCGTTATATTGTAAACGGGACTTTCATAATTCAGGAAACCGTATGAAAGATTGTTTGGTGTATTTTTGAACTACATCCCATCTCAGCCAGGAATGGACTGTGTAAAAACGCTATTGTCAAATTGTAAATGAGGTCTCCATTATCTAAGAAACCGTAGTAAAAATCGCTAAAAGCATGCTTGAATTACATCCATTCTTAGTCAGTGAGGGCTTTTGCCAACTGGTGATCTGATTAAGTCGGGCATAAGTGAAGTCCATCAGCTTTAATTTTTAAAGTTCTTTGCTCCCCTGAATCATTGATGATTGTAAACTAGAATACCGCCTTGAGTTTCTCAATTTTACATGCCAAAAACATCTAGTCAAATGGGGCACGAACCGGAATCTTGTCAAATATTTGACAAGATGTGTTTCAAAATTGACTTAAAAAACTTCAAAATGACTTCAAAATGGCTTAAAAAAGTAACTATTCGTTTCATTTATGAATCGAATCTAGTCAGTTTTGTTTTTGAATCTAGTCAGTTATAACAAGATTCCAGTTAGATTCTATTCATATTTGACTGGAAATTTTTAGGGTGTAGAACTGCATACAAAAAAGTTAATCCAGGCTGATAGATCCCTCCGGTTGCCATCAATGCTGTTCGGACTTGTCTATAATAAATGCTGGCTCGAATGAATTTTTGAATTAATATTTGTTCTCAGCACCTATGATATTGTAAGCTCTTACAGCTTTCTGTTTTCAGTCATTGGTGGTCTAAGTCATCATTTATTTGACTGAGATATCCATTGTCCAAAAACTAATAAAGTTGATGAAAGTGTTTTAGGGATTACATTCATTCTAAGCCAGTCTTGTTAGTGCGTCATCATTTATTGTATTAGTGAGGCTTGCATAGTTCAATGAACGTATGTTCGTTAGGTAGCTACATAGCTAGACACAACTCGTTACCCAAATGAAACGATATTATTGCCCATCCATGCGTAATAAAATTAATATATACTACCTATGTCTCACAGTGTACATTATTATGACTTCATAGAGGTTCAATTGCTGCGCAAAAGTCTGAATGTACGTCTCAAACAAAAACGATTTTTTTGTGATTCATTTTGAGACTCTGAGAGATCGAGACGTTTCATCAATAAAAATTGGAGCTAAATGAAATCCCTCTTATATTTTAGTCTTTCGCTATTTCCTATGTCATTGTGGTCTTAGAATTTTTTTTTTTGTTTTATTTAATTACCAGCAAATGATATCGGCAACCGATAGGGAAAAAAGTGAAAAAAAATGTGTAGCAATATAATAAAAATTCATACCGGTACCGTAATGGCTGTACGCAAGAAGATAATTTGTTCATTTTTGTACCAATTAAGGGAAGCTTTATCGCTTTTGCTTCAAAGTGATATGTCTAGATGAAAACAGCTCATAAAATACCAATTTGTATTCGAAACACCCAGCCAAAAATGTTTTCTACCGTAGTTTTACCATGGTAAACTATGGTTAACCATGGTGCATTTTTGGCTGGGCATATAAATATCAATCCTCTAAATTATGTAAATTTGGAATAAAAAACGCCTTCCCATATACAATAATCAAGTTGATCGTTTACAACAAAAGTAAGAGATATTTCGGATCAAAAAAGTACTCCCTTAGTGTGTAATACGATGAACATCACAGACCCTAATTTAGCCACACAGGGAGGTGCCATTGGTGCTAAAGACACCTCCCTGGCGACACTATAAAACGCAACCTTAAATACAATATGTACAGAAACAGATAACCAGATGAAGTGAAAACATTGCCACACCATGCAGTCCACAGTCCACACTGTGACGCGTTTACAACATTAATGACCGCACCAACATACTCATGCACCTTAACCCAGTTTGAGAGAAAAAGTGATTGGTTGACATTCGCGAAACCATCAGCAGCAAAAATCGAGCAGTGGCTGTTGAAAAAAAAACAAATGTCGCCTCAGAACGTTGATATTTGTAGTGACCTAATGCCCAAATTAAATTTTTGTTTCAGAATACAAAGAGGAAAAAAAGTCTGCACTCTTGCCATTCACCGCACTTTGGCTGGTTCCAGAAAAAAAATCGGGCCAATTTTTAAAATTAGGGCGACTTTTCTCTCTCATCCCTTTATTGGATAATGGTGTCTGCTTATGAATAAGACTTTTTTGGCAAACGTTAAATGTTAGCAATTCCCACACACTTTACACTCTAAGCTTAGGGTTTGTTTTAAACCAAAATTTAGAGTCATCCCCATGGCAAATATTGCCGGTGGGAAATATCTTTTTGACGAGTGGTATCTTGAAATGTAAGAACATCTTCTTGGTTCATGGTACAGTGAAATTTGGTTATTACCAGAACGGATGAAGATATTTTGTTATTAACAACTGCAGTGGAATATTATTTTGGTTTGTTGTGGTTATTCAAGCGACTGCTCATGAGGAACAATCTTGTTTTATGTAATTTGGGCAGACAGAGCATCTCTGATTACTGTCAGAAGATGTTGGTCTTAGTTAGGCAGTGGCGTCATCAGGATTTCAAGAGAGGAGGGTACAAATTGAGGACAAAGGCAAATGTTATGGGACACAAAATTTCCAGGCGTAGCGCAAAATTGAGTAAAAGTTTCATTGCTGGTGGTCGGTTACGGAAAAAACGTTACGCCTAAGCCTCATGATAAGTTCATTTGATTTAGGATGGGGGGGGGGGGTAAAAGGCTCTGATTAGGGACGATGCCCCCATCCCCCTCTTAATGGGGCTACTAAAGTTCAGGGTCGAACAAACAAGTTGTAAAAGTTATATTCTACTTTGTGTAAAGAAGCCAAACTATTGCTCTACGGTAAAAATTTCTGTACTCGAAGTATACAAGTTTGGGATAACCACACCTGTCAACGAAAAATCAGTATCATATTTTTGTGACTTGGTCTGATATTTTGAAATCTTGATTTAAATTTCGGATTCTCTATATCAGGAAAGCATATTAGCCTTTGGAATATACTGATTCCATAAGAAATGTAGTTTCTTGTAGTTATTTCTTTTTTAAACAGGTAGACTGCATAGTGAGAAATCTGTTAAAATGTCATTTAGGATAAATAATTACGAATATCATTAAATGTATCTTTCAACTGGGACAGCGCTCTGTTGAATTATTAGACTTGTATGATATCGTCTGGGGACCGGGTTGGTAAGTTTAGTGTTGTCCTTCAGTGACGTAGCTTTCTTGTTACGCAAAACTTCTTTCGGGTCCACAGTTTGGTTTTGCCGAACGGCTCCTCGACAGAGGATATATCATCCTTTAGAAAAAGGATGATATATTCTATACATGAAAAAGTTGTCGGCCTATAACACTAATTCATTTGTTCGAAATATAATCCACACCTTGTATTCATCCATTACGGTAAGGCGATTGTATTTTGTTCACATGGGTTTTTTGCCACTCAACATGTAACAAAATACTGTCCTGGGTAAACAGAAAGTTCCATTGATGCCATTTTTCGTTAAAATAATTCAAAATAATTCAAACGATCATTAACGGACGTTCCGTCCTTATGAATACATTAATATTTTTTTACAAAGGAAATAAATATCCCAGCTGCTGGCTTAACATACATCAATTTATACTTTTGTAAAGAAGATGTTTACCTAATTGAATAATGCAATTGGAAATTTTGTCGAAGTCTTTACCGAACAAAACAGTTCTATCATTCAGTTCAAGTCAAGTTCATTTTAGACCTAATAATTTCTCTAAATTTCTCTCAAACGTTAAAGGCAATAGGGCAACAAAAAAGAAGGTCTACATGCTGCATGGTTTAATCATTCACTTTACAAAAAGGGCATAAATCGTTATCCCTAATGTAATGTTGTTATGCATTATCTATAAACTGGATTTTCCCTCTTGTTAGACGTTTTAATCAACTTTTATTTGTTCATGAGTGAAGTGACAACTTTGGACCTGTGCATTATCAATGGATAACGCACCTTCATTCGTGGTTAAAAGAAGGGTTTACGGTCATCACAGAATTTGGTATGTAAGAGGGGTACCTATTCTAAGCATTTAGATGAAATTTGCGTTGAAATCCGATGTGTGGTTCTCAAGATATGAGGATGTAAAGTTGTCACATTTTCAACAAAAAGTGAACTTGAAGCAAGCACATATGACATCACATCCCCATGTGAGTGCACAGTCTTTTGTTTTTCTTTAAACTTCAGACGCGATTTTCTCCTCAACATGCACACATTATTAAAATGTGATTGCATAAGTTGCAAGAGAACTTTACAAACTTTGCATCCCCCGCAGGGAGGTCCTATTCCTATAAACTTCAAAAAGGACACAACAGTCTGATAAAACAAAATGAAACAAAGCATTCATTTTCAATGTGAGGAAGTAATGTAAGCTCTGCTGCCCTCTAACTCACTTTTGAACACAAATCTACTAATTTCATTTTTCTGATATCTCGAGAAATACATGTCCGATTTGAATGATATTTTCACCACACTGTGTAGATTTGGTTCTTGTTTCACATATGAAAATTAAATTTTTGCTTAAACTTCCCCTTTCCCCTTTAAGTCTTATCTGTACAAGAAGGGATACAGACACAAGCGACTCGACGGAGCCAAATTTTAAACAAGAAGAAAAAGAGAGTCCATTTTCAAGATTAAAATGGATTCCGAAGCGCTACGCCAAATTTCACATGGCAACAATTGACCTTGAACAAAGCTGGAGGTTTTTCATCTGACAGAAACAATTTTCGAAGAGGGACATTTTGACTTACAAAAGGAAGAAATGCTACAGGATTGTGGAAGAAATGTAATGAAGAAAGTCAGATATAGAAAGTTCTTAATATTAAAGAAGGTTTATTGCCATTAAAAGGGATATGGCATTCCCCACCAAGTACTAGCTGGCAACTCTCTGTCCAAACGCATTAAAACATAGCTCTAGAGTTCTAGATACAGTTCCTATCTGAGTCCTGATTGACACATTAATTCAAACAATACACTTATACACTGGTTGGCTAAAAATCTGACAATACGCCATTTTGTTCAAAATTATTCTGAGCTCATACCACTTCAACCAATTTGCTCTCAGCATGTGGAGACTACTGTGCAAGGATGGCACCAGAAGAAGGGTGTGTCCCCTCCGTTGGAAAAGACCGGTCTTCCCGTCGGAAAGATCAAATTTCGTAGGGGAGAATTCATCCATGCGATAAAAGTTGTGAGTCCGATGAACTTCACTCTCCCCACCCCCATCTCCACCACCCGACGCGCTCGTATTAATTTTGCTTCTACGAGAAGACCATGCTCTCTAAGGAAAATCTCAAAATTCCCCAATTTTTCTACAAAAGTTCCGAATTTTTCCCAATATAATCTCTAGATTTTTAAACTTTCCGTAAAAAGAAGAGATTTCCATTTCCACAGTACGACAAAATATGAAACCTCTACGGACTTCAGTCTTTATTTTGCCTACATGAAATTGGGCAGATTGATCTTTATAAAGTCTTCAATTTTACAATTCTCCTTTACAAATAAAACATTTTCAAACTCCGCGTAGACATAGACATAGGCGGCGAGGCTGAGGGGCGTGATTTTTCTAAAAACACGTTAGAAGAAAAATAATTTATAGATAGGTGTACATACAGCCACATACTGTTGACAACTTCAATTCATTTAGTAAGATGTTGCATTTAGCCAACAGTGACAATAGAGTAAAAAATAATAGCATGTTTTCAATTCCATGGTATAGGTTTTCCTCGAAAAGGTATAAAATTATTTCATCCAATGGCAGTGGTACATTTTATGTGATAATTATTCGATCACTTAGAGATTATTAATTTTTTTCTTTTGAAGTAAAAAAAAATCATTGCAAACAAAATATCAAAGTTGTGACTGCTTCGTTCCTACAGTTACGAGTCTCGAAAATACAGTTTCGGGCTATTTGAGGGTGTAGCGACTTTTTAAAACTTTTTGTGCATTCTGCGCCAACCAACGGTGGCGCCCCGTTTAGACAGTCTTTCCGGCAGGGCTACAATTTCCGTGCAAAAAATGTTTAGCTCCTCCCTCACACAGACTGAAATTCTTCCGTACGCCCATGTTTTTTGCCCCAAATTCCTTTAATATTTAAGCTCCAGATTTTCAAATATATGTTTAGAGGAAGCCGAACCTTTTCGGGCAATTTTTGGGGCAATTTATTGTGCGAGGATCTTAACCTTCATGATGATATCTAGTGAAACGATAAGTTACCCTACGACCTATTTGATCTTTCTGAAGAAGGTCAGATTCTTCAATAAAAAAAAACAAAACTTTTGCAACTATTTCTCCACTATAAGCTTCGGGTTTTCAACTATTGGTGCGTTTGTTAAAAATAGTAAAATATTTTCGGAAATTTTCGATTTCGGTGGATACTCCTAACTATGAAAAACCCGAGCCAATTCCAGTCATCCCTACATTTTCCTCAGTTTTTCTCTTAAAAGGCAGATAACGTAATAAAAAACCCCAAATTTTTCATTTTACCTTACCATATAGTAACATTTTCTTGAATTAAATTTTTCCTCAATATAAGCTTTTAATTATCAAATCTTTTTTTCAAGGTAAATAGTTTTGGGGCAAATTGAAGTTCCAGTTTCATCCGAGAGCCTAGTATGTGGGCCTACAATAAAATGCGTAATTCGAAACGAATTTCAGTTGTCCATTCAACTCTTTGGAGTTTGATCATATGAAGGGTAAATTCTTCAACGAGCAGCTCGATCATTTTATAAAAAGCCAAAATTCTTCCAAAAATTCCAAATTTCCTTCAAAAGAAGTTCCGCATTTTTAAATATTTGATAATAAAGAAATCCCCAAATTTCGGTTCGCTGAGCGCGCCTCAAGTTCTGCAAGGCACGTCCGATCTCTTTACCTTTGTCGGGGCTTCGAAATGCTGCCCCCCCCCGTCTGACAAATCCTGGCGCCACTCGGTGTTTCTCATGTTTTGGTTGTAACTCGGAGAGGGGTAGTAAGGAGAATTGCTATAGCCTGTTTCCACCTGACGTCACAGTAAACACGCCTCGCCCACTGTCTGGCAAAAATCAAGAGTGCTTTAGCAGGGAGTTGATGGTTTTAGCGTTTAGTGCAACAGTCACACGTTGGCTGTCAACTGTTTCTATCCATGGAGCTAATACTATTAGCTCTACGTTCTAGCTAGATACACCAACTGGTGTACTACGCTCATCAGACATACATGTAAAGGTTTGGTAATTGATAGGCTACTCATTATTTTCAGGATACGATTATTTAAACTTGCAAACTGAAATCCTCGGGACACACTTATGTAACAACTGTCCTTGAAACGAAGGTTGTTAAAACACAGGATAACATTAACCATATAAGGCATGTCCATCCTTAGACATCACAAAATTTGCATATAGAGGCTTTGAATTTGCGTCACTGAACCGCCATGCTGGAGGACATTCATGCCAAATACGTGACCTTGTGCCGAACGCACTGCACAGTGTGCACTGTGACATGTACGGTGGATACAAACTCAGCGAGCAAGCGCGTCCCGTATGGTTTACTACGTAGTTACATGTACTCCAACATGGCCGCCGGAGAGTATTATGACGTCATGTGAAAAGTCTCTATTGAGCTCATGATGCTCAGTACGGTGCATGATGTGTAATATGAGCTATAGTGCTATTATTGGAACTTGCTTGTCAATCAAAGAGCTGTGCCAATTGAGAATCTCTGCGAACTACTGCAAAAATTGTTGTTTGGGGTATGAGCCTAAGTATTGCCAGATACAAATTAATGCAACATTTAGCATCATTTAAAATCATATTGTGTTACATTACAAAACAATTTTTCAGAATTCGGTTGGGAGATGCCCCCTGGCCACCCTCCTCTGGGTACACCAATGCTTCTTTCAAAAAGTGAGATGTTTTTCAGAATGGAATATTTTTTACACTTATATGAGACAGACCATTCAATCGTAGCTAACGTAGATTCGAAATTAGTCAACGAAGGCGTTTTCCATTGTCCATCCAAAAACCAAGAGTTATTGATAAAAAGGACCGAAAGATTGTTATTTCACTCTGACAGCGACGACGAATGTTAGATAACACTAAACCAACGGTCGTTAATGAGGGGTTTGTTTCATTAGTTCTGCGGTAAGGTTAGGGTTCTTGTTACCGTTTGGGTTGGTGAAGGTAGTATTCCTACCATTTTGTTTCACCTTCACCTCATTATCATTGCCACTATCCTTAATCACTATCATTATCACTATCATTTTCATTTTTAGGCTTTTCATACACGGTAACGGCTATGGCGGTGTATACACTGAATGCGCAGCATATACAAGCCCAATGAATTGAAGCGGCCCATACAGTGTAGTAAAGTGCATGTTTCACCGTTATTATTATTCTGACATGCATGGCTCACAGCTACAACTGCTGATGTTTGTTTAAATTTGAGTACAGAGCGACATTTCCTTAAAGTGAATTCTCCTTTCATCACGATCGCAAATAGGCCTACTTCGGGCTAATGCGCCTTTAACTGCGCAGTATAGCCACACTCGACACGCTTGTTCGTTGAATGTGTACACACCGCGTATACCACTGTGTAGTTCGTTCAGCACAAATCCATGTGTAGGCCTATTTGAGACGATCGTCTTCCAGCATGGTTGATACGTGACGTACTTGCAAAGCCTCTATTATTATTGTCACGTGCTCAGAATTAAAAGTTCAGCTTACACCATCATCACAGATTAAAGCCTCAAAACACAAAGTACTTTACCTCTAAAAACTTACTTAGCAATTGAAAACTTATTACGTACCTGCGTGCGAGTCATTATATCAAGTATATGAATGTTAAGTGTCTGGCGTTTAAGGTAAAATACCGCACTATTCAAATATACTGGAGTGCGTGCAGCTGTTAAAAACAGTGCAATAAAACCCTCTCGTAAAAACAAAACGCTACAGAGGGACAGCATGTATAATTTACTCTGTGCAATGAAATGAGGTGGTGTTTTACTTGTTCCCATTAAAGAAAATTCAATTTTTCATTGATCATGTGGAAACTAAGAGAGGTCTACCATGGACTAAGTTCAAATACGTAAAATCTTCAATCGGCTTATTCAGTTGGTTCATGAAATTCAACAAATTTTTCCAAAGCTCTTAAGTTTTCTTCACATATCAAATGCAAATGGTCAAACTTTGACAATCCTCATATCCTACACACAGATAACTGTTTAATGACTGAGTATACTTAAACACCCAATTCGGCTTTCAAATATTCGTGACCATACGCTTTTTCACATTATGCACAAAAAATTAAAATTTTACTTTTTCCGTAACAATTGGATATGAAACTTGACTAATCATGCTAATTATAAGCATTTGCATATGGTAATTCCTTTAAGTTACCGATATCAATTGAAAGAGCTGCTTCCAGGCGAAAATGTTTTATTAAGTGGAAACACTGCCTCGATATCATCTCATCATGTATCGTTTGAAAAATAATAGTTTCCAAAGAGATGGTAATTTTTATTTAAAGATACATTGCATGATGGGAAATTTTGATGTTATCTCCACACAATAATTAGACAAAGTATTGTATTTCATTACAAAATTGACAATGAAGTGGGGATGTTATTAAAGTGTACCTCAAGTCTTATATTTTAAAAATATATATTTTAGAGGTTGCAAAATTAATCTCATTCATCCATCTCCTATTGTGATAGCTCGTTTCATTCATGAGATATATAATGTTGAAACATTATATTTTCTTAACACAAATAAGTCCAATGCGCATGGGCGTCCGCAGAAAAAAGTCAGGGGGGAAGGCAAAATTTCTAGACGGGGGCAAAACCTCCGAGTCACCATGAATTGACATGAAAATGTGCAAAAATTTCAGTCCAAAATGCCTCCCAGATCGCCGGAAATGGCATTTCTAAAGCCTATTTTTGGTATAGAAACTTGGAAAACACGTTTTGTTCGGGGTTTTGCTTTGATTTTCATACGTTTTTTCAAATTTTTGATTTTCCGGGGGGGGGGGGGCAAGTGCCCCCCCTTGCCCTTACCTGCGGACGCCCATGCCAATGCGCGATAATTTATGACTTTCTTGTTGTACAACTCACATTACCTGCTTTGTTTCCCTTACAGATTAAATTTTTTTATAATGTTGAAACTTTCCTGTTTGCTAGTATAACATGTTGTACAGAGCGGGCGTAACTAATTACATCACCCCATAAGAGTAAGACTGAGTGCTATCACATTTTGTGTAAGTTGTAGTAACTTTCAGAAAAATAAAGAAATACAAAAACTGTAATTTGACTATAGTAGTACAACAATGACATTACAAATTAATGCACAATGTACCCTGTTTTAAAATGAATGGAAGAACGTTACCAGAGTGGCAGCTCCCTGTTTCAATATTTTATATCTCGGCTGAGGAATGTATTATAAAAATGAAAGCTGATTATTTGAATTCATTTTCATGCTCATATATACATTTTTATATTTAAGACTTGAGGTACCTTTAACATACTGTTGCAAATTACACCATTATATGTGGAAATTTTATGTTATATACATTGGAAGAAAGTCTAACTTTCCGCCAGTATCAGATACCCCAAGAACAAACAAGACATTACGGAAAGAAAAGGAATCTTTAGGCAATGTGTCCAATTTGACGGAACATCCATGAAGAGAATTGAAAATAATTTTCGACAAAAGTAAGGAATTTCTAAATTGAGGTAAAATTGTGTCATGCAGGACTTAAATTTTGCTGCAAAAATTGAAGGTTGGAGAACTGAATTTAAAATTGTAGTTCTCCACATGAAACCCTGGCAAAACACCCCTGAAATGTCCGTTTTAGCCAAAAAAAAAAAGCTTTCAAATATAGGCAAAAATGTTTGTACTAGTTGCAGTATAGGGAGTCGTAAGTTCTTATTTTTACATGCGGTCCATGATTCATCACCCCAGACATTCCAATTCTCCCAACCTACTTATTTGTAGCTCCAAACCGATCTTCATGCAGCAGTCTAAACACAATCCTGATTTGTTGGGGCATACTCAGATGAACATGCAAAGCCCTCATGTGTAATCAGAGCACTCTTGGTACATGCACTATGCGCTACTCTGCATTTTTTCTTTTCATGTCAATCAAAGAGCTGCGCCAGATAAGAATTTTGTTAGACTTAATGTAAAATTATAGTTCGGGTTGACAAATGACTGACTTTAATACAGTTTGTAAAATGAATAAGAAGTTATTACTAAACAAACCGCTATCTGATGCATGTAAACTTGTGTAACTTAACAACCTTCACCCCACCCACACCCCACCCACATACCCACATGTTACCCACACGACCACATCCCACCCATACCCCTGGCTGCGTTTTATCTAATGAAATATTGGAGCATTCTACAAACAATGCCCACTGCTGTAAAGCTTAGTATAAATGTGTCTAACTTGATAACATGAATTTTGACATTACATTTAACTGTTGTTGTTGCTATGGAAACCAGACCGTTTCATATCGGTGGGTATAATTTTAATAAACCTATCTGTAAAGGCAATATGATTCTCTCTGGGGAATGAACTTAAACTTTCAAAAAACAGAAATTTATCTTGAAGTAGGTCTGCCACCATGATTCATTGATCTTTTTCGAACAATCACAAAAACCCAAGCTTCCAAAAAGTGCATCGGTTATCCCATTCGTCTTATATATTTACGTGACCAGATGCCATCGGTTTTAACATTAAACTGATGCACAGACAAACTACTTTACTTTAAACACTACCGGCTTTCACCGTGTTGAGACAACGAAACTTTCAGAGTTAATATGTGAAAATATTGCAACGTAACATTTACGAATTAAGATCAATGCGAAGATTGTAGGAGTCTGTCATCATGTTGTGAGAGTTAACTGTATTGCTCTGACTTAATGTCGTCGGCTAAAGAGTGTCAGACTGTCGTGAACTGCTTTTGACATATGAACATGTGTAACTGTCTCAGAAATCCTGCTAATTATAACATCATATTCATTATGCATCATAAAAATCTCAAAGACAGGTCACTCTTGTTTTCAAGCAGGGAGGTTGCAACTCCCTGGTACAAGTGAACACAGCTTGTCGCGTGTGGTTACAGATGATAACACAAGAAGCGACTTATCCGCCATGTTGATATTTTATACCTAGCCCTTTTTAATTTTTTTTTTGACCTAAATTCTTCCACATACGCGAATTTTTCGTAAAGGGGAATTTAAAAAGTGATCTTAGTTTAACAAGACCTTTGTTGACTAGAATAACGTTTGTATACCCACAAATCATTCTCGGTAGGTGACGGTAGATTTGACCTGTCTGTCAAAAGCGAGTACTGTCCTATAACTCTCCGAGCCCTGCTTCAGCAATAATTCACTATTACGAAGATTGTTATCGATGTCACGACAGAAGGTGTCGTCCCAAATGTAAAACTTTTCATGAGAGTCGGCGATGTCTCTTCATAGAGCGTTGCTTTAGCGATCATATATTTTACAGGTTTGCATGACGCTTCATGACGTCACGATACAAAAATTTTAGCTTGTGTTATGAACAGTAACTTTACACTCATTTAACATACCTATCAAAACATCACGATGAAACGATAATGCTTCCTCGAATATACTCTTATACAGACCTTTTGCATCCAAATCATCGATATATTTTGCTGTATGAAGCAACTGAAAGAAAACCTGGATATAAACACATTTTACACGCTAACACACAGACTGACACACACAGACCTTTTTTCATACAACTCGAGGACCTCATTGTGATTTCCTTTGTTCCTGCTTTCTTAACCCTAACCTTAACAAGAGATTGTCTATTGTTCGGACAGAAGAGGACTCCAGAATCTATCGAATTTCCACCAGAGGACCTAAAATCCATTGTTCCGGTCCTCTGTTGGACTACAAAACAAGTACAGGCATAATCTGGTAATTGACAATATTTTTCTGAACCGCCTGTTTTATGTATTTTACTCTTACTGAATCCGATTTCGTTTACTTGTCTGTATTCTTTATTCTTTAAAATTGACCTCTGTTATTTACGATGTGTAGCCTATTTTTTATTTGTTTTATTTATTTGTCTCCCATTTAGTAAAAGCTTGGACATTTTTCTTCACGTTTTAATTTACTTAATGCATTTGAGTAAGTAACCATTTTTTGTTTAATGCGGTGAAAAAAAAAATTATAGCCAACCAACAACGAATAATTCGATGACAAGATATTTTGTGTATTTCTAACAAATAATGACTATTTTAGCATTGATGGGTTGTAAAATTTTAGTTATATCTTCTGAATTCCATTTATTCTTTGCTGTTCTGAGATACAACTTATTCTAAAATTGCTTTGTAATTGATTATTCGAGCTAAGATTGCGGGATTACGCAGTTTTTTCACTTAATTCACAAGCCCCTCGAAGAAAATATTCGTCTGCGCACTTTTTTTCTATACATAGACTAACTTGAATTAAATGCTAATTTTTCAGGAATAATCAACATTTTTTTACATACCGGTGATGTTCTTTTCTTTATATTACGATATTATCAGGGAAATACTGAAAAGCGTGGATACACCTTTGTACCTCCGATGGGATGTAGCTATGGAAACGGCTGCTCCTGGATGGAGAAAACAACGGATTCACCAGTTTGTGATTTCTGAAATTCCCCTTAAAACCCGAAATCCCGTCCAAAATTTTTGGAAGGGGAACCCCCTACAACTTATTCCAAGCCCTAGCGCCAACACCGTTTAATCAAGATTACCTCAGACAAGGTTATACTTGTTCAATGAACGAATTCCTTTCTCTAAACGATTGGTGTATGTAGAGTCTGTCAATGATTATCTGTAAGAAATTTAACTAGTGAAACCGTTGCGTAGGGTTTGCAAATGTTTATTTGCAGAGCACCATTGAATTGAAAATTTTATATACTGTTAATGTAATTAGCTCACTTTAGGTAGCCCCTAATGTTAAATTTAACAACCTATGTAAGAAGTATGTAGAGAGCACTGGTAAAAAATCCTCCGAGATACTTTTACAGTGATGTCTGACACATTAAACCTTTCTGCTGGATAATTGCCTACATAAGAGAAGCTAATTATGATTTTAAACAGTTTAATGGCATTACATAGCCTACATATTTTGCCGCGAATATTGCTTTTGAAATTTGAGCACTTTATGAGGTTTACAGTTTATTTAACTGGATTTGACATCTTGCAAATGACTCACGGTGTTAAACCTTATCTGTTGCAATCAAATATTCATTATAAGTGCAGAGAGTAGCCTAAGTACTAAAACAAAGAACATTGCAAGATTTAATCATTTTTTGAAAAGAACATATCAACATTCTTTATGCCATATATCTGTTCACATATCGCGCAAATCCCTAGTTACCTAATCCCTAACCTCAAAAACAATACAATTGATACAATGCAATCGCTCAAGAACCAATCAAGAAATTCCTCGTGAAGCAGGGTGTATCGTCTGGGAGCAGGCAATCCCGAATCAATTGTTCGATCCGGAAGAGTTCTAACACTGGCCCAGATAATATACACGAACGTCAAAATTAGAGCAGGACCGATTCATCACAATCTACTATAGGGTACAAATTGTTGTTTCGACGAACAAGGCATGATACATTGCCACTTCTTTAAAAGATTATTTCGTCACGTGACATTAATAGTCGATTGGCCTAAATTTCTAGTTTGTTTGCCATAACGACTCCTTTTCTGCACGTCTTTATTTCAAGGGCAAGAGCAGTCACCCCAATATTAAGTAGTGTAGTAGACTGTCCTGTTTCATGATTGGCTGTTGAGAGTCAAGTGAAAACATTTTTTCTCCTCAAATGTGAAATTTACAAGAAGTTTCGTCGTGGTTTTCCTTGTATATGCCATAAAGATGTCCAAAAATGGGATGAAGATAATTTGAAGAGAAATAATAGGAAAATTGTGAGATTTAGCTGTTGCTTCAAAATGAGTTTGGGGGACTTCTCTCGCCCTTTCACCTTTAAACTCAAAATTATTCAGTTGTCTGACCTCTATATTGAAAAGGTCATGGTGTTTTGACAGTCTATGTGAAGTATGTGTTCTTTTCATTCAGTCTAGAATGGAGCCATACATGACAGAGCAATGATGAAAATGATCTGAGGGCCGTGGGGTTGGTCAAGCTGTCGAGTGTTGTCCTTCAGAGGACGAACAGCTTCTCTGGGAAGCAGTTATAATTTAGTTTCGCCGGTTTTACCAGAGAGTCGGGAGGACTTTAGAAAAAGTATCGACAGTCTGTACTTGAAACCTCCTAACACTGATGTTTAATGCAACGAAAATTACTTGGCAGTCATTATACGTTATGCTTTACAATGATCATGGGTGGTGGGGGACCTTTTATATTTTTAGTGGGGGACATCATATCAAATTGTCCCCCAGTATCTTTAGGCTATTCTATGCAATCTAGAATGCATCAAATTGCTTGGCTTACAGGGGCGGTTCCCTGTCCTCTGGTCCAATGCACAAAGTTCATTCATACAGTATTTTTTGACAACATGGTGCATTAGGTTTGCGGTCGACAAAGCAGGGGTCGCGACCCTTGTGGGGGGCGCAAACATTTTTGGGTGGGAAGCGAAATATATTTGAGAGAGGAAATATAACTTCCAGTGCTTCTAGATGCGGTAAGTGAAAGTGAAATGCGTTATCATGCCGACCCAACTATAACCCCCAAAATCAAAGTTCCACACTGCATATCTTAATAAAATCAAGGTCCTCAATCTGGACCGTCATTGCGGGTCACAGAGATTTCGGATTAGAACATTGGGACTACAAACAAAAAGAGGAGAAAAAACAAAAAACAAAAAAAAGTCTTGATTCTTTTTTAAGTTAAATTCATGACATTTTCTGTTTTTGAACTGGGGTGGAATTGATTCAAAGCTAATTTTCCAGTCCATTCTAGTCTAATCTAGGGTGTTCTCATCCCAAGCCAAATCAGGACCCACTAAAAGTGGACTCAGGTCCGGAACTGATTCAGTGCACCCAACAGCTAATATCCGTGTGATCTGTTTACAATACAAAATGATCACTAGTAACTTACGACCATTTTTATTGTCTGCGATTGAGTGTCTAGTTTGGAATGTGATAAGTAGTAAATTTAACAATGTTTTTCAATGCAGCAAGCATAGCGATTGTCTGTATGATTTGTAAGCTTGCAAATATTGTAAAATTTGATAAGCACGACGACTACTCTGCTGACACATGCGTAGCATGTTTAATCGACAGTATATATAGATATACTCAGTCTACATGAACAAACATAACATTGCAATGAACTTGGAATTCAATGTGCTTTAAACCAAATGGGGGCATTCAATGTCGGTGTAACTATATGACGTCTCAAAAATTGCTTCATTTGCGATAATGTTTCCATTGCTCTTACCTATTCCGATAAAATTTTGAGTATGTGCAATGCACTTTCATGGTAGATAATGGGTGTCATAAATTAAGGGCATTAGCTATCCAAATTTTAGAGAGCTTCAACGTGGAGTAATAGTTGGGTCGCCACGCCCACTTATGGGCAAAAAACAATGACCATGACGTCGGTGGTGAGCTGCGTCTCAGCTTTGCAAACTACGCTAATTTTGGGGCGATGCGCACTGTTTAACAAGAAATTTCGTAACTGGCTAACGATAGCCCTAATCCCTAACCTAATCCCTTACCTTAACAAAGGATAAAATTGATACAATACAATGGCAACAGCCAATCAAGAGACACATTGTTAAATAGTGCACATCTAATTTTTGCCCGGCAAAAGGTATGGGGCTTGTGACGTCAGTGAGAGCGCTCTATACATAAGTGACGTTAACATCTCTCTTTTCTCCCACTCTCTGGTAACCGACTTATACATTTCATTACAAGATCTTGCGTGGTTTTTCTCCCCGATTGACAACATCATCGCCTTTTTTGGTAGTTTACTTTTCACCTATGATGTGGAATCAATAAATAACATATAACGTATGAAGCTTATACCATACTTGTTCTATCGCTGGGGTCACATGATAACACGTGAGAGGGAAAAACTTTGGCCCAGTAAATTCCTGAAATTTCAAAAACTTTAATTTGTGTCAAGACAGCCAGTCCAGGTGCTTTCAGTAAAAACGTGATTCAAATAGTATCCTAACATGCTTAGCAGGTTTTACTGCAAATTCCTTGTTTAGTCATATGGTCCTTTTGAAAGCTGATGAGCTGAGCACTCAATCCACTCCGCGGGCTCACCTGACCATTTCGGCATATTTGGTTCAGTTGACCAGATGTCCTTTTATGTATAGGCCGAAGTTAAACACCATGAGAACGTTATAAAATTGAACTATTGTTTCGTCTTCTTTGGACTGTTTTCACATTTTTCTATTCATTTTACATTTTATTTTGTTTCACAGCTTCCTGTTTCAATTCAAGTACGGAGAAGATGCGGAGGCTGTCGCATTTCTGGGAAGCGTACCAATGAGTCTTTTACAAACGATCTCACACTATCTCATTTACATCAACTCCAGCATCAATCCAATCGCCATGTGCTTTTTGAGCAAGACATACCGCCGCTACTTTGCCCTCTATTTATGCTTCTGCTGGAAATCAAAGGAAAGGGAACAACCAATCAGAGGGCGTCAAACTAAAAATGGAATCGGAGGAACCCATTCTAAATGGACAACGGAAAATTCGGTTCCCTCCTCTGCCGTAGAAACGAAGACATGTGTTTTGTAAAGAGTTGAAAAAAAAAATAGTTAAGAGTTTTTGAGACAGAGTATATTTATGTTTGGTACAATTTTGTGTGCATTTTTTTCTTTTTCAATGAGTTTACTTATATCCGTTAATTGTGCTCGATAACATTTCCCTACGCTTGTGCGGTTCGTAATCGCTTGATTAAATATTTACTGATGCTTTCGTTAGAAATTGTACATTATTTTACATACAGTGTTATCTAAGAGACGTTTATTTTAAGTATAAAGACAAGACAGTTTGCTAAAGTGGCAGATATAAACAACTTATTCAAATAACATTATCATCATAGTTTGTGGCCCTTTCCGCGCTCCATGGTGATAGTCACCACAAAAGCATTATAATGTGCATAAGCAATGGATAAGTGAAAACAAGGCAGTGCACAACAACTGGTAAAAACACTATGGGGCCAGAACCAGAAGTTTATACGTTGGGCCCACCCCCCAAACCATGTAAAACATTACCCCCCCCCCCTCCCCACCCCCAACCATATGAAACATTACCTAACGAAACCTCATCTATTGGGATTCAGGTAAAGGGGCTAATGAAAAAGTATGTTTTATTAAATATGTTAATGTTCGTAACTCTAATTACTGTCACACGGTACTGCGTTAAGATTCCGTGCAAGCTATTTGCGCTCTAACCCTCTCGTGATAGGAAAACAGCTGCTTAAGTACAACACGCATTAGGAATTTTCTCCACTTACCTCACAGACACGTAAAATTGTTTATTAATACTTTTCTCAAGTACCCCCTAAAGGGAAATATGTATGTTAAAGGGAAGAGGCAGTCACCTCAATGTGAATTAGGATAGTGGTCTATCAAATTTCCTTAATGGCCCTTGAAAATTTTGTTGTGACATTATTTTTAATCAATTGTAAAATTTACCAGGAGTCATTGCTGAATCACGATGAATATAAGCAGTATCCATGTCCTAAAATGCCCAGAAAAATACTCGGAAGAATAATAAGAGGGAACATGTGAGTTTTAGCTGATGTTTTGAAATAGGTCTCAGTTGACATCATTGACATTTAAAACCGTATTTTCTTGATTTTGCTGATGAACATCTTCTCTTCGCTTTAAGCATTCTCATGCAGTCATGGCTTCTGTCTCATGTAATGGTCTCACTCCTTCCAGCCATACAGTCAAACTCATTTATACTCCTTTTTCTTAATTATCATTTGCCAACAGACAGGTATAACCCCTCCAAGGTTTGTATTTTATTGGATGCAATGAACCTCGACTCGAACACACCGCGTCTGATTAAACACTGTTGGAGACCAGTGTCTGCCTCTTAAGTCTAACACCTCGGCCAAGTTTGCGCGCCCCAGGCGCGGTCTTTGGCGCGCTGTGACGTTAACTCAACTTCCCCTCGTATGGATGCTGCAGATGTTTTACAGATTCATAATATTCCTGTTCTACCATTTATATCTTCTGTAAGACACTTATGAAGATATGTCGATTTTTTATGAGATAAGGAGATGCAATACTCGTTCCTATGTATTGCGCCAACGCCAGTAATTTGTAAATTTGACGATGTTGATTTTAGCAAACAGCGGGTTTCAGTTGTCTTTAGAAGACAAAGAACCCATTAAGAAGATTATGCCATAGGTATAGAGTTTTGTTTGTTTAACATTAAATTTTCCCAAGTCTCGATAATTTACAAGTTTCACGTCGCTTTGCCAGCCACAGCAGACAGTTCCGAGAATCAGAAGACATACATTCCCATCTTGAACATAAATGAAAGCTACTCATGAACTAACAACACGTTTCCAGAAAGGAAAAACCTTACGGCTGAATAAAAAAAAAAATTGGATAAAAGTACAACCTCTATAATATTGCTCAAGGAATTGTTTATTTTTTATGGAAAAAGTGGTGGAAATGTATGAGAATGAATTAGCAATGTATTGTACACACGTCATAGCATGCGATTTCAATGAGTATATTAGCATAACGATACGCATGACGAAAACTTAATTTTCATCTCATGATTCAAAACTTTGTGAAGAGAAAAGAACCTTTGAGCATAGGGAATACCTCTGATAGTTAAACTTATATATCAATGTACTGGTACTATTTAATCAACGGTATCCTCTGTGGTTTGGGGGTTGTAAAATATGCACAAGGTACCTCCCGCCTGGCGAACCTATTGCACTGTATTTGAAACCAAACTTGGAACTTGAACCATACTTGAAACCCAGTATTTTAACTTTACCTTTTCATCTAGCCTGCGTATCACCTCTGTGGCTGCATCCCCTTTAGCCTGCCGCCCTCAGTTAGTTTTTCGTAGCGATGAGCTGAACGAAAAGACTTCGTCCGCTCCGCGGGCTACTTTTTTATCTGGCTGACACATGTAACCCATTCGTATTGACCAGTTTGAGAGTGTGTCGTTCAATCCCATATCACTATCTACCTAATTATCCAATGGCATCTTGAGGTGAACAAAATATTTGTTATTTTTTGCTGAAATGGACATAAATTAAGTTGACCCGTTTTCATATCAAAATGTGCCAACTAAAGCGAGTGATGGGAAATAAGGAGGTCATGTAAAACAGTGGTTATGTTTGCTTCTATCTGCCGGTCACTCTATCCGCGGAAAGGTGATTTCCCAAAAGCGCTAAATAAAAATATCGGTCGGTTTTAACGTCGAACATGTTAGTCGCCAAACTTGAACATTGAGATGGACAACAATGGGACAAACACGCTTAGATTAAAGTGAAAATGAACCATTGAAGCAAGTTAAATGATAATATGCAGAAGTCATTTAGAAATAAGGTCACTGAATACTAATAGCAAATGACGTTGTAGCATATGTTTGGTTATTTTCTTTGTGGAACACATTTATTTTCCCTTTCAGAAATGTTATGTACTTGCCGTAATCATTTATCAAGACACGTGAGAGATGAAGCCAAGTACGGACTTGGATTCGTTATTTCAGAAATGGAAGAACTCGGCCAGAGAGGTTGATTTTTCCCCCATTGAAAGAGAACAAGACACTCGAGTCCGAGTCCAGCTCGTGTCCTTGAAAATTAAAAATGACCTGAATCGCAACTCGAAACCTTCGGACTTGACTAAATCACTGCAAAAGCAGCAAAGCACTATACATAAACCTTACGAACTGAGACCGTCCTCGCGATGATGTGTATTCCACACGCACGCGTAGTAGACTCCCTCAGTAATCAACCCACTGGAGGCCACTGGGCCACGTTCCCTCTTACTTCATTTTTGAATTCCTAGGAAATACTCATTTTCTAAACAAAATTTTACTTCAGATATTACGATATACGGCACCAGATTGCATATGAGAAAAGCCAATTTTCCAAGAATTTTCAAAGTCGAGTGGGGGGGGGGGGAGCTCACACCCTTCCCAAGATCAGCGATCCTACAACACATTGTATATCCGTTGAGAGGAATAAACTTAGCTACGCCACTGAAACCACGCGCCAATTTGTAGTTACAGACAAATCCGGACAGCAAGTGATGGTCTGATTCCAGTCGGCCATAATTGGTGTCAATCACCTTTTAACCTTTTAATTTCCTTGCTTACCTGTATCATGGATGATTTTACATTAAATTGTATCTTGATTCCTTCAATTTCACTGAATATGAGGGTCTGGAATTCATGTATGACAATAAATTGAAGACGATATGAGGCTGACGGACCTCACTAATGACTACTTACAGTAACTAAACAGAATCACTGATCGGATTTGTCTGCATAAATCTATGACACGCCAAAAGGCTCACCAAATATGATGATGTTCTAAAAATACACGTTCATGTACTAAAATTACACGTTCATGTACCAAAAATATAAGATGATGTACTAACTTCATACGATCATGATGTAAATTTACACCATCATGTACTAAAACCATAAGTTCATCATGTTAAATGTTACGATGTATATGTAAAATCGCACGTTGTACATCTAAAAACACACGTTGTACATGTAAAAACGCAAGATCATCAATGTTATTATTGTCTCTTCCGCACGCCATACAGAGTGAGCCTTTCGGCGTACCAGAAGTCCGCCAAAAGGCTCACCGACATGCGATGTAGTAAAAGTACACGTTCATGTACTAAAAGTACACGTTCATGCACTAACTGCTTACGATCATGTACTGATTTCATACGTTCATGTACTGTTTGCTTACGTGCATGTACTGATTTCATAGGTGTACTGATGAACGTATACATTTAGTACATGATCGTATGAAATCAGTACATGTACGCAAGCAAACAGTACATGAACGTATGAAATCAGTACATGAACGTGTACTTTTAGTACATGAACGTGTACTTTTACTACATCGCATGTCGGTGAGCCTTTTGGCGGACTTCTGGTACGCCGAAAGGCTCACTCTGTATGGCGTGCGGAAGAGACAATAATAACATGATGATCTATCGTTTTTACATGTACAACGTGTGTTTTTAGATGTACAACGTGTGATTTTACATATACATCGTAACATTTTAGTACATGATGGTGTAAATTTACATCATGATCGTATGAAGTTAGTACATCATCGTATGTTTTTGGTACATGAACGTGTAATTTTAGTACATGAACGTGTATTTTTAGAATATCATCATATTTGGTGAGCCTTTTGGCGTGCCATATAAATCAGCAGATGTTTACATTTGCACGTAAACGGTGCTGTAATACGCGCTTGCTTCCAGTGGAGGGCACACAGACTGATGTGTGACGTCATGTGCGTAAGGTCCATAGAAGTCTTAAGTTTAGTATTTTATCTGGTAAGGTCCATTTGTGTCGGTGTAAATGATTTTTCAACCGTCATTCGCTGTATGTATTACTGGAGATGACGAGACTAGTCTACATCTGAATGTTGTATAGAGATATATTTTGAATTGGTGGCTTTTTCTTATCATGGCACGATGATTTAAGTTAGGAATTAATAATCGAACTAATAATTTCTTGGAATGAGCTTATTTTCTTGTAAATAGAATAGAAATATCGTCTGGTTGCATGCAAGTGTATATTATTCAGTATTTTTTGTATTTGAATGTTCCTTTATAAGAAAGAAGTTTTACCGTCTGCCACTGCATGGCGTCTCAGCGTAAACTGTGAAAGATGCAAGCCGGATCAAATTTCCTTGGTGTCAATTACACTAAAGGTTAAAGGTTTGAATTGCAACCCTTGTGATTTATACAATGAAGTTCAACTTACTTATCGACCGTCTTGTTGAACCAGGGAGTTGCTAGCAACTCCCTGGTTGATCCAATGTTACAAATCTAAAAAATGTTTAAACTTAATTTACATAATAAGGTCACTTATTTATAGAAGCAAATTATGAAAAAAGGTAAAACAATGTACAATGAATATTTAACTGAAGTTAAGGTTATACTATATTTGCAAACAATATATTAGTTTGCTGTACAGATGTGCAATGTAAGTTTCTCGTACTTCAAAGAGATCTCTTTATTATTTTCTATGTCGATACAGTCTAGAATATATGGCAGTTAAAAGACATTGTTTGATCGCTCCGAAGCGATTATGAATAATCGTAAAAATATATCGGGATGTAATCACACAAGATAATGAGAGTTCAGAGCCGGCAAGACGATTTCTACCAAGTAAGTCACATTAGTGCTGTATTGAAAGCATTCATTTAAACCAGAAGTGGACGTCTGTCAAACGATGAAATGAAGAATTATTTAGCGGACTGACACGCATGTACATTGATATCTTATGATTACACTCATCAGTGCTCACATATGTTCCGAGCAACAATGTATAGCTTAGTACAGTGTAAAATAAATGTGTAAAAAATGCGGATGATGATTCTCTGGATAATCATTTTTTCTTTGCTTCAACAGCGTTCGCTACTTTTAAATTGGGAATTTTAATAGGCGTACCGGGCGGGGTATGAGCAGACTGCCTAATAAATTTCAGCAAGATTTAAAATTCGGGCAGGATACTAGGAAAAGTTCCGGCAGTCATTTGGAAAGAATCAGGCAGCCGTTTTAATCTTTAAAATTGACATGGCTTTTAATAACACAAAAAGGTTCTAAGTATGCCCGAAATCATTAAAATATGTGCCCAGAAAAAACAAAGAAAACATCATAGTCGCAACATACCCGGACAATTCTAGAAAGCTATTATTCTTGAACTTTGCAATCACAGTCTTGGGCAACACAATGCCCGAAAAATCAGAGAAGTGTAATCTTTTCATTTCCTTTAGAAAAACAAAAAGATTGCGACACATTCAAGAAGTCCATGGCTTGAAAGAAACAATTATTTCTAAGCCTAGTTTTAAACATTGCGCAATCTTTCAAAACGTTCCCAGAAAAAATGCTATATGTAAGTAAAATTTTCGTTGAAAATTAAGTATTTGTGACACAGAAAACTCTGCCCAAAATGGCAAAGTGTTCTGGCGAAAGTTAATTCAAAAAGTTCTGGGATTTTTTAATTGTCAAATGATAAACGGACGGACGGTGCGATGTTTATCAGGTACATGCAAGTTCCAATAGTTTGCCATCCATCCTACCCCGACGGCCGAATTTAGACAACGGTAATGAAAATTCATTTGGTTTTTGTTCGATAACACATGGTGATGCATAACGGAAGTAGTGTGAGAATGTCTTCCCATAAGCCTGCTTGAAAACTCATTATTTGGAACCCACCTTGTGACGGGACATATTTTCAAAAGGCGTTAGAAGTAAAATCATTTACAGTCGAGAGTTCGGGCAGTCACAAAGAAAACGTCATCCATTCAGCGGACCTTGCAATTGAATTTAGCCACGAGTCATCACAGAGTCAAAACATTTTCATATTTTCAATTTTGTTGTATATTTTTCCCCCGAAAGGTACAAACCATTTCATCTAATGGTAGTGGTATATTTCATCTGGTAATTTTCTGATCACTTAGCAAGTTTCTGTCTTTTTTTCTATCGAAGTGAAAATTTTTATTGCAATCGTAAGCCCAAAATAGCGATTGCTTCATTTCTGGTTACAACCATGGGAAACGCCATTTCCGGTTGTTCCAGGGTTCAATTTTTCCAAATTTTCCGTCCGCTCCGTACCAACTAATGGTCGCACTCCCCTCGAATAGTTTTTCGGTCTAACAGAACAGTACATAGGATTGCATATCTTTTTTATAGCTTTTTGTCAGTTACTATTTGTTAACAACATAGAAATTTTAATGGTATTTGTTAATTTTATCTGGTAATTTTCCGATCACTTAGCAAGTTTTTTGACCGTTATTGCATAAAAGTTTAAATGTCCAGTTCTCTCTCACCCCAAACAGTACCAAGTCTCCTAAACTTCTCACCTAAGCCCCTCCCACAATTATCTGAAATTCATCCTCATCCAGACACAGTCCCAGTTTATTGCTTCAGGGAGAGTATAAAAAAGCCTCCATGTATATAATCAAAACACTCTCAGTACAGTTCATGCTGTGTAATGCAAGTTTTGGTACTTTGTATTGTTTGAATGAGCTGTCAATCAAAGAGCTGAGCCAATTGAGAATTTCGGTACACCCCTACCAAAATTGCAGTTTGGGGTGAGAGGATTGGTCCTTTAAAATAGCGACTGCCTATAGATTCTACTTACAAGTCTGGGAAATGCCATTTCCGGCTAACTTGGGTTCGCAGTTTTTTTCAATTTAGGAGGGGGACGTTCCGCGCCAACTGACGGTCGCCCTCCGCAAAAATTTTCTGCCCCAATTGAAATGCTGCCGCACTCCTACACTCTAAAAAATATTTAAACGATTTTGTTTAAAAATTAGGATACTCACGAAAATGAGTATTTCTACTCGAAATAAGTGAGTACTTCAACTCAATTTGTGTAAAATTTTGCACAAATTCAGCAATTTGTGTAAAATTTTGCACAAATTCAGTTGAAGTACTCACTTATTTCGAGTAGAAATACTCATTTTCGTGAGTATCCTAATTTTTAAACAAAATCGTTTAAATATTTTTTAGAGTGTATGGAAATAATTGCGTTTATCTTACAGAAATAAACCATACTTTTAAAAATAATGTTAACCGATACAGAGCGATAGAGTATTCGTAATAAGGCAGAATGCCAACCTTCTTTTTAACTTGTTAAGGTGCTCTCAGAAATAGATTCTTGTTGCCCAATAATAACTGGTTTACCCTTGAACTTTAAAAAAATCGAATGATACATCATACATAACACACATAATTTTTCTAATGAACAATTTTTAATGAAGATGAAACCTTCAATGAAGTTTACTGTTCACAGTAAAAAAAATGTAATCTTATAGTGGAAGTACTGGCAGCCAAGATTCCGGGTAGCTGACGCTATTTTACAGTAATGTTTTGCATTAGACAGCTAGATCATATTGTAACTATAAGGGACATTACTGATCAATCTTTGTTTGATCGCTTCTCGGCCTTTTGGCTAAGATCATGTGTAGTATGTTCTTTTCATCCGGTCTAGAATGGAGACATAGCCTACATGACAGACCAATGATGTAAATGGTCTGAGGGCCGTGAGTTTGGTCATGTATTGTCCTTCTGCAGTGGACGTAATAGCTTCTTCGGGAAGCAGTGAAAGTTTTGGTTTCGCCGAACGACCAGAGGGTCGGGAGGACTTTAGAAAAAGATGTTATTGCGACTGCATATATGCTACGATTTTTTTTTCACTGAGCACTACACTTGAAGGCATTTTCAGTTTTTAGAATGAAAAATGGCTTCATATGAACTGTCACTGGTTTTACGCACAACTGTAAATAATAGGTCGAGCACCGGAATCCCAGCTTACAGTATTACTGTCAAATAATGAAATTGTTTAAACAGTGTTGAGACGGACAGAGACGGAAGCCATTTTCTTTGCATGTCATGCCGTTGCATTTCAAACGCAATATTTTCCTTTAACAGTTTAATATTGAATTGATGGATTGTAGACATTGTCACGTGCGTATCCCATCCACACCAGGGATATAATACAATTGTTATTGTTGTCATCATTGAAATGGTCCACATCATGACGTCACAGACGGATTTTTCACGTTTATTTTTACAAACACACAAACGCAATACGTACAATAGATTCGTAAAATAAATGATAATATCGCTCAACATTGACTAGAAGGCGATGAAATCGTTCCCGAATTGAATATGCGAAATGAGTTGACCTGTTTAAGGGTTTTGTGTGACGTGAAAAGACATTCCGTCTGCTATTTTCATCTCGGATGGGTGGGTAAGACCAAATTTTGTAGATTTTTTTTTAACTTGTTTTGTTAGGATTCAAGAGTTTGGTTGGGTTTACGTAGATGATGGGGGATATTTGATCTGTTCTTTTATAACCCTGTATGGTGTCAGAAATACAATAAAAGAGTCAAATGCAGTTATGCTCTATCTGGGGTGTGGCCAATTTTCAAGAAGATGATTCGTCTCAGTATGATTTGGTCTTTCCCACCTAAGGATAAAAATCGTTTCCCGTCTTCCCCTCAGCGAGTTTACAACTTATTATTCTTCCATTGACTTCTAAGAGGGAATCAAAGCTTGTTTTTACCAAATTTTCACAACTTTAACTCTGCACCAAATATCCATAAAACTAACAAAAAAAAAAAAAAAAAACACGGTCTAACGTCGTGACTGGTTACAGTGTAGACTGTCTAGACTTACATCTGTATGGAATTATTTTACCCGACAAATATTCATAAATTTTCATTCAAAAGTAATCAACACAAATTGACGTTTTCTCTAACCCAAGACCTTTTCAATGTTTCTATATTCTGGTAAACAATTCAGAAGGGAACCAGAAAGTCAAAAGGCTTAGTGATTTCTTGCCGAAAAGGGGTGCTTTGTTGTCCTCATAAACCACTGAAAACGGTGACCTCAAATGACCTTTGACCTCCACCAAAAACAGTAGGGTTCTTTCTCTCCACATTGCAAATCTATATACCAAATATGAAAAGTGTCAGTCATTCCTATCTCAAGATATCGCGATTACGAGGTTTTAGGTCTTTGATCTCTGGTGACCTCAAATGACCTTTGACCTCCACCAAAAATGATAGGGTCTTTCCTCTTAACATGGCAAATCTACATACCACATATGAAAAGTGTCGGTCATTCCTAACTTAAGATATCGCGATTACAAGGAGCGTCACAAACACACATATACACATACGCACACACACACACATACACACACGACATCACCATCGCATAGATTTCTTGCCTGCCTTCGGCAAGGAATAAAAAACGAGGTGCTGCCATGAAACAAAATATTAATATCCTCTACTAAAGTCTGATTGCCCCTTTAAACAATAATTTTGGTCCGTTCTGTATGTCCATTTTTCAAATTTGCTTCAGCTTTTCAATTACTGTTTTACTTCAAATGGGTGGCTTGAGATAATATCACCAGTGTGCCGCTTTTTCTTAAATTTTCCCGACTCTCTGGCAAAGAGCCGTTCGGCGAAACCAAACTTTTAACTTTTGTTACAAGTCTTCTTCCCACAACATGCTGTGCACTTTGTACTCATTACAAAATAAACGGTTACCATGACACCATACCTTTCTAAAATTGAATAATTTATTATTCATGGAAATTTCATTTTCCCAAACTCATCTAAATCAACTACACATTATTATACTAATTAGTTAAGTGCCGCTGCAAATATCCCGACGTCATTGTAAATCTCGCTTCCCCTTAAAGTTATGGTGAAGTGACGCTCCCCAAAAGAAAGGTCTTTACCTGATAATGAAAGAGAAGTATTACGTTTGCTAGACTTTTTCTAATTTTTGCTATTTGAAATACAATCGCAACCCGTTCGATGAAAGAGAAATAACTGGGAAAGAGCCCTAATTAACGAGTAGGCATAATTAACCTTTCTGTAACAACTGTCAAATTTTGTTCAATCAAACAATTATACATGAACCTACACTTTCATTACCACCTGGTATCAAATCCTCCGATCAAACAATATCATCACATATACTTCAGACAATAACAAACTCCCATGTAGTCCACGAAACTACATCCATACCCATTAGCCTAGACTTGAAACTTAACCTATAATTTTATGGCAATATTTGCAACTAAAATTCTCAAGTGCATTGCTGCTGAATCAATACCGTAATGATTTTCCAGAGACAATGATAAAGTAAGTGGAATAAATGTGTGCTAAACAAGCTATTCCCCTTTGATAGCATCCTCTCTCTTTAACGTATGCCCCCCCCCCCCCTCTGGTAATAACTTATTTCCATATTAAAAAGAAGCATGGCTGAACTACTAGTTAACTTTTTGTAACCAAAATTTGCTGAACAACTAGTTCTCCCAAAAGTCCCTGGTTTGGAAGTCTATGAGCGACGACACTTACGTCCTATAGATGAATTCTGACACAAAGTGATGGTCTGATTTTAGTCGGCCAAAACTGGGACCTATCAGCTTTTAATCTTTCAATTTCCTTGCTTACCTGTATCATGGATGGTTGTACACTGAAATGCCTCTTGATTCCCTCAATTTCACTGTATATGAGGGTTTGAAATAACATTTTGACAATAAATGAAGACGATTTAAGGCTGATGGACCCAACTAATGGCTGTCCGCAGTCACATAACACAGGCGCTGATCGGATTCGTCTATATCACACTACGTACGCCATGAACACCTAATTTATTTCCTGTCTGGCAAACTAAATTGCACCGTGGTTATTCTACCAGCAGGGGCGCTCAGCACTCCTTAGCTTCCTCGGGAGTTAAAGGTATAGTGTAACATGTTAACAACATGAACTGCTTCACTTGGCAGGTACGGAGTGAACTTTCCTAATACGTTGGAACTATTTCAATATCTTCATCGGTTTTCAAGATATACCTTTTCAAAGTCTGAATGTCTCTAAGGCAACTTGTTGCTTATGCAATACTAATGATGTATAGTATTGCACAGTGTTGACATTTCTGTTGTTAACCCTATATAAATTATCTCTTCACTACTTATCAGATAGTTTATCGTTTTGTAATTGATACTGATGATCTTCAAGGACACAATTTAAACTTTCAAAATAAAACCCTCAGAACATACAAATGTTACAACTGTCCTTGAAATAAAGATTGTAAAAACAAAGGATAACATTAGCCATAATGTCCCGGCTTTCATAACATCACAAGATTTGTCTACTGAGCTGCTCATATTTATTTATGATTATGTGCAAATCAAAATTGCCCTGTTAAATGGTCAATTTTTGTCGGATTTTCATTGAAACTATGGCTATCTTCATGATTTTTAATGCTTTTTACATCCAACACCCAATTTTGTCATTTTTGTGTCACACCACTTTTAAGTAGCTTGGATATACCGCAGGGTAACCGGCTTAAATGAGGGTGTGTAACTCCCCCCCCCCCCCCCATTTACATCCGATCAGTTTAACGATAAGGGAACTACATATAGGCTAACTAGTTACTTTTCAGTCAAAAGTGACTGTGACCTGCTTCTTATACAAATTTAACTAGTAAATGTAAAGAAGTTACATTCCATGGAAAGAGCTAACAACAACGAGTTATTTTAAAAGTGTGTCGAGATCAAACCAGAAAGCTACCGTAATTATTATTCACCTTTTTACTGCAGTTATTTTACAATTTTTGAATTTATTTTGATATGCCAATGCAAATACCGGGTATGTGTTACACAATACTATCCTGGTCGTGTACTCATTGCCTTTATTGACATTAAAGTTATTATTCTGACGTAATAAGACAACATACACGAATCGCCCTCGTGGCACTGTTTCACAGTAGTACGTTTCATTGGTTCTGCTATGAAGCACAGGCTCTAACAGTAAATTCACCTTAGACATAAATTCTAGGTTATTGTTTGAACAAAAGTTTAATTTAATTCTTAAATGTACAACCGTGGATCCGAAATATTGCTTAAAACGGGGGAGAGGCAGACCTATATTATTACTTAGAGAAACATGGTGACTAACACTGGCAGACATCAGAATGTTAGCATAAAGGGCCTGTATATTTTGACAAATACTTAAATTTGATCCGTCGAAGGGGCACACTTAAATACGAATTTGAATAAACACAAAAAACTTAATCCGTAATCTTTCACATTTTCACAAACCTTCTTCGCGCCCTTGCCCGGGATCCACTCACCTTTCATAAGTCAGTTAGTTAGTAAGATAGAGTTTTACGGCCTAGTTTCCAACCTATTGGTTCAAGTCGAGCCGGCTTCTGTCATAAGGGCCACTGTTCTAAACCGCGGTGCTATTCACAATTTGACAATGCTGCGTGTACCACACCCAAACGACTATCGTAGTAATTTTCTAGCCTAACGAGCCATATTTTAGATTTTACAGTATCTGCATGCATATACAATGCAAAAAAGGACTGAGTGGTGATCCTAATTAATGTTTCAGGGTTGCGTTACTACGGGAACTGCTTAAGTCCCTTTATAATGGACACCATTCATGCGTAACCGTTGACCCCACCCTAAATAACAAGTTACTTCACAAATCTCCATTTACCACTTAACTGGGTAAAGGTAAGTATATTTAATTTCATAAATCCACAATTATAAGAAGGAATATTCGAGTGATAAAATATGAAACCGTCTCGAAACCGAGAAAATGATATTTCTTTCTTTTTAGGTTCAAAATACATCCAATACTTTGTTTGCAAAATTCAATTTCAAAGAAATATTCATATCACTAGCAGTGCATTGCATAATAGGAAATTTGTAACCTCGCACAGAAAGATTGATTGAATAATTTTTTCTTATTTGTTAACAAGCTTCATATAAAAAATAAAAAAAATGTAGACACTATTATAATTGTAACGTTTACTCTCACAACGTAATAAGCTCAATCTCCAATGGGCGATATTCAATACTTCCCCTGCTACCAAATTTCAAGGACAACACAACACTTCAATTTTAAGGGACAACAAACGCAAGCGGTATTGATACGCTGAGTTTTTTCATATTATATATAAACTTGAAGCCACTAGGAATATTCCTTGACAAAAATCACGGAAATATCTTGAGTTTTGAACAAACCGTCGGAGTAGTTTGGAAAACAAGTGATAAAAAGTAGTCTAATCTCCTTATGTTATCAATGGAATATTCAATTACCATATACATACACGTAGACCGTGTGAAGTATCATGTTGGTATTCCGAATTTCACGCTTTTGCTTGTAACAGCCAAAGGGGCGCGAAACTCGGAGTAACAATTGACGTGCTCATAGCATGCACCGGTAGTTGATGGGGATAAGCAAATTTTATATCACGCAGAGCGGATGAAGTTTTTCCCCTTTAGCTCATCACTACGGGAAACCATGCGACATTATGGGGAGCGTGGTCTAAGGGAGCGGGAGAACCAGAGGCACTACGCGGGCTACGTAAATCCCTGATATATGTAGGAAATAAACGCTGGTAGGTATTTGACATTGAATTTGTTGTTAAGTGCTGACAAAGACACACAGACACTGTAGAGGCTATTGATATGATGCCATATTACTCCCCGGCGGCCATGTTTGAAAAACATGTAACTACGTATAAGGTAGACTATACACTCGACGCGATTTCTCGTATACCACTGTGCACACTGTTCCGTACAGCACAAATTAAGGCCACGTGTATTTGGATTGATGTCCTCCAGCATAGCGGATCACTAACGTAATTGCAAAGCCTGTATACTCAACGTTCACATCGTAATTTTTTCCAAGTCAGTCAGAAATCTCAGATTCTGTCAAACTTTAAAAAGTAATACATAGAGAATTGTAAAAAAAAAAAATTCTGCAAGTTATCCCAACAGATAACTTGGTCAAGTGGTTAGAGCATCAGACTCGCAGCCGGGACCCCCAGAGTTCGATTCTTGACGGGTGTATATCCAGACCGAAGAATTAAACAGGGGGGGGGGGTGGAACCTATACTTCCATTGTGCTTGGTACTCGGTATCAGCAATGAAGTGAGGGAAACAAGTCACATCTGGAGTAGACGGTAGCCAACCAAATTTAAAGGGCGGAAACTCTCACCCCAAACTGCAACTTTGTTACGGGGGTACCAAAATTCTCAGTTGGCTCAGTTCTTTGATTGACAGCTAATTCAAACAATGCAGAGTACCAAAGCTTATATTACACAGCATGAGATATTGAGAGTGTTTTGATTATATGAATTGAGTTTTTCTATACTAACCTTGATGCAATAAACTGAGATTGTATCTGGATGAGGATGAATTTCAGACAATTGTGGGAGGGGCTTAAGTAAGAAGGTTAGGAGAATTGGCACTGTTTGAGGGTGAGAGAACTGGACCTTCAAACGAATTGATTTGAAACTGAGCGGTTAAACGTCATCTAACTAACCCAATCGATTTTCGCTGAAAAACTTATTCTATCGTTGTTAAGTAAAATAATTATCGTTTTAATTCCATGTCTTTACATACCTTTATCGTTGTGGTGTCATGTCTTGATGTATTTACTAGCGTTAAATATAGCAGAAGTGCCACGTTGTATTGATTTATGATTTGCCGCATTATATTTAGAACACGTCACAAAATATTTTCTGTACGTCATATATCGTTGTGTTTGACGGGATGATGCTTGCAAACAACATAACTCTTCAATCATTCGAGCTGATGATCAAATATTTGTACGAAAAACGGGAACGCATGGCTCTATTATACTGACTATAACCGGGATCTTTTTTATGTAACACAGTATTACAGAAATGACTTCTTTTATTAGCTGTTGAATAAAATATCTTTCGCCTCGTCAAGGAAGCGAAAATCCCAGACCAAATCCTTCAAGGCTTGTTGTCTTGTATAAATTGACGTGTTGTATCTGTTCCTTTGAACCAGTCTAGAATCGCATGAGACTGGCGATATAGAGGTACATAAAGCGTTGCCAGGAGTGGGTCCCAGAGGCTAAACACCATAACCCAAACTTGAAAAATCTGACAAAAAGTAAACATTGATCACTGTAGGCAAAGCCTACATATTGTACAGAACCACTTCGTGCCTCGGAAGTAAAGTGTGTCTCACCCGTCGGTTCTTCGCCAGAGTTGGGTTAAAGTTACGTAGGGAAAATCCCAATTAAACTGTCTACCTGGGTTGAAATGCCAACGATTCAAAAAGACATCCATATGGAAGAAATTAATGCATCAACATCGCTTAGGCAAAAAAGTTGGAAGACTAATCTATCCACTATCAGGACTGGACGAAGATACGTTCAAGAGAACTGAAGCAAATACTAAACATGGATGGAACGTTTAAGTATGTTAGTACTCCGTAAAGGTAAGGAACAGCCCGAGTCCCCCAAACTTATTTTGAAGCAACAGCTTAATATCACAATTTTCTTCTTATTTCTCCTCAAACTATCTTTCATAACATTTTATGACTTCAGTATTGCATACTCAATGTTAATCAAAGAAATACTCTCACTAAATTTCGCATTTGAGGAGAAAAAAGTTGTCACATGACTCTCAACAGCCAATCATGAAACAGGACAGTCTACTACAATTCTTCAAGTTGGGGTGACTGCTCTTGCCCTTTAAAGTACGCCGCAAAGAAGAAATAAAGAAAAGATATAAAAAGAGGAAACATCATCTAAAAAAACGTCATCTGACTTTGTCAGGTGTGCGAAATTTAGGTGTGGGTGTGGGTTTTTTCTTTTCTTGTGAGAAATTACAGCGGCAATAAGACACTTTTTCAATCTTTATTATAACTTATTTATATCATCCTGATGGAAATAAAGTTCCCTCCAAAACAAAAACCAAAAAACCTAGAGAATTTTTTTAATTTTGTGTTCGTGTAGTTATTGTAATTTAAATGCTTTTTTGTTCCCCGTTCGAAAAGATAAACCCTTGAGGTCTTATCTACAGACTGCAAAGGTTTAATTAATGTTTCTGGTTTATTTATGACCCGCTAAGTTAGTTCGTGAGTATTATATCCTTTTCCATAGACCTATTTCCAAGAAGCAATTACAAAGGATTGTGGGATAGAGTTTTGGTGTTTGTCATTTTTGTCAATGGCATTTTGCTGTGGTGAAAATTGACGCACATCCAAAACTATATCCCACAATTCATTGTAATTGCTGTTTGGAAATAGGTCTATTCTGTGTACCTTGCAATGTACGAAAAACATTTAATAAAGCAAGTTGGTTGCAGTACTACGTATAATAGTTGACTGCGTAGTAGAAGGCTGTGTAAGACGTTGCTGCTTAACTTGCGTCACACCATGCATACCGGATGGTTTTGGAAGCCCGGAACAGGGGATGAGCAAACACGAGTATGCTCTGAGAGGAGAAATGACAGCTATTTCCGATAATCCCGATGGATCCCGTCTTTATTTACCTCATCTCAAATAAGAAGTTGTTTAGTAACCCCTCGTATTTCATAACATAGCGTCAAATAAAAACAAATACTCATGTTAAAGGTATTGCGGTATGTCAACAAAAACCCCCAGGTTTACCTGGCAATTTAAAGAGTAAAGTAAGCAAGAAAACCCAAGTAGATGTTGAAATTATTGGAATGTTGGAATTACTTCAATATATTGCAAAGCTCTTAGGATATACCTATTCCAAGTTTGAACATTTCTGAAGTAACACATTGCTCATACAATCATAACTATGTGAGGTGTTGCAGTGTTGACATTTCTATTGCAAAACCTATACTAATTTTCTCTTACTTACTCATCAAATAGTCCACGGTATGTTTGGTGAGGCTGATGTTTTTTCAAGTACACAATTTTATCTTTCAAAATATTTAAAAGGTTTAGGACATACGTATCTCAGAACTGTCCCTGAAATGAAGTTTGCAAGAAAATGAAACATAAATTACATTAGCCATTATTTTACAAAATAACCCTGTAAAATGGTTATTTTTAAAAATAAATCTGATGAATTTTGTAGCCATTTTGTACGTTTTTGTAGTGCTGTTGACGACATCCATTCAACTATTTCATATTCATGTCACCGATGATATTTAAAGGTCATGTGACTTGAAAATGACAAAATTGGACATTTGATGTAAAAAGCATTAACAACTAAAGAAAAAGCCACAATCCCCATCAAAATCCTTCAAAAATTGACCATTTAACAGGGCAATTTCTGATTTGAACATAATCATTAATAAATATGAGCTCAATATATACAAATCTTGAGATGTCATGAGAGGGACATGCCATATATGGCTAATGCTATCCCTTAAAAACTGGTTTTACAAACCGACTGCATGGTCAAATGGTTAGAGCATCAGACTTGCAGTCGGGATGTCTGGAGTTCAAGTCCCGGCCAGGTCATACCGAAGAAACCTACTACCATTATGCTTGGTGCTTAGCATAAGCAATAGAGTAGGGATGTATGTACATATGTTGAGAATGAAAACAAATATCTTCCTACAAAACAATGACTGTGGCTGGCTCGACTTGAACTAATTGGTTGGTAACTGGGCCGTAAAACTCAATCTAACCTAACCCTTTTTTTTTTTTTTGATATCTTCATTTCAATGATTACTTTAAAATTAGTTTGTCCTGAGGGATTCATTTTTTGAGTTTATGTTGTGTCCTTGAAAATCATCAGTATCAATTACCAAATCATTAACTACCTATTGAGTAATTAAGAGATAATTAATATATGGTTAACAAAAGAAATATCAACACTGAGTAACACTCCACATCATTAATTTTGCATAAGGAACATGTTACTTCGAACCTTGAAGAGGTATATTTGGGGAACCGTTAACGATATTGAAATAATTCCAACAGGTTTTCCGTAGAAAACTTCGATCCTTAACTGCCAAGTGCAAAGTCAGGTCATTTTTCTGACATGCCACGGATGACCTTTTAGTCTTTAAAGGAGGAGCAGCAAAATACGTTTTATTCCCAATTCACATAAAGTAATCTTGCCACGCATGCTTGATGCAACTCATTACTTTCAGAGAGTGCATGGATTGGTTATACAAACTTTCATCACGTCATTTATTATTGTGCAATCAACTGTATGAATTTTTATATTTCATATTTCTTCAACTGAATATACTGCAGATGGATGTATTGTACATATAAACTTAGTTTAGACCTTTGTTACAGTTTAGTATGTACTCGTACAGTTTAATGTACACTCAAAAATACGAGTGTTAAGCATTGAAAACCTTACTTTTTTAAACACGGTTATTTTAGTTTCTGAACATGTTTAGCTATTAGACACTACATGTTTAGCAATAAAACGCATTTTAAAACGACTTTTACGAATTAAAAACCTGTGTTTAGCATGCAAATATGTTCACAAAAGTGTTTAAATAGTAAAAGTTCAAAACGTTAAATTTCTCAACACCTTTTTTAAAGTATGCGGTTGCTCACATTTCGTTATAAAACTGAGAGAGGGAGGGTGGATAACTCATACTTCGGGACTCGCCATCTCCATGGAACGCCACCTTTCTGGTTAGCGGACTTCCAAGCGAAAAGTTATTCCCCAAACAGGCCTCCTTGTTCGACAATGGAATTCGCCGGACATGACACTTCTCGGGCCTTATTAGTTTTGCTAGGAAATAAGATTCGGTCTACCCCTACGATCTACGTAGGATGAAAACGTGACACCTGAGAAGGACCTACGCCCTATACGAGTCCCTCTTCGGATTTTAACTCGCCAAGGGATATGTTGGAACAGCAGGCCTATCGTAATTTTTAAGTATGTGATTAACCTTCAAGTTTACTTCTGCTTCGTCAAAATTGTCCTTTGAAGAAAACATTTAAAAACATCATCAACAACAACAACGGCAACGACAAAATAAATTGTCCAATAAGATCGCAGATTTGTAAGTCAGTTTACAAGTCTTTTGGCGGAATAGATTTAAAAAAGATCATTTCTGTTTTCTTTGATTAAAGGGCTAAACCTTTCATCCCAAACTACAATTTTTGTAGCAGTCAATAGGACTTCTCCATTGACACAGCTCTTTGATTGACAGTTCAAAAATGCAGAGTACTGAAGCTTGTACTACGCAGCATGAACGGTACTGTGCTTTGATTACGCAACGGGGTCCCGTATATTGAACCTTAAGCAATAAACTGAGATTGTGTCGGAATGAAGATGAATTTTAGACAGTTATGGGAGGAGGTTAGGAGAATTGAAACTGTTAAGGGTGAGACGGTTAAGCCTTTTAACAAAAATAATTCAACCCACGTAGTTTGTCAATTATTGTCTACAGTTCAAAGGTAAAACGTGTTTCCCTGAAGGCCCCGTACTGGCGTTCCCCCCAAAGAAACTCTTAGACATAACTTCACTCTCAAATTCGAAATTTGCATGTGGCTGCATCCTCTATGCGCACTAGCCGTGATGTTCAACCGACTCTTAATGAAACCCCACACTATTTAGTTCGTGGGAGAAAAATCAGAAAACCCTAAATTGATGAGATACAAAATGAATAAAGGAAATATGTTGTCAATTCAGTTTCAAAATTGACAGCACGTTTTCCGGGTTTTTCGTATTTTCTTCATTTTTTAATTTTTAATTGTACAACTTTTCTAAAACCATTTTAATATTGCACGTTATGCAGCGTTCTTCGCCCTTCAGGGTGGGTTCACATCGCCCTACATTTATACAAACCTTTCAAATTCTACATCATTTTGTGCCTATAACGGAACACGACACTTTTGTAGTCACCTCAATGTGGATTAGTGTATTAGTCTCACGTAGTTCATGTTCGGCTTTTGAGAATCAAGTGACAATGTTTTCTTTACTTAAAGGGGAAGTTAAAGCAGAGGATTAATTTTCACATGTAAGAGAAGGACTAAATCTACCTAGTGTGGTGAAATTTCCATTCAAATCGGACATGTATTTCTTGAGATGTCAGCAAATGAAGTTACTTGATTTGTTTTCCAATAGGGCAGCAGCGATTATATCACTTCCTCACATTGACAAGGAATGTTTTGTTTTCCTGTTTTTTTTCAGAATGTTGTGTTGACCTTGAAGTTAATAGGAACAGGACCTCCTCATGGGGATTGCAAAGTTAAAAATGTTCTCATTCCACTTAGGCAATCACATTTTGATAATATGGGACCGTTGAGGAGAAAATAGGCTGTAAATTTTGAAGAAAAACAAGACTGTCCATTAATGTGGGGATAGGATGTCATATGTGCTTGCTTCAAGTTCACTGTTTGTTGAAAATGTGACAACTTTACTAGCTCATATTTTGAGAACCACACATCTGATTTTTATGCAAATTTCACCAAAATGCTTAGTTGAAGCACCTCTCTAACATATCAAAACTTTATATGACCTCAAAACCTTCTTTAAATTATGAAATCTAGTTGAAAATCTGGTGAGGTTACCTTGAATGTGCAATGTTGAAGTCCTAAAATGATGTAATAGATACTTGGAAGCTGAGGAGAAACTTAAGATTTCGGTTAGAGGGGTGAGAATGGCATACAGCGGCGCTTTGAAGTGCAGACAAGTTTCCTGGACCTCAGCACACTGTAAGCCATGGCTGTCATAGCCCGCGGAGCGGACGGAGCTTTTCCGTTCAGCTTATTGCTTGAATGGAAAAACCATCTGAAGGGCGGCAACCACAGAGGTGCTACGCATGTGTGCTATGGCTTTTCACACTTTTCATTTAGTTTCCCTAACCTGGTAGAAAATCATTCCCAAATTATCTATCCTTTTCTAGAAATAGGGTGATCGTTTTAGTTCGTGCTTTGGGCAAGTCTAGACTCGAGATTTTATGTAAAAGGGACCGAACGTTTTGTAAAACTTCTAGAACCAAAGAATGGAAATATTACAGTGAAAAACAAAACTTCAGAAATCAATCACTGTTAAATATGCATTATTGGCATATGCAAAACATGATACGAACAGCAGTGGAAATCATGGCAATTGATATTAATTTACACCACGTGACCTCTTAAAAAGGCTCATTGAGTTGATATCGATACCTTAATGAGAGTGTTAAAGGGTCACTACCACATGAAAACGCTCACAGTTAGCATAGAAATCAATTTTCATATCCAATAGTTACGCAAAAAGGTTAAAATGTTTAGTTTTGTTGTGTCTGGACTTGTAACGGTTTTGTGCATAATTTGAAAAAGTGTCTGGTCACGAATTTTTGAAAACCGAGTTGAACCGTTAATTACTCACTCATAAAGCAGTTATTTGTATGTAGGATATGGGGATTGTCTAAGTTTGACCATTTGTCATTGTTATGTGAAGAAAACTTAACAGGTTTGGAAACATTTGTTGGATTTCACAAACCTACTAAATGAGCCGCTTTAAAAATATTTTTAAACACATTGTAAGAAAACGATCAAGACGAAAGCAGGGGGCGGAGCAAATTTTGAAGTGGGGAGGGGGATATTCACCAAAACGGTCCGCTATGTTCAACAGTATAATAGCAATGTAAGGTGGTTTACAAACCTTACAGCAAAAAAAGTGTGGGGAATAAGCCCCCAGCCCCCACCCGTCTCCGCGGTCCCTGGAAAGGTCTGCTTAATCTCTACTTTTCTAGATACGTTTTTCATGAAAAATGAAAGCAAACTTCATTAGATGTCATATTTTGGCTTTCTAGTCTGATAATAAGCACTCCATATTTACGAAATAAGACAGACCTTTGTCCTCATAATTGTCAGTTGAAGAAAAGCAAAATGGAAATGCTCACCGGTTCCCTGAAATCATTACCACCAGGGCAACCGACCATTTCATTTCATTCTAACTAAGATGCCCTTTCAAATAATTTGCAAGGGGATCAGTTTATGGAACCTATTTGGGATCTACATACTTATCCGCAACAGGGAAAGGGCCAGTGACTCCTGACTGACCTAACTTAAGGAGGAGGGCAAGTAGGGAATGGGGCGGGGCCAGGGCAAAACCTGGGGGACAAGTCTCCCTCTCTCCCCTGTTTCTGTACATTTGACGAGAAGATGGTAGTCTGTTTATTAAAACCTATTCCCCTTACCTCCAAAAGTTCCAATTCTGCTAACCTTCTTACAATTGTCTAAATCTCATCCTCATCTAGACACAAGCTCAGTTTATTGCCCAGGGATAAAAGACCTCAATACGATACGTAATCAAAAAACTCTCAAAATAGTGCATGCCGTGTAATATGAGCTTCGGTTCTCTTCATTTTTTGAGGCTTGCTGTCAATCAAAGAGCTATGCCTATTGAGAAATATTTCTGTGAAGTACTACAAATATTGTACTTTGTTGGCAAGAGTTGACTTCCTTTAAACCCTGTTTATGCACTCTATGCCTCCCTAGCTGTTACAATCCTGGACAAAAATATTGGGACACTTCCTGACCTGTCGCATATTTTCAGCATTTTTCCTCGCCACCCCATATTCAATGTTGAGAAAAATGAGAATTCGCGTTTTGCTTAAGTGCGCAACTTTCACCTGGTCATCTTCGAAACCAACATTGAGATGGAGCGCCGGGGTTTGTCCCAGATACTTTAGTCCAGGGTTGTAGATTAACATAACTGAATGCAACAATAGCTTTATTTTCTGTACTCAGGGACTTCCATAAAAGTTTTTGGTCACTTTGTTCCTGATTCAATCTTAGATTTTTATATCAAATAAGCGCCGGCGTTTTAATGAAAGTCCACCTTTAAACGCGTTTCAATGCCTAAGGTATACTTCTTGTGCTAATGTTGTCTTGTTAGCAGTTCCTCGCATTGCTTATACCACTGTATACTGAGCAGGTGTCTATCTTAAACGAAATAAGAATTAAAAAGTCGCATTAGTAGGCAACACTTTGTCAGGTTTTCTGATTAAATCTCTTCAAAGAATAGGATACTAGACGAGAAATTAGTTACTGTTTGATTAACAGCAGGGCGATGGTAGTATTTCAAAACTTGACACAGTGGACGAGCGTCAGTTGAATTGATTCGTGGTGTCTTAATGGAGACCAACCGAGGCTGACAATTACTACATCTCACTTTTCTCATTTGACTTTTAAACTCTTTCTTGCAGCGGCACGTCCTTCGGGGCAAAATATGGCGACAACTCTATCAAGAGAAATTTGGTCGTTATTTGAGAAAAAGTATTTTCATGTTACACGGATCGATTTCTAGAATAAACATAGCAAGACACTGGAAGATGAGCCAAGAAATGATCTTTTATCATTAGTTAAAACAAGAACTAATCAAACCTTTAAAAAAAGCCGACGGCAAAGAGACTTCGTTAAGGGTTACTTTTCTTGTTATCATGTCACAATCGAAAAAAGGGAGTAGAAATATCTGATGGCGGGAAAGTCGAAAGGACTTCAAACTGGCGTCTTTCCAGTGACCCTAATGGTAACAACATTTCAAGTACTTACACGAAAAACTCTTCATATCGTTGTCAAGTGTCCTTTTCTATTGACAATTCCGACCTTCATTACTTTTAATACGGTAACTGTGATTGACAGCTCATAAATATGACATATTCTCTAAATCAAATCGAGCAATCGTATGATAAAACTTTAAATCGCCTGTGACTCAATAAAGCGATATATGGAGGGGAGCAATTTGCGGAAAGCTTCCGGCGTACGTAAATTTTTCAAAGCCAAGAAAGGGTTTCAATGTAAGATTATGTGATATACCTTTCAATGAAGACGTACAGCTAGAGAAACGAGAAAATCTTAGGGTAGGGGAGGGGGAGGGGGATGATGACCTGATACATTTTGAAGTGCAATGCACTAGCCTGCAAAGAAAATTGGTCGAAAGCACCTATTATTCTGGTGGATAGGATGCTAGATTGAAGATAAAAGACATGAAAAGATATTAATGACACCAATTCGAGAGTCAATGCAAAGGAAATGCGCATGGAGGGATCTCAATATTTCGCCCCTTGTTAGTCGCGCAGGGCTTGGTTACGCAAGTTTATACCACCTCCCCATCCTTCTCGTTTCCGCTGGCACGTTTGTATTTTCTTGTTCAGTTTAATTGTGCAAATTAAATTACAAGATAGGTTTTGTCATAATACAAAACGTTCATCGTTATCTTAGATTTGGGGCAATTGACTTTCTTCAAAGTACACGTATTTTGAAAAAATGGCTAACAGCGTTTGTTCATGATGATCATTACAAGTTAATATATATTATTGTTCGAAGAGGTCATAAATTGTGAGGATTTCTCGTCAAAGTTACTAAAGATTTCCTAGGAGATGTTATGACTGAAATAAATAGAAAGCTTCGTAAGTAAACGTATTTGACGTAACGAGTTGACTCCTTCGTTAGATCAATAGTCAAATTGAAAGAAATTGATACAATTGCTAAGTAAGATTCATACACTCCAGAGAAAAAAATGGAAAGTGCAGAACACGACCTTACGCTAGATGCATATCTCTGCTAAGCTTCTTTCACATCGCCCCAAACTTATCACTGAACCTCCTGGCACCAACTGGTGAACGCACGTTGATTGGCTTATAAATACAAAAAAAAGTCTAAACCTTAAATGTAAGCTACTGTGATTGGTCAATAATTATTTGGAAGGGTCATTGAAACCTATTGCATAACATACATGTCTGATAACATGAAAATAACGGAAAATGTGTGCAACTCATTGGTGTATGCAGTGAGATTTGTTAAGTACAGGCTAACTTTAAACTGGAATATTCTTCGGACAGGTAAATGAGGGTCAGCTTGTCTGCGTAGCGCCCCGGGAGAAATAAACTTTTTCGGGTGAAAGTTTTCTATCTGGGCACCAGTCCTTGCGAGCAATATCAGTTTAATCTCTGTATAGTGCCAATGTGCCATTTCAGGGATATCACGAACTAACCTGCAGGCTCCATGCATATTCATTAGTTTATTGCCTAAGGGGAGGAGCTGCTTGCATCCCCGAAGAAACAATTGTAATGTACAAGTGTATCGAAAACATATGTAAATGTTAGAAAGAAAGCCTATTTCATAAAAAAAATAATTAAAAAAAGCACTTATTTTATGAAACCTTTTGTCACCTCATAAAGACTGAACGTCTTTGAATTTTGAGATCCTTGAAATGTTCATAGACATCATAGAATATCCTTAGGATATTTATAATCATAGGTTAGTTAGTGATGGAGTTTTCGGCCCAGTTTCTAACCTATTGGTTCAAGTCGAGCCGGCTACGGCCTTTTTCCAGTTGTGGCTCACTAGCTTGTGTTTTTCCTACTTCATTGCTTACGCGGAGCACCACGCACAACCGCAGTAGGTTCCATTTTTAGAGTTTCATTTTTAGGTTTCATTTTCATAGGATATCCATAGATCACAAAACATTTTTCGATGATCCACCAATTCATCACCATTAGGAACTAATGCAGGGGCACGGGGCGGTGATGCCCACAAAGCGTAGATTCTAATGTGAAGAATCTAATCTGATTAGAGAAACTGAAGTGACTTGGCCGAAAATTGAAATTCATAGCATTATGCAGATGCACTTATGCAATGACTAGAAGCATATCGGCCTAATTTCAAACAAACTCTCTCGTCCCACTGAATTTCTACGACTCTGGATGCCCATTGAGATGGCAAGCAGGGCCGTAGAACTTTAAAGGACTGTTCAAACACAACCCATGTAGAGAGCAATTATCAGTTAGAACTTTTTTTTTTACCATTTGAAAATCCCAGAACGGAGGTTCCCAGCCCCACAGGCTGTGGCCTCAAAAAGCCATCCAATAATGACGTTTTTTCTCTTATTCTCGGTTGCTTTCAAGCAGTACCTACTACGTACATGGAGTTCACTCCCAAGTAAGGCTTTTACTTAGAGAACGCGTGTCTATGGAATTCGGGGCGGGCAACATAACTTGAGTTTTATTTTAAACAGTTCATCAAACAGTGGAAGCAACATGCTATTAACCCGTAGAACAAATCACAAACTGTTGCCTGGTTACAAGATATTCGAGACAGTTTGCACAATTTTCAAGAAATAAAATAATAGATAACAAACACTTTAAAAAAAAAACCCGGACTGAACCCTAGAGGATCCCTTCCCCGGAAGGAAATTGTCCAGCGGATGAGTAATTAAGAGATAATTAACATTTGGTCAACAAAAGAAATGTCAGCGCTTTGCAAAATTCCTTTGCAATTTATTCTAAAATTATTATTTTAGAATAAGCGAACAAGTTGCTTCAGAAATGTTCAAACTTTGAAGAGATGCATTTTCTTAAGAACCGTAAAAGATACTGAAATAATTACAAACGATTTTTTCTTAGGAAAGCTTATACTCCTTAACTGCCAAGTAAAGTCAGTGCTTTTTATCCACATGTCACACTACCTTTAAAGAAATTATTCAATGAAGGCACCCTTGCACATTGCAAACAGAGTATACTTTTGTTCATGAGAAATTTACAAGGCCCCTCTTTATGAGTATATCAAGTAAGTTTCGCGGAGATACAAGATCCTCGATCTCGGAAAAAATGGGGCTGGAAGAAATTAAGTTCGAGGGTGCGGGAAAACACCTTGGACCCGTGGAATATCATGACTCAACATATAAGACCCTTTGGCCAGTCGAAGACCTCTTTAGTGAAATCTGAATTGCACTCGACAACTTTAGAATACTGTCGTCTAAAATACCATGATAATTACTTATCATATGGCGTTTATAGTTATGGTACCTCTACGGAGCGTCTTCTATGCCTTTTAGTGACAAGAGATTCCATTAATCTTATTATTTTCACCGCCTCAGAATACATACGAGAACACATTAGCTAACATTAAGAGATAGCCGAGTAGGTTGTAGGGAAAACTTCCCTTCCAAAACGGTAAAATTCTCATCTTTCTCAGGTAACTCCCATCATAAAACCAGACTTTTAGTGGTTTAATTGCCTTGGGGCAATTCTGCTGTACAACTTAAGATCTTTGGTTTGCCATCCTCATCAGTGTAATCCGGGAAATAGATTGTTCACAGACTTACTTAGTCACTGCACTCTAAAAAAGTTGGGTAAACAAAAAATACCAACACTGGTTACGTATGTCAAATACCTGAAATTGGTTAAAGTTAACCCAATAATTGTTGATGAATGGGTTATCCAAGAGGTATTTTACCACTTAATTGGGTAACCATCCTGTGGGGTAAGCAAATAAACAACACATATTGGTGAAAACTTTACCCAATTTCAGGTATTTGACATACCTGACCAGTGTTGGTGAATTTTTTAACCAATTTTTTTAAGAGTGTGCCATCATAGGAGGACGTGCGAGGAGACGAGAGAGTAATTTGGTACTTTCACTTACTGCCGGTGGCGGCGCTACGGTGGGGCAAGAGGGAGCATTTTCCCCCGATTTTTTCCTAGCCCCCCCCCCCCCCCCACTTGTTCCCCAAGTTAGGTCAGCTACGAGTTGCGTTAAGCGAAGAAATAATATACGCCTGCAGAGACTTAGTTTTCCATCCAAAGAGATACTGAAACTTCAGAGCTTCCGTGGGCTTCGCCCCATGGATCCCCACCCTAGGAACGGGGACTTTGGGCTCGGTTTCTCGCTGCGCCACGAAATTTTTGCCCCCCCCCCCGACATTATCCCCTGACCTTAGTGTGCCTGCAATTTTGACTCTCTGGCGCCGCGGCTACTGCTTACTGCGTTGAGGTTCGTGAGCCTGGGAGTTTGATGGTTTAAAGAAAACGAGGAACAATCTGTCTATCCCATCTTGGGGAAACGTGGGGAATCAAACATTGATATCTTACGCACGTTGGTGGTTGGATAACCGAAGTTACACACCGCCAACTATAACATCGGTTATTACTATGTTAATGTTTGGACATGTCCTCTTACTAGGATAATGTGACGAATGTTTACGGTTTTATCATGTTTTCTTGGAGTCTAGCTTTCGAGAGCGTGTGGGACAAATCCTTGTTCCGTTGGCCTTCCAAGCGTTTTTTAACTGAAAATGGGTCCTCGTTTTCTCCAAACCGCTTCACTTCTCGGCTTCCGTATTACAAAAAAAAAATGGCAAGCGTCTTGAGATATAATTTCGCTTTGCAGAAAACCCAAAATTATTCCGACTTCAATAAAATTTGTCCACAAAAAGGTCACTACAGTCACAAACGATAACAGTGATTATATTTTCTTACTAGCGGCATTGAAATATCACTTTATTAAACTTTTTTCATCAAAAGTTGCAAATATTACTTCTGAATGAGTATTCCCTCAAAAAGTTTTTTATTTGCCTTTTATGTCAGAAGAATAGTGGATTTTACACCCAAATTGTGCAGCGATGTTCCCAACCTTGTCTCTTGTGTAGTGACACTTTCCGGAATGGTAGACCAGGCTGTTGCCAGCGACCTCTGCAGCAACTACCTGCATAGACAATAAAGAACACAGTCAAAGTCTCTGAATGTACGAGAAGGCGCTGTCTACACCCTAACTTTGGGGTGTGAGGGGGGAGGGGGAGGTAAATGAACCATCATCAAAAAAAGTATTTTATAGTGTTAGCTACATGGTGAGCAATGTAACAATGGGGTGGAAATCAGCTGGAAATGCAGAGAGGAGATGAAACTCTCCTTCAATGTCTATACAAAAGAAATGTTAACAATGTCAGGGTCGGTTAGATATGGGTGATACTTTTAATTAGAGTGCCCCTAGATTTTTGTGTTAAAGGTAGTGTGACATGAAAATGACAAAATTGGGTATTTGGTGTAAAAAAGCATTAAAAACCAAGAAATAGCCGCAATTTCCATCAAAATCCATCAAATATTGACCATTTTACAGGGAAATTTCTGATTTGCACTTAATCATCAATAAATATGAGCGCATTATGCAAATTTTGTGATGTCATGAGAGGGACATGCCATATATGGCTAATGTTACACTTTGTTTTTACAATCTTCATTTTAAGGACAGTTGTGACATTAGTATGTCCTAAGGGCGTTATTTGCGAAGTTTAAATTGTGTCCTTGAAAGTCATCAGCATCAATCACCAAACCATTAACTACCTGATGAGTAATTAAGAGATAATTAATATAGGGTTAACAAAAGAAATTTCAACACTGTGCAACACTTCGCGACATTATTGTTGCATAAGGAACAAATTGCTTCACAAACAATCAAACTTTGTAGAGGTATATCTTGAAAACCGTAAAAAAAAATATTGAAATAATTTCAACGTATTTTTCCTTAGAAAAGATCACTCTGTAACTGCTAAGCGAAGTCAGGTCCTTTTGTAGACATGTCACACTACCTTTAATGTAACGTTATGATACAATACAGGGGGCTTGGAGGCTAAAGTTCCCCATGGTCAATTTAAAAACAAAACAATATCAGAAATAGCACAAAATTGATGGCTGTAAACTTTGCTACAGATGATAACAAATATTGCAAGTATTTCCAAAGGCATCCACTTCGATCCCCACCCCCATTTCACAATTGAAAAAAAAACCTCTTACTATTACATAATCCCGACCACGAGCATGCTGGATCTAATACCTCGACTGCAACTAGGATCTAACTTTAATCTGTCTGGTCTAAGAAAAGTAAAAGATACAATTAGACATATTACAGTAATATGTCTTCATCATATGTTAGTTAGACCTTTTCTTTCATCTTTTTTCTTACTTTATCCGTGCCGTCACATTTCATTCCATCGTAAAATCAAACATATTCAATCTGTACCAACCTTAACGTCATGGTAAAGTCCTTGGAGAATTTTAAACTATTTTGTCTTATCTCGTCTTAAAGTAAAGAGATTTGCGATTTGAAATTCATGGTCAATTTACGATAAAATATAGCCAAGAAAACTTCGTAGTTATCATTTTGATAGTTTAATCATAGTCTTCTCCCTTCCTTTGCCCTTGGCAGAGCTTTCCACTAATTTGATGCAATTTGTCTCTTTTCATTCTTCATTCTCCATAAAAAGCCCAAGGCAGCAGCGCAGTCTATTCCTGTGGTGCTTATCATCCGCTAGGAGTCTATGTGAACAAACATAGGATATTTCTTCAATCTCAATAATTGTGAAAAGGAAGGCGAATAAATAAGAATTTTTTTAAAGAATGCGTGGAAGTTACATACTCTTCAAAGATGCCAAGACATACACGAAACTATGTAGACAGGGACATCCACAAAATGAAAAAAATGAAAAGGTCTGCCTCCAGGCCAACCTAGTCTAAACATTGTTATAAAACTGAGACCCATCTCGTGTCATCTACATAATGACAGGAAAAGTTACCGGTGGCCTTGTTAATGGAACGCCGAATTGGCAATAATTCATGAAAACATTTACAGACGTAATGCAATTGAAGATGTGTTTAGACGGCCAATGACCCGTCATATTGTCAGTCTTAATCAGGTTCCAACATACTTATGACTCCTGCTAGCGATGACTGACAACTGCAGTGTTACAACTAGCCGACCCTCAAGGTAAAGCACCGCCCGCATAACATTGGTGCTCGTCATCTTATAAAGATGGCACAACCAGCAAGCTTGTATGTAGAGATTTGTTGAGTTGTGGCATTATTTTAACTGTTATAGAGTTATATAGTTCCCTTTACGGTCAATGTCAATTTGCATGTGGATTATAAAGCTATTAGCTCTAGGGTAAGTAAAATTGTCAAGGCCGGTTATTCAGTGATCTTATATGTTACTGTCGTATGATGGCCACATTTAAAGTGTCTCGATCGATATGTTTGAGCTACAATAGCTTCTTAACATACACATCAATAATAGTAAAAAAAAACTCAACTACGACTGATGACTCGCGTAATTATTTCGTATGTTGGTTTTTAAAAGTTAGAGTTTTACGGCCCAGTTGGTTTTGTAAAAGAAGCAAATCCTTAGCCAAGAAGGCTTCGGAGAAACCCTGTTAGTAAAGTCAACGATGCATTATCAGTGACCACATTTTCTAAGTTAAATCAGTGGTCGCACCACAACAAATTCGGATCAGATTCCGATCCGATTTTTTTTATAAGTGTTCTTCATCTCTTGAGGGGAAGAACCGAAAATTTGCCAGCTAGTCAGCTTTAATTAAAATCTTCTTAACCGTCGGGAAAAACCAAGAAACCAACAACTATATAGCCAAAACAAAGCGAATGCTGCATGCAGACTGAAAAGTACAGAGCCATAAAACACAAGTTTTTAATGTGAATTCGTGACGTCACTCTTTACTTGCTCAAAGTTCACTCTTTAAAAACAAGACGTTATAACTTGGACGTCTAGTATTTCCAGGAGAGTATATATAGGGATAGAATGAAAGTTTCATCAGAATGCTCCGATGAAGCTCTCTCTTATATCTTATCCAAAATAAATTTGCAGCACCTTAGATTACATTCTTTTAAATTTAATGAGGTATAAAACCTTTCAAATCGGGTCTAATTAAGTCGATTCTCCACCTACTTACGTCCACATTTAGTCCTAATTACACATGATTTCAGGTTTCCTCTCTGGTTAGGGTTAAGTTACAAAAGTAACGCGGCAATTGCTGGTTCTTACAGGAAATGAAATTTTACCATCTTTTTGATTCTCTCAAGTGGGTACAGACTTCTATTAGGTTCATGCAAGGTGACTTTTCGTAGGTAGGTTAATCACCTTTACTTCTTTCAAGTATGAAAATCACTTCATGGCGAATGAGTGCAAAGGAAACGTAATGCTTCAGTGAGTATTTGGTGATGAACAGGGTAAACCCTAAGGGTTTCAGAGGTATGTGCAGATGTAACGGTCGGCCCGCGATGGGTTTAAACTAACAAGCAATTACTAAACGGATCGGAACTATAACCGAAACATTTGTTTTTGACGATAAAGAGTTTGTAGTTTCTGGTGTAACCGAAATGTTTCAAGACTTCTTTCAGCCATCCATGCTTTTAAAGCTCCAAAAGATATTTTATCTGAAATTTTGTTGAAGTTGCAATGAAATCTTGATTATTTTAATATTGCGGACGAAACCTTGGAAACCCGCTTTGAGGACGGAGCCTGTAACTGATTGTCCCGTTCTCACGTCAGCAGTAACATAAGTTAATAGAGAGGGCGCAGACGGCGATCCAGAAAACGATATGTCGGAAAGGAATGGGGCACAGCGAGGGCTGCTCCAGTTCCGGACTTGTGTGAAATTTCGAATTATTCACCATTCAAGGGAAATGACAACATGGTGCATATTCTGGGGACATTCTGTCATTTCAGGTATTCCAGATAGACCTACCTAAAATCTCTGAAGGCCGATCATTTTAAATGGGGAAATATTTTGCCTTCTCCAAATAAGAGGTGCCCCTCTGTGGTCCTCTCAATTGAAGAGACAGCTCACAGTGGCGAATCGTTTTATTCAGGGGTTGAGATTGACAAATATTCAGAGCAATGGTGCCGTAATTTTAAATTTTCAAGGAAGAAAATCGTTCCTGTTCCTCCTTTTTTCTAAAAGTCCCGACTCTCTGGCGAAGAGCCAAGGGATGAAAAACAAACATTAACTCCCGGAGGAGTTCTGCTTCCTTAAGGAGCTAAACGTCCCAAATGGACAGGTACGCCCTCCAAATGGCAAACATGTGTGGTCCTGCTCTAGACTGGCTGAATAGAACAGAAGCCACACCCTGGATGCAGTTTAACGTCATGCCCAGCAGTTCCTGCTCCTCCTCCTTGCTACGGTGTTGCTTGTTCTTGTTTCATGATGTATAATGCTTTTTAAGCGTACATTAAGAATATACTATGGCAACCCAAAACGTGGGAGGCAGGTGCTAAATATGAAAATACCATCCCATTTGAGTTTGCGTATTAATCCTAATTCAGGAGTGGTTCCTTTCAGTCATGTGACTATAATGTAACTTACTTGTTAAATTTGTGAAGACAAACTCTATGTGTTACCTTTTGTTTTGTATTTTAAAATATGTACATGCAAGAAAAGAAGAACTGGCTGATTTTGCAAGCAATTCAAGGCGGTGCATTTCTTTCTTTTGAAGTCTATGACAACTCTGCTACTATTTCGTCACGTTATTTCATGACTGCACTTGCCCAAAGTTGGAAGTGCACGTCCAGAAATGCTTAGGTGAAGCACGAAAGTACTTTTCTCCTTTCTCAAATTTGCCTGTTGAATATTTTATACAAAATGTTCCCATATGAGTATAGTTTGATAAACTACCTGTACTTTCAAAGTTCCCACCGTTCATGGTTGAGCAGCGAATACACTTCATCAGTAGCCAGCCGAACAGTTCTCCGGCTGACTGGTGCTTGTACTTGTAAAGTCATGCACATTCAACGGAAGAGATGTGCATATTGAACGTTGCTAATAATTGAATTAATTGTCCTACAGTTTTCCGAAGAAAAAAATCCCAAAGAGAAAATTGTAGCACAGGTCTCAAAATATTCTTTACTTAGAATGGTAATTCTGCTTTGAATTGTACTGATGACAGATGAGTTTCCTGGAATGTCGATCATCATAAAACGTCTCGTTAAGTGTAGCAATATAGCCCTTACGCTATCCACCCAGGGTATTTATTTTAATTTATAGGCTTTTCCGCTTCTGCCCAGTATCCAATCATGATGAAGTTCTGTATCGCCGTCGCCGCCATCGTCACCGTCGCAGCCGAAGTCGCCGTCGCCGCCGCCGAATTTGCCGCCGTCGTCATCTTCATCGTCATCATCATGACGAAGACAATGACGATTACGATGATGATGACAATATTCTTTCAAAAAAATCAAAGGACGAAAGGCTTGGGCGTTAATCCTTGAGGAAGAGGGAACGTCCCCTCCCTATATTTTGGAAATGCATTCATTGACTTAAGGTTCTTACACAGTAAAATTTTGAAGGAAGTGGCCATGCTTCCCCCTTCCCCACCCACTAACATACCCACATTATCGAGTTAAAAAGATGGACGCTCCTCAGGATTGGGTAACGAAATCTAGTACGCTACGCGATTTTTTTAATATGTTGGATACCAAGGGAAAATTCACGCAACTGACCGAATTAGCATTTTGGAAATTGAGCAGTGATCATTCCAATTCCAAAAATTTCAAGAGGTGTTTGGCAAGGTTACCCTCTTAGCCTGTACCTTTTTATCTCATCGCTCCGTGAGGAGGATAAGATATTGTAGTAGTAATTTTGCCTATGGGGCTATATATGGCTATGCCAGCTTAAATGGCAATGGTTACCATGGTAACGGTAAATTTTCCCAATTTACTAGTCTCAAGGTCTATTAACCCATGGTGAAGTACCCCGGGATGACTGGAGGTCCAGGGCTGAGAGAGGGGTCAAAACCTGTCCGTGTATGTGTGTGTGTTGGTGGGTGAGTGTGTAAGTGAGTGTGTGTGTTCCACTTTCGTGTTCCTAATATCTTGTAAACGGCTGGGCCGATTTTCTTCAAACTTAGTAGGTTGGTACCTTAGGTTTCGTTTCGTTTCGTTTATTGTTTTATTGCGTTTACATATAAACACACATATATAGAGTATAAACTCAACAAAAGAATATAAGGACATATAAAAGTGAAAGGAAGTACACAAAACCCCCGGGGGGGGGGCTTGAAAATATGCACTCCCTGAGAAGAAAAAAAACAACAACAAGCAGACTACTGATAAACACACAAAAAAAACTAATACAGTAGCAAAAAGGGAGGTTACAGTAACATAGCAGAGGTCAAAAAGAAGAGAGAGATCTTTCCCAGCTGGGAAACCCGTCCCCCAAACCACACACCCCACCCCACCCTACCCAGCAACAACCGGCTGCGGTGAACAAAATGCTGAAGACCTTTAAAATGGCAAAACATGATGCTAAGAAGCCTACGGAATGAATTCAGTGCGTTACACGTGAGATGGAGCCCAGTAGTAGTCTTGAATAAAATGGTGTGAAACATTTTTCCTGAAGGACTGGATACTTTGTTTGGCTATGACAGAAGACGGAAGGGAATTCCAAAGCCGAATGGCTCGATTACGAAGGCAGTTGTGCTGTAAAGAACTTTGAATAGTGTCCAGATGTAGGGATGCAGATTGTCGAGTGTTGTGATTATGAACTGAGAAGTTGTGAGAAAAGTAATTTGAAAATTGATTGGGCAGCAGGTCGTGTAGCGAGCGATAGGTGAATGTGGCAATATTGGTATTAAAAATATCAGAGAGTTTCAGAAGGTTTAGTGACTTGAACAAGGAACTGGTATGGTCACGTGGTTTGGAGCAAGTGATGGGACGAATAGCTCTATTTTGTAAGACATTTAACCTATCGAAAAGAGTACGACTTGTACTGGACCAAGCAATGGAACAATAGTTAAGATAAGGGTAGATTAAAGCAAGGTAAATGGAACGAAGAGCATTCTCAGGTACAATATACTTAAGTCTTCCTAACATACCAACCACCTTACATGTTCATTCCAAGAAAGCTTAGAATCAATATGAATCCCCAGGAATTTAACATTATCCACACGTTGTAAGCAATTGCCATCAACAGAGATTTGAAAGTTATGACCTTTGTTAAGAATGTCATTATTAAAAACAATAAAGTTCGTTTTTGCAACATTTAAAGAAAGTTTGTTCACAGTAAACCAGTCAAGGTAAAGTTTAAGTTCACGGCACACTTGCTCCTCTAGGCGCTGGGGATTAGAGTCACAAAAAATATATTAGTGTCATCTGCAAACAATACAAGTGAAGCATTCTTGGAAACATTGGCAATATCATTTACATAAATTATAAAAAAAAAAAAGAGGTCCAAGGAGAGACCCCTGTGGAACACCACATTTTACTTTTCTAAGATCAGAATTAACACCATTGAGAGAAGTAAATTGTTCTCTATCAGAAAGGTAACTTTTGATCCAGTTATAGGACACACCTCTGAAACCATAATGCGATAACTTATTGAGCAGGATACCATGGTCAATTGTATCAAAAGCTTTGGACAAGTCGAGAAAAATTCCAATAGAAGTCTGCCGCGCAATATGCAGCCTGTTTAAGTTATCCAGGGCATCTACGAGAGCGAGTTCTGTTGAACGACAGGGACGAAAACCGTATTGACAAGTTGGAAGTATGTTATGCTTACTAAGGAATGAATAAATTCTATTGTACATGACTCTTTCTAAGATCTTTGAATAGCAGGGAAGGACTGAAATAGGGCGGTAATTTACAAACTTATGTTTGTCACCTTTTTTGAAAACAGGAATTACTCTAGCTACTTTCAATCTGTCAGGAAAAATACCTTGAGACAGAGAAATATTAAAAATATGGGTAAGAGGTTCGGCTATGCAATGAATTACCCTACGAACAAAAGCTGGTCTCAAATCGTCATAACCTGCAGCTTTCCTGGGGTTTAAACACTCACGCGCAACCTTCAAGAGTTCATTTACGGTGGAAGATATGCAGATTCAACGTTTTGCTGATTTAGATGGTCATAACTACTTTTAGTTGCACATTTTGGTATATTATCCGCAAGAGACGGCCCAAGATTTACAAAAAAATCGTTGAAACAATTTGCGATACTTTGTGGATCGCTTACAACTCTGTCATTCTCCATGAAATATTCAGGAAAGCCTGAATCTTTTTTACCTTTGTGCATAACGTCATTGATATGTTTCCACATAAGTTTAGAATCATTTTTGGCATTACAAAAATATAATTGTAGTGTTTTCTTTTTGCAATACGCATTACATGATTAAGTTTGTTACGATACTGACGGTAAGTACTCTCATTGTCTTCCGTCGGTGACCTCAAGTCACCGACGGTGGAACGATTGCATTTTAATACACAACCGAAAGTGAAGGTCACAAGTTACAGGTCAAAAGTCAAATTTATTGAAATTACCTTTCTGCTATATTCCCAAAACGAACCGTCCACCTGACACGAATCTTCACACATATGATGATTGCATCTAGACCTACCGAAATATGTGGTTGCCATAGCAACAGAGGTCAAAGGACAAGTGGTAGAAGTGGTAGAGTGGAACAAAAATTTTCAAGTGATAATTTTTTCGTAAAACAACCTTTTCGTCTTTTAAACATCTCCTAGTGGGCTGGACCGATTCTTTTCAAAATTGGTAGGTGGGTACCCCAGGGTGGGAACCCTTGGAAGTAAAGGTCAAAGTTCAAAGGTCACATTTTGCAAAAGACCACTTTTCTTTACTATTTTGTACTAAAACTTAAAAAGAAAACATTCATTTTACATGAAACTTCACAAGTGTAATAGGGTACACCAGTACTACCAAATGTGTAGTTTTCACGGCAACCAAGGTCAAAGGTCACACGACAGGGGGTCAAATACTTTTTTGTATTTACTGTAACTCTTAACGAAAGCATCCCTCAAATTTTTAACGTTAAGTGTAATAGCCTAGGCATGACAAGTTGTACCGATATGTGTGGTTGTCATGGCAACCAAGGACATAGTTCACGTTACAGATGGTCAAATGTTAATGTTTTGTAACTAGCCTTTCTCTTCATCAATTAATATAAATAAGCAAGACTGAGCCTCAGGCCTAGTCTACTACTTCGTAGTAGCAGTCTCGTCTTCACAACTCAAATTCTTATTTCTTTAGCTTGTATGTTGCAGTGAGATTTTTAAGTTCTTGCTCGCACTTCACTTTGATAGCCCTTATATCTAAAGTGATCCCATATGGTCTATGCAGACAGTTGTTTTGACTCCAAAGTTGCTGTGACTGTTAGGCCTAGTAGTATGAAAGTTAAAGACTAACCTAGGGCTAGACTTGGAATCTGAAGCTGATTAAGGGTATGTAGGCTAGGTCTGGGGCTTAGGCATGGCTAGACCTACGCCATTCATAGGCTTGAGTTATGGCCCAAGATATGAAACTGTGGGTGACTAACATTAGGTTAGGCATAGGGCCTACCTATCTTACATATCAGTGCCCTTAAAACTTGGCGGTTCTAAAGCATCGCCAAAAAACGTACGCGACAATTTCCTTGCCACGGACTAGGGTTCGCCACAGGTCAGCACGCAGAAAAGGTTAGTGCGTCCGTCGGAAATCTTCTAACGCCATGCGTTCAACATGGCGCACACGGCCAGTTTCTTAATTGAGACGCACTTGATGTGCGTATGAGCTCGACACACATGAAGTTTACCTTCGCGTCAAAATGGAGAATACGCCCAGTTAGCGCGTGAATAATAACAATTACCCACTTGTCTAAAGCGTGCCCGAAAGCGTCTTACTTTTATAATAGTTGCGTCCATATCCATATCCATATCAGTTTAGTGAGCCATCCCTTCCGATCACGTTAACTTCTAACTTACAAACTTAGTGAAGGATCTGTGCTTTCCTGTATCCGATACTTTTTACAGTTCTATAACCAACTTGCGCACACGATAGCGATGAGATATGCAACTCCGTGGATTTTCCTCTTGTTATTATTTGTACAGAACTGTTGAACATGCTCGTTAACTCAAATAATGATATAAGAGGTGTTAATATTTCTGGGGACTGTATCAAGATATCCAATTATGCAGACGACACAGTTATTATATCTGATGGATCTGAAAAAATCATTGAAAGAGGTTAACGCAGTGTTGGAAACATTTTCGTCAATTTCAGGTATGAGTATTAATTTTGGAAAAAGCCACTTATTTCCTTTAGGATCCTTGTACACAAATACACTTGGCTATCTTGGTACACTTCTTTTTGATACGAGCGACAGACCTGTAACTTACTTGGGATTCTCCTTTACACACCATCATGATGATTTTTTTTTTATTTTAAATCATGATTATTTTTACCTTAATTACTTGCCTAAATTGTCTAGAATTAAAAATTCATTAAATCTCTGGTCCACCAGAGACTTAACACCAAATGATTGTGATTATTTAACGTTTGCCTTATCTCAGCTAGTTTTTCTTTTACAGTTCTTCCATTTCCTCCTAGTATTTTTTTTCATGATTTAGAATCTATGTGTTATAGTTTTATTTGATCTAAGAAAAAAATAAGATGGTCACTTTTGATTAATAAGAAATGCAATGGGGACTTTATAGGGTTGATATTGAATGTTTGGCCAAAAGTCTACAGTGTCAATAGGTTAAACTGTATTTTGATGACATTCGTAGCACATGGAAACTGCTGTTCGATTATACTCTTAACCCTTTACCGTTGTACTCCAATCGTGGCATATTTGCGCGCCTCGGGATTGGGCGGAAAAGCGGACGTAGCACGCCCGCATCAGCTTCTGTAGGCTATTGACTCCGTGACCTTAAACTACTGTCTCTCTCGTTGTTGTGGCCGAATTTTCGGGTGGCTACTGGCAGTTTCGAGCTCCTCGTGAAACAGTGAAGATGGGTGACAGCCGCGCTCTCCGTCTGGTTCCAAAAGGACCCAAACAACGGCAAACGGTTAAAAATTATGGGGTTAAATTATCATTTCAGTGTTCTTTTCATTAAAATGATATTACGATCCTCAACAGGTTCATTCAGGGAGTATGTAACGCTTGTTCTGATTTTAATTTTCACTCTTATGACGTGTGCAATTATGGTAACCAGAGTGTTTTGATTTTTTTTATTAACATCAACAACACCACTGCACTCTAAAAAATATTTAAACGATTTTGTTTAAAAATTAGGATACTCACGAAAATGAGTATTTCTACTCGAAATAAGTGAGTACTTCAACTCAATTTGTGTAAAATTTTGCACAAATTCAGCAATTTGTGTAAAATTTTGCACAAATTCAGTTGAAGTACTCACTTATTTCGAGTAGAAATACTCATTTTCGTGAGTATCCTAATTTTTAAACAAAATCGTTTAAAAATTTTTTAGAGTGTGTTTATTTTCGTATTTTACATTCGAAGGAAGCCCATTTTATACATAACTTTTTTGATGATACAGGTACTACCCTACATTAAGTCGATTTCATTAATAAGTTTAATATTGATACATACTTCCCGTTCACTGTCTATTATGGCATTCTTTCGGCCATTATTAGAAATTGGAAACGTAACATTGATTCAAACTACCACCTTTCTGAAAAACACTCACGTCCGACATCTTATATCTCCTGCCATAGTCCCACTAAGACTGCTTTAAATTATTTTATTAAGAACAATAGGTAGACCCAGAAGCTATTTACAAATGATAACAATTTTCAAACAATGATTATGATTGGACTAGCTTTTTTAATCTGCCTTTTGTGGCTGTACGGGAGGCTAAACTTCAATTCTTCCAATTCCGTTTTATCCATAGGATTATTGCTACAAATGTTTTCCTACATACAATTAAGTATATTGACTCTGCCTTATGCACCTTCCGTAGTTCTGAGCCAGAGACGCTAGAATATCTTTTTGCTCTTGTATTGTCACCCAGCAATTTTGGCAGAGTGCTGTAAAATTGTGTCTTAAAAATTGCCTATGTGTTGATTGGGAACTTATAAAGTTTGGACTACTAGAAGACTTGAAACATCCCATTAATTTCTTTTTAATACATACTAAGTATTTTATTTTCTGTTCTAAGGTATACAAAAAACCTGATGTGGGGACATTTCAAAGAAAATTTAAGTTCAGTCAAAATGTGGAGTCTCATGTCATAAGTAAGAATGAGAATGATTTGAGAAGGGTAAGATTCAAGGAGACTTTCTGGAAGGAAATAAATGCTAGTGCATAATATTACCTTAGGGTTCGCTTTAAGCATTGAAACTTTTTAATGTTCTGTAACCTGGTATTGTTGAAATGTAGAAATCCATACTGCATATTTTTGAGATCGGACAGTTGGGTATTTACTACAGAAGTGTCACATAGAAATAACTGATGATATCTGCATAAAGGCAGAATGAATGGTAGAAAATGTATGGAAATGAAGTTGTGACGTTCAGTTGTGCTACAGCAAAGCATTCATTTATAATTTTCTTTTTTCATTCCTGAGAAACTCAGGTAAATTGAATCTGTGTATGTTACTGTAAATAGCACATTGTTTCTGTGAACGTGATGATAGTTTAAAAAATAAAGTGAGATGAAAAAAGCTCCAATTCCAAAATAACAGCTTTTTGATCCTTTTTTGTGAACATGGCACCAGATTACAAAAAGAGCAAGTCTAATATCCCTATACTCCACGTAACGCTAGCCCTACTATTTAACACAGCCATGATTTCAGAACAATTTAAAAAAAAATGAAAACCGATTTTTTTTTTCCCCTTCACCATCCAATGAAAGAATTATAATCTTGCGGAATTCAAAGTATAGCCCTACTTCTTAGAATAGTATTACGACTTTGTATTTTTCTTCATCTCAATGCAGTTTTGCTAATCAGGGGTGGTCCCGGAATTTTTCCTACGGAAAGAGGGAAGAAGATCCCCGACATAGAACCAACGACAGTTTCATGTCGCGGTACGAACAAATATCAAATTTTGTCCCCCCCCCCCTCCCCAAAATGAAACCAACATGTATGAAAAAGCGTTACAAAAGGTACAAAGTTCATGACCGGCCATATTTTAGTCCCTCTAGAGTTTTTATTTTGTTTTGTTTTGTTATTGTTTTGTTTCTGTCTTTGTTTTGTTTTTGTTATTTGGTTTAGTTGCCACATCGATGGATAGTGGCCCTACTGGGGACGACCTTCCGATACGAAGCATCCCCGGGGGCGGACCCCTTGTCACTTTGGAAATTACAGCTCCAAGATAGCTCAGTTCAATAACCATATCGAATTTGGTTAAAATTTGACTGGGCAAATCAATTTTACTGCTCTCAGTTTTTTCTTCCAAGTCCGTTTCTCTCTCTTTATTTTAGCATTTAGCTAGCGAATGTACCTGCATATATCTTTGTATTGAATAAAGTCATTTAAGCGACTTTTGCTCATAAAGATTTATAATAAAATACTTTGCTTTCTGTCGAAGATGAATAATTCATCTTAACATGCAGGCCTACCAGGCATGTCGGAATCGACGCATCCGTGACACTGCATTAGCCTGTGTACAAAGTTGCAAGAAATACATACTATGGAAGAAAGTGCAAGGCAAATATTTCCGACTAAAAGCTAATTTTAAGGATTAAAGGAATAATTTACGCTATTGCTCTCAGATAATGCCGATGAATTAATCGTTGAATAAAGGGCTAGGTCAAGACTGGCACATGCACTCTTATGTCATTAACTGTACGAGGCCAGACTAACTGTGCAATTTATAAAAAGCGGCAATGAAGAACGATGAAACAGGGAACCGCAGGCAAAATCACCTGGAGGCTCAGGTATATTTGTGAATGTAAGACCGTAAACTTTAAAATGAAAAAAGTAAATAAACTCCAAGTAAGAGGAGTTTCACGTGGGGTAGAGGGTGAAATTTCAGTAATTTCACACACATAGGATAAAATTTCACTCCACTCCACTTCGAGTGAAATGCACGCCTAATAGGAGTTGTCCCTCCAAATGCTCATTTTGTAGTGAATTTCGTAGTGGATCCATGAAAAGAGAGAGAGAGAGGAAGTTGGAGGCAGAGCCTTTGTTTTGTAATATGAATAAGCTGAGGGATCGTCTACTATATTTGAAATTTATTAATAGGTCTAGTATGATAAAAACACATATTATTCATTACTGAAATTTGATAAAATTGACTAAGTCCTATGTAACATGAGAAACTCTACAAATACTAAATCAAAATTGATCATAGATTGGTCAACAGTGGTGTAGCTACTGCAGTGGTGTAGCTACTGGGGGGGGGGCAGGGGGCAAGTTGCCCCCCCCCCGGAAAAATGTTTTGTTATTCAGGTGATACTTTGGGAATTCATCAGTAAAAGGATGTGAAAATTGAAAAGTCACTACCGTAGACCCCCGAGGTTGCTATGTTCTTCTACAAGCTAGCAGTAGCTGTACGATTTTACTCTGTGTACATAACGATGGATCGGGCTGAAACAATCCATGGCCAACGATAAACTAAAAGTTAATCTAGAAATTAGAATTAACGGGATCCGTTGGCACACTTAGATTTTGTTACTTAGCCTAATCCTTTGAGGCTTACAAGCTAGTTCGGAAAAATAGCTTTCTGCTCACTTTGAAAGTAACAATAAATGGACAATGAGTACCTTGTAGCCTTCTACACATAACAGACTGCTTTTCTCACAGGATATCCTGCGTGATCGAGCCACTATTAGGCCTCCTTAGTGGCGTGCGAAGGGGAGACCATTGGGCCATGTCCCCCTCACAGATGCCATTTTTTCTTTGTTCTTAAAAATACGTAGTCTAACTTTATTAACACAGATTTTACTTCAAAAGATAGCATATGTGGCACCAGATTGCTTATAAGGACACCCAATTTTTCAAAAATTTTCAAAGGGGAAGGATTGTCCCTGCAAGGTCTTCCAGTGATGCCAATTTTTTTTGAATTCCTACAAATAGACCAAGGCAAATTCTGTCAAAATTCCAGTTTTTACTTAAAAAGGTAGACTCTGTTTCCCACTGGTGGCATCGATAAAAAAGACTATATGTTTAGATTCTCTTTACAAGTATAAATACGCTATTTTGACCATCTGAGGGGTCTGATTTTTCGAAATTTTCTTTACTCCCCGCGCCAACCAATGGTGGCTCTTCGCTCGGTCTTTTGGGCAAAATTACATATTTGGGGTAAAATTAGCTCTTAACTCTCTGATCACTTTGCAGTTTGCGAACATATTTTAAGTGAGCATTTTATTGCAAACGACAAAAGAAGAAAGCGACTGGCTAGATTCTTCGTATTAGCCTGGAAAATGCTATTTCCGGCCATCTAAAGGGTCTGATTTTTCCAAATTTTCTCTACGCTCCGCGCCAACCAATGGTGACGCTCCGCTTAGATAATCTTTATGACAAAATAACATTTTGTGGCCAAGAAAAACCACAAATACCGATCAATGCTCTTTTATTTGGACTTCTAAAAGTGTGCAAATTTAATGACAAGTTTTACTCCGTAAGGTAGCATAACTGGCATAAGAGTGCATGTAAAGACACAAAAGTTTCAGTTTTATCCTCATGAACCACCACGATTCAACTTTTAACACTGTTCCTGTCAAAGTCGAAAATCTTGCACCATTTTGCATGTAGGCTCCTTGAAAACGTCAAAACATTTCCGGACACCCCTCCTCTTAGACCATACTGCATGCCCCTCCCCCTTCAGAGAAATCCTGCGTACGCCACTGCGTTAGTACATACAAATAAACCAGATATTGTTTACCAAAATAATATACTTTGTTATTTCCGATTGCTCTATGTTATACTTTAAGATTAAAATGCAGGTAATATTACAAAATGACATGGTAATGTTGTTATACTTGTAAGTTTGCATATTTTATATGAAATACATGCACATTGACCGGGAAAAGTTTTGGGGAAATTTCATACCTTTGCCCCCCTGGAAAAAATCCTAGCTACGCCACTGTTGGTCAACTATGCTTCAGTCCGAATATAGTGAATTGTTCAACTAAGTTTGATAAGAACAGCGTAAACTCTATGCCAATCAAGCCATCTCAGTTCATTTGTATTCTGCTTCTGGCTTTTTGAAGTTTCTCATTTTCATTCTGCATTCCTTCAACTTGTATCCAAGGTTATAGGGAAAGATGAAATTTTTACGCGAGACTTGAAACTTTACATGATGATAGCTCTAGCACATATCCATTACACGATGTGGTCACCAGACAAAGTACTCGTTCGTCAAATCAGGGGTCGGCTTTTCAAATTAAAGGGGCTATAGCCCTATTATCACTATCACTGTCAATGGTATAAAATAGAATAGGAGAACATTCCAGAGCAAAATTTATTTTTGATATGTTTAAGAGGAACAATTCTTAGCATTCTTGTGAAGTTTCATTCATTTCCCATGTCACATTTTCAAGATATTGGCAACTGAGGTTGACACGTTTTCTGTAAAAACGAACTTGCAGCAGGCAGATGTGATGTCATGGATTCACACTGTTGACCAATATTTTGTTTTTCTTTATAATTTCCTACCAATTTCATGCAACTAAACCCTGATATATTAATACCATAGGTGCATCCTGAGCAATGGAATTTTAAAAAGTTAATGAGCCTCAGGGACAAGAAAGCATCCTTAAAGAATTCGAAGTCAAACTAATGAGTATGAAATATTAAGAAACACAAAACATTGACCACAACATGAATCCATGACATCACATCTGCTTGCTTCAAGTTCACTTTTTAAAGAGACCTCAATATCTTGAGGCTTTAGGCCCGGTGGCTCAACCTTAGACCATATCTTTGTGCTTTATTCAATTTATTGGGTTCTATCTGAAAAAGAAAAAGCATGTGTGCTGTGCGTTTATTGATTACAAGGCTTTTGACCTCATACATCGAGCTTCCTTGTGGTCTAAGTTGATATCAAATAACATCAATGGTAAAATTCTTAATGTTATCAAAAATTTATATGATAATACAAAGTCATGTGTTAGAAACAGTTTTAGGCAATCCGATTAGTTTATGTGTAATGCAGGAGTTCCTTAAGGCGAGAACCTGTCGCCTATATTGTTTGCACTCTTTCTGAATGACTTTGAATGTTTCATAAGTAGACATTAGGCCTATAAGGGACTTAGTGACTGATCTGAATGTATGAAAGCAAAAGTAGCGATGATGATATTGAGGTATTCATGAAACTGTGTTGTTTGCTTTATGAGGATGACACCATAGTTCTTTCAGAAAATGAGTTAGAGCTGTAGTCTGCTCTTGATGCTGTCAAAGATTATTGTGAAAGCTGGCATTTAAGTGTAAATGTTAGTAAAACAAAAGTTGTCATTTTTCAAAAGGAAAAATAAGGAAAATACCTATGTTTAGTTTTGGCTGTCAAAACATGATGTTGAATTTAACTACAACAACAGAATTAACAAGGCCATGGTTAGGCAAGAAAATCAGGCCAGAAGTTCTTTGCATACAGTCTACTGGCCAAAATCATATAATCTGCAATTACAGTTAGACCCAAAACTTGAGCTGTTTAACCGAGTTGTGGTTCCAGTCTTGATTTATGGGTGTGAAATTTGGGGAATAAGTAAACTTGATCAGATTGAAGCTTTTCATATAAAATTTTGTAAGCAGGTCCTTTAGTTGAATAAGTCCAGGCCAAACTGTATGGTCCTTGGAGACTTAGGCCGACATTAAATATCCAAATTAATGGAAGTTAGAATTACATCATTCTGGTTGAGAATTATACACGGCGACGAGCATAACTTGTCCCGTACAGTTTACAAGATGTTGCGCACTATGCATGATAGATGTGCCGGTACCGTACGTCGTATATTTGAAATGATCCCTTTAACGTGACTATTCACAGGGCGAAGGCAATGTTACACGAGAGGTTAAGTGATATTTATGAGCAAAATTGGTTATCTGAACTCACAGTGTAAAAATTACCGTATTTTAAAGACTGGACTTGTTTTAGAAAATTATCTTTTGACTTTGAAGAATATAGGCCTAGTAATTATATCAGCCTTTCTCGATTTTGTTGTGTGAATACGAAGATTCCTGCGATTATTGGGCGTTTCCAAGGTATTGATTTAAATAAGAGGCAGTGTGAGATTTGTAGTAGTGGTTCAATTGGGGATGAATTTCATTATCTCTTCCAATGTGCATCTTTTAAAACTGAAAAAACACTTTACTTTAAACGATATTATAGAATTGGCCCAAGTACTTTGAAAATGAACCAATTCTTTGCTTCTAGCAACAGGAAGGTGCAGAAAAATTTAGCTTCATTTTGTGGTATTATTATCGAAAGAGTCAAATAATTTACACAGTTCCTATGCAATTATGTGCATTGTGGTCAGGTCTTAGGGTGTCCTATTCAGAGTATGTATAAAAGTGTTCCGATCTCTCTTTAGCTTTGGGTGGAGGCTGAGGCTGGTGACAAGACTAATTTTCTGATGATTTATGAAAACCTGTATCTTATGCTAGTTTGCCCAGATGCAGGTATCTGTGCTTGTGAATTATTTTGTGTATGTTTTCATCTACTTATCTATATATCCTTTTGTTCTGTATTAATTTGTACAATTAAATTTGTATTTGTATGACTCTGACACCTCTTTTGAGGTATAAAGAGTAATAAACTGAACTGAACAGAACTGAGAACCGAACTTGGGAAATGAATAAAACTTTCGCCAATGCTAAGAATATGTTCGTTTTTAACACATCAAAAATAAATTTGGCTCTGGACTATTCTTTTAAGGAAATTATTTCACATATAAAACAGACCTTGGGCAATCGTCGGAAAGGAACACATCAATCATTGTAACGTACAATAGAAAGTTGATTCTACTGCGTTCCATCACTTGCTCATAGACGTCGGCATTGGCCAATGGCGGAGCAAGAGGTTCTGGTCAAAAGAAGACAGGATGGTACTGAAAGGGCGCATTGAAGCAGGCTGCTAAATAACTCAAAGTGACGCCGACAGGCAATTTTGTCCGTCAGAGGGACGGTCGCCCATCTAACCATATGCATGTTTTGCCAATGGCATTAACGTCACACCGACATCACGCTCGAAGTAAAAACAAAGATGGCATAGACCCTTTAATAACTGACAATTACAAAGGATTGTGGGACTGATAAAAACGACCTAACGACAAAAATTGACCTTATGCACTGATGACACATTGACGTCATCCTTGGACAAAGCAATGGAACACGTGATCGCACACATAGGAATTCGCACTGCACGTGAAGCAAACTATGCGCGTATTCGACTGGTTGACAAATCAGCTGTCTGTATTTGTCGGTGTTGGTTTGTTTTGCCCCAAAGGAGGGTTTTTTCCCTCTGTGAGTGTGACATCTTATGCGTAAGGTTTATTTGCAAAACGGTCTATGGCCGCACCACCTCGTGTAGGACATACATAGATCGGTCAGCCGAAAGCAGTGCAATTCGCCCACATATATAGAAGACAGCCTACGTGCGAAGTTGATTGGTAGACCGATCATCTGCTGAACGCACTGTACAGTCTGCACTGTTGTATCCGCGGTGTGTACGCGTTCGTTGAGCATGCAAGCAAGCGCGTCAAGTATGGTCCTGGGGTGGCGCCAGGATTTCCCGACAGGGGGGCCAGCATTTCAAAGCCCCGACAGAGGCTTTGAGTTAGTCCAGGTGGGACGTGACTTAAAATTTTGAGGCGCGCGGAGCGCGCGAAATTTTTGGCCTTCTTTTCAAAAAATACTTAAAAATATGGAGTTTATTGCGAAGACAAAATTTAAAAATTTTTAAAGAAATTTTGCTTTTGAAAGAACCATTAAAAAGTTGGGGTGTTTATTGAAGGATCTGTCCTCCATATGGGAAAAGTAAAAAACGTTATACAGGCGACAGCTGTAAATATGTTGGGGTTACGCATTTAATCGTACTAGGCCTACGTACTTAGGCTTCAACACGAGACTATAGGTTGCCCGAAAAGGTTTTTCCTTTTTTGAACCAAGTTTTGAAAATTAAGAGCTTATTTTATTGGAGAAATTTTGGAATTTAATTGAAGAAAATGTGGTTTGGGGGTACAGTTATTATGAAATATTTGGGTTTTTTATTAAGTGGTATGACTTTCAAGAGCAAAATTAGGTAGAATGTTGGGGTGATTAACAGAGTTCACTTTGGTTATTTATTGTACGGAGTATCCATCGAAATTGGAAAATTTTGCCACTTTTAACAATCTGAAGCTTATACTGGAGAAAACTTGTAATTTTATGACAGATTTACGGGTTTCATAAAAAAAATCTAATCTTCTTACAAGAAAATCAAGTAGGGCATGATCTGTAGTTTCGTTGGGGTTACTAAATATCATCATGCAGATAAAGGAAAATTCTCCCGCGGAGCAGTTTGGCTTCCCATACATTTGAAGTTTTATATTGTACATATTGACATAGACGTACGGGAGGGAGCGTTTCAGTTTCGGAGGGGCTGAATTGTCTCCTTTGTCCGAAAAATGTTATTTTGCCCGAACGACTATCAAAGCGCAGAGCACAGAAATTTTTAAAAAATTGAGAACCTTCCGACAGCAGGAAATTGCATTTCCCGGGCTCGTACCTAAAAACAAATCAGTCATTATTTTGAGCTTTCTTTCGCAATAAAATTTTCACTTCATAATATTGTCCCAAAACGAAAAACAATTTGCAAGCTTGCAATGTTCTGTTAAGTAATCTGTTCGACCAAAACACTCTATCTATGCGGAGCCCCACCATCAGTTGGCGCGGAGCGTACAGAAAATTGTTAAAAAATCTAACCCGGCTCTCAGACAGCCGGAACAGGCATTTCCCAGACTTGTAACTAGTAATGAAGCATTCTAAATTTTTAGCTTTCCTTTAAAATGAAAGTTTCACTTCAATAGAAAAAAACCAACTTGCTAAGTGATCAGAAAATTAGCAGATAAAAGGGTACTGCTGCAATTAATTAGATGTAATGTTCTTGTCTCTTTTCGGGGGAAAACTCTGTAACAGAATAGTCGTTGTAGTCCATTGCAAGGCCCGCTAAAAAGATGAGATTTTCTACGTGACTTCCCGAACTGCAGACTATAATTGATTTTTCTTCCTATGTATTTGAATTTTTGAAAATATGTCACATTACAAGGTGGCTTCAAATGAATTATTAGTCAGACTTATTGGGAGACATTTTCACACTACTATTTATCATCAGCTTAGGTGTAGCTGAAACGGCCTGTCTGATTTTCATAACCGTTACTAGAATTCGGCTGTAGGGGCAGGCCAGGTGGCAGAACATTGGGCACTGCATGCACCTGAACAACCCCTCGTCTGTTTTGTCAGGAAAATTCGGAATTGTGAGTTTCCTTGAAGAATATGGTCTTCTAGTGAGCAAAATCAAGAAGACCGTCCGCATGACTGAAGTTTATAAGACCCGCATCTTTTATCAGTTTAAAGTGGGCATGCAGATGAAGGTTCCCCGACGAAATTGGGTTTTCTCAACAAGAGGGGGAAGGACAGTCTTCCCCGACGGGGGCATGACCTTGAGGATTGAAGATGGGATGAGGCATAACAGAGCCAGTAAGAAGTGATTGAAACAGATTCAGATAGGCTTACCGTTACAAAAGAATTAAATAGTTCAAAAAGAAAAAAAAGTTCATGATTTTCCTTCCAGTAACTTCAGTCCTTTACCTCCATTTTTTGGCCTCCCCGAAGAAAATTGCCGTAAGTTCCACGACGGGAAAAACAGTTCCACGACGGGGAGGAGATAGGACAAGGAACATGAAATGAGGTTTAACCGAGCAAAGAAGAAGTGATTGAAAATCGATTCTGATATGTATTAAAATAGCATTTCAAAACATAAAATGTTTACCCATCCAGTAATTTCAGTCCTTGTAGGCTTTTTTTCTTTCTTTTTTTTTTCATAACGGGGGGGGGGGCATGCCCCCCCCCCCCCGCTGGCGCCACCCCTGGTATGGTCTACTACGTAGTTACATGTACTCCAACATGGCGGCCGGGGAGTAATATGATGTCATATAAAAACCTTCTATACTGACATCACAAGTCAGCAATGACCAACCAGAGTGAAGCTACTGCCTCTAAAAAAATTGCAGTTACCCATTGTATTTAGAAATACTGTCATATTCCTAAATTGTTACATGATATTGGCCTCTTTAATATATCCATGGCCATACCTGTTATGCTGTGTACAAAGCCACATGAATTTGGTGTAATTGTCCTCCAGCATAGCGGATCCGTGACGAAATTGCAATTCATTTTTCCTATTCCTGAGATACAAATCATATATTTACACAGATTGACGAATTTAGGGTTCTTTCCGATCAGAGGTGGAGAAGATTCTATCAAAAGCTCATAAAAATTGGATCCGAATTCGATGTAGGGTGCCAGCGGCTTAACTTTTTCTTCGAGCGGCAGAAAACGGGTCCTTTTAAAACTTAGGGGAGCATTAAAGTAAACTTAATAAGAAGAACTGTTCACGTCTTTCGCGAGATCGTCATGCCATTCACAAAATGTATTAAAAATATCACTAAACTGAAGAACATGGCATTAAAATAGTATAAAAAGAACGAAAACGACCGGTAAAATTGAACTGAACATAAGATCATGTCACATCAATGGAGGCGGAAATATTGTATTTGCGTTTAATTTACCGACACTTCTGAGAATGAGAGATTACTTGACATAACCACAGGTGATTATTTTCACAGTCAGAGATGTGGGTTACCATAGCAACAAAGAGTTTCATGTTAATACTGTTTTCACACCACTCGATGCCAAGGTCGTTGGATGACTTTCCCATGGGCAAAGGATGAATGATTGAATAAATTAGCGTCTATCTTCCGGAGAAAAGAATGATTTTTGTATTGTAAATGAACTGCAATTGTCCTGAGCTCAAGTTTTTATTTAAAGGGAAATTCAGTCACACCAACTTGAATTAGTAAAACAGAAAATTTTGGTTTTGGAATGACTCTTGGGAATTAAGAGAATCATTTGACAATATTTTGAGTCCTCAGCTGTAAAATTCAGATGATGCGCACTGTTTTACAAGGAATTTGCGTTGCTCTTGTATTGTATCGATTGCATTCTTTGTTCGGGTTAAGGAAAAGGTTAGGGGTAACTTTATATCAATCGTTCGCCAGTTAGTAAATTTCTTGTTTAACAGTGCTCATCGGCGAAGAGTAACTGCTGGAGTTATAACTTAAAATACAATATTTAAGTTTTGAAACTTCCATTCCAATTCCAACTAAATTGAAAAATAGATTCAAATGTATGGATAAATAAATAGAACTATGACACAAACTAAAGTAAAATGAGATGAAAAAAAAAAACAAAAAACGATTGAGCAAATGAAGACAAAAACGATAGAAAAATGAATCAACGAATGAACGAGCGAATGTATGTATGTATGTATGTATGTATGAATGAATGAATGAATGAATAGAGAATGAATGAATGAATGAATGAATGAATGAATGAATGAATGAATGAATGAATGAATGAATGAATGAATGAATGAATGAAAGTTTGAACTTTCTTTTTTTTTCAGTGCCCTTTGATTCATGTGGAGGTATTGCTTATCAAATATTCAACTATTCTGGATATTTTTGAACGCAATTGGTGATTGTTATCTAACTGATCTGCAGCTCTGTTGATGGAAGTTAAAGGGTGGACACATCTTATCGTATATCCATATGTGAAACCCTTTTCGTGCCTTTTGTTATAAAACACAATCATGTAAGTTTTACTTAACCAACGGATCAAACTCCCTCGAGGGACAAGCAAGCCATCAAAGGCTAACAATCGTGTAGAAACGCTTAAAAAATCTTAATCTGAAACAGTCAAATTTGTCCACATTACCTGTCACGCGATAAAAGGTTCATTGCCTTTAGGTTTTGTAAGTTCCAGCGTCTAAAAATGTTAGTTCACCTCATAAATACCCCCGCAAAATTTACCATCGTAAATAACAGTTTGAAAAGCAAGTTTCTCTGAAGGACAATGGGATATGTGCATACTTGAGAACTTCAGTTGAATTTTAAATAGTATTTAATCGAAGTCAAGTCGAAGAGCATCGGGGGAAATGTGTAAGCTAACTTCATCGTGGTAAATGGGGCGTTAAACCGACTAACTGGAAAGCTTTTTCGCGAGGTTTTTTCTCGGGCTTAAGCAGTCCTGAAGGAGGTAATTAAAATTCATGAACGGACGGTTTAGTCCAAACAGTGACTGGTGTGTCGGATACACCGAATGTAGAACAGAATACTCTCAGATGGACTTCAAAAGGACGGTGCACACTGGTAAACAACCCAGTTCCCTTGAGTGTATGCACAGCGGAGTTTTCACCAAATTCAAAAGATTGCCACCTGCAATTACATTGCCATCCATTGCTTACTGCAACTGTATTGCAGGCATTCGCACTAGTATTGCCATCTAGAATTACATTGTCATCTACTATTACATTGCTATCTAGAATTTTACTGCCATCTAGAATTTTACTGCCATCTAGAATTTTATTGCCGTCCGAAATTCGATTGCTGTATAGGATTGACATCTAATGAAGGTTTCATATTTTTATGTACTATTCCAGGTAACACTTCCATGCAGTATCTTTAGGGGACCAATGTCTCGACCCATGGGGGGGGGGGAATATAATTTTCCACCGGGGTCAAAATAAGTGTCCCATATCCCACATGGAATAATTCTGGTTCCATGAAGGGGAAGATGTACTTGTATTGCATAATAGTCCTCGTGTTTGTAGACAACTTGTACGTACCCCTTACTGACCGGGTTCAAAATTAAACAGGTCTATATGGTGTAAGGCTTGTTTCATTGTTATGAAACTACCCTTTGACACTTATAAAGGGAGCTGCAGTGACTGTGACCTAGTTGAGTTTGAGGAAACAAAATGCAGATATTTTCAAGGCCAGCATCCACGGAAGCGTAAAGTGTTCCCACAGACTTATTGCCAAATAAGTTCAAAGTATCAAAAGTTTTGATACCAAAAAGTTTTATTGCCAAAAGTACCTTTCATCATAATTATGATGATGTGCAGGGGAAGAAATATTTTCCAAGAGAACAAAAACAAATTGAAATTCATTAAAGCACTTGTATTTTTTTTATCTTCTAGGGTTCGGACATTTAACCCAGGGCTTCTCCCGTCCCCTTCCCATAACAAAAGGCTTAGATTCCCATCGAAGGGGGAACCAAGGTCCCGGTTTCATTCCCAACCAAAGTCTGTCAAGAGTGGTGTAGCTTTTATATAAGAAACATAAGTCTCCTCAGGTATATAAAGCTACTCGTAAGCGAGCTTAAAGGGCCAATCCTCTCACCCCAAACTACAATACTGGTACGGGGGTACCTAAATTCTCAATTGGCTCAGTTCTTTGAATGACTGGTAATTCAAACCATGCAGAGTACCAAAGCTTTTATTACACAGCATGAACTGTACTGAGAGTGTTTTGATTATATACATTGAGTTTTTCTATACTCACCTTGAAGCAATAAACTGAGATTGTATCTGGACGAGGATGAATTTCAGACAATTGTGGGAGGTGCTTAAGTTAGAAGGTTAGAAGAATTGGTATTGTCTGGGGTGAGAGAACTGGGCCTTCAAGCTTACAAATATCTTGACCAGAGGAATTTAAAAATGTAAAACTACTTAAGGGCAAAAGCAGTCACCCAAAATTGGAGAAGTGTAGTAGAATTTCCTGTTTTATGATTGGCTGTTGGGAGTCATGTGACAACAATTTTTCTCTTGAAATGTGACATTTACCACGATGGTAACTGTTTGTTTCACCTTAAATATACAATTTTTAAGTTATAATATTTGATGAAAGATACTGTTGGAGAGAAATAAGGAGAAAATTGTTACATTTATCTGTTGTTTCAAAATAAGTGAAAGGAATGCTTCTGACCTTTAAATTTAATATCTCAGTTATTTTTAGGAGTCTTTTTGCAAGAGTTTGGCGTTTCATTGTAGATTTCACCGGAGAATAGAGTTGCAAGTCACGCAATTGCTGGAGAATTACAATAAGCTAGGTCTCTGAAATGCTAAATACGTGAAAAAAGAAATAACCTAATTGATATAACAAATGTGAGACTAGAACGATACAATTAAAAGCCTTTCAACAAAAACTGTAAAATTGGTCATACTTTTTGCAACAAAACCGGCTCCATTAAGGGATTCAAATTTAGAGCAATCGGATTAGCCAGGCTATTACTTAGTTGTAAATCTACGTATTTTCATATTTAAAAGATATTTTTCTCGCTATTTATTTGTAAGAATACTTTGCTATTTAAAGAACATATAAATATATTTGAAATGAACCTAAGAAAAGAGACATTTAAGAGACACAAAATCAATTTTCAGTTGTGAATATATTTTTAGTTCTCATTTGTAAATTGTAAAATTTAAGCTGTAAATAGAAACGAAAAATAAAGATACACGCCCGCCCGTCGCACAAATTAATATTTTGTTGGTGTAAGGATATGACGAAAAATTTAAAGTTAGTCGAATGATGGTTTTGGTTATTGAAAGGATGACAGTTGACTTGGACAAATATAAAACAATTTCCGGGACTAGTTCATGTAAAAATTAGTTTCGATGATGGTAATTATGCAGCGAATTTGATAAATTTTGAATCTGATGGAGCTTGAGGCAGTTTAACTTTAAAGTCGACTTCGCTTCTGGGGACTGCGTTTCCTATCCCGGGGCCTAAGCAGTTGCATTTTCTGAGAAAGCCTCCACAGATATCGTTGGCAGATGATTTCTATAGCTAACATTGAGTGGTCGGGCAGGTTAAGGTTTCTTTTGCTTTGGGCATTCATGAAAGCTTTCTCAAATTAATCTTCCTTTGTTTTGCAAAATTTCTTTCTTTCTTAGGCCCCAACTATCTTTCAGTTTTTTTAATTTTTAGAGGGAAAAGAAGCTGAAATGTGATCGTATTTAAACCAGAATCAGAAAATGATATTGTTTGACCTACTGTTCTGTAACCTATGGATAAGTGGTGCCCAAGTCAATTAGGAGACAAATTAATGTTTAAAGTAAAATGGTATCATTCATTTATTTACGAATAGTCAGATTATTGGAATTTATATTTATGAATTTTACCATGTAAAAAGCAGCATCAATTCTAAGGACGCTCCAACAGAAAATTCGAAATGTTTGAAAATATTCAAGAAAACCACGTTTCATAAAATCATACAATTTTTAGCAAAGACATATACGGTGAAAAAAATCATATTTGCTGGAAATTTACAGATTGATTGCTTGGAAAATTGACCATGGTAACTAATACCCTCCTCGCCTACAGTATAAAATTCAAAGACATTGGTAGATGAACTTAGCATTGAAAAAGCTACTTCAGGTTTCGAAATTAGGAATCATCCAACCGCTCATGGTGACTACAAGGAGACATGAGAGCGAAACCCCTTTTAGAGTGCAGAAGGAGAGATAAAAATCTGAATACCTCCTTTCTACAATAATAAACTTAATTTATTACATTTACAAATCAGACATCATTTAGTTTCCAGTAAAACATGATCTCATTTAATTCAATCTCAATTACGCACTGGCAACCATGCACCATCAAGTTGTTATTTACTTCTCAATTTCCCATGTCCATTGAAGATACTGACAGTCAGACTTACGCCCGGATGTGACATTCTAAAGAAACTTTACCCGTTACTGCGTTTTTAGAATTGCCTGTGAATGGAAGATATCACGCATTCTTCTTAGGCCTACACTCCAGCGCGTGGTTAAATCAGTTGAACCCATCGGCGTACGTAATCAGAGGGAACTGTTCAAACATGTTCCTCTCCCAATAGAATGATAAAAATGTTGTGGAACAAAAATGACCGCAAAATGACGTTAAACGTTCATTAGGAACTGCTTAAAAATTCAGACCCTAATTTTGGAACCATTTTAAAAAAATTTTAAATATCTCTTACATAATCCATTTGAGCTTGGTCTTGGACTGCCTGGAAAGGTCACAAATGAAAGATTTTGAACTGTGCACTGGGAATTTTGTGCTGTGTAACCAACGGGATAAAAGTTCCTCACTGTCCAGTAATTAACGTGTAAGTTTAGAAGTGGTAGTGGTTTCTACAAAAAGAAATGTAGCTAATAGGTAGGATTTTATTACAACCGACCTCCCGTTTGTGCGGTCTGCTCAGAGTGTTCTGGTTTAAGCAGGAGAGTTCATTACGTTGCACAAGATTTTATCAGAGGGCACTTAAATATTAAAAATATTCAAACATATCAACCCTTGATCCCCTCCCACGGTCGGCTATCATACCCTGCAATGGGCCACCCCTAAACAAAAATCCTTTAACTACGCCAGCGGGGTTGTTTAAATTAAACCGATTAAAATCGGGATTATAATAATGATTTCAATTAAAAAAGAAAACCGTAGTTTTAATAGGTTTTACTTGATTAAAATCGATTATTTGATTTCAATAACTGATTTTAAATCATAATTAAATGATCAAATAAAAAATCACCAACTCTGTACGCTGGTATAGTGGTTAAATGTTTTGCTTAATTTTTGGTTATACTATTCGTAGTTCCGGCTGCGTGATTCACTCTTTCATTTGGCAGTTTGAAGAGTGAATCATTATGAAAATGTTGACGATTTTGAAGTTGTCACATGAACTGTAAATTTTTCTTACAAAAATAGGATTATTATCAGGCTAGCTATTATAGTAGCTAATAGAAATTGACAAATTATGTAATTGGTGTGCAGTGGAGTGTAGAGTTAATTCAGCATTGTATTATCATAGTTTAACATTTCAAGCCTTTGGATAAGGATTCATATTATACATACGACGCATCTGAGTAACACGTTTGTTTGTTTGTAAAATGTAAGGGCATTGGGTTCCTCGAATAATGATGTAACGATTCATGAGGGTTTTTGGATCAATGAGCACACATCAAATGATAATTATCTTAATAAGGAACTTTGAAAAAAAAATTAGCTTTTAAAATATGAAAACATGCGGACTATGACTATAGCTTGTGGAATGAAAAGGACTTAGATTAATCCCTTGAGCTTAACAGTGGAAGGAAAATGTGTTATTCTTTTTGAATGACGTAGTCTTAAGTCCATGGTTAAAGGTTATATTAAAGCTCATGCCTAACATGACATCATCTGGACAGTTTACTTCATGATAAAAAAAATGTTAGATTATTAAATGCATGTGTTATGTGTGTGAAATATAGCTGATTGACAAAGTTTGATGCAAAATTCCCGCTTAATGAAAGTGTGAGAGGATCCACGCGACATCTAATTGAATTTTTCCCCGAAGTTATTGGCATTCTGATTTTTCAGGTTTTTTATTTTAAATTTGTCTCATAATTACGGACAACGTTGTCTTTAAGGATAAATGGTTAAGTAAATAACGGATGTTATGTTCTTTCATGATGCGGTGTCGCAATTACAATCGATTCGGAGAATTGACAATCAAGGTGCGGCGAGTGCTTTGCCCGCCCATAAGTTCGTGGCAAAAAATTTGTTTTCCCTGACGGACATTACTCATGGACATTTTACACAACTTTCGTTATAACCTTTCACGTCTCAGATGTATTAATTTCAAGAGGCCTCGATAAGTGCTTGCCTGCAGGTACACAACGTGGGCTGACTGATTTTTCGAGAGCATTTTCGTCTTAATTCGAATCTCAGTTGAAGTTTCCAAAAAAAAAAATACAAAACAAAACAAAAAAAACAAACAAACAAACGAAAACGGCAGGTAACAACGATAAATAGCACTACAACATTGCAGAAAAGGTACCCAATTTTATAGTTAGCGTAACAGAGGGAATAATTTATCCAGTATCGCATCGCATTTTGCTACACAAACAGGCCAAGTTGCTACACAAATGAAAAATTGTTTAGCAATTTTTTGTGTGGCATTACCCTTGCATTTTCACAAACAATGTGTCAAAGACCTCAAAAATCTTCAAAACTGCTACGCAAATTTTGAATGCTAAACTACTCCCTGAACAGAGAGTTGTTGACAACTCCAATAAGTGATAAGCTCTATTTACAGAAGATGTCTCTGCAGTAAACTGTTATTTAAAGGCAGTCAGCTCTTACCCCCACACTACAATTTTTGTAGTAGTTTACAGCTATTCCGAATTGGCACGGCTCTTTGATTGACAGCAAAATCAAAAATGCAGAGAACTGTATCCCATCACAGCATGTACTACACTGAGAGTGTCTCACTACACATTAGGGTCTTATATACTCACCCTGACTGCCTGAAGCAATAAAATGAGATCGTGTCGGGATGAAAATGAGTTTTAGAAAGTTGTGGGAGGGCTTAATTAGGTTAGTTAGGAAAATTGAAACTATTTGGGTTGAGAGGATTAGGCCTTTAAAGTAACAGCTTCCTGGTGTCTTTACCAATTTTCTAGATCGAGCAAAGTTACTCTAGACAGAACAGAGACAGGCCTATTCCTATTATTCCTGTGTTTATCATGACAGCTTAGGTAAGCCTATACAGGCGGTAGGAACACCATTTTCTATCTGTAAAAACAATGACGTCGATTTGGAACCGATCATAATAACTGATGGAATGATAACCCAAATAAGGCTTCCTTTGGCCCAATTTGGGGTTAGAATGACCTCGCATTTTACTTCATTCTCACTTTGTGTTTGTATGAATGGCCTCAAGCAATTTGAACCATGTGCCCGCATGCAGGCAGTTATCAGTTAACCTTCAATATGTCTCGAATACGTTCTCATGGTTTGCCATTTTAAATTGGATGTGGGTTAAAGGCCCGATTCCCTCATCCCAAACAGTACCAATTCTCCTAACCTTCTTTCTTAAACCCCTCCCACAATTGTCTAAAATACATCCTATCCAGACACAATCTAAGCCTATATTGATTCAGGGTGAGAATAGAAAAGCTCAATGTGTATAATCAAAACACCCTCAGTACAGTTTATGCTGTGTAATATAAGATTTGGCAATGTGCGTTGTTTGAAACAGCAGTCAATCAAAAAGCTGAGCCAATTGAGAGTTTCTGTTACCTCCTACAAGAAGTGTAGTTTGGGGTGAGAGAATTGGTCCTTAAAAGTAAGGTAAAGAAAATTGCTAAAATATGGGGTGAGACTAAGGAGTCAGTATAATTGAAAGCAAATTAATTTTCTTGTAGGAGGAATACCACATTTTATTCACGTTTTTATGAGTACGCATGTTTGAAAAGGCTGATTTACCTACAAACCATTTTTCAAAAGCCTAATCGTTCCTTTCTCGCTTTTAGTTTTTTTATGATCCAAAGACGGAACATTTATGTTCCAAGGACTGAAGGAACATTAATGTTCCAAGCTCTTGCTATTTATAGCATGTTGTCCTGTTAATGGGCGCTTCACGCATATTTTTTAGAGAACGCAAATAAGCCAGGCATAAATCTGTACATGTGTTTAATGTTCATTTTTTCACATCTTGGAAATCTTAACCACGCATTTTAAATCCAGGACGGTGGGTGAACCTATTTGTTCACTTTAGCACCAAAGACTGACGTACTTAGCAAGACACTGAAACCAACCAAGCCATGCAGCTTTCGAATTCGCGGGATAAATCACTGAAACTATCTTGGCTATGGGCTTTTAATTCCACCGCTTAAAGTCCTGCCGACAGGTTGTGTTTGAAAGATGTTAACTATACTGTTCTGGTAGCTGTAAACTATCACTGTAAAAATGTTTGGTCTTTTAAGTTGCCTCTCGCACAAAACAGAAAAACAAACATTATCGAACTCGAATCGAGATCTTAAAAAGATTAAGGCCGCCTTATGGAGTTGCTATATGGTGGTTTGATTTTGGTAACTTCGAAGAAAGAAAAAAACAACAACTGGGGACAACGCGTACAGGAGTAAAATGTATCAGAAGAGATGTAAGCGATATAGGGGTTCATTTCCTGAAACCAATTGAGGATTGTCGGACTGGGAGAAGGTTTATACAGTGCTTTCATTTACGTCACAAAACCCGTCCCTTTTGGCGGACAAAAATTGGTGAAGTAAGCTAGTTAGTGTAGCTGGCTGAACAGCAGCTGTGGCTGCTGCATTGAAACAGTGTTGATTTTTGCCGGCAGTGGGCGTGGCTTACTAATTGTGACGTAACGTGAAAGCACTCTGTTGGGAAGGTTCCCCTTTGAGAATATTTTCACACACTGCTAAAACAAAACTAAACAAGTTTTAATTTTTGAGCAACCACACGTTAATCAGTGAATCAATCAGTGTTGTTTAAAGTTCAAACAACCAAAAGCTGTTTATTAAACACCGTTAATAAAATCTAAACAAATCGTTCAAATTTTTAAACAAAATAATAATTTCCTTTAAACAGTGAAATTCTAAATCGTGTTAACAGCAAAAATGGGGACTGGATGCAAAATGGGACCCACTTTTTCTGTTCCCGAGTATATTCATGCAGTGAAACTAACATTTACTGATATAAAAAGCTTATAGCCGCCCACCAAAAAACTCCCCCATCCTTGGCCATATCATTAACGGTGATATAGGCAAAAGTTTTTGTCTAGGAAAATGGATATCATAAGAATTTCCAGTTTCCCGAAAACAGTAAATATCTTGCTGTCTTGCATCTATGATACATGAGAAATCTGCCAGCGGCTTATCACATAATCAAACGTCATTATAAAAGTACTGAACATTTGCAAACATTCTAACCACTTCTGAAAAGAAAATCATCTGCGTTTGCATGGTATCATTCGACAGTTTGTTATGCTGAATATGATATATATTTTCCGCCCATTTGGCACTCCATACTAACACACTCCCTGATTTGACCGTTTGGTACACGGCAGAAAATTCTACATAAATGATAGTTCATGTAGTCGTCACTTCCAACATTAATTACGGCAACAAATTGCTGCTATAGCTTAGAGTCATTCTTTTCTCCTCGAAGTGAACGGGTACCCCCCCCCCCCCCCACCCCGTTCGACACCCGACGTAATATCCTACTGATATTTCACACCTTTCCCATCACACAATCCTGACTACGAAAATGCGTAAGGGTTCATTTGAGTTTTTTATTTTCATCTCGTTGAGTAATTTATGTTTTTCCTTGACTGTACATGTGTAAACCAGTTAGAGATATTACGTGTTAATTGGAAGAAGCATTTGAACCTGCGACGTAATAGTCCCACGGAAAGAGCATGTAACTGCGGGAAAGGTATAATAACTACGTTGCTACGCAATACCTATCCGTAAAAGCTCCATGGTGCAAGTAAACATTATTATTGTAACTTCATAGCTGTTTTAAAATGCACATTGAGATCGATGGGTATCCAAGGTTGTCAACAGGTCATCTAGTTAGTTTGATGAGGTTTAACGACACTTCAACACAAATATGTAATAATTAGTGCCAAGTACAGTAGATAAAAAGGGAAACGTATAATACGGTTTCAAATACGGTACAAGTTCAAGTTCGGTTTCAAACACAATTTAAACTCAGTGCAAGTTGTTTCCTTCAGTCCGACGCCTCCTTCGACAAGCGGGAAATACAGTGGGCATATTCTACAACCCCCAGCCGACAGGGGATACTTGTGCGTCAACGTATCTATGTACATGTGTGTACGAAACCCGCCGACTCCAAGGACGGCGTTACGGCACTGACTGCAACTTCAATACCAGTTCGAAGTCTCTACGTACATGGAGCAGTATTGTTCAATAGGTCAAGTGTCAAAGTGAAACAATACGTGTATTTACAGCTGATGGCGGGATGTAAACGCACGAAAATTGGTGTGCTTTGCGGGGCCGGTGTAGCTCTCGGATGTTTTGTTACCAGTTGACCTAGGCAGAAAGGTCACGAACGCATGCACAGATATAAAATTGGAGAGATACAGCAAGGGATATACCTGTCACCACGTTGTAGTTGTACCGTGTGAAAATACTATAAAATAAAGTTATTTAAATAATTTTTTTTCTTAAAGTCCCCTCGACTCTCTGGCGAAGAGCCAAGGGGCGAAAACCAAACATTTACTCCACATAGAGTTAACGCGATCGAAGAAAGGTATTAAGATTGTTTCATATTCCTACAAGTGCCTATTAAAAACCCCAAATCTTAAAAAGCAGTGTAATGTACACTTTAGTAAACAGAAAAGAAAAATAATCTCTAAGAGGGCACTGCTACTGATCACCGAAGTTACTAAAAGACTGTTTCATCATAACGCTATGTACTGCTCATTACGAAAGGAAGCCAACACAGATATCGCTCATATTGACCATGATGATGCCTCCCATGTACGATATAATCACCGACAGTCTGTCTGTTATACCTTCGTTGGGCCCATGTGGTCCCCATTCTATTTGTCACCACCTGCGTTACACCTGCTACTGGTCCTTTTTGGGCCCATTAGTTAATTTTCTCTACGTAAATTACCCGTCATAGAAGGGCTTGTGAGTAAACAAGTAAAAAGTACACAAATGAATTACAACACTTCTTCATAGTTGGGTGCACGAAATCAACACATTTGTAAAGTGTCATATTAATGTCTCGAGACATGTATACCATGCCTGACATCATCTCTCAAAGTCAGATTAGAGATAAACAGACGAGGCTGGAAGGTATCTGTATACACTGTGAGGATTGGTTGGTTGGAAACATGAACTGCCAGTTTGACCTTGAACCACCTATACACTTTATCGTTGAGATCAATCGTGGGATTAGTTACAAATTCCTGTAGATAGGCGTAATTAAATAGCCTACATATTTAACCCTCAATTGAACTTTATTGGCAGGCGCATGTACATTATGAAAGCGGCTAAGTTCGAAGTTCTTCGAACCTTAAAGTGGGCTGTCGGAATCTTCTTATGATACCCAGCATCCGCCGGTGATACTTAAAATAGCGTTTGGGAAATAGGGCTCTTTTAAGTGAAGGCCACCGGCGTAACTCGAGGACAAACGTTTCAAAAGTGGATATTTTTTCTTTTCTTTCCGTGTTTCGTGGATCTGTTAATTGCAGATAGGGTGAAGGAGATGCCCCTCGGAAGAGAAAAGTTCCCGATCGGGAAAATGGAAACTTTTTAAGGCAGTCGATTCTCACACCAATTGGTGGCACAGCTCTTTGATTGACAGCAAATTAGGAAATACAGAGTACTGCATACTGTAGCTCATTTTTCTGTGACTGCTTAAACTGTACTGAAAGTGATCTGATTACACATTGGACCTTGTTTATTCGTCCTGAGGCAATAAAATGAGATTAAGTCTGGATGAGAATGATTTTAGACAGCTGTGGGAGGGGCTTAAATAAGTAGGTTAGGAAGATTGGAACTTTCTGGGGTTGTAGGATCTGCCCTTTGATTAAATAAGACAATTTGAATTCTTTAAAAAGAGCCGTGTTAAATGAAGGTATTTAAAGGACGCTAAGCATCTCTCCGTATCTTGATGAATCGATCTCAGGACGTTTCCACGATAAGGCATGCAGAACACTCGAGAAACAAGAAACCGCAAGGGTGACAATCATTTGGAACTGTAGAAATCAAGGGACGGGGGGGGGGGGCGCCCATCAATCCTTAACAAAAGTGATGGGCCAAAGCAAGTAAAATGAGCAATGGATACTTTACAACTTATACATTGACGACACACTGACGTCATCCTGAGGGCCAAAAAAAATGGAACACGTTCCCGCACGCATAAGAATTTGCCATGCATCTGCAGCAGACTATGCGCGTATTCGACTGGTTTACAAATCAGTTGTCATGGAAAGTCGTTGTTGGTTTGTTTTGCCCCCAAAGTAGGGAGTTCTTTTTGCTGTGTGACATCATAGGCATAAGGTCTATTCAATGTTGCCTCTGTCCGCGGTATCCTGAAACTTCAACATTGGCGCGAGGAGAGGGCAGTTTCCTCCATGTATTTTTGTTGAGGATTGTAACTTTGTGAAGCAACGTCAAAATACGTTAGTATGTATTGAATTCGCATGTAAACTCACGACTCTCTAAAACCAAAAGAGTGAAGTTAGTTACTCTCTGATAGTGTGAAAAGTGTCACTCTTCCACGAGTAAATGCAATGTTCACTCCTTGAGTGAAACGACAAAGAGATTTACACGAAAGATTTACACAAAAGTAGCCACCTCATCAATAATAAAAAGTAGCCACTCCATCAATCACAAAACTTGGCTCTTTTTGAGTCAATTTCACTCTCTTTGACAATTTTTGAGTGAATTTCACTATCAGTCTTTGGATTTTAACTCTAATGGAGTGACTTTACAGAATATCTACCTCGATGCTCTTCGAAAATGATTCCTAATTGCACAGATTATCACAGTGCCAGTAGAAAGTTTTTTTGTTTTTTTTTTTGGTTTGCTGACAACAATTTTACTCTCGGGAGTCCGTCTGAAACACTTTCACAGAAACATTTGCGCGGTTCGCGGTCGGCTGAATGTTTTTCAGACTCACTTCAAAATGCAGGAAGATTTAGCATCAGTGATCAGCGGCTCCGAGCTACTTAATGGCATGCGACCGTCTGATTCAGGTGATTTATTAAGGCAATCAATTTTTTAGCTGTTTAATTGTATATTCAAGTTATAGTTGAATTTCACTTTGTAATAATACCGACATCACCGAGTTCAAAAACAAATGGCTTACGACAGAGCCCAAGATGTATACTTATTAAATACATTTTCCAAGAACAATTTATCTAACGGCTCTGTTTCTCTTCCTTTCTAGCATGCATATATAAGTATATATACAAATATATGTGACCGAAAGACTTAATGTGAAGCACATGCAACATAGAAAAGGGTCGTGAATTTTGATTTTTTTCGCTGCGGATACAAAAGCGTTGAAGAGCCGCAGAAAAGCAGGCCACGCTGTAGACGAAAAAGACACCAAGTCAAGGAGGTTTCACAAGCAGACGGCACAAAAGTTGACTAACGTCCCATTATCATTTAATAATATAGGCTAAGCGATGAGCATGGTAGTTGAGGTGACGCATTTGTCATCCTCAACGACGAGCGCGAATGACATTTGGACCTTGGTACAGGCTTGCTACACCTAAAAGGGGACTGCGACATCTGGATAAGCGTAGGAGACTATCGTATTTCTGATTATGAGAAAAATGTGACATTTTTCACGCAATTGTTAAAGATGATGTATTGTCTCATGAAAGCCATGTCGGTTTTCTGAATGACTTCTCTTCAATTGCAAACCAATTCGGTACACTATCGACGTCAGATCAGCGATAGCGTATCGAAAACGGTCGGCATTTGCGACGTCGCATACAAGGGTTTCCTCTGACGTCATCCAAAATCCGGCATAGTACGAGATGGCCTGTAATCGCAATGGCCAGTCTCGCACAGTAGGCCTACCCCGATAAGAATGGGTCTTTCGCTGTTCGTAAGCGAGTGTTTTGTGCACACTCACCCAGTATTTTCGCATTCGCCTGACATTATTGACATTCTGAGATTTCTATCGTGTATTCTGCGGCTCTGGCAGTGACAAACGTGCACTGTACCTACTGCCAGACTGTCGTTGCTTTCACTCCAGCTGAAGTTTTCATGACCCAGGTCACGCAAAAACCCGGATGTTGGACCGACAGAATAAGAGATGCAGGACGAACGCTAATTAGCATAAAAAGTGTACCTTGTTGCATGCTTTTGAAGCACAATAGGATTGCTTACCTGTGTAGGCTACAATCGGAACTTTAAAGGGCAAGAGCAGTTGCCCCAAACTTACTTTGAAGCAACAGCTAAATATCACAGTTTTCTTTTTTATTCCTCCTCAAAGTAACTTTTATAATATTTTAGGACTTCAGTATTGCCCATTAAAGGAGCACCAAGCAGTAACCCTTAGTAAATCTTACATTTGAGGATAAAAAATATTGTCACATGACTTTCAAGAGCCAATTATGAAACAGGACAGTCTACTAAACTACTTCAAGTTGGGGGCCTGCTCTTTATCTTTAACTAAATACTGTGCATGGGCTGGTTCATTTTTTCGATAGTCTTTAACTGTCACAGAAATTCCTAGGTTTGGATCTAACCAAGGACACGATGTAGTCATTGGAACTCGAGCCAGGACGTTCTGCATCTTTCACCATCTAGTAATTTCCATCTCTTATTTTTGCAGTCCTTAAAGTTCTTCTATAAATGTCGGAAAATTTCGTATCACAGTTTAAAGCATTTCGTTTCAAATTTCAGCACGTTTGCAAAGAAAAAACTTTTAAGGGCAGAAATATTATCCTGTGCCGTAATATGTATCTTTGCAGCGTCCTACAGGGTCTCAATTTTCCCCTGCACGTTTTTTTCTTTTTTTTCCAAAATATCCCAGTGCAACAAAGTGGTACGGTCTGATAGTTAAGGGTCCTTTGCAGATACGGAGCAATAAATGATTCCTGATGTCGAAAGCCCCTCATGACCCAACCTTGAAAAACAAACATAATATGGAGAATGGCAAAAAAGTGACCACCATACACTTGATTACGTTTAAGGAGCAAATACTCATGGCCATACGGGACGGGAGGGCTGTGAACTGCAGCCCCCCCCCCCCCTCCACTGGCTAAGATGGGAGCTGCACTGCTAGAATTCACTTTTTATGGCCTTTAAAATATCTTTTTGAATTTTTTGACTTGAGGTACATTTTAATGCTATCCTTTGTTTTTGCAATCTTCATTTCAAGGACAATTGTAACATTAGCATGTTCTGAGCTTTTTATTTTGAAAAGTTTAAGTTGTGTCCTTGAAAATCGTCAATATCTGTTACCACACAACTTTCTAAACTATCTGATGAGTTCATTAGAGTTCTGATGAGAAAATTAATATAGGGTTAACAAGAGAAACGTCAACACTGTGCAACACTCCACATCACTATTAGTTTAGCTCAAGCTACAAGTTCCTTCTGAAACATTCAAACTTGGAAAAGGCATATCTTGAAAGCTGTAAAAGATACTGACATAATTCGAACGGATTTCCCTTGGGAAAGTTTTTCCGAGCTTTTTGCCGACATGTCACACTACCTTTAAAGACGAGGTGGGGGAAATAAAAACATAGCAAATACCCCCCCCCCCCCCCCCCCCGGAACTTTGTCTTCAAAGCAGACTTTGTAAAGTCACGCTACTAATTTCACTGTTGGTATAAGCTCTGTGTCTGTGTAATATGCATTCCATTGTTACATGGAATACAAGCTTTGAAATCGAGAAAGAAAGGGTCTTTTTTCTTGAGCAGTCAGTGGTAGGGGCTGACCGGCTAAAAGCTTCCTGAATCTAGCAATTTAACGATGCACTCTGCGTCATTTTTAGTCTATTTTCGTCCATGCGTCCGTTTCGTATGCCGGAGGCAGGAGAAGCCTTTGCACATTTTGATCGTCTTAAATAATTTGTGTAGGGGTCTCTGACTTAGTCGACCGTGACTATAGGGTCTATCAGCTTTAATCTTTCAAATTCTTTGTTTACCTAATCATGGACCAATTTTACTGACTATGAGGGTTTAGAATTGCATGCAGTCCATAAAAAGAAGACGATTTAAGGCTCCTGGGCCCCAGCGAATTATTTTTTCACTTATAAGAATTGTAAAGATTGCAGATGAAAAACCAAATTACATTCAGACCATGGCTGATAGTTGTTTTACTACGCAAAATCAATAAGAATGTGAGAAAAGCCGGCTTTGTTGTTTGCAACATGGAAGCAATGGTGATCATATTTAACTGTCTTATCAATAACCCAAGCTAACATTGACTATACTCTGAAAATAAATGATCACGTGCCCTGCTGGGAGAAATACAAATGACACTTGCAACTTAAGTCGTTGGCATGGGAAGGGGGAATGGCCGCCCTTATAAATTATTTTTGTATCAGTATCTGGACCAAAATGGTCATTATCCAAGCTGCTTGGGCAGTCAGGGCCACATGTTGTCCGACGAACTTTCGGTTGCTTAGAATTCACAGGTTGAAATTCTAGCAAAATATGTTTTGCTTCAGGCGCACGTTTCAAATTGGTAAGATATTTTGGAAGCAGCTTGTTGGCAACAATGTACGTAACATATTAAAACATCAATTCGACTTCTGTACGCCTCTTGTAAAAAGCACGGGGTATTTTTCAAGTTACCGCGCCTCATATTCCCAAGAAGTGACTACTCTTTCGACGTCATCGGGATCAGGCATGAAACGTTTGGAATGGCCAATGGACATTTATGCATTTGAATATGACAGTTTTGGGCGAACGGTCAACTATCTTCTTGCTTTCAAATCCCAAACGGAACAAGAGTACTAAGAAGACATAGGCAAAACCCATAGTGCTACAAGCATATGAATACGAGCAAAAAACCATGACTACATCACGTACCTGATGATCAAACGAGGTGTGCACGAGTACAACGCCCGTCATGACTTACGCGTACCAGCTTTTAAAACCCTCTGAGACACGAGTACAAAAAGCCATGAACAAGAGTATCCTCTTCTCAAACCATATGTCAATGAGTACAAAGTCAGGAATACATGTGAAAAGCTATGAGTACGAAAACATAGACATGAATAGAAGTACAAAGCCACGTCTATGATACCTTATTTTCAAACCCTCCGAGTACGAGAACACGGCCATGAATGAGCACAAAAGAACTGCCATGTCTATGAGGCCAAGTACCTGATTTTTCAAACCTTTCAAGTACGAGAACATAGCCTCATATGAATAAAAGTACAAGTACATAGCCATATGTCTATGGGGCTGAGTACATGATTTTCAAACCCTCTGAGTACGAGAACATAGCCGTAAATACTGGTAGCCTGAAAATTAACCATTGTTATATGCATCTGACTTTCAAACCAGACATCAGTACGAGAACAAAATCATGAATACTTGTCTAAAGCCATGCATACGAGTACCGTGTCTTAAACCGCAACACAACAAGCCTACAGCCACGCATGCCTACAAATACTTAACTTTTAAACCCTCGTATTACCAGTACTGCACAAAGCACTGAGAAGTGAAGTAATAAGTACAAGACCATGCTTACAAGTGTCTTATGTTCAAACCAAATTAGAGTACATAGCCATAAGTATAGAATACAATGAATATGAGAAAAAGTTTACAGCCGTGAATTTGAGGGCCAGCTCTAGCTATGACTACCGGTACTTGATACAAGAACAGAGCCATGGCTACGAAGAGCTGATTTTTCAAAACCATGTATAAGAGAATAACACGGTAACATACTTGAAATACGAGTACAATTTTACGAGTACAAACACAGAAAACGTGTTCGGACAAGAGTTGAGTACACTTCTCAGTACCTGTACGGACTTGTGACTCAAATACCTGATTTGTAAAACCATGTAAGTTCGACAACAAAGGTAAATACGAGAACAATTGTACGAGTACAGACACAGAAAATGAGGGTCGTGTACACTGTGTACATTTGGTACAACCTACAGCAGGCCATAACAAATAAAGCTCGCATCCAATTTCTACTGGCCTACACCATTATCAATACATTTTTTGAAAAAATAAATGGCGGTGGCAAGAGTTCAGTTTTGCACATGTATGGTGGCTTAGATTGAAAATGGTTGGCAGTTCGCATCAGCCCTTAACAACTACTGAAAATCAGAAAACTCAGGTAATAATGAAAATATTAAACCATAAAAAAAAATAAGACAGAAAATTTCCCAAAGGGTGATGACGTCAACAACATAAATGTATGTCATAGGCCTACTTGTGAACAATTTCTTCCAGGGAGACTCAAGGGAGACTCCCTCATTTATCTTTGGGTATTCATTTTAATTGTGCTGTTAACTGACTGTCAGGGTCACTGCAAACTAAAAGTGAGGTGATAAGATTGGATGGGAGTTACACATTAGTGGCATCATGAGCATAGACGTATGGACTGGTGGGAGGGAGGGGAAAATGTTACCAAGTTGTAGTTTGGGGGAAGCGATGAATTTTTTCAGGGAGGGGGGGATCCTCTGCCCAGCAACCTAATACGTATTAAATAAGATCCACCTCAACCATGTTTCCATCTCATTTCCCAAATTTTGACCCAATTTGTAGATGTGACATCATTTGCAAAAAATTAGAGCAAATGTTATCATATTTCAGGCAGATATTTTCATGCTACCCGCTAAAAAGAGGGGAGCTCATATATCTATTTTTATGAGCAACTATTTTAACTCTCCAATGGCCAGCCCACCCCAGAGTGTCCATGAGCGTATACACTTAAACCTTTTGTACTGTAGATTACCACTTGCCATTTCTGATTCAATGCCATCATCATCTTCGTTAATGCCAGTCTGCTGATGGGATTCCATCTGAGGAACTCTGACTGATGTTTTCATTGGTATAATGCAATTTCCAGCTACTGTTCTTCAGCCACTGGTAGAAACAAATAATCACACTGTAGCTTCGCTATGTTCTGTCATGCCTTTGTTCCCCTACTGATGACTGACCATTCTTTTGTCACCAAGGTACCGACTGCAGTTTACGAGTTATTTGCGAATGTCCAGCTATCAACTTTTTGCCAAACCAGATGAGAAACTATTGCTCAAATGCATTTTAAATGGCATGAACAACCACAACTTTTCCTGTTCCCCCTCCCAATGGATACATGCAGCAGTGCACCAATGTTCCGACCTCATCTTTAACACACACACACAGTTGCACACACAGAACTATAACAAATGAAAGCAATGTAAGAAATGAGACAAAAAGATACACTATGCAAGAGTATTTTGCGTAACATTGTCAATTTTTGTTTTCCCTTTCTCTTTTTGAAATGAACAAAAGAGTAAACAGCTTAACAACAAATTTGAGTGCATGGAACTTGTACAATTGTGTAGCAAAAGTCATAAGAAGATGCTGAACACGATTTTGGTTAAACAGCTGTAAACTTTTCAAGTGCCTACCAAATCTAGAAATAAAATGAAAAAAAAAAGCCTTTCAGATTAAGCTACTATTACTCGGACCAGCTAATCTTGATTACTCTTCCTTTCTTGAACAGACTTTTCCAGTGTTGATTTTCATGACGTTACAAGTTGTATCCAGAAATACATCATTGATGATAGCTGCTAAGATGTTTTCACAAATGAAAGAAAAAAATGGAATACTTTTCAACACATGAACATATACTGACATCTTCAGTCAACATATGTTTGATACATTATAGTCTTATACAAGACTGGTCAGAAGAATATGCTGAGTTTATCGTTCCAAACCCGAAAATGAATTAAATATTTAACACATGTCCTGAACATGACTCCTTGTTGACTAAGTAATACAGTGCTAGTGAAGAGAAAAGTGAGTTTACCATAACGGATGTAACTTCGATACAAAAATGAATAATATCTTTGTACAAAGTAGTATCTTTTCATTTATAGAATCAATATAAAGTGAGCCCAACACAACATTAAACAACATACCTGGTACTGAAGAAATTGTTGAGTAACTTGAGCAACATGCAACATTAAGCAACATACATGGTACTTAATAATTTACCCAGTTCCAAATACAACATATCTGGTACTTGGGGTTTTTCAAGGTGTTTTAAAACTGCCAACAACATACCTATTATTACAAGATTTGTTGACAGGGTCATATAACTGTGAATAAGATAACTTGTACTAAAAGATTTGTCAACAGGGTCATATACCTGTAAACAAAGTACTTTGTATTGAAGGATTTGTTGACAGAGTCAAAAGGCTGTCAACAACACCCCCTCTACTAAGAAATTTGTTGACAAGGTTATACAACTGTCAACAACATACCTAGTGCTAAGAGTTATGTTGACATGGTGACACCATTGTCAACAACACCTCTACTATTAAAAGATTTATTGAGAGGGTTGCACCTCTATAACAATATTATTCACAGTTTTATAATACTGAAAACAATGCAGCAGTGGTATTAAGGGAACCACTCATAGTTTCATACAACTGAAGCAACATATCTTGCATTGATAGGATCGTTCTGTGTGGTATAATAGATATGCACAGGGCTTACATTTCAGTATCAGCTAGTACATATCACAGTGATGAATGACACAGTAATATAACACTGGGCTATTGGCTATTGTGAGAGGTAGAAAATGAGTGCTTCTTGACAAGCATGGATCATCCAAAAAGCATTGAGAGGATGGATATTTATTCTGAAAATTTGCAAATTATACTTCTGAACCCACTGGCAAGCCATATGTTTCATAACATGACATGAAAGTACAAAGTCAGGGTATGTGTAACCTACAAAGACTGTGATCTCATACCGATACATTACTGTAGTTGGTAACTGTCAATAGCAGACTTAAATAACCACTAAATGCACCTAGAGAATCATGGAAACTGGGAGAATAATCAATAACAGTGACATCTCAACTCCAGTGTTGATACTCCCAGTTCCCATGATTCTTTGCACAAATTTAGCAATGACTACAGTCTGCTGTGGCAAATGAAGTGGTCTAACTTTAAATGACAGGAAATGAATACACATTGACAAAGGAGCACATAACTGATAAAAACTGCTTTCACTGACGTCACAAACCTCTCCCCTTTTGACAGAATAAAATGGTGTAGTATGCTAACTAGTATAGCTAGCTGAGAAGCAACTGAAGAGGTGACTGCTGCAATTAACTGTTGATTTTTGCCTGCTAGTGGGATGGGCTTACCATGTGTAGTATCACATGAAAGCACTGTATAGCAACCATACTCCTGAAGAAGTCAGCTGACAGCAAACATGATAGTTGGACGAACTTAGTGTAAAGTATTAACAAAACTGTATATTGCCCCCAACATGAGGTTTATGCCTAATAATGCACTAACAATAACTTACTGTCATTTGATGAACCATTACTCATCAGTATGCTGTCTACCTTTCTTGCAAAATTTCCTAACACTTGCAAAAAGGCTTGAAAGGATCTAATGTCTAGGTTGTGCAACTTATATCAGAAATTTTGTTCTGAAGATAAACTTAACAAAACAAAAATTTAAATCTTCTGATAAGCTTTTCTTCTTCTTCACAAAACAGCTCTCTTTAATTCACAGTGGCCTTCATGCCATGATGATGCCCTCTGCAGCTGACTTTCTGCCTTATGACCGTTGTTTCCTTTCGTCAAAGAAATTATGGCCGTTTATTTCTAAGAGAGATAAAAGTTTTAACAAGTAAGGAATGCTGCCCACTATCCAATCGTAAAAATATGCAAAGATGTAGGTCTGGTGTTTAGAACCTGTGGTAAACCAAGAGTAAAGTGATCCAATAAAACACTAGAGCTCAGCATAAAGAAATTTTGGGACGGTCATATGATTCTTCTATGTGGTTTGTGAGGGTACCCCTTGAAATGCAACCATGAATCAGGCAAAAAATTGCGAAAAAGACATGAAAAATTTAGTGGATAATGACTTGAAAAATAAGATATCCACAAATGCTTTAAAATCAAAGAAATTAATTCTTTCCTGCATTAAGGGCTAGTCAACACAATACAATAAGAGCAGAAGAAGAATCTTGCTCCTGCTGTGACTTAATGTTTGATATAAATCATCAGGACTTTGAACACCTTTTACAAAAATATCTGTCAGTACATGAATAAATAAAAATAGTCCTAAATGATTTCACATGACAGTTTGAATTGGTGAAAATTCAATTTAATGAAGATACCAGCTTTGGTCCATGTTTCATGACAACTCACTATATGCTGCAGACAATATTATGAAATTGCTGAACATCAAACACCTCCAACAGTGATTGTAATATACAACAACACAGACTGCCTAAACTGCTTGTATTACTGACATAACAGGAGGTCAGGAGTTTGACTCCTGGTTGGGTCATAAAAAAGAAATAAAAAGGACCCTACTACATTGTGCAAGGCGATCAGCATAAGCAATAGAGTTGACAACATTAGCCAGTGAGCCACAACTGGAAAAAGGGTCGTGGCCAGCCCGACTCAAACCAATTTGTTAGAAACTGAGCTGTAAAACCCCATCTAACTAACTGTGCTGCTAACATTATCTTTTTTTCCCATGAGGTTACGGGCAAATCATGCTGATGGTCGAAGTACACAAATTTTTTTTTGTTTTTGTGTTTTTGTTTGTTTCTCTTGCTCATAAACAGAGAGCACACCATTTACAACAGAAACATACAGGGTTGTCTTAATTACAAAACAAAAATTCGTCATCATGAAATGTGCACACATGGGATCTTGCACCAAAATTCCAATATTCCTTTAATTTTATTTTTTTTTAAAAGCCAATTTTTTCTTCCTTTTTTTTGAATTTTAAAAAGCCAATTAATATTTCTTGTTTTTACCTCCCTATAAAGTTTAATTGATTACATATAGCTGTCCCTTGCTCTTTTAAATCCTTTTACAAAGAAATTATGGGCATACCTCAGAATTGTACACTGTTTCAAAACTAAGAAGCTATAGAATGCTACATTGAGTATGAAACTGCCTTTATTTCTGCATCTACTCTACCACCTATTAATAACACAAAACTGTTTGGCAGAAATGAATGTTACAATCAGATTGACATTTTAAGAGGGCAGTATTTTCAAGGGAGTAATGCTATCAAGATAAACGACAGCAGGTGTCGAGAGTGCGATGGCAGATGAATGATTTGACATTGTTACAGCTCTGTGACCGTAACCTTGAGAAATTATAGCAACCGCTCACTCAATTAGAAGAACATCTGATAAGACACAACATTTTTCGGGTTATGCTAGTCTGTCTGACTTCCTACAGAGTCCCTTGAGTACCCACCCAAGAGACTCTCAAACTGTTCCTTAAAAAATTTTGAACGACAAGTTTGAAATTTGATGATCTTGACTATAAAGATTTGACAAAGTGTGAGGCAGTATTAAGGGCAAAAGATAAGGGAGAGTGCTCCCACGTATGCATTTGATGTGACACAAGCTGATGAAAAGATTGTCCAAAAATCTGAAGATTAATGCAGTTCAGATTGATAAGAGAATATGTTTATTCTTGCTATCATGTTAAAATATATCCTAAAGGATATCTTTATCAGGTTTGTAAATCTTGTCTTAGAAACCTAAATATTTTTTTACACAAACTTCATAAAAAAGGGAAAAGTGACAAAATGGTCATTAAGGTGACAGGAATTGTTTAAGTCACTTGTGACACAACTTTCCAAGCTTCAAACTTATTATCCATTATCATGCTGAATTAAGTTGAGGGCGCTCTCCAATTTTGCTTTAACAAAGCCCTGTTGTTAGATTTAAAATTCCCCTCCCAAAAAAGACCACCATTGTAATCAACCAGCACCTAAATCTACAACATGAGTTAAGAAAGCAAATGTATGGTACTCTTTAGAGATTGCAGTTTCCCCAAAACTCCTTCTTTTTTGAGTTATCTATGAGCCCTGATACGTATCTCCTATTTACATGTGGAATCCCCTCTTATATGCATTTAAGTCCCTGGCAAGGGAAAGGCACCTAAAATAAGGTGATAATTCTTTCACTGCAAAACGTTACCTCACATATATAGTTCCTGAGTTTTGTACAGTCTTAAACTAACTTGGGCTTTGGTTGCCAAACTCCAAAGGCAGTCACCATAACTTAAAGTAATGTAGGAGACTGTCTTGTTTTATGATTGGCTCTGGAGAGTCATGTGACAACATTTTTCTTCTCAAATGGGAAATTAACTGGGCTTAACGTCTTGGTCTTACCTTGCACATGCAATACTGAAGACAAAAAATATCATCATGGAAGTTACTTTGAAAAGAAATAAGAAGAAAATTGTGATATTTTGCTGCTGCTTCAAAATAAGTTTGGAGGCACTGCTCTTGACCTTTCAGGGGCCAATCCTCTCACCCCAAACTACACTTCTTGTAGGGGGTAACAGAAACTCTAAATTGGCTCGGCTTTATGATTTACTGCTAATTTAAACAAAACAGAGTACCAGAGCTTATATTACCGAGCACAAACTGTACTGAGAGTGTTATGATTAAACACATTTAGCTTTTCTATACTAACCCTGAAGCAATATAAACTGAGATTGTGTCTGGATGAGGATGAATATCACACAACTGTGGGAGGGGCTTAAGGAAGAATGTTAGGAGAGTTGGTACTGTTTAATGTTAGAGAATTGGGTCTTAAATTTATGTTTTGTTCATTTTGTTAATCTCAGAGGTCATATGACCAAAACTTTCATCTAATGACATCAATGATAGGTTAAAATCAATTTTAAAAGCAGACATTTTTGTACCTGGTATAATCTGAAAAACCAACACCAACATCGGCTAATCCTGTCTCTATGAGGCTGAGGAACATTGGAGGTCCTCTCTGGATGCCACCGTTGACAAATTGAGTTGAATAAAGACTGATGATAGGGACAGGCCCATCCTCCTTATAAAGAGAAATGAATCATTGATGAAAAATTAACTGATCTTCAGGCCAGGGGTCAAACATATCTTCTCCAATACAATGACATCTTATACCACATACAAATATACATAATCGTGGTATAAGATTAAACAGCCTATAGAAAAATTGGAGTAGACTGTTAATATTTTTACATAAAAACAAAGAGTTTGAAATAAGATAATAATTCCAAAGTACCTTATAAGAGCTGTATCAGAATTAAAATGAAAGTTCCACAAAGTATGACGTAATATGTAACATCTCAGAGTCTTACATACCAACAGAGTGCTTTCAATTATGCTTGGCTTACCAATTGTGACGTAACATGCAAGCACCCTATACCACCATCCCCATTTTGAGGAACTCTCGACTCTCGAGTATATGAACACCAGGCACACTTTTACTTCCTTTAAATGGCAGAATTTTAAATATACCATCTGGAGCCAGGCTAGTACAATGTAAATCCCATTTTAATAGACATGTCACAATTTTCCCCACCCCCAGAAAAATGGAAATTTTCCCAACATGGCATGAACTATGCTCATGCTCTTCTAATACTACAATTCAAGACTTTTTCTGACCTTTTGAAGAATAAAATGGAAATACTTGGTCCTGAAAAATACAGAATTTGGTGCTTTAAACAGCCCTTATCTTGATGCATTTACCAAGCATGGACATAAACTAAACATGATTGCAACCACCAAAAAAGGTAAGGTTTTTTTATATTTCAAGACCATATGGCAACTTTTTCCAGACCAAACACCCAAAATTCCAGACACTTCCAGACCACGATAAAATTCCAGACTTTCCCATTTCCCAGATTTTTCCCATTTTCCCTACCAAGTGGAAGCCCCCACTTATGAAGCTGCACTCCAGCTAAAAGCCTGCAGGGAAGGCAAAACTTACCAAAATGGTAGCTAGGAATATTTTGTTCTTGATCAACTGTAGCATAGCACTGGATGAAGCCACAGGCCAATTGGAATTATCCAACATGGGAAAGCCAGGCGGAATGACAGAGGGAGGTTTCAAACCTTCAATTTTACAAAGTCTGCACTGAGTGGGTAATTCGAGATACTTTTCTGGAAGATGGCAAATTCTGCTCAAAAGAAAACACAAAGCAATGATCAAGGTTACTGTTCACCTGAATTCTAACTGGTTTAGAAAATGGAATACTTATACCTAAGATCTTTCTTAAAGTACAATATTCTAGCAGCTTGGAGTAAATGAAACAGTCATTTCTCTTTATTTTAAGGAGGGTACAACCTTTAGCAAAATGACCTAGACAGAGTAAGTTACCCTCTGCATCTTGAGAATCTAAGTTGTGTACATCTGCATGAAAAGGTGTATGTAAATAACTTACTTACTAACTTCAAACCACACATTCCTATTAAAATAATAATTACAGACATAAAACATACAATGGCATCATGGATATCGCTAAGAAGTTCTTACCTTTCTACTGGAAGGCTTTCGACAGTACCATAGTCTACAAAACGAACCGAACAAAATTTATCAGGACCACCTTCCACCGAAAGTATTTCACCACGATACCACTGATTGTCAGATTTGTAATGAGCAAGGCATGGCATACCTTTACAGAAAACAAGAGGATCAATACGAAGTGTGATTACAAGTCCATTGTAATAGGCAAGGTACTGCCATTAACATATGCCCCTTACCTTATCCTTCCCTACATACAATATAATTCTTGTACATACCTCATTTTAGAAAATTTTATGTCCAAAAAAGTATTCCCACCTTTGCTGACTTTGGCAAGAAGCTTGGTAAAATTCTCATAGATATCCTTGTTCCCACACCTTGCTTTGAAAATAAAATGTTATGAAAAGTATGTGCTTATCTCAGTGAGGAGCCTTATCAACTTCTCATAGAGAAGGTACGCTCCTTCTCCCCCTACCTCCCCCAACCACCCCCCCCCCCCCCCACTCCCCCAAATCTCACGATCAATAAAATTGTTGTACATACCAGGTTTTGGGAGTTCAATGTCTGGGAATGTATGAGCTAATTTGTTGACTTCACCATGAAGCTTGATAAACTTTTCATAGATTAGCATCAAGTCATGATCTTGATATGGTCCATCCCTAAAAGTTGTGGAATACTGCAGATAAACCTAAATAGAAAAAACAATACTGAAAGTGTCAAACGTACTTACTTCTTTCAAAATTTTCCTTTACTCACTCAGTAATAAAACCTGTATTGCATATGTAAATTTATGCAAGCTTGTCACACTAAAAGGGGAAATGCAGTCACCCCAATGACAGAAAAAATGCCCACGGTATTTTCCGCCTGTCGTAAGAGGCAATTAAAGAGAAACCAAATGTGAACTTTGACAATACTTGAACGTAAATTTGAACTTTGAACTTTTTATCAAGTTGACTGAAACTATATTTGACACATTCGTGTTGGTGTGTTGTTAAATCTCATCTTACTTTTACTTTTTACTTTTACTTTTACTTTTACTTTTACTTTACTTACTTACTTTTTCTCATTCAATAACTAAATCTACCAGGTGTTACTGCTTGATTTACCCTGACTATTCAATATTCATGTTCTGAAATATGACAAAAGATACTTAACAGAGAAATAGGAGTAAATTTGTGAGATTTCGCATTGTTTTGCATAAAAGGCTGGAAGCGAATGCTTTTGTCAATAAATGTAGCTGTGACAAACAAGAAAACAGAAAAACTCACTCTGAGAAGTGACCCAAAGTGACTTTTAATTTGTACCCCTTGATGTCTTTTTTGAGGGAAACTAATGCTGCCACCACATGCACAACAGCTTTATGCTAACAAAGGCATTGGTAAAGTAGGGTTAAACAAAGATATAGACCCAAGATTCTCCAGTGCTTTCCCCCAGACAAGTGGAATTTTTTTGGGAAGAAGGTTGAATGGAAAGTTTTAATTTCATGCTAATTTTTTTAAGACCTACTTAACCATGTGGAAAATATCGTCGATAGGCTACTGCTCTATAAATAATTACTTCATTTATTCATTAAGCTGGCAACATCATTGAAGTCTGGCAATCTCATTGCATTTGGCTTACACAAAAAGAGGCAGACCAATCCTCCCTTCCAGCCTTTTGACAGAAAACCATGGCATAAGTCAGAAACATGTAGAATCCCTGGGAACACAATTTACTTTGCTAATAGGGATGCAAATAGCAATGACCTTCACTGATGGAACAGAAGGCCATGTAGTTCTATCTTTTTGACAGGCAAAATATTAAATCCAAAAAGCTTCAAAAAAGACATATTTGAGCTGGAAAGTAGAACTTTTTCTGCCTTATAATAAGGGCTGACATTCAGAGTTTATACTCATATTTTTTTTTATTAAAACTATGAGAAAATGATTGGCAGAGGAGCCTACTCAATTTTTTAATGTATGCATCAATTATTTGCACCTAAATTCACCAAAGACAAGATCTGCCTTGACTTATAAATTTGTTCCAACAGGTTAAATTCAGTGGAAAAATTGTTATTGTAAGAAAGAATTGACAACAAGCCACAGCATTAACATACACGGCCATACTGATGTTTATTTTATCACATGCGTGACTGTTTTACAAAGTTCTGTCAAAATTTGAGTTTCATGATTTCTCTTAAGATAAGTAAAATTTTTCTGGTCTACTAATGCTTAAATGTCATCTTTCATATTATGGTGAGGGAAAAGTATTTCAGAGAAATCAGAAATGACTAGTAAACACTTTAATTGCAGCCACTACCTAGTTGTTAAAACATTTAAAGTGTACTTTAAGTCTGAGTTTTCAAAACACATTCATTACAGAGCCACAAGAATGAATTCGAACAGTTAAACTACCACCTTCATAGGACATTCCTGAGCTGAGACTTCATTCATTAAATTTGAATGATAAATTGCACAATTATTTGTAATGTTATTCTTGTATACTATGCAACAGTCTCTCCTCCATTTCTTTATTTACCCAAAAGCTACTGTACCTTGTGCCTTTGATTGCGTTCTTACTGACTTTACTTACAAGCCCCCATTGTGCAACATGCAAAAAAACCTTTACATTCAAGGTCATATAACCATTTCTTAAGTCAAAAGGGCGCGAAGAAATTAACATGAGTTGTGCAAACAAGTTAGTTAGATGCAATTTACTGACATGGCAACAAGAATGTGTCATATATAGTGCTAAAAAGGCAGTTGTTAAATATGGTTTTGAACACAGTTTAAGTTCAAATTAGGTTTGAATGCAATTCAACCACCGTGTAAGTCCTTCCCCTTAAGTCTCCTCTTACCACAGGGGAGAAATACTGTGAGCATATTCTACAACTCCAAACCACAGGGGGATGTACAACTGGGAGATGAACATTGCAAATTATTTACACATTAAATATCTCAGCAATGGGACAAGTTATGACAGGGGAATTTGAATTCATGAAGTTTTGCAACATTCTAAAATGTACATTCTTAACATTCTAGACTTAAGGTAAATTTTCAAATTTATTTTTAAGTAACACAGAAAATCAATAAAGAGAGGATATCATGTACTTACCAAATCAGGTGACTCTATGCAGGGTACTTCAGCCAAGAACTCTATCCATCCAAGAGGAAACTGTAATGGTTTAAAGAGGGACCTGAATGGATAGTCACCATTACCCTGGTCTAAAACCCCACTGCCCGGCTGGTACTGAATAGGAGCCACGTCTCGTAGAGTGTCATGGTTTAATGTTATCTTTGCACATTCAGATGAGTCAAAATATTCATCATCCTCATCAAATATTTCCTCTCCATAATCATCCTCTCCTTCACCCCCAGTGCGGTCAGCTTTTACTCCCCCTGGTTGATGTTGAGCAGCTTTTGTTGATTTCACCAGTCCATGCTTGACGAGCAGGTCAGATGTGTTATCACCATTTGGGAGGATCAAGTCCACTACTACAGGTTTCTTGATCTCACAAACTTCCTGCAAATAAAAATTTAATCACATAAAGTGGGCTTTAAAGGGCAAAAGCATTAGCCAAAAATTTGTTCTGAAACAAAGTCTAAATCTGACAATTCTTTTTTTCATTTTTCTTCCAAGTATCTTTCATGATATTTCTGACCGCGTGTTTGGTCAAACGGTAAGAGCATCCCCCTCTCAAGCAAAAGGCCATGTTCTATTCCCAGGTCAAGTCATATCAAAGACTCTAAAAATGGAAATTTCTGCCACTGTGTGTGATGCTCGGCATGAGCAATGGAATAGGGAGCCACAACTGGAAATAAAGCCGTGGCAGGCTCAAATTGAACCAATAGGTTGGAAACTGGGCCGTAAAACTCCACCTAACTAACTAACTTCATGACATTTCTGGACATATTTCTTAATCAAGGTAAACCAAATTAATTCGTCTTCAAAAGATTCACAATTTAGGACAGAAAATACTGTCACATGATTCTCAAGAGCCAATCATGACACTGGATAGTCTACTATCCATATTCAAGTTGGGGTGACTTTTGTTTTCCCTTTTACTTATCACCTATCAGACATGATATTGACTGATGGGTAGCAGTCACAATTTAAAATCTATGTCAAATACATGTACAAATAGCAGTTTGATATTAAATTGCTTTCTGCCAAATCACTGTCAAACAGAAATGTCAAGTGCGTTGTCAAGCAACACAAAAACCCTAAAACTGCTCCACTTAAGAAAAGATCACAGATAGGAAGGGTATGGTCATAATTTTGCCATGGAAGGAGTTTTAAGAGTGATTAAGGGAAGGGTATCTAAGGGAAGGGGATCAATATCCCTTTTTTTAGAGAAAAAAATCAAATGCAAACTGGTAAAATTTGTGAAAATTTTATTACATTAAAATTTGGGAAAATTTGTGTCTCACACATACAAAAAGTTTGCCCTGATCACTTTTTTCAGCAATTTGCAGATTTATACCACCTACCAAGTTTTCATGAACTATATATGGGCATCCTTTCTTCCTGAAACATCACCGACATGTGTCAGAGTTGAACGGAGTTCAACTTTAATTTCATTAATATAGAGGTCATAGTACTAAACAGAACAAATACGAAAGACACTTGTGTACACTCTGCATACCTGTAGAATTTTACCACCTGATTTCATGCATATGAAGAGGTACCTTGCTCTAATGCTGAATATTTAGTTAATTTTTGTTTAGTTCTGCTATCTTTTATCATTTCCAGCAGTGAATGGTTTTTAACTTTCAGAACAGCTTACTAAAGTACCATAGCTCCTAAAAAGACCAAACCAGGTAGTTCAGCTCTTTTTTGACCTTAAAGATTGGTCAGGGACAAAGAGAGGGAATAGTTATGTAGGTGAATATAGAGCACTTTTACCTCAATTGATTAAATCTCAGTTAGAACACTTGAGAGGTTAAATACCCTCTTGAAAAGGGCCAGTTTGAATGACAGGTACTTACAGAGTTGATTAACCATAACCTAGACAATTAAATGCCCAAAGCAAGTATAAGACCATTAGCAAGAATATGTCAATGACTGTTGACCACCTCATCAAATTAAAATGCTAGATAAAAGGTTTTTGTAGGGTGGGTGCAACATGGGCACAAAGCCAGGTCCTTTAGGGTCTGCCATATGCTAAATAAGTTGATTAAGTTCTACCAGCTAGACTAATACCTCAAGCACAGAGCTGCCAACACTTGAAACTGAGACAGAGAAATACAAAAACACAGAGGGTGCCAAGGTTTGCTGGCCTGTGGGAAAGATCTATGGGAAGGGAAATCCCTACTTTTTAGAGTTTTGAGAATATGAGTACCTGTGGGGTTAGTTAGCTAGTTAGTTAGATAAAGTTTTCTTTTTTAATGGCTATGTCGGGCTGACCATTGCCTTTTTTCCACTTTTGGCTCGCTGGATTGTTTTCCATACTGCATTTTCTTTTGCTAAGCACCAAGCACAGGGGGAGGTTCCATTTTAAAATTGTACCTCAAGTCAAAATTTCAAAATTATTTGTATTAAACAGAATGCAAAATTGATTCTTACAGTCCAACTCCCATCTTTATAGGTCATTCATGAGCAGGGATATAAAATGTTGTAATTTATTCACTTAAAACAAATTAGTCCATAGCACAATAATTTGTGACTTTCTTGTTGTCCTACTCACATTACCTATTTTGTTTCCCTCTAAAATTATTTTTTTTTTTTATGACATTGAACAATTCCTGTTTGCTTTCATAGCATGTTGCACAGAGAGGGCCCAATTAATTACATCACCTCATAAGAGTAAGAGTGCTATCACATATTGGTACAAAGTGTAGAAACTGTCAGAAAAACCTGCTACAATAATTGTAACTTGAGTAGTATAACAATTACATCACAAATTATTGCATCATGTACCATTTTACTTTGGGTGAATAAACTTCATCATTTTATGTGCTTGGAAATAACCCTATAGAGTTCTAAAAACAGTTGAAGACTGAGGAACTTCTAAAAGCCAAATTCAATTTGGTAAATAATGTCATTTAACCCAAAATTCCATTGAAATAGTGTAGCACCAAAACATGAAATTCTGTTTTCTAATTTTACAAAATGGGAAGCTCCTGTCTATACACACTTCAGTTGGCATTCATTTAAACAATGTAGTCATACTCTGGTTGGCCAATAATGACAAACTGAAAAACTGGAATGTTCCAACTTTTTGCTGGACTGCATACAGATTTAAAAACCAGATTCTACTTTAACATGTATGGTTGGCACAGGCTTATGCATAACACATCACAGATACAGTACTGCTGTGGCCAAGTGGATAAAGGTAACAGCAGTTGAAGCATTGAAAGGTTAAACAAGGATGGATTTTGCATAAGGGCGGGATAATTAGTACACTGTATGGGTTAATGCAAGCGATGCATGTGGGTGTCACTAGCCAGAGTGTATCTTGCAACAACCCTTGAGAGTGCATTATTCTGTTCTAATGCACAGGTCCAGAGTTGTTTGACCTTGATTATTCATACACAGTAATATTAAAACTTGAAAGACAGAAAAGGAAACCCTATTTCACTTGTAAATGACCACATTGAAAGAGTAAAACCATGAGTAAAATGGAACAGTCCAAAATGAGTTTATGCCAGGATAATACATGATCACCTGACCATTATGGACCAATGGAAGTTGAAGATTAATACTGAGTATGAATGAATGAAGCTTGAGCAAATGGGAAGTTCAGGATATGATCTCCTGCTTGGTCAAAGTAAGGTGAATGCTTCATTTAAAGGCATTCTACAGCTTTCTCATCTAGCTAGCCTTTGAAAAGGAACTGAATTTAAACTAAATTGTCAAGTTGATTTTAAGTTGCTATTAATAGACCATTGACTCCACCAAGATTTACACTTAAGTTCATAAATTAACTTCTCTTTGAAGCCTGAAATATAGCAGGGGCAACTACTCTTCCATCCACCATTTCTGAGCAACAGACACAAGTTTCAGAAGAAACTAAATAAAGAGCAGCCTCTTCCAATAACAACCTTGTTATTCACAACTGTTGTAATGACTCCGGTCAAAGTCACAATTTCAGTGACTCAAGTCTGGCTCGAGTCCCAAACTCACGGGACTCCACTTAAATTGAATCACCACCTGCCAAAGACTCGACTTAACGAGTCATCGTAAAATAAAATTCAAAAGACTCGACATGACTGGAGTCACAGAAGTGAAAGACTCAACTCGAGTCTTTTTCCACAATGACTCGAATTGACTCGTCTTCACTTATGTGACTAAAGTCACACCCGAGAGTAATCAAACAGAAACTAAAATTTGTTTTGATCATCCGACGCAAACCAACAGCCATTAATTACTTCTTTATCCAGTTCTGTATGCGTTCCTATCTGTACATACAGGATCCTAACATACAGCTCTGCTTAACATGTGTAGCGTCATCAATTTTACAGGATAACTCATACAACAAACTTTTCGAAGCTTAGTGTCCTGAGTGTAGTCTAGTACTAGTGGTACGGTGCCAGTGTAAACATTAAGATTTCCCTAGCCTTCAGTGTCTAGCGTAGTATACTATGCTCCATGAAGAGTCTGATAGACTACCCTCTGAATACTTACTACAAGAAGCAAAGTACTAATGGCGTAGTGTGTAGTGCCTGATAAATAACTGATTTCCCTCAGGCTCACTTCAGTACTAGTATGTGGTATTTTGACTTGAAGTAGCCGAAGGTGTGACAAACAAAATTTCATTTCCATGTAGGCCTATTCAGTTAGTAATATCTGTTATTGGTATCAAGGATTTTGATTAACGAAATCAGTTTGTTGATGGGAACACCTGTGGCTACTGAAGAACCACAGTTTAGGCCTATTTTCATTATTACTTGTTTACGTAACATTGGGGCCTTAGTGTCATGTAAGTGGTAGCAATGGTGTTCATATGTTTGCAGCAAGATTAATAGGGTATGTAGATCAGTGGGTGTATTGTAGACCTATATGATGAGGTTATGTGCTGAAACATACTGTTTAGTTTGTATTGTACGTGTATGGCTTGGGACTCAATGACAGCTTTGTAGTGTCGTGTAGGAGCTAAGGTATTTGATTATACATCTGAGTGTTATTGTATGACAAACATATTATTAGACGAATCATTTTGAGCTACTACTTCAACAGGAGGAGAAACTTCGTGAGTCCCTTTGAATGTAGGATTTTACCGCAAAGGTCAAACTTATTTCACTGTTTCACACCCACATATTTCTTTTCTCTGAACTGTACTCCAGGTTCAATAGGGTTAAAAAGAGCTTTGCAGTACGTACATAGTTTCATGTTGTCTGCTATATCTTGAAAGACACATCAGTGATTTTCCTCTATCAGTTCAACATTGCCAGTCGCTCTAATTGCAAATTAATTTATTCTTTTTGCCGCTTATTGTGGCTTATGCATAGAAGTTCCTTTGATTCTTTGGGAAAAGCTGAAGATGTGCGCACCCTTTGCTGCATGCGAAATAATGCCCAAATTGATTAAAGTTTCGACAGACTTGTAACTGATCAAGAAAATTTGCATATTAATTCATGGTACTTGGAAAGGCCTAATAGTACTAGTATCTGCCCTTAGAAACTGCAAACCAGTCATTTGGATTTCTTATCCTAAATTTGTTATTGGATGTGGGTAAAGTCCTCGATATCAAAACTTGAAGGCTATTCTATTTAATCCATTTGTTAGGGTAGCAGTAGACCTGAATGATGCCGTTACAGGTAAGAAATCTCAAATGTAAGTGTCAGACAAAGAACTTAATGTTCCTTGGGTCTTATTACCGATCATTACAGGATTACCTCCTTAAGTATGTCTGGGACAAATTGGACTGGCATAAATTGAAGTCCAGTTTCTTCTCCTATCAAAGTAATAGATCCATGGATGAATTATGTCACTGATCAATGCATAAAGATTAATATAGTACTACTAACTTAGAAATAATGTGTGCATTCCAATCTTCACATTTAGGGTTGTGAAGTCAAATTTGCACCTGAAAGTACATGTGTGGACATCATTCACCATCTTAACCCCCCCCCCTCCCCCCCATCCAACAAAAGTGTGCAGTCACTGCACATTTGCAAAATATCAACCTATGACACCATGGACTTGACATGTAAGAGATCAGGTGACTTGGAGTGACTCAAAGCAAATAAACACATTCTGACTGAGGTGACTGAAGTCACACCACAACTCAAAGCTTTCAAAAGGCTCAAAGTGACTCGACTGGAGCTGAGGGAAGACTAGACATGACTCAATTGCTAAAAAATTGACGTGACTGGACACTTTGTGACACCAGGCAACTCGAAGTTTTCAAAAGACTGGAAGTGACTCGACTCGAGCTGAGGAAAGACTCAACATGACTAGACTCGACAAGAATTGCTAAAGACTAGACATGACTCGAGATTCGAAACCTTGTGACTTGAGGTGACTTGTGACCTGACATCAGGTGACTCGATTACAACACTGTTCACAGGCTGAGCCTGCAGTTTTTCTTTCTTTTTTTTCACTTTTTCTGACAATGATGTTAGACACAGCATAAAAGTTCATAAAAACATGAAATGGAGGAATGTTGAAATGTTGCCATAGTAACCTCCAAACTTTCAGACATCAATGCCAAGAAAAAACTTACTCAGATAGACCACCAGGTAAAAGCACATAAATACCCTGTCCAAATGTTGCCATAGTAACCTCCAAACTTTCAGAAATCAATGCAAGGAAAAAAACTTAATGCAGACAGACCAACACGAGGAAACTGGACATCTAAGCATTTTTCAACCACGCAATCTCAAAAGGGCAAAGAAGTTTCCTACAACACAGATACACACACAAATTACCAATATGAAATCATCGTATGAAGACATTTTCTCAAATTGTATTCTACTGATTATAATCTATTTCAATAGTATCTTCAAGACATATGCTTGAATAGATATCAGCGAATGAAATTTGACCCACAAAAGACCTCTGGGTAAAGCTCCACTTTCTGAGGAGGAAAGCAGATTTGGATCAAGATTGCCAGTTGACATTATGTTCTGAATCATTCATACATACCTTAACAGTAGCTGTGCATGTCTGTTCTGTAATCATTTGTGCCAGCACCTGTATGGCATTAGGGGTCCATTTCTCATCTGGTGAGGTCTGAGAATGAAGAAGGAATAATATCTGCAATATCTGTATATATTTTGATTTGTGTATAAAAGTGTGTTCTGGTGACCATATGTGATTTTTCAAATGATGCACCTGGAAAATATTGTGTTGGGGAGTGAAAACTGAATCTGATTATTATGCTAGTTCAGGTTACATTGCCAATTACTCAGAGGTATAATATGTGAGAGTTGTTTTTCTAGCAGAGATGGGAAAGGGAAGATTTGTTCCCCTTTCCCAAAAGTTTCCAACAGAAGGTGGGTAAAATCCCCCCTTTTCATTTCCGTAAAAATTAAACAATTGTCAATATCTTGGTTTCAAAAAAAATTTGTGACTTGCCTGACTTAAAAAAACTGGCAAATACTGGGCCGTAAAACTCCATCCGACCTAACCTTTACTTACATATGATGGCCCAAACTTCCACGTGGCAATCAATTGTCAAACTGTCTTTTTTTTAGGTATTGTGTTACCTAAATGCGACAGACTAGATGATGAGTCTAGAGGTAGAACATTATAAACATCTCCCTTGGAAAGTGAGGTTTGATTCCCAGATCAAATCATACCAAAGACATGAAAAATGAAACTAACTGATTGTGTGTTCTGCTTCACATACTATGGAGTAGGAAAATCAATCCGTTGGCCCACAATTGAGGAGGGGGGGACATGGGGGCTGCTAAAATAAGCCTGAAGGTATAAGATGAGGTGTATAATTCCAACAACCTATCCTTCTGAAATCATTCTTTGAATGTGTTTTCCCCAAAAAGACGGGTATAAAAACAAAAGCATTGGTCAATGTATCCAATAAAATTCAATACTCACAGGTGTTATGCCATATAACTGACAGCAGACACTTTGTTGGGGAAGATCTATTTCAAATGGACGGATATCAATTTGATCATATGAGACAACTTCTGTATTGCCAAAGTCAATGTAGCGTACCTGAAGAAAACGAAATTTAAAACATGCATAAATGATCCAAGACCAAAACCTATCACCCTTTTTAAACAAAAATTAAACCATTAGGTAGCAAAGATAACAGGACTTTTCATAATGTTACAAAGTAATGTAGTAGCATGATTTTCTGAAAACAATATGTTGCATCTGGATGATTACAATATTTACATGTATGTTAGTTAGTTAATAAGTTAGTTAGATAGAGTTTTATGGCTCAGTTTCCAACCTATTGGGTCAATTCGAGCCGGCCACAACCTTTTTCCAGTTGTAGCTCCCTGGCTTGTTTTCCCTGCTCCATTGTTTATGCTGATTACCAAGTACAATGGCAGTAGGTTCCAATTTTAAGTCTGCCGTATGACCCAGCCAGGACTGGAACTCCCTACCTGCTGACTGCAAGTCGGATGCTCTAACCACTTGACCATGCAGTCGGTCCATACTAGTTGGTAGGGAATAGCAGGCTTCAAAGTGGGTGATGTCAGAACCAGCTGTCATGTGCTGGATTATTCCTCTTCTGACTAGTGGTGACTTACTCTTCACTACCAAGCATGATGTTGGTGACATAAGCACAATAACCATAGGATAACTATGCTGAATTTCATACATATTGGTTGGAAAGTAGACTTGAAGGTCGATGGTAGCAGAAACTGCTGCCATGTGATAAATTATTCCTAGTCCCATTATTGTTGCCCTCCCTTGACACTGTCAGGCATGACACTGGTGACGGTAACACAGTACCCTCGGTTATAAATAATGAATCATGCGCAAACTAGTTGGTTACTTCTCAAGGTATATGCTGATAAAGTCTTTTTCCTTTATTCTTTATTTTGGGGACTGATGGTTCTTTCTTTCCCTTTTTTTTTTTTATGACAATTTTTAATGACACAGCCTGCATTCTTGCTTTAAGGCATACTTACTCCTAGTTTAATGGTTACTTACCTCTGCAGTGTCAGGCATGGCATTAATGACAATAGCACGATACCACTGGTTATCCAAACTGAATTTGGCACACACAGATTGGTTAAATTTCAAGGTAGTTGGTGGCAGAGCCTGCTGCCGTGTTTTATAGTATTCTTGCATTTCCTCCATCATGGATTGGAATACAGAAACTGAAAAACAAAATGAAATGATGGATGGTTAATAAAACAACTCCATCACCATAAACCAAAGTGAAAAATGTGAAAAGTGTCACTTCTAGCCAGTATTTTAAGGGGAATATCTAATTATCTTACAGGTTTCCAATTCTCTTAATTAAGTTTCTCCTACACCCACCAAAATTTGTCTAAAGTTAGTAAGTTAAATAGAGTTTTATGGCCCAATTTCCAGTCTACTGGTTCAAGTCTTTTTCCAGTAGTGGCTCACTGGCTTGTTTTCCCTACTCCACTGCTTATGCGGAGCATCATTGCACAATGGCAGGAGGTTCCATTTTAGAGTCTTTGGTACGACTTAAGTTGGGAATCGAACCAGGGCCTTCCAAGTAAGAGGTGGATAATCTGCCACTAGACCAAACACGTGGTCTTGATATCTATCTTAAGAACATAATTTAATATATAGGTCTGTATGGCGGGATGGTTTCCTTTCTGTAGGGAAAGGGTTAACTCTTTTCTCTGGAAGAGGGTCCATCCTGTTATACCAATTTATGTATTATATCAAGTATACACAGTACATATGTACAAAATACAAAGTTTTTGTATGGATGCTGCCATATTTGCACTCTTTATGCCTCAAGAGGCTGCATATGTGTAAAATATCTCCTCTTCAAGCCTATTCCACTATGTCTGAAACATGATAACACACCACAGGTTTATAATGAGCTATTCCAGAACCCACTTCACATGGTTTCATGGAAACACCATAAGTATATAGTAATGGTAATTTATAGTTTCCCAGTGAAACCATGCAGAGTGAAGCAGTTAAATGCATTTCCCCCTTCAAAAACACCCCATAAAATTGATCTTCCTTACATTTTTCCATTTCTAGACCATAGATGAGTCCTTCATTGCTTACAAATGTGATCACAATCACAAACTGTTCCTTATCTGGCAGGGCTGGGGGCAGGTAAGCCAGATCTTCAACTAGCACCACTTCCTCTAAAGGTGGATCTTGGAAAACTTGATGAACATCTTCTGCATGTCTCTCATTCTCTGCAGACAATCCATTTAATACTACACCATTCTCTCCAGTCAGTTCAGTCCTTTCATTTTCCTCAGCCTGATGAGTAATTTTATCATCTTTAGAAGCAGTGTCACTGTTTCTTTTGTCCTTATCACTATCTTTTAAGAAATCCACAGTATCAACACTTGTCCCTTCCGTGTTGCCATGGTCAGTGTTCACTATACCACTATCACCACTATCATTTATGACAGGGGCTTCCGAATGCTCCAAGGATGAGTTACTATCCACTAAACCCTTCTCAACATCCGGTCTACCAATTTCCGACTTGTCACCACCGCTATTAGGTGAGGTCTCTCCTACACCCAGTGTGGGACTTATTGAAATCTCTAGTTTCTTGGCAGCTTGTGCCTTTTTCTTGGAGCGTTTTTCTGAAGGTGATGCAGTCACGGGTGAAGTTAACGTTGGGGTGGTAGACTGAGGTGAGTCTGATGGATTATTTGTAGCCTCTTTTGTCATCCTGTCCTCAGGAGTGGAATGTTTAACACTATCTTCTGTAATTTTTACTTCACTAGTATTGTCATTAGAAATTTGTGAGATTGCATCTTTGCCTCTACGTGGACTTGCAGTCAATCCGTTCACTAATGGCTTGGCACCAGGGGATTTAGCTGGACTTCTGGCTGAACCAGGTCTGATAGGAGATTGAGCTTGCTTCTGCAAAACTTTTTTCCTGTTAATCAAAGTATAAAATGGAATTTATGTCAGTTGGAGAGTGGAAAGAGATCTACCTTAATGACTTGCTATCAACAGCAGGTGAAAGATCAAGTTATATTCATTCCTGAGTGGAAATTTTGAATTTTCCAGTGCCCTGACTTGTAACGGTTTTGGTACTCACTCATAAAACAGTTACTTGTTTGTAGGAAATGGGGATTGTCTAAGTTTGACCATTTGCCATTGGTATGTAAACAAAACTTAACAGCCTTGGAAAAATTTGTTGAATATTATGAACCAACTCAATATGCCGCTCTAAGAACAAGTCCTCCTTTCCTACTTAGTTCTAAATTTCTGTCCTAGTAGTTCTGAAATTCTGTCCAACTACTTGCCTGTCTCTTAGAGCCAAACCTTCTTTAATGAGTAGTTCTGAGATACTGTCCAACTCATCTTCAGTGTTTCTTTCAATCATCTCTAGACCTGTTAGTTCATACAGAAGATCAACGGGAAGGGAACCATCTTCCGCATCTCCCTGCCATTAAAAAAAAATTAAAAAAAAAAAAAGTCAGTAATTTTAGTAAACCATACTTTAGTTTACCACAAACCACATTGCACATTGAGTTAGTTTGAAAAATTCACCCAATTTTTTCAAACTTGTCTCCTTCAGATACTAACGACAAATGGTCAAATTTAGACATTCCCACATCTATGTATACAGATAATTGTTTTAATTATGAGAAATGAATGATTCAATCTAGTCAAATTTGTTTCAAATGTACACAAAACACTTACGACCCTGGGTACATTTCAATTAAAAATTAAAAAGCATTGTAATGTGGTAGTACCCTTCAACACCCTTGCTACAATATCAATACAAAGTAGAACTGTAAGCAGTGAAATCTTTAAAACTTCAGTAAAAGGTAAAAATTTGCCATCATTTAGCGATTTATTACATTTACCAAGTCCATTAAAGACATATTCTGAAGACAAAATTCATAAATTTCAAATATGCAGAAAAATTTCCTTTTTTCAAGAGATGAAAGCTGCATCTCAATAGCATATAGCATTCAGATTATTCAATTTTTTAAAGAAACACAATTTTTTTCTTGAGATTTGGTACATCAAGGGAAATCTGTGATGTCAAGCCAGTACACTTATTTGACATTGCATTCAATTCATTTGTTATTTTGATGCCCCCTGAAGGCAATCTTAAGCAAAATTGATGGTTGTGCTCTATGTATGGTGAAGGCTAATGCTAGCTCTATTGAGAAAGATAATTAAACTCTCCAACAGTATCAAATTCAAGGCCAAACAGGACATTCAATTATTAAGGAAAACAAAAAGGAATCTGATGCAATGTGCCCACATTACCTAACATTCATTGTTGAAAAGCAGAAATTTTTTTTTTTTTTAAATTCAATTTTTTTTTAAAAGTGTTGCATCTTCTGTAAGTCTATAAATGGATAGTTAACATTCTGCTCAAAGAACTGAACCTCTGCCAAACCCACTTTCAATTGAAATGCTCTTTGGCAATTTCTTCGTAGGCACCTAGTCATAACTGTTGGCTGCATCTGCCCCAACTCGGCTGCAGCTGCCTCAAGCATGCTTTGTTTCTACACACATAACAATAGCATGACTACCTTTGTCTGCTTTGACAATGTGTACAGAACAAAGCATGGCTGAGGCAGCTGCAGCTTGGCTGAGGCAGCTGCAACTTGGCTACTTTAACATGGTGTCTTACCAGCCCCTTACTTCACCTCCATTAGATGCGCACCTTGCAATTCCCAACCGCTGACACAAAACCATGTGACCTTGAATCTATCAGGAGGTCAGAAGTCATAATGTAGACTTTAAAAACGAAATCTACTGACATTGTGTTGTGCTTGGTGCTCAGCATAAGCAATGGGGTAGGGAAAACAAGGCAGTGAGTCACGACTGGAAAAAGGGCTGTGGCCAGCTGGTCTTACACCAATTGGTTGGAAACTGGGCCATAAAACTCCATCTAACCTAACGTAACCTTGAATCCATCCACCAACTCTTAATGAAAAGCATGTTGGGTAAGCAGAGGATACTTATAACACTTCAAACTTTATCTCTACCATATGAAGTATGCATTTTGTATTATCATGCTCTGACCCCACAAGACACCCTCCCCTTTAACTAGGGGTTGTAGAATATGCTCATGGTATTCTCCCCCTGCCGTAAGAGACCACTGAAGGGATCTAAACCAGTACAACAATTTGCATCATATTTGAAGCCAACCTTGAACTTGACCAGACATGAAACTGTATTTAAAATTTATCTTTTTTTTTTTTTTGGTTAACACTGTATAACATATTCCTATTGATATATCATTAAATACCATCTAACTAACTGACCCAAAGCACATTGCAGGGTCAATGACAAATGTAATGAGAAGCTTTAAGAAGACTGTAAAACCACAGTGACAAGATGCTCTTTGTACAAGCTCAGTGATAAGAAGCTCTTTAAACATATTTCAAGCTTTCCATGACCTTAATCAATTAATCTACAATTATCTTTGCACCTGAACTTTTATACAAACTTTGCTGATTCTAACATCTGAGATAAATATTTTTTGATAAAAGCTGAATTTTGTTTCCATCTAAACACTCTCTTTGACTTTGTCCTAATCTTTGCTTTTCTTTAGCACCCACCTTTTGATTGATGTAGCAATCTAGATCACTGAGTTTATCTTTCAGGAACTGAGATGCTGTTTGAGTCCAATCTTTACCACCGGCTGGCAAAACTCCTGTCACATGACAACAGATAGCAAATGGGGGCTCTTCTCTGAACTTGTCCTCCAACGTACGAATGTTTTGCACAGATAAAATCTCCCTGTTGCCATAATCTGTAAACAGCACCTAAGGAAAATAAAAAACACATTACATGTAAAGAACACTTAAGTGACAGATACAACAAAAGATGGCCACTGGGGTTACGAATTTTATATCAAAACATTTCCATTGCCTAAAATCACATGGCGTGACATAAACCTACTAATACTATAAAAACAAAAAGGTTCCTGAATTTTAAGGGTAATAAACTTCCACAACTTTTCTGTGACTTAATCTGATCTTTCTTCACAACTTGAAGACATTTGCCAAGCACCAGAGGCCATGTCATCATTTTTATTAGGGAAATTATTCAGATCATTCTTCAGATCCAAACAGATAGGACAAAATTCCAGGTGCCATCAAAAATGCTACTTAAAGAGGTACACTGAACTGGTTTGTGAAATTTACCAAATCAAATTTTTTCAAACCTGTCAAGTTTTCTGTACATTTTAATGTCATGTGATCAAACTTGAACAATCCCTTTATCTTCCAAACAAATGTTCAATGAATGAATAATGAACAGTTCAATTTCTTTTTTAAAAATTTGTGACCAGAAACTTATACACTAAACTGTTACGAGGCGGAATACAAAAAAAATCAAAATTTTAAATTTTTACCTAACTACTGCAGGGAATAATTTATCCAGTATGGCATCGCAATTTGCTACACAAACAGGCCAAGTTGCTACACAAATGAAAAATTTTCACAAATAATGTGTGAAAGATCTCAAAAATCTTCAAAACTGCTATACAAAATTTGCATGCTACATTATTCCCTGAACTGGATGTGAATCTCGACCAATTATACTTTAGAAAAAGAGATATATCATGTGATAGTATTCTCCAAGACCCTAGTTATGTTATCTATGGTAACCCAATGTTCCCCTTTAAAACAATTGCCATACAGCTGGGGCTGTGTCATACTTTTAGGAAAGTTATTCATATTTAAAGAAATACAGAATTTTTACACAATCGGTATTATATGATCTTTTACATCATAAGCCCACCGGCTGCCCTAGTAGTGAGAGCATCTCCCTTTGAGGCCGGAGTTCAAAACTACTGGTCAAGTCATGTGTTGAAGGCTTGATAAATATGACAGGTTGCCTCTTCACTTTGAACTAAATTATAGGAGAGAAGGACAGGGACAGTAATAACGGAAAATCGTGAAAAGATAACCGTCAACAACAGAATGGATGGTATGAAGGTTGTGCATGTCATGTGAATTCACCTTTTGTTCTGCAGTACTCAACAATGGATGGCACATTCCTCAAACTGAGCTTCATATTATGGGACATCTATTCATACTTAGTAATCATTAACAACTTCTGTTGGTGCATTACAGTCATGTGACAATGCATTATCCTGGGATGAGCTCCCAGTAATGGACAAATGCTCTCGTTCTTGACTGTACCATTTTTCTTGGAGTTGTGCAGTTTTTTTTTAATGTGGTTATTTACTGACTTCTCAACTTTTCATCAAAATCTGTTATTTACAAATGAACAAGTTGAAATAACTGTGAACCTGTGCAATAGACCTGTATAAGGTACTTGTCTAATAGAACAGAATTACGCATTAGAACAAGATAATGCATTCTTAAGGGTTAATGCAAGTGGTGCACAATGGTGAAGCCCATGAGTGATAGCACTATCCCCTAATTGTGCATTATCCTGAGATTACGCACAGTCCTTCTTGTTTCATCTTTAACAACAACAACATATCTGACGGATAAATTTGTGTGGTTGTAATAACTAAATATTGCAGACCCCACACTCACCACCATGTTATTTTCAGGAAGGAATGATACAATCTCTCCCCTACACCAGACACCTTCCCTAACAAGGAGAGCTGCACATGGGTCTTTCTCCTTCCATTCATGCTCCATATCAGCCTCTGTGTCCTTGTAATGTAAAGTCATGGCTTCCAGCAAACTGAAAAGGATTGTCAAAATAGACACATTTGATAACCAAAATGCAAAAGTGCTACGTATTTGGTGCTACATAATTTTTATGGAAATAATGCCATTATGTCCTATTTTTCTCAATTCCTGTCCAAAGGCTACCTAAGTAGATGGAGTTTTACAGCTCAGTTTCTTACCAAATGCTACATTAATGTGTTTGAAAAATACAGGATTGTATACATATGTACTACAGTATTGGAAATTCTTGGGGAAATTTGCTCTGATTGACCCCTGATGGTATGGTATGGTTTGGTTAGGTTTAGGTTTAGGTTTAGGTTTAAGTTTAGGGTTAGGGTTAGATTAGGTTAGGTTAGATGGAGTTTAACAGCTCAGTTACTAACCAATTGGTTCAAGTCGAGCTGGCCACACCCTTTTTCCCCCCTGATGGCTTACAAAGTTTGATCCTTGTTGACCCTACATGACCTATGCAACTGTGACCTCCACCAAAACAATAGGGAATTATGTCCTCACCATTAGGTATTCTATACACCAAATATGAAGTGTATCCAAGCGACTTACCTTGAGGTACCATGTTACCAAAGTTTTCAGTGTTTGACAACATTGAAGCATAGGCTAGGTTAGGATGGATATGGTTTCATATGTAAACTTACCCTCTCTTTAAATCTAGCAGGGACCCCAGTCTTTCTGCTGTTGCAGGGCCTGGGATTGTTATCCCTACAACATTGCTCATGCAGAGCATCGCACGCAACAGTACAAGGTTTCATTTTTAAAGTACTTGTTACGACCCAGCATACGAATGGAACACAGGACCTTCCAAGTATTAATTAATGCACATGTTTCATTTATCATCCAAACCTTAAAACACTCAATGATGTACTATATATCCATAAACATTTTTTTCAAATGTTTCTACTTATCCATAATATGACAAATTTCCTGCCTTATCAGATACTTCACCCGAGGTCCCCATCAAAAGCGAGGTTTGGTGGGGTAATCAAATTTCACCCTACATCCTGCTTAGCTTACTCAAGAATGCTCCAAGAAACCACAAGCTCAATCAGAGATAGCTAGCAGAAGATGTAAGCAAAGGGGGTCAGAATATTAAATATAGTAAGATGTGCCACTGTTTGCAAGGTGTGAAAGGCAAGCTGTAGGACTTCTTATCTGGTTTTTGTTGGCCTTTATTTACGGAAGCAAAAAGATGCGGACAGGACTTTTGTAGGCGGGGAAATTCAACATGAATAAATCTCACCTGTCCAACCCATCTGCACTGGCTGTGGAAAGCTGAAGATAAATACAAGATGGGGATTCTACATTGCTAACATGGACTGCTGTGTACATTTCCTTCTTCTTGACCCCAGATGGTTCAGGTGCAAGCTGTTTAGCATTTGATGGGGATCTGTTAGTTGTAGACGAGGTGGGACGCAACATCTCAGGTATGACAGCCCTAGTCAGAAAAGGAAAGTATCATTCATTATTTAACAATTACGAGTCATTCTTTTAATACTACCATTAAATAAACACAAAGACAAAATGAGACGGGTGAACAACCTAGCTAGACAGCTAATTTAGTTAGATAAAATTTAATGACACACCAACATGAATGTATTATATAGTGTCATACTCTTCAAATACTGTTCAACTCCTCCCATTTAGTTGCCTCTTATGACAGGCGGGGAATAGCGTGGGCATATTCTACAACCCCCCGGGGGAAGCTAGAAAGCTAAGGCAACTGTGCAAGATTCCTGAACTTTCTGAGATAGCTTCCATGACTTTTCTATCACTTTTACAGCACCAAATAACTTCCACGACCTTCCTCTTAATGACTTATGACATGATGTTTCATAGAATTTGAGAAGAGAATAGCAAATTTTGATGAGTGAGCATGCAGTCTGATATTGAAGTGAGAACGGAACAATGTCACTCTGGGATAATTTTGATGACTTTTCAAGGACTTGTCATAGTTTCCCATATTTTCAACATTTTTTTCCATGCTTACTTATTGAAATAATTTTTCAAATTTTATGACTTTTCCTGGTTTTCCATGAATGCAGCAACCCTGAGCAGATGTGTAATGAACAGTTTCAGCTACATTTCTGAACGTGTTATCACAATCAAATTGAAAACAGAGGTGGCGCCCTAAAGGATTCTATGCACAAATATTTCAAAAAGAGAAGCTTTTGATTCGAAATTAAAGATTGATATTACTTTCTCAACCAATGGTTACTTCCAAATTCTTTTCTCCAAAACTTTTCTTTTGTGATTTAACAGTAGAGATTATTGGTTAGTTAGTTAGATGGGAGTCTAACGACACACCAGTGTGGAAATGAAAATGCACAAATCTTTACAAATGTCTGTTTCTAACATCTTTCCTCTCGTGATTTTATAGATGAGGTTCTTGGGCACACAAATAATTCTGACAAATATCTGATGCCAACCAAACAAAACCCAGATATATTGGAAAATACATCAGACTTAGAGAACAATTCAACTTACGCAGGTCCTGAACTCCTTGCATTGCCTGACTGAACCAACAAAGCATTCATGTTCACCTTCTCTTCGCCTGAAATGTCAAATGCTACCACTGACATAAACTTGCCCTGGTCACCTGTGAATTAGAATAAATACAAAACAAACCCCTATAACAACAAATTACTATTCTTTGTTTAAAAGAATGTCAACCCTGATAGTTCCAACCCTCCCACCCCATCTACTTCCCTCCAAAAGCTGTCTTAAGTTCCTTCCTTAGAACTAATCCTTGTTAACTACTTGAGGACATACCCTGCAGGTGAGCATACAAGGCCTGAATATGTTTACATCGAAACATTCCCCGTGCATGCTTTATAATGTGAGCTTCTCTGCGTGTTTGAATTTGATGTCACCCAAAGAACAGATAAAACCAACTGAGAACTTTCACCACCCCCTACCCATATTGTAGTTTTCCCTGTAACAAATCAAAGCTCAAGGCTAAATCCTACTTTCAAATTACTCCCTCCAGTCCCAACTTAACACTGCTGAAGCCTCTTCCACACTATGTAAACACAATGCAATGCAGCTCTTGGCGACAGGATTATTCAGATGTGTCGCAAAGTGTTGAAGTCTTCGCAACTAGTTGCAAGCAGCTACACACCCCAGTGTCATGACACTGAACTTGTGTGGTTGCATAAAACTGAAACATGCAACTGACAACATTTGCGCTCTTCTACAATGAAGTCTATGATGATCAGTTAAGAGAATGAACCCTTGTCTCTTCAACAGATAAGGAATACATCAAACATCAGAATTTCAGGGGGATCCCTTCTTAGATCTGCTACTAGCTGCATAGTGTGGACACCTTGCTCTAAAAATTGGTAAGCATCAGCTGGTCTTCAGTCTATCCCTGTGACAGGACAGTCTTGTGGCAGTAAGTCGCATAGTGTGGACAGGGCTTTAGAAGCAGCAAACTATGCAATAACTCACTATAAATATGTATTTCCACTGGTTTGAAGCTGATCATGTGTGAGAAATACAAGATAGCATCCTCTGACCATCCTTCATCAGGCACCTTAGGAGCAACATCAGTCAACTTGCAAGGAAGAGCCTGGATTTATAAAGTCAAAATAGCATTTATATATTCAATATATCTAAAAGGAGGGCATATATGTAATGTCTATACACTGAAATCACAATAGAGCGTAAGTAGTCACCCTAAATTTATTTTACAACATCTACTGAGCCTCCCACATCACTAACTCCACTATAAATGGTGTCTTTCAACACTGTCAAATACATAAGGGCAAAGGCATTTATCAAAATGGCAGTTATTGCCAAGTCACTTGCATATTTCCTGTGCCCAACTGCCCAGTTAGATAAGAAACTCTCCCCTACGATATTAAAAATGGAAATGTATTGCATGAATTGACCAGTTATACTACAGCATTGCTGCTAGATAATTATTAACACATCCATAAATTGCCTACAGCAAAAATCATCAAACAAATGGCCATCAAACAACCAAGTCATGCTGTGAGGGCATCAGATACAACTATGACAGAACCTTGCCCTATGAGCTAAAGACCAGGCACTGCAGTTTTCAAGCAGGATGTGAGGTACCCACAAGGTCAACCTGACTCCCTGTTCTTTGGGAATAGATGTGCACCTGGTTAATGTGCAAACACAGAGCTTCTTGCAGAAGCATTTGTGCATCATTATTAAACACACTGCATATAGCAATAAGTTAGTTAGTTAGTTAGATGGAGTTTTACCGCCCAGTTTCCAACCTATTGGTTCAAGTTGAGCCAGCCACAGCCTTTTTTCCAGTTGTGGCTCACTGGCTTGTTTTCACTGGCTTATAGCAATAAGGGCATACATGCTCATCTGACAAAGCTAGTGACTGTTTATTCAGAGTAAACCAAGAACAATAAAGGGCTCCCTCAGTATTGAGTGGCTAGCTCATGAAAATTGTTTCTTGTTGAGTTTGCAGTGAAGCATGATAATGGATGTCAGGTTGAATAGAGAAGGGTATTGCCTATTATATCATTTTGTGGCATTAATATGGAAATGGCTTATCATCAACAAAATCATTGATGGTAGGAAAAATTTACTCAGAGCTGCATCCTGATTTAAAACTTAAACTCTTCTTGTAATGCTGTCCTCAGAAAGTTGTGTACTGCATACAATTACATGTAAGGTGAAAAGCATTCTAAATTTCCTCCAGAAAATAAAGTTTTGACATGAAAATGGAATTTTCAGTCAACCTGTTTACAGTGTTGTGAAATAATGCCACAATCAGGAAATATGATAGGTAGTTTGAAGGAGTTTTAATCTAACTAAAAATTTCCACATAAAACACACTTTTTACAACAGGCAGTTGGGGGAACTTCATGCCAAAATACACACATTACATGCTTACTTCGATGGGTAAACAAAAGAAGTTGCAATAACTCCTTGACCACAGAAATGCATATTTACGGTAAAGGGTAGTTGAAGGAAGTTTCAGTCTTGTAAAAACTACTCCAATCATGTCATGCTTCCTAATAATAATGGGAAGGGTAGTTGTGTGAAGTTTCTGTCAAGTCAATAACTACTGCAAATCTACAAAAGGAAGTTGTGTGAAGTTTCTGTCAAGTCAATAACTACTGCAAATCTACCAAAGGAAATTGAAAGAAGTTTCTGTCAAGTCAATAACTACTGCAAATCTACCAAAGGAAGTTGAAAAAAGTTTCTGTCAAGTCAATAACTACTGCAAATCTACCAAAGGAAGTTGAAAGAAGTTTCTGTCAAGTCAATAACTACTGCAAATCTACCAAAGGAAATCTACCAAAGGAAGTTGAAAGAAGTTTCTGTCAGATCTTAACTACAGAAATGCCCATGCTTACCATGATAGGCAATTTAAGGAAGTTTTCTGATATCTTGCGTATCTGGCTGCATTTCAGAGTAGCAGTGTTGCCATAATCTACATAAAGAACTTCAACATGTTGTTTCCCAGGTATTCCTGAAATGAAAGTATAAAATGTAAGGTTGACCTCGCTATTAGCAAACTTTCAACTTAATTTTACTTTTGAAAAGGTAAATCTTGAATGAACCACAAAAATCAATGACATGTTGTCCAAAAGTAACCTAGATAATTGTTTTGCACAGGTTTATGTTCTTCAAATCATCCGAGTTAACAAAACAATCCCATGCCTACCACGCATCTTCCAAATTTCTACAAATTTCATGAGAAATTTGTAGAATTATTCTTTTTTACCCATTCCCAAATATAACAAGGGTTGTTTGTGTGGTTTTATGTGTAGAGTGTATGCACTCTTTGGTGTTTAAGTTGTTACCTTGTATTCCGAAGAAAGGGGTTGAGCCCTATGTCATGCATTTATGCTGACCACACTAAGAACACTAAGGACTTAGCTCAGTTTGTGTATCCCACTTTCCTACAATTTCATGGGATAATGAATTTTTGAACTTATTTACTAGCAAAAGTTTGTAAAGACTTGTCTCATTCCAATGGAGAAAACAAATCAAAAGCACTATTTATTTAAGAGCTAAACTGCATATCAATTGCCTCAATATGGTGAAGACTGGAACAAAAGAAACAGCTTCCACCACTTTTGAACCAATCCTCTCAACTCAACTCCTGCCAAACTGTTACCTCAGAATACCATCCATGTCAAAAGTTAAAAAGTTGTGGGAGTTGAAAATTTGAGACCTGAGATGAAGAAATATTTGAAGCAGTAGTTTTGGGCAAATAAATTGCTACAGAGTAGTCCCCTGTTGGCTGGGGTTGTAGAATATGCCCACCGAATTCCCTGCCTGTTGTAAGAGGAGACTAAATGGGAGGACTTGAGGGGTGTTTGAACAGTGTGACACTGTATAACACACTCGTGTTGGTGTGTCGTTAAATCTTATCTAACTGACTAACTGACAACTGCTACAGGGAAATTGTTTCCTTCCATAGGACCCTTGGAACATTCATTTCTTCAAAATTAATTTGCAGAGTAAACATTTTACAGGCCTTGCATTTCACATTTACAAGTGTGCTACAAATAACACTCTTCCGGAAATTAGAGGAGTGGTGGGTGTGTTTTTAGATTCACTTTAATGTTAGGTGCTATTCTTAATCTAGGTGTGCAAAAAATCACACTTACCAAAACAATTTGAGGAAAGTGATAGAGTGTGATCGCACTCACATGCATCAAAATTCAAGGCCTGATTTTGTCCAACTATCTTAGAACACCCAACAGGGTTTCTTACCATATAATATGTCATTTACTCTTCATTCGCAAAATTTCTGCCGTAATAAATCAAAATAAAATGAAATTTTTTGATAGATACACGGAGTGATTTTTGTTTCCTTACCAATGATTTGAGCTCGGTACCATTTCTTGTCATTTGCATACTTGGCCACACATATCATGTCAAGTTGAGGACACAGCACTGTCCACTCAATATGTGATCGTTTGCGATATGCAGTCTGCAGATCTTCCATCAACTTCTGAAGTGATGCTTCCATTACACCTTTCTGGAAGCAATACATCACAAATACATTTTATAATAAATAATCATGAGATGTTGCTTCGAAAATCATAGTCACTCATGTTCAAAAAAAAAAATTGTACCAAGGTTGCTTGACAACAGAGTTGATGAGGTGCACTTACATTTACTTCAATGAAATGTTGATTCTAATTCGTCTTCATTGCATCTGTAATTGCAAGATCACTGCACGACAAAACCTAACATGTATACTAGTTCCTGTGCATGCTTTATGCCAACCCATGGCAAGTTACTGTTGATGTAACTGTGTGTCATATTAGATTATAAAATCTTTCATATCCTGGGCTTAACTGCGGATAAGTGAGAGTTACATATAGATGAGTTTTTACAGCTGTTTTAGTCCGGCAGGTCACAGCCTTTTTACCATTTGTGTGTGGTTCACTGGCTTGTTTTCCCTACTGTTTCTTATGCTGAGCACCGAGCACAATGGGTAGTAGGTGCCATTTTTAAAGTCTTCAGCCCTGGACAGGAGTTGGACTCCAGCCCTTCCGGCTTAAGTCTGATGCTATAACGACTTGACCATGCAGTCGGTTAGGACTACAGATGAAAACAGGAAGTAGGGAAGGGCTATAGAATTACAGTAATTCAAGTGCAATTACTTTACACTACTTTACAACAAAGAAAGATGGAGAAGCTTATATTGCTTGTATTGCTCATGTATTGAAACTCAAAGTCAGGTGGCTAAACAACTCAACAATTTTAGGTAAAATTTGGTTTCTTTTGAAAAGCCAATTCAGATGAGAGTACCATGTATTGTTCCAAGACCAAGCACTCCTTCACTTTGACTCTGCTAAGAATCAGAGCACAAACCTATTGGTTGCACAGCTGCATCCTACAAATGCCAGGTCCTGGGTATGACATTAAACTGCATCCAGGTGGGGTGAAGAGGTACTGCGTGACAAGTATTTCGTCCCCAAATATCACCTATAAAATTCATACATGGGACTGTTATTACTCACCCCACACCTGGCCGATTTTCAGGGCCACAATGGCCCTCCATTGTTGTTCCCCCTGTGGGCTGGGGGTTGTAGAATATGCCTATGGTTTTCCAACCTGTTGTAAAAGGCGACTACAGGGGAGGATTTGCACCATATATGAACTGTTTTAACCAAATTTGCACTTATACCGACATATTTGAAACTTGGTATCTGCATAACGTTTTGATATAGTCGGCGCATATGACACATTAGTGTTGGTCTGATGTGTAATCTAATCTAACTTTTTAACTGTCACTGCCTTCATCCACTCAGCTACAACACCATTAATCTGATTACTATTGCAATATTGATATGCACACAGATTCTCAAGTTTAAAGGCTAATGGATACTTTTACACGAGATTCTCCTTTTTTGACAATTCTAACTCCAAGAGAACAACTGAAGCTTTCTCACTTCAATTTCATGTTTTTTCCCACATATACTACACAAGCTAAATAGAAGGTGCCACAAAAGCGGGTATGTAAAGAGCAAAGATCTGAGACATCTTGAGAAACCTAAGTAAAATTTCATACTTGGACTACAAGTATGGTCCAAATTAATTAGAGAAGGACAAAATCAGGCTGGGGGTACAACAGCAATATTTCTCCACTTCCTTTGCTTCACCCTGCAAAAAGAGGGCCCACAAACAGTTGGAAAAATGTCATTCAAAGAGATGGACAAACATTTCACATATTCACTATTGAACTTAAATTGCCATGAAAACTTGCGTATAAATTGTTTCACAAAAATTATCATAAATACTGAAATATCCTTTTTTTGTATGTTTCATTATCATGGTAATAGAAAGTCAACATAGCCCGGCCCTACTTTTCAAAAGAAAGAATTTGGTTGTTTCACTTCTAAATAGCCTTCTTATCCCATGAATGATTGAATCAACTGAACATTTTTACCTCTTGAACCCAAAAGTGATGGGGATCTACAATATTGCAAATGCTCACTATCACCGCATCTCCTTCATATGGAAGTTCCGGGGGGAAATACTTCCTTGGTGGGACTGGACTTTTAGCTTAAAAAAGAAAGGGAAAGAGGAGTATTATCAGAATAACAAAGTACAACAAAATGTCTTGATTCAGTAAGGTCTAGCTTTTAAGAACAGGGATACAATTTCACAACACAATATTACCCTTGCTTAAATTGCTTACTGCTACAAAAAATGTGAACATCAAGTAAAATCCTCCCAAACCTCCAAGCAAAACAGTAGAAGGAAGCAGTTAGGGCATCAAGCTTCCTCTACGGGTAGGGTTACCAATGTGCTTCTAGTTTTATGCCATATGGTTTTTGCGGGAAGCACTGATATACATAGGTTAATAGGAGGTTGGTATCTTAGCTCATAGATTCCTGTCTTTCTATACAGAAATAGGGTACAGATTGTTTAGTTGTAAGCAATTCAATTTGACTACAGACTATTTTATGTAATGCTCTTTGAATGGGGCATTAATGGTGATCCTTGGAACATGACTGGAACAACGATTAATCCTTCCCATGTCTTCTGATTTTTTTCTTAGTAACACTATTAAGTGCACAGTCATAAGGTACTGAAGAATGTAAAAGAACAATATTACAAAATTGATCAGATTTTTTTTGCAAAGAGGGCCACTTACGAGTATGTGGAGGTGTAGGAGTTTCATTGATGAAGTTCGCCTGTTCTAGGAATATCAATGCATCACGTATGGAGATGGGTGTGTCATCAGCAACAGAAGAGTTGGGAGACTTGTGGAGATCAACTTGGAGAAAGTCATTCTCTTCACCATGAACCTGAAAGAGAACAAATTCATAAAGATAATGAGAAGAAAATTAAAATTATCTAAGTTAAAATAGGGCAGGGCACAGTACCCTCTGAGGTGAATAAGGCATCTGTTTTGAGGAAACACATGTGTGACTTGCTAGTGAGGTAATGAGGGACATTTACCACTGACAGGGTTTTACCCCTCAACTTATAACCTTCTCATTTAATCTAGTGACACCCAACACTTTTTCCAGTAGTGGGGCATTAGATTGTTATCCCTTCTCCATTACTTATGTAGAGCATCATGCACAACAGCAGTATAGGTTTCATTTTTAAAATCCTCCAAAGGTCCTCAGATGCACTCTGTACAAAGCCCTCGAAGGCTCTCAGGTTATGTTAGACAGGGTTTTACCCCTCAACTTATAACCTTTTGGTTTAATCTAGCAGTACCCCTGCCTTTCTTCCAGTTGTGGGGCACTAGATTGTTATCCCTACTCCATTGCTTATGCTGAGAATCATGTACAATGGCATTAGCTTCCATTTTTAAAATCTTTGGTACGACCTGACCTGTACTCAAACCAGCACCTTCTGAGTGGGAGTCAGATCCTCTACTAACTACGCCACACACTTGGTCTCACTACACAAAGACACAGCATTGATGGCTAACTAATTATATCACTACTGCTCATAACTCCATTTTTCCTACATCATATACCAGTAACATGTCTTGTTGACCTGTTTACTTGGACACCAGGTCAAAAAAGCTTAAGTGCAGGCCCCTCATCAGGGCTACAGCAGCTGCAGCCATTCATCGCACACTTACTCATTTCTCCAATTGTAGTGTGTATTGCAACAAAGCATGGCTGAGGAAAGGATTTGTGAGGTATTTAAACTAATTTAAATGACTTTGTTACCTCATTTTAGCTAACAAAATATTCACTACTCTGCTGGAGCACTGTTCCCTCTAAGAAATCATACACTGGGTAAATACACTCAGTATTAGAAAATTTGACACATTGGAAATTTTAGTTTTGTGGAACTGTACACACATCAAATGTGGGAAAAAATTGTACCCTCTTTTTTATTTTTTCCACAAACATCATTGTGTCAAATTGACAAGCAATTGTGTCAATATCGTGCCATAGCAGCTTAGCATAAACACTGCACAAGAGCATGTACTTGGGTATCAATGTCACTCAATGAAAATCTAACATGGAGCTATAAGGCATATATTAACATATACCAATAGGTGACTTTGGTAATTCATTGCTGAAAGGAACAAATTGTGGGGTAGAACCTGGGATACGCAAACTGAACTCAGGAGTCAGGACAAAGTGTACCGTACTGCCTTCCCTTGTTTTCATGCAGTATATATAGTACAACACTAGACATTAAGCCCAAATGATTGAGAATACAGGTCTTAGCCCTACTTCATAGCAGATAAAAATGCTAATTTTTACACCAAAAAGAAATTTAGATACAGTCCACAGAGCAAAATTACATGTAAGATTCATCCTTATAATATAGACGAATTCATACGAATAACTCCACAAAATTTCCAAGTGAAGTTATAATTCGCAGCAGGTGCTAAATTGTTTTGTTTAGCAGTGTGCACATGTTCATAGCTCCCAAATCAAATTACTGATAACGTTTATTACAGGTATTTCTAAATAACAAGAGACTTAAGAATTCATTTTATGCAAAAGAAAAACTCCATCTTACACTCATGACAAGCGGGACATCCTGAGATGAAACCATGGTGGCAAATGCTTCAGCTGATTCTTTCGGCCATTTGGTTTTCTTAAGAAAAAGTAAAATGTTAAAGAGGTAAGGTTAAGTTGGATATGGTTTCAAGCCTCAACTTACAGCCTGGTTTAATCTGGTTTAATCTAGCAGCACCAACAGCCCTTTTTTTAAGGTAGGCCCAATGGGCTGCTATTCCTACTCCATTGTTTGTCTAGAGCATCAGGAACTTAACAGCCAAAGGTTCCATTGTACAAGTCTTTGGTATGACCTGGCCTGGGAACCAAAACCTGGATGAAACTTTCTGACCTTTTCCATCCTTTCAGATATTTTGGTTAACCTACCCTATCCTAAAATTATGTCACAGTTTGATCTATGCCTAATTACAGCTACTAAAAGAAATTCACTTTTTTGGCCCCTGGTGTTCCCCAGTCACCTTTGACCTTCACCAAAACAAAAGGGCACATCTAATCAACAACATACATGTAAACATCAAGTATACACTGGGTTATTGAGTTATAGCACCACATACCTGGCATTCCCACACATACACAAACATACATATGCCAACTTGACTACATTGGTTCCTCTGTTTCACATGAAACCAAAAATGCAGCAGAGAACTGCAGCTCATACTACACACCATGAATGGCACTGAAAGTGTTTTGATTACACATAAGGGTCTTATATAGAGTGCTTTCACTGACGTCAAAAGCCTCCCCCCCCCCCACCCTTTGACGGGCAAAACTAGTGCAGTACACTAGCTAGTGCTGCTAGCCGAGAAGCAGCTGACAGTCCCTGGATGACTATTGCACTGTTGATATTTGCCCGTTAGTGGGCATGGCCGACCAGTTGTGACGTCACATAAAAAGCACTCTATGCTCAACTTGAAGCAATAAACAGAGACGGTGTCTGGATGAGGATGAATTTAAGACAATTGTGGGAGGGGCTTAAATACGTAGGTTGAGGAGAATTGCAACTGCTTGGGGTATAAGAGGATTTGGCCTTTAACCAATAAGATAACACGCTTGATTCATAAATACTATTGATATGAAACGAGACTTAAATGAGGGCATGCTTACCTTATCAGGAGGAATCAAGTCATATAAGGCACAGGCCACTGCAAATGGGGGTTCCTTTTCAAACTTTGGTTTCAGCTTAACAAGTCTGCAATGTGAAACATAGATTAACACTATTATCAAGATAAAGAAGATCTCATCTCTGATTTCTTTCCATAGCTATCAAGTTATACACCGAAACCATAACAGTGCATACCATAGGGTTCACACACATTCTGCGTGAAAATATCTATGACATTTCCATCGCTCTCAAGAGCATTGACTGATATTTCCAGGACCTTTAAAAACAGTCATATCACACATTTTGGACTTTTTGCCACAAAATATTATATCTGAACATTAAGAAAATAAGAATAAGAATTTCACTTCCTAAAATTCCCTGGCTAATTCAGGACCTTTTGAGAAATTGCTCATTTTCCCCAACTTTCCAGGCCTATAAATTCAAATTTTGGGTTTTCCATGATTTCCAGGACCTATGCAAACCTTGTACTAACAATTTTCCTGGTGATCCAGGTAAAGTTTATGAAACTGATATGAAATATGTGAATGTACATTTATCACAGCTTGATTTATCACATCAATAAACTAATAAAAACAAAAAAAAAATTAATATTTCCAAAATTTCAAAGTCATTGAAAGGAAAGTTCAGACAGTTTATGAGCAAAATTAACTTTTCTGATTAAAAATTGCCACTTTATACTGCTTTTTTATGTAAAAGTAAAACAGTAGAGCAATATGCAAACAAACAAAGCATTGTTCATCAATTCAAGGATAAGATATCTTTTCTTCAAGCCTAAAGTTTACTTTGGTGGAGATATGCAAACCTCATCTTTCGAAACCTTGAGATCTATTTACAGGAACTAAAGTTCAAGCGCAGTCTCCCCAAACTTATTTTGAAGCAACAGCAAAATATCACAATTTTCTTCTTTTTTCTCTTCACAGAATCTTTTATAATATTTTATGACTTCAATATTGCATATGCAAAGTAAACCAAGCAGTAACTTCTTGTAAATTTCTCATTTGAAAAGAACAATCTTGTCTTATGACTTTCAACAGCCAATCATGAAACAGGACAGTATACTACACAACTTGGGGTGACTGCTCTTGCCCTTTAAGCAAAAACTTCACCAGATCTCTTAAATTTGGTTCTTCTTTTTTTGGACATTAAAACAATATTTTGCACAAGCTCTTTCCCTAAATGGTTTTCATCCACTATTCCAAGGTAATTTTAGGTCATACTGGTTTACAGAATTGTTATTAAAAAATGTAACTTACTGAGACACAGAGACCCACTGTGTGTTACCATAGTCAATGTAAACAACTTCTACTTTAAGTTGGTCTGATTCATCTGTCTGGAATATATCGTCAGATGAAGCCACAGACAAAACACCAGCAACATCATCAGGAACAGACTTAACCATGGCTCTGTACCACTGCCCATCATCATATTTACAACAGCATTTAGTTCCTTAAGTAAAGAAAAAAAAAAGAATGTTACTACAATTGACAGGAATAGGTGAAAGAGGCTCAGATATCTGAATGTTTCAAGAAACAGAACTTAAAAGTACATGCAATAAAAGAACAAAGGAACATATGATATATGATGTCATAACCTCACATCAATCAGGAGTCTTTTGTTCTTCTTAAAAATTTTCTACCAATTTTATCCTCAACTATGCCATGTCGTCAAAATGTAATCAAATGAAATGCATGAGATCTTTGAAAATCTCACATTCCTCATGTGGCAGTCCTGCTCAACTAACTCTAAGGTAAGCTAACAGACAAAACAAAGAAACAAAGCACCACATGTCAATGTAATGTTGTGGTATAAGCCTTGCCTCAAGCTCACTTTGGGACATCAATAAAAAATACCTTCATTTGCTCATATCTCAAGAAATATATTTCTACTTTGAATAGAAGTTTCACCAAAATGCGTAGATTTAGTAAATTTTTACAAATAAAATTGATATTTTTGCTTCAACCCTACTTTTCCAAACACACCCAATGTGTCTCACGTTTTGCATTTCCACGTTTTTTCTAATCAGGACAGTTTTCCGTTTTTACTGTTGTGAGTTCCCACAATCACTCTGTAGGAATTTTCCAAACGTTTAAAAGATTAAAATGCTAATTTCCAACAAGCTAAGAAAAGATCAGGAGATTAAAATTTCTAGCCAATTTGAATGAGAAGGTTGGGGTTGTAGGGTGCGGCCGGCTGTATTCCATCCCTGTTTATTTTGAATCTAGCACTGGCTATCTAGACTACTTTAATGGTTCAGTTAGTTAGACAGAGTTTTACAGCCCAGTTTCCAATCTATTGGTTCAAGTCGAGCCGGTCATGGCCTTTTTTCCAGTTCAGGCTCACTAGCTTGTTTTCTCTACTCCATTGCTTATGAGGAGCATCACACACAATGGCAGTAGGTTCCATTTTTAGAGTCTTTGGTACAACTCAACCTGGGAATAGAACCCGGGCCTTCTGCATGAGAGGCAGATGCTCTTACCATTAGACCAAACAGGCGGTCCACTAAATGGATCAAAGATATGTAAACTGAAATTTACTTTACTTGGATCAAGTTAGACCCAAGTCCAAAAGTTACAAATACTTACCTACTTGGATGGGATCAGGGAGATGTTTACTATAGTCTACAATGCTCTCACAAATGTTCCCAAGACTTTTCATCGTCCTCTCTAAGCGAGCTAGTTGTGTCAGTTGGTGAATGTAGAAGCAAGCTGGGTTGCGTATGTGAACCACACGGACATACTGCCTCTGAGCTGTATGTAAATAAATCAAAAAGAATTTAATTACTTCACAATACAGTAATTGAGGCTGGTATAAAATACCCGCTGATTCATTTTTTCACTTCACTCTAATTTCAACAGCCTGTTACACTGTGTGATTTGAATAGAACTAATTCTTGAGTTGAAAAGTGACTCCGCAAAAGAAAATCTTAACTTCATTGTTATGGTTCCTCTATCCTGGGTTTGACGGACATTCCTCACAGTATCTGGCCACCACCTCAACGGAAATTGCTCATTACTATCTGCACAGTACTAGCTATAAAAGAAGTAATACCAAGTGTATTGCAGTTATACCTTCACATTGGTGCAAAACCTGGCATCATTTTACCCTGTGGACTAGTACCCCCTCACCTCATAATCACTACAACTGAAGGGAACCATCTAACAAGTTGTAGGAACTGTCTAACAAGTTGTAGGAACCATCTAACAAGTTGGAGGAAAAGGCAAGACAACAAAAGGGATCACAAGTCAACTTTTAATTAATGTAAATATACAATTCTGTTCCTGAATCAACAGAATCTGTAGCTTTCATATGCAATTGTGGCATTTTCACTTCCCCAAAATTGACTCACGGAAGCTGTCACATTAGTGCAGCTTCCTTTATTATTTCTGGCACAGGCTTCATAATAACAGCTTCTTAGCTCAAGCACTTTACACAATTTACATGTGAATTTTTCTCAACTGCAATACTCTTCCCCTGGGCCCATCTTACCTTTCCCCCTCTCTGAACCCAACCCATCCTTGTCCATTCTAAAGCTTTTGAAATTTTGTCTGTTCAATATCAGGCTCTTGAGATTTTGTCACTCATAGGCTAGAAAAAATATGTTTCTTAATTGTGGGAAAGAATACGTTTCTTAATTGTGATATACACCATTCAAGCTTAGTACCTTTTAAAAACGTATCATATTTGATGGTGCTGAGCTTGAAATAATTCATTTCCTATTGGACAAATTGGGTGTATTGGGTGGGTTGATAGACCTGGTTTTATGTTTTGGACTGCACTAGGCTGACCATTGGTATAACAAACTGCAGCATGATCTGCCATAGAGTCTATATAGGTCCAGCCATATCTAGAGGAATCCAAGAATAAGTGGAAGTGAAGACCACTGGTTTCAAACCTTCATTTTATTGTCTAAGGCTCCACCTATATTATGCAATTCTGAGCCCATATATGCACTGCATTAAGAAGAGATACCATGATACTGGTATACAAAAGGATAGGAAAGATAAAGTTGGTGGATCAATGTTATAGCTAGCAGATTTTGAGTGACAAATGTATTTTCTGAAGTGGCAGTTGTGTAGATTGCACAGTCTGAGAGTCCCCTTGCCCTTTTACAAATTATTCCATCGGTGGAAGTGCTTGGATGCAAAATTATATTTTTCAATATTTTGAGGCTGTATGATCCTTGAAATTTGTCACTTATTATAGTTTCCTTTTAAGCTTAGATTATTTCCTTTTTATGTTGGACTAGAGTGCTGATCACACAGGTGTGTAAGTGGTAGTCGGAAGTATGTATACTTCTTCTTTAGCAGTGGTCGACAATTGTTGAACGCCATTTAGAACCAGCAACCGCCGAACATCTGTTACATCCCTGCCACAAATTATGAAAACTAACTCTGACAATCACTTGACTGTTCAGATTCAAATATATGCTGAATTCTTGGCTTGTTAAGTCTCCATTACGGACTTCCGATATATAGACAGATCATACTGCCGGTACATTGTCGCTACCATACGTGTGAGAAAAAGCGCACCAAGATGGCCATCTGCTATGCTTTTGTGTGAAAGTTTGGACTTGCTCAAGTAAACCAACAGATTTTGTAGGAAAGTTGGAATTTTTTTTGGAATACGACAAGGTAAGGTCAAAATTTCTTCATTTATTGCAGGAATATGATACTTTCCCCCATTCAAGTTTAACTTTTGCTTAAAGTAGAATTACAATGGCATTTGCCATCAAAGAAAACAGCCCAAGTTTTCTCTCCAGTATTCCTTAAGGCTTACTTTTGAAGTGTGCCAAATATGAAGTAAAACTAATGACAGGAAATGGTATAAATTTGGGGATAAAACAGCCCATTTTTCATGATAGAAATCGAACATTTCACGAAAAGAACTGCAGTGGTCACGTGTTCCAAGTTGACCCGTGACGTCACTGTCAAGACTCATTCTTATCGTGACCTAAGCTTGTTTACATGGTGAAGTGCAGTGTATACATACACACGTGCAAAGTATATGCAAACTAGCGTTAGTTGTGGTTGTACAGTACAGCATGCAACGTGAATCACATCAAACCAAAAAGGTTTCGCTGTTGGACTAGAACTACGAATTGACGCAAAATGCCAAGAAATTGTGTTGTTGGGGGATGCACCAGAACAAAGGCGGATCCCTCGCTGAGCTTTTTTGATTTTCCGAGCGAGAAAACCAACGATAAGTGCAGGAAACTCTGGATACGCTTTGTGAGGAGAACGAGAAAAGATTTTGTGGCACCTGGGGGCAGTTCCACAAAGGGTTACGCACAATCTTAAGTTTGATTCACCATACTTAAGCCAACAGTAAATCATACTTAAGATCGTGCGTAACTCTTTGTGGAACGGGCCCCTGGTGTTTCTCACGGAAAGAACGCAAAGATTTGTTCTGCACATTTCACCGAAGACGATTGGGATCCACAGTATGTTTTACAGAAAAAGATGAACTTCAAAGTGAAACCTAAATTGAAGACACTGGCTACTAGTACTAGAGCGCCAATATCATTGAGCATGTGGTGCGTACACGATTTGGGAATTTCAGTAACGCAACACAATCTTCAACAGTTTTTCGAGGAAAAGACGTATCTTTGTTGCAGTGTCGTTGGAACCATGAAAAATAAATAAAAAAAAAATTTCAAAGGCTTCAAGAAGTGGGGACCGCGGCAAGAATTTCGGAAGTGGATGTTGAACACATTCTTGATCGGTCCAATACACCTGCACTGCGTCAAGTAATGGTGGTGCTCCGCTTAGATATACTCGTTCGCCCCCCCTTTTCCATTCCGTCGCGCCGCGTTCTTAGTGTTAATTTATGTACAACCGTGCATACAGGCTCATTTCCAGTTATTACTTTCCATTTCCCCAACTTGGCAGTGGTATATCTCGTAATGTCCTCATCATTTTACAATTTACTCAGTTTTTACTAGAATGAAACTTCTATTGAAAAAAGCTCATAAGGCGACTATCGAAGGTTTAGATTCTACTAACAAGCCTAGGAAATGCCATTTCCAGCAAGGGGTCGCGATTTTCCAATATTTTCTCAACGCTCCCTGCCAACTGATGGGGTGGAAGCGCTCCGCTATAGTCTTTCAGACAGTCACCATTTCTCACACCCTCCGCCCAAATTTACTTTTACACGAACTCCTTGAGCCTTCTCCCTTAGCCTCACCGGTGCCAATACCCATATCATAATGGGAAAAGGTTTTGGGCTAAAATTTCTACTGTCAAATGTAGCTATGAAATGGGAAAAGAAAAGCTGCAAACAAATGGACATAACAGACCCCTTCACTAAAGGATAACGATGATAGGAAGAAATTAAACTCCTTTAGATGTCTGAAAAATGTTATCACACATTAGGGAGGTTAAGAGGAAGGGCGGGTTTGGTGAGGGGGAGGTGCATGTCGGGTGGTTAGGTGCTGCCACCCTCATAAGTTTTAATACACCCCCCCCTTCGAAATTTTGTGTATTCTTATAGTGGTGAGGCCACATATGCTCGGAAAATACTCTTTCAATACGGTTTCAAACAATTACATCCCTAAAACCTAGCCCGGGAGGGGAGGGGGTGACTACCGTGTAGAACATTGCCGATACCTCTTACAATTTGACCAGTGAGAAGTGATTAAAAGTGATTTTAGGGGATTAAATGGGTGTCTCTTCTTCATTCCATCCACTGCGTACAGCACTTATCAAACGTTTTCGTAGCCTATACGAATTTCAAAGCGCGCCTTTCACAGAGAACAAGAAACTTTTTTGAACTTCATTCATCATACACAGACTCTTCTAAGTACCTACCTATATATTTTACTTAAAATTAAAAAAGGAGAGAGAGAGAGAGAGAGATAAGAAAGGAAAAACGAACCAGTCTAGAACTTGGAGACGGCCCTGATTGGCAGGGTTCGTGGCAGGTTGTTCTTCTCTGGGTTGAGCTCCTTCAGCAAGGACAGGTTCAAACATGTAAGGGTTAGGTCCCATTCTGCTGGGTACATGACCTTCCGCTCCATCCTCTCCTCCCTCAAGATCAATGTCATCATATTCATCATTTTCTGATTCATCATTTTCCTCTGAAGATGATGATGAATCACTAAATGGAGAATCCACACATTCTAATTCAACATATCCCTCAGCTGGTTCTTCTTCGACCTCGGGTCTGGTTGGTTGGAGGCCATTCTGACCGCGGAATGTCGATGGTTGGCAGACTCGAAGGTGAGTTCTCCTATATATACGGGACTATCCAAACACTTGGTGAGCTTGTTTTGTTTCCCGTTTTAATTTTCCTTTTCAGGGTTATGACTTCAGTGAAACTTAGCACGCAGTATAATTAGCACTGTTACCGAAATATCGGGACCGTACAAGCGGGACATCACTGCAGTAAAACAGCGTAGCTTGCATTGCCTACTTGTATGCTTTTGTGTATTGGATCAACACAGTTGTTCTCTCGTAGCCTTCTCCAGGGACTATGGAAGTTTATTCACTTTGTTATGGATTGAAAGGGTTTTCTATTTCGTTTCGTTTTTTGTTTTCTGGATGTTTATATGGGTTTAATACCTTTCTCGCATGGGCGTCCGCAGAAAAAAAGTCAGGGGGGGGGCAAAATTTCTAGGGAGGGGCAAAACCTCCAAGTCACCATGAATTGACACAAAGCATGCGAAAATTTCAGCCCAAAATGCCTCCCAGATCGCCGGAAATGGCATTTCTAAAGCCTATTTTTCGCATAGAAACTTGGAAAACACGTTTTGTTCGGGGTTTTGCTTTGACTTTTATATGTTTTTTCAAATTTTTGATTTTCCAGGGGGGGGGGCAAGTGCCCCCCCTTGCCCATACCTGCGGACGCCCATGCTTTCTCGGATATGTGGTAAGTTGACTGTCACGATTTCGTTCACTGTGACTCAGGCCACTTGTGTGATTTCCGGTAGCCATTGTGTGAACGAACCAAGCAGGCAGGGCACTGTTCTCAATGTGTTCTTCTCATTCAATTGATAAATTAGGCCTAATTAGTCTATGTCGACATTTGCGAACATTCTACAGAAAGTAGCTCGCATAACCCGTGAAGCTTAACTGGTTGTGAAACTGAGGTATTGGCGAACTGCCCCAGCCTATTCTATGCAGGGACTTGCATTATGTAGTTAGCGGTATTGGAACCGAAAAGGTGAAAGTGGTATTATCGTTGCCAAGAGGTAGCCTATATTTGCAGATTTTGATATGAACATGAATTAAGTGATTTTCATAATCCGCCCGCAAACCGCGGGTTGCCAACTGCCTGGACATTGGTTCGAAGTCACCTGCAATCTTGCACAGTGATCGTAGTAACTCAACACAGATGTGTACGATTCTTTGCACCAACAGGCAGAGAGCTCGACTCTTCACAATGACGTCACGCACTGACCCGTGTGCTATTCGAGGTCATATCGGTGTTCTCAAATTGAGTGAATTCGGTTGTGTTGAGTAGGAGAAAACCCACGTTTTTATTCCCTTCGTTTGTGACTTTGTGAGGAGTTATTTACAAAAATCAAAAAGGATGTTATTAAGTAACAATTGAACTACAATCTGTGTAAAAATGAGAGGTTTTTGTTTCTGTCATTGTAATTCTACTTTAAAATGTTACAGAGTAGTCATTGAATCAGATGATTTATAGGTTCACGGCAGCCATCTTGGTGAGTGTTTTTTGTCCCAGTCGGTGGCGACCAGCTACGGATAGGACCTGCACGTTACACGCTCTGTCCATCTATATAAGTCCGTGGTCTCCATGCATTCGGTAATTACAGTTCACATTCAAAGAATTGAAGGACTTGCTGAAAACAGCAGACATGCAAAAAGGCCCCGAAACTAACTAAATGCTACAAAAAATCAGGGTTACTTACGAGTTTTTTTCAAATCCAACTTAGGTTTTGCAATTTTCTCTTTGATCTCTGTTAAGGCCTGGGGTAAAATGCCCTCCTTTTGCAATACACGCACATGATCTGGTCCTGAAACGAGAGAGAATATCAACAACAAATAAATAAGAGCAGATTCTTGAATGCCTAGTGTAGTTGCTGTAGTGTACTGGTCAAGACATTGATAAGGAAAAAAAAAAATAGAAAAAGGAGCTGATCTTTAACTTGGAAAGACTTAAACACTATCAAAATAAATAACTTTAACCAGTCCTAGGGTTGACAAGTAGCATAACAGCCTATTCCTGATGCTGTGCACCATTGTGAGTCACGTGTGCACCCAGCACAATGGCAATAGGTTCCATTTCAAGTCTTTGGCATGACCCAGCCAGGAGTCCTACACCAGACCTTCCAGCTGCAAGTGAGAAGCTCTAACCAGCTCTGAGTGCATGGGTTTTTCTCAAGGTACTCTGGCTTTAATCTCCCTTAGCGTCAGGGGTGTCACTAAAACCGGTTGCTCAGTCACCGAAATCTGACTGAAGCACACTCAGATGAACCAGATAACTAGTCAACTTTTGGGGGCTAGGGGTTGAAAACCACACAGTGATCATGGATGAAAAGACAGTGATGACAACTGTACATTACTTTCAATTAGTAAATTGAATTGAAATAAAGAAACATTGTGTATGGTTAATAACACCACAGATGGTTGGATCAGATTTTCAGGCTTAGTTTCTAACCAACTGGCTTAAGTCAGCCTGCTGCGGCCTCTTTTCAAGTTGTGGCTCACCGGCTCGTTTTCCCTGACCAATTTCTTGTGCTGAGCACCGAGCACAATGGCAGCAGGTTCCACTTTTAGTCTTTGGTATGATGCAGCCAGGAGTCAGTACTCTAGACCTTCCAGCTTCAGGTGGAATGTTCTAACCACTTCACCATGACACAACTGAACAGAAAGTGTGTCCTGAGCTAAGGTAAGAGGGTAGTATTACAACTCACACCGAACACATATGCAGACGGCTCATTTTTATACCAATCAGCTGCGCACTTGTATCTGTGTTCACAAGTAAAGGCTAAGTCTGGCTGGCATCGTGATTTTTCTTCCATGAGGATGTTAAATTAGGTTAGATGGAGTTTTGTGAACCAGTTTCCAACCAATTGCTTCACGTTTAGCCAGTCCCAGCCTTTTTTTCAGTTATGGCTCACTGGTGTGTTTTCCCTACTCCATTACTTATCCTGAGCACCAAGCACTGTGGCAGTAGGTCAGGAGGTAAGTATGATGTCATCAACGCATAGAGTCTATAATGGTTTCCAAAAGTTGGGATCGAAGAGCACTTATTGGGGGGTTTGGAACTAGTTCCAATATATTTAAAAATTTGTCACTTTCTAACCAAAGAAGTATATTTCACTTATCCAGCTATAATGCATTGCTGACTGAACCAGACATGAACTAAACACATAATTTGCACAACTTTTTAGGACAAAATGCAATAACTACGCACAACGCTTTTGAAAACTGACACTTTGAACAGTTACGGGTGGAGGTGAATTTGTGATTTTTTCGTGTGCTACATTAATTAGGGTCCTGACAGGATCCTGTTACCTGAAATAGGGTTGCCTTCAGAAAAAGGCTGGTTTAGTTGGGAGTTTTACAGCTCAATTTCTAACCAATGGATTTAAGTCATTCCAGCCACAATCACAGGCTTTTTTTTCAAACAAAGCTTGGGAACCCCTGGTCAAAACTTATTCTGGCATTTCATTGGTCATGACAAATTTACATTAGTGGCATGTGAGAAATGCAAAATTAGGTTGCATAAGGTTGTAATCTTAGTCTCAGGAATTTATGCAAACAATACACCAAAAAATAAAACATATTTGGAAGAGTCACTATGGTGGTAACTATGGTTGAAAATAAAACCAATAGGGGCATGTTTTACACATGTGCTTCTTAATTTGATTTGATTTTACTTTACAATTATGACTGAAGATGTTCTACTTTGCAGAAAAATGGTATGTAAGTTTCAGTTCATGTCTTATTCTAAACTTAATAGTACCAAGAATGACTTTGTCTGTGTGACATTTGATGGGTGAACATTTAAGCCGACTGATGTCATTAGCCCCACCCCTTCTTCAGAGCAAAAATTGTGTAGTGCATATAGCGTGCTTTCACCTGACGTCACAATTGGTAAGCCACACCCACTGCTTGACAAAAATCGAAGGTGTTTCAGTGCAACAGTCACACGTGGGTAGTCAGCTGCAACTCAGCTCGCTACAGTAAATGAGTTCTAGACTACATTTTGCCCGTCAAAAGGGGCGGGGCTTGTGATGTAAGTGAAAGCACCTTATAGCTACCTGAGAAGCAGCTGACAACTAACCTAGTGACTGCTGTTCTTCTTTTCACCAGGAAGTGGGTGAGGCTTGCCAAATATGACATTATGTGAAGGCACTCCATACATGACCTTTACAGAATTCATTATCCCAAAACTAAAATCAGAGTTTCTCTTACCAATAGGCTTCTGCTTCTTTTTATTTTTTTTACCAAAGAGACTGCATTGTTCCAGGATTTTGTCAGATATGGATGGATTTCTCATTTTTTCAGGCACCTCTTCTGTTGTCTTCAATGTGTGACTGTGGTGGCAGCAAGCAGTTATTAGAAAATTGGAAATAAACACATCAACTTAAAAAAATTATTTTAGGTACAATAAACCTGTACCAGTGATGTCAGCAATTCAAGAGGCTTCAAGTCGTGAGTCCAGCAATTTTCAACTTTCAGGTGCTCGGGTTAAGACTAGGACTCTAGTCCTTGAACTGCCATAATAGGTGGGGGGGGGGGAAGGGTCAATCCTTGTGGCCAAGTCCCTCAAATTCTGAAATCACAGGTCAGAGTTCAGATTCAACTACACCACTGCAACATACTAGCAACAGAAGAATCTAGGCTTGACCTGTGAGTCTGTGACATGCAATTAAAATTATTCTTCTATTCCAATTCTTAAACACATACTAAAAACATCATTCTTATCATAATTTTGGTATATACTACTAGCTTTAACAATACAGGGAAAATTGAAAAAGACTGTCTTGACAATAAACAGATTGCTAGCATGCAATAAAAATATAAGGAAAATATCATTTTGGCAAAGTCATTAATAAGCAACTCTTAAAATCTGTGACAGGGATATTGTCTGCATTGCATAACAGTGTTACATATGAGGGCATTCCTATGAAACATTCACACATAAGTACTGTGCACAACAGAACTTTGCAAGTTCACACTAACATATATCCAGTGTTGTAACGACTCAAGTCAAAGATGTGACTTGAGTCTGACTTGAGTATTTCTACGACTCATGCCTGACTTGAAATTACAAAACAGAATTTGGCTTTAGAAAAGGGAAACTCATGTATCTCTAGCAGTGTCTTGTGCACAAATGCAACCCAAATAAAACTAAATTGTCATTCGTTAAAATATCACTCACAGATTAACTGCGTTCCCATCAACTTTAGCAGAGATTTCAAGACTTCCTGGTTCAAATTTTATCATAGATGCTTCTTCCTCTTCTTGCATCAAACACCATGGTAGTGAGGAGGCGCCCTTTAATATTGAAATCACCTCAGTTAGATTAGCTGGTGCCTTGCTTTTATCTTTTAGCCCTGGTTGTACATCTGCAAAAAGAAGTACCACAGACCCTTTTCCAGAAAGCAATTACAGTACAAAGGATCAGTGTTGTAAGGGAGTCACTAGATTAGTGACTCCAGTCACCAGTTTTCAAACTTTTAAGTGACTCGAGCCGAGTCATTGATTCGAGTCACTGTACTATTTCAATGGGGAAATTACTCCTGAATTCTATTGAGTCACTATCATTTTGGGAGGAAGTGACTCGAGTCGTGACTTGTTACAACACTGCAAAGGATTGTGGGATACCAGTTTGGTATGCACAATATTGGTCAATATCCAGTCACTGTAGAGAAAAGCAATACACACCAATTTTCTAACCCACAAACTTTTGTACTTACTACCTGGAAAGGACCTATTTGCAAGTCAAATAAGAAGTCTCTTAAGCCCGGTTCACACCGCCACGACGGCGACCACCCAACGCGTCGGCTGGGGTATGGGCGGTGTGAATACTCCCACGACTACGATTCCGTCGGGTCGTATGCCGTCGGCAAGATTAAACATGTTCAATCGTAGTCGGGTGTAGGCGGTACTCGTTGTGTTGGTGTGAACTCGTCTTCGACGCGACAAACAGGCCTCATGCGGTTTGTCCAATCAGAGCGCAGCATTCACCCATAGTACACAGTTCCAGTTACGGCATGTTTTTATTGCGCAACACCGAGAGCAGGTATTATCAGGATTTTAGTTGATGCAAACTTCTGCGTGCTCGGAAAACGAACGCACTTATAAAAGTGCGTCACTTGAAGATACTTTGCACAGAAAAAGACGGAACAAGTCCGTTAACTTCAAACCAGTCATTGTGCGTTCATGTTCAAGCATTCACGTAGGCCTAGAATACCGAGCCAATTAGAAATTACTTCCTTTTTAAGGGGAATATTTTTCTTTCTATATTTATTTTCAAAATAACAAGTGTTAATACCTTTGTAAGACATTCGTTCGCCTACGAAGGCTGGCAGATAAATCTGCAACAGCCGACTTGTATTCATCCTCTTGCATGTAGGCACAAGCGTGCTGGGTGGAGACGGCGGTCAGAGCAGGGAGGTGTTAGAGGTCCTCACATCTCCCTGGTCAGGGAGTAGCACCGTAGTCTTCCTGAGCTTCTTTTTTCGCCTTATGGTTTTTGAAGAATTCTTTTGCCTCATTTTGAGCGGTACTCCAGCTAGTGCAGGGAGGTGTGTCCGCACGCACCCCCTCCTCCAGCCTACGTCCCAGGGAAATCACAGCCCTTAAGAGAAGCAAGCCAATGAGCCACAACTGGAAAAAAGGCCGTGGCCAGCCCGACTTTGACAATTCGGTTAGAAACTGAGCCGTTAAAGCCCATCTAACTTACAAATTCATATACCTAGTTCAATCTTTTAAAGGACATTATACGCAAACTTTGGACAGTGTAAAAGGCCTACTTTAGAGCCTGTACACGCCAATAATTTCTTAATTGCGACCCAGAGGCCAAAAAATGAACCATTTCAAATTTATTGTAGGGCCTAAATCTAAAACCTGGAATAGCCTGATTGATGGCGCGCCACGTGCAGCGTCGCTTCGGAGCGGTGCGACATGGTATTTTCGTGGGTTTAGGAAGGCCCCAGAATGTCTACGATTTATGCAGATTGTCTACAACAGGTGAAGTCTTGTCGCGTCGTAGGTAGTCGTGGCGGTGTGTACCGGGCTTTAGACAAATCTACTGAATAGGGAAGTAAGGAATTATTGACATCAAAATCATGATTAGGCATTTTAACTACACTCAAACCTTAACCTTGCAATAAAGAAAATTGGTCTCTCTTCTAAATTTACTGGAAATTTGTAACTTCTGAGAAATCAAACAATGTAACCAATAAACCATGGTCATATTATTAATATATTGTAAATTGTATAACTTATAGACGAATCCGATTAGCCCTTGTTTTTAGTGACTGTAGGCCACAATTGGTGGGGTCCATCAGCCTAAAATCGTCTTCATTTATTGTTTACATGAATTTCAAACCCTCGTATTTAGTGAAATTGGAGAATTCGAGATACAAATTAGTGCACAACCATCTATGATAGAGGTAAGCAAGGAAATCAAAAGATTTAAAGGTGACGGACCCCAGTTATGGCCGACAGAAATCAGACCATCGCTTGCTGTCCGGATTCGTGTATATTCAACAAAAGTTAGGTACCTTCCATTACTGTAGTTAGTCTGCAGATGTTACTAGAGAGGTTACTTTTTATTTTGGCCAGGTTTTCAAGCTGGTCACTGGTGGCACTTAGCACACATTCTTCCATGGTACGGAGACTGCATAAAATAAATAAAAGAGACATAAAAAAATTGCAAGAATATGATAAACTGCAGGACCAGATCCAGAAATATGAGGAGAAATTTGAAGGGGGAGGTGGCAACCATTAGCAGAAGGTGCATGACAGAAAGGAAAGGGTGGTCAAGGACATTTAAAATTCTGGTTACAAATACCATTGCAAGCTGAAAATATGCCAATCACACCTCCTCTCCCCCCCCCCCCTCCCCGCAGGATGCAGCCTTCTGTCATGGCATCACATGCATGAACTGAATACACTTTCAAAATAAGCTAAACCAGAGACAATGAGAACATGACAAAGTTTAGTACCATTACTATGTCTTAACATAAAGGTGTTCCATTCGTGGATTGTTATAAATTTAATCACACCTCCTCCCTGCCCCCCCCCCCCCACACACACAAAGCTCATACAAAAACTTCAACAAGGGCCTTTTTGTGCAAGACTGTATTATAGTCGATGGCAACTTTGAAAATTTTGAGGAAGTTTGAAAAAATTTTCACTGGGGATGGCTTCACTTCCCCCTCCCTTGGTTATTGGCCAACTGGTACTGACAGAAACAAGAACTCACCCTAGGGATCTTAACAAATTTTCACAGATATGAAATTGCTACTTTCAGGGTGAGAACAGAGCTTATTTAGTAAATGAACCACTGTTTAAGCTTTGAACCCTGAAGACTTCTTTGGAGGGGCTAGTTTAGTCATTAAAATTATGTTTAATGACTGTTTGCTGAATTCCAAAGCAGAATAGATGAATCCTGAATCCAGGTCAACATGAGAAATTGCAACGGGTCCATCATCCTTCATTTAAGCAATGAGTTTGATTAGCAACACTGCAGATCGCTCAAACAACCCAAAAGTCAAAAATAAGCAGGTTAAGTCTAGGTTGAAATAAAATATAACTATTCATAGTACAGGTAAACAGAAGACACGGCAAGATGGCCCCCAGATATGGCAAACAAATGTCCAAATAACCAGATTCATGTTTATAAACATTTAGTACTTATAAATACTTGAACCGCTCCCTTAAAAGAAATAAATACACACAATTCACAGGTCAAAACTGGTCAGTCCTACCTCATCTGTAATTCAGCAAAGAATTGAGAGTATACGTCTTGAATTTCTTGTAACATTTTGTTTTGCTCCATAATTACTTCTGATTCTTCTTTTTCAACAACCTTTGAAACAAATTTTGTACGGGTGGAGAAAAAATATGTTATTGAGACAAAAAAAAAAGCTCACTTAAAGTTAGATGAGATTATAATAATGGAGAATTTTGATAATGAAAAAATATTTCAGAAACTTTCCAGGCAGGCAGCACATCTGGAAATGTACAAAAAAGCGTGATTACATAAAACACCAAGACTGTGTTGTCAGGGTCCTCAATGAGCCAATATGGTTCATTCCTATGTAACACCTAATATTAATTACTTCAGCACAATATTTTGCAGTGCAAGATAAGATCAAATGTGTGTGTCAGTTGGTAGAGCATCCAGCTTGCACTCAGATGGTTTAGGGTTTGATTCCAAGAATGGGTTAGGTTAGGTTAGATGGAGTTTTACAGCCCAGTTTCCAACCTATTGGTTCAAGTTAAGCCAGCAATGGCCTTTTTTCTAGTTGTGGCTCACTGGCTTGTTTTCCCTACTTGTTTCTGCTTGTAGGTACTGCACCATCCAAGTAAGATTAAGGTCACGATTAATTTTGCAATAACAACTGTTTGTTAAAAATAAGATGTTTTGATATTAAAATCTGCATTACAATAGAATCTCCTGAGGAAAACACTCACCTCTTTAGTGTGATATAGCTTCTTTAATACTGTTTTAGATGAGTCAAAGGCTGGTTGTAACTCTTTGTATATTTCCGAGTTCTGAAAAAATATGCAAACAAAAGATACTGGTAGAGGAATCGTTCAGCTACTGTACATGTTACAGTTTATGTCGAGAAAGACAATCACTTTTAGTCAAAGAAAGTTGCTCAGAGTAAAGTCACAAAACCTTCCAAAAGGTTAGGAAACGCAACTGTCCATTTTTGATGATCTGAGCAGGAAAGTTGAAAATTATCAAGATTTTACATAAATGGGTGTGGTTTCCAGCTGAGCTCTTTGCAGTTCTGACTCCCTTCATTTTACAAGGTATTATTGAAAATGAGATGCTAGAGCATCATGGTACAGAAGATCATACTTTCAACTAAAGGTTCCTACTGGTATCATATGAGTTTAAATGACCGCAACTGGCATACGCCCTACAACTACAAACACCAGTAAAAACTGAAGCCAACTTAAAGAATGTCACAAAAATAGCATACCATCTTCAGTTTAATTAATTCTATTGTCCCTTGAGAGTTACATTGTGAGTTCAAACTGCAAAAGCAATACAGTATTAACACTTTGATAATAGATTGCATAAATTATTACCATCACACAAATGATTATAACTCAAAGAGAAAATATTATTAATATTCCTGAATTATTTTTAGAACATAACAAGCTGTGAGAGAAGTACTAGGGACTGTCTTTTACCTCTCTGAGCAAGTTGTGTATCAAGTTGGTGGTTATAGGCAAAGTCTGGTTACTAGTGTTTGCACCGGGTACCCGACCGACGTTCTTGATACCCGGGTAGAAAGTTACTACTCAGGTAGAGTTTTTCTATGATTTCTTTTTAAACTTCACAAAATTACATGGTTATTGAGAGTAAAAAATGTATTAACCCACATCTCCTTCACAATAATTTGAAATGAAGTTGCTTAACTTGTTTGTTTCCGTAACATGCTTTTGTTAAATTGCACTTTTCCAGAAACAATTCCCGTGATGTGTGTTTCTAACATCCGCTCCTATACCACTTCACGAAACAGCACAGGCCTACATACTATACTGTGCATAGTCTAGCCTTGCCCATGGGGCGGATGAAAGATGTTGCAAGGTTTACGATCGGAAACCCGGGTACCCGACAGGTAATACAGTTCAGGTACCCGGGTACGAATTTCCTACCCGGTGCAAACACTACTGGTTACAACATCATTTTGTAGGTTACTACCAGATGAATGTGGAAAATGTTTAAAAATCACCACAGACCACCAGGCTGTCACCTCCTTGAACAATAATTCCAGGGAAGGGCTAGGCATTTTGTAATATTTTGCAAAATGGACAGTACGGCCCATCAAGGGCTTAAGATCTAAAATTAATGAGCACCCCAAAGAACCAATACCAAAGAATCATTATGGCAAACCATCAACATAGTACAACAGATCCAAAATTCCAGGAACAACTGTTCCTGTAAAACATAGACCCAAAACTCCTGAACACTCTGAAAGAATCCCTACCAGAGTATCATTCATGACAAACCATAAACATGGTACAACAAGACCTGTAGGAGAAGAAGCATTTTGTTGAAGTTCATAAAATGGGCCATAGGGCCCATATGGGGCTTTGGACCACAAACTCCTGAGCAACCTGTATCACCTATTCCACAAGGAACATCCAAGTTTAAAATAAATTCAAGAAAGCTTATGGGAGGAGGAGAGACATTTAAACAATTTTTTAACAGGCTGCCTGGTAGACAAATAAATGCCCTGTGATCACAACAACTGATACACCAGCTTTGCTGCTAAAAAGAACAATGGAACAGTTTTCAGTAGTGAGAATATAATCCCTTGGTTAGCCTGCTCATGGGGTCTAAGTTAACTTGACCGTTAGCAAACCTAGAAGGCTTTTTGCTATGTTTTTGTGAGGGAGTAATTATGTATCATAACTTGTACTTTTCAATTTATAAAATCCCTGTTGAAGCAGCATAGACTTTAACACTCATCTAGACCTAGTCAGAAAGGCAACAATTGCAACTAATCAAAGAAGAAAAGTCAAATTATGATCAAGCAGGATATCAAAATGGCATTTAGATCTACTTTCCAGGAACCCAATATCATGCAACTTTTGCATTTTTCCTTGTCATGTGCACACAATCTGGAAAACATTTATTTCTGTAAAATGGTACATACACAGAATTACAAATGGAACCTGTGTTGTTACGGTAATCCATGCAGATATTTACATAGCCACTTAACAAGGTACTACGTGTCAGTTCCACGTCACCGTAAATAAATTATTGACAGGTATAGTATCAGAGCACTAGTTAGGCCATTTGTGATCAAGCCCATAAACCCTAGCAACACCACAGTGAACCCTATATTTAAGTCATCAGGGCGGCATCCTCTTTTTGACTGGTTAAGACAGACTTCGATAAATTCATTTTTTATTACTTGTCCATCCGGCTAGGGATTCCCAAAGTCTACTTGTCCGCATGAATATGCACTGAGTCCATTTCTAATTATCTAGTACTAGCCACTGAATTCCTATTTGAAAAAGACTTCTGTGCTTCTTGGGAAGTTCTTGCCCGGTGGGCTACAATATTGAGCAGTTCACTTGTCCCAGTCATTTTTTACCCTGGACTGTCGGGCAGGGGTTTTGTCGAAGCCTGGTTAAGAGATGCCAGTTATTGCACAATAATTATAATTACAAAGGATAGAGAGGATAATGCACAATGCAAGGTTTTCTTTGAACTGATGGTGGTTGCAATGAAACATAATTACCGGTAAGGGTACCTTAAATGGTAGTTCCCCATCTCTACTGAATGCAAATGTGTAACAAACCTTTTTTATAATACCAAGTTAATATTTTCAAACCATCTATACAAAATGCCTGGTGCCATAATACCACCTAAAGTATGCATTAGAATTACTGTATTTGCACCAAAGTTTTGGGAAAGACACCGTATCACTTCTCGAAGGAGCAAAGGCAGTTATGTGTCTGAATTTTGCAAAGGAACTGTGAAGAAAATTATTCAAACCTATGTGGGAACAAAAGAAACCTGAGGTGAGGGGGATGAGTTCAGCAATTTACTGAGGAATATGGAACTTTAATGAAATTCTTGATGGAACAAAACACGGAATGTACCTCAGGTGATTAACGGAAGGAGTGTTATTTAAGCTAACTGGGATGCTCTTTTCATCTTCTCAGATAAAGGAAAAAAGGCATCAACTTGGATGGGTTTGTTGTAACATGCAGAACAGTCAAAGCATTAGACATGTTAGCAAGCTCAAACAGCTGTTGCACAAACGGAAACTAGACTTATAGAAAGTTACCAAAGTTTTGGTTTTACGGATAAATGTACTGTAGAATTAGACAATCCATGCAAGAATAACTCTCCGAGGGAAAAATTAAAATTCCGACATTACAGGTCACCCAAAGCACCCACAAGAGGTTCATGTTTGGGCAAGTATTTCAAGAGAGGGGCTAAATCCATATTTCTTTTCAAGGATACCATGCAGCAAGAATTTTATTTGGATATTTTAAAAGAGGCATTTGTGTCATTTGGATGAAAAGTGTTTCCTGAAGGGTTCCGCCTAATGCAAGACAATGACCCTAAACACACAAGTATCTACACAAAGTTTACAGAGAAGGCTTGCATCACTTGGTGAAAAATCCTTTATAAGAGTCCAGATCTGAGACCCATTGAGAAACTTTGGCATAAAAAGCAATTTTTTTCCAAAAAAAGTACAAGCCCATAAAGAGAGAAGACTCAGAAGCAGACATGTTAACAGTTAACAAGATCAAACAACTATTGCACATACAGGAATTGGAATTAAACTAAGGGAGCTACCATAATGTTTTTTTACCTATGAACATACTATAGAATTGTACAATCATGCCACAAAAAAAATTTCACAGGATAAATGGGGAAACCTGTCTTTAAGGGGTGCCAAAAGCAGTCACAAAGGCCTTGTGCATGGGCAGGCACTTCAAGCAGACAAGGACTTCATCTATATTTCTTTTTGAAGTTATCACGAGGCAAGAATTTTATGAGGATTTTGAAAAGAAGCACTAGTGCCATTTCCAGAAGGGTTCCTGCTAATGCAAGACGAAGACCCTAAACATACAAGCATCTACACAAAGTTTATGGAGGAGGATGACATCACCTAGTGGAAAACACTGCACATGACTACAGATCAAAGGGTTGCCCAAAGCATGCACACAAACTCCCTGTCTGGACAGGAGCTTCAAATAGAGATGGGCTTCATCTGTATTTCTTTTTGAGGGCATCATGAGGCAAGAATTTTATGAGGATTTTTAAAAGAAGCACTTAGGTAATTTGGATGAAAAGTGTTTCCAGAAGGGTTCCGGCTAATGCAAGACAACGACCCTAAACATACAAGCATCTATGCAAAGTTTATGGAGGAGGCTGACATCACTTGGTGGAAAACCCTGCACCAAACTCCAGATCTAAGGTTGCCCAAAGCACCCACACAGGCTTCTTGTCTGGGCAGGTACTTCAAACAAAGAAGGGCTACATGCATATTTCTTTTTGAGGGCATCATGAGGCTAGAATTCTATAAGGATATTTTTAAGAAGCACTCGTGCCATATCCAGAAGGGTTCTGCCTACTGCAAGACAACAACCCTAAACATGCAAGTATCTTCTTAAAGTATACAGAGGAAGCTGGCATCACCTGGTGGAAAGCCCTTCCACAGCCATATTGAGAAACTTTTGCATAAGAAGCAATTTTTTTGAAAAGAGTTCAAGCCCAAGAAGAAAGAAGACTGTTTTATTCTGGGAGCAGACATGTCAACAAGATCAAACAGCTGTTGCACATAAGTAACTCGACATGAACATCCTGTTTTTAGACTTTTGACATTTTCAACTGACATCACCCAAGTCCATTAAATTTGAACAACCTATAATTTCCTCTGTTAAATTATTGTGTTCTCTACATAGATGTGGTCAGGGAATAGGATTAAGGATACTCTGCTCTGTGTCCACTGAGGGACTTTTGCAAGAAAACCCAGAGAGAAAGATCATAGGGATAATCTACCCTCTTATATTGTGTTCTAAAAACCACAATTGATTCAAGCCTTTTATGAAAAGACACTCACCAACCAAGTTTAGGAAAAAAGGGTTTTACCATCTTTGACAATGTACAAAATTTAGGACACATTGATAAATGTCTGGATAAGTTGAACATAGTCAACAATCATAGCATCCATCAACATACGTAACATTAACCTCAATGGACCGGCACTGTGCGTTTATTTATTTCAATGCCATGTTTAACACTGCAACTTCACATTTACAAAAGAAGAGCTTAGTATGCAGCTGCAGCTTAAAGGGGGGTGCTGGATAGGGAAGGCCCAGGGCCCTGGTTCAAAGTTCTGACTGAAATCAACCAAATGACCATGTGAACCTCTTCATGGAACAAGGCCCAGAAATTCTACTTAAGTGTCAACTAAAAATATGTTACAGAAAAGTTTTTCTTTCTTAAATCAAACATTGTTAATCCTATTTGGACTCCTGAAAAATAATAATGTCATATTTTTCTGACAAAATCGAAGCCAGGACGTTAAACAGAAGCAACAGAAAAATATGGCATAGCTTGTTAATGTATTGCTACCTTTGAAATCTGTATCTGCTTTCGTTTACCTTTTCTTGTATGTGTAAAATGTTATGTCCCTTGTGGTCCCCTGTAAGACCACACTTAGCACAGATGGGTTCCTTGTCATCTTGACAGAAGAATTCCCTTGGCATGTTTTCATGTTGCGGACAACCATATACTCTGCAGGAATAGAGAAGTAAAAAGATGTAATGCAATGAGTTGACAGGGACTTCACAATAGAACCAAATCATTTTGTTGATTATCTAATTGTCGCACCACAATCAATTGATGCAGAGCATAAATACCTATCTAGACAAAAACATGCTTCCCACATGTCGGAAATTTGTACTTCACGTGTCTTCTTTTGGCAGTTTATTACTGAAGCAGTAACTCCTTGTTTGGGGACAAAGTTATGAATTTGGTGGTAAATTCCTAGCTGATTTATGGTAATAGTGGGAATTTGTGAGGGTTGGATGGGCTTGATTTAAGCATGAGTACGGGACACCAAAAACCTTGTGTGGTTGTTTTTCCGTCCTTAACTGGCCCTTGCTGATACAACCCTGATCATATAATATACAGGCCTTTGATGTTTCCCAAGACAAGGTATACTTTGAAATAAAACATCTACAACATACAGTTGAGGTGTACTACTCTTACCATTCTGCATCTGTACTAGGGTCCTGATTTCCGTTCCCATACCCATATATGTACCCCACAGGATTCCAACTGAACCAAGGTCTAAGTGCCCCTATAATTGGCCTCAGTAGCCTGCAATTTCCAAAGAGTTTGCAGCCAAATATGACTGTAAGGGTCACGCTATTATGGTTGCACTGTCCTTAACATCTGGTTGTCAATTAAACATGTTTGTTTCAGGCCTTGAATTTTGAGGGGTGCAATGCTATAACACACTATCACTCACCTGAAATCAATGTGAGGAGTGCCATTTTTTTGAGCACCTAGCAGAAGATCTGGAGCTCATATAAATCAACTTAAATTTAATAAAGCAGCACACCTATTACACTCCTTAATTTTCTGAGGAGTGTGATTTGCAACACACCTGGAGAATGTAAAACTCAAGGCCTGTAATGTTTGCAAAATATTTAACCATAACTTTGAGAAAAACCTGGAGCTCAGCTACAAACATTATTTCACATCACATTAAAAACTGTAGTCAGTATCAAAGAATGTGTAAATGACAAGAGCTAGTACAGAAAGGAAAAATGTTAGTCGCTGCATATGTCTACTCTTCATGTAACAGGCAGGGTGGTGAAAACCAGGATATAAATTGTCATTTGTTGCATATCAATTGCAAGAGACAATGGTGTTTAGCCTTGTTGCCCTATCAATAAAAAAAAATTTGGCCTTTAATCTGGGGGCTGTGGAGCCCCCAGATATTCTACAGTCTCAAACAAAGTTAAAAAATGGTTGTGCACTACTCATTTAGAATTCAAGGTCTGCTTGAACCAGCACCCACCTATACACATATTAATGAGCTATCACCTGAATGCATGATGGTCAAGTGGAAACCCATACTCATAATCAAGGATCCATACCCTTACTCATGAAAAGAGACTCATGCAAGGACTCTTCTCATAAACTGATCTCTCTCATACTTATAAATAGCTCAATAATTTGTGCCCACACAAATTGTCAGGATTAAAAAAGTACTGCCACCCTTACAATGCATCTTCCAAAATTTGAATTGACTTGAAAATTTTTTGCATCTTTCTTTTAAGAGCCATCCCCAATGTAAGGAGCAATTTTGGCTGTGGCCTATACATAAATTCCTGTTGGTGTAAAAACTTATACCTCAGACTACCAGACAAAAATATGATTCCTTTAACATGATAAGCAACTTTTTCAAAGATGGTTGTCGCCCACCATCACCCTTACTCCATAGACCTTTTCAACTCACATCTCCACAGCATACTTACGAATCATTGACAAGAGACACCTTTGCATGAGCCTTACTGCTTCCCTGACTTTTGTGAATAGCTGTAAAGCAAGGATCACAAACGCTGATATTACACTGCTGGCATCGACACTCTGATGCAGACTCCTTACAGGATACACAGGGTGGTCTCCCCCCTAAAAAGAAATACATGAAAAAAATTAAAAACAGGATAAAAACTTTGCAGAAATGTTTTGGTTTATGGTGGCCCTAGATTCTGCTTTGGCCAACTTAGCACACCTCCAGCAAAGGACAAATTTTATTTTAAATGCAAATACTGCCTCTTTCGTGCGGTTTTCCCCCTTTTAGCCAAACTTCAAGAAAATTCAGCCTCTAACTTACCACAATCTATCTCTTGTGTCAACATCTTGTTATTTGTGTTCACAAAATGGTGGTCATTCCTGACTTTATTGACACACACATTTCCTGATTTACTCATGAAGAGTGCCTCAAGAATGCAACTCAACTGTTCAAAGTAGAACTGGCTTAAAGAACACACTCGGCATTCAATGTCATATTGAACCTGCTTTGATTTTCTTATTACGAAGACAAAACCACACACATTTACACCAGTCTCCTGTAGGTCGGCTAATCCTCTTTCTCCTGGCTATGCAGCACAATTCAAGGATGAAGTCTTAACCCTTTACCATTGTGCTCCAATCGGGGCATATTTGCACACCTCGGGAGTGGGCGGAAAAGCAGACGTAGCACGCCCCGCATCAGCTTCTGTAGGTTATTGACCCCGTGACCTTAAACTATTGTCCCTCCCGCTGTTGTGGCCGAATTTTAGCTACTCGCAGTTTCGAGCCCCGCGTGAAACAGTAAAGATGGGTGACAGCCGGGCTCTCCGTATGGGTCCAAAAGGACCCAAACGATAAAGGGTTAAGGGCAGTTTCACAACAAGTTTGTTTATTCATTCCCTCTTCTTACAAAAACACTTGTCTATGAATTTTACAATGTTAAGACTTCTTGATTACAACACTACATACAGTACCTTTCAACTCCTTGGCTTCATACTTCAATTTTTCAGTTTTTTCTTTGGTCTTAAATTCCAGTTTATGGTCACTAGAAAAAAAAAAGTACGAAATTGAGCCTATCAGAATCCTGACCTCCTAGCTGCAAGCCAGATGGATGCTCTAATAACTTGATCAAGCAGGCAGTGCTTTTAAAAGAAGCATGAATTATTGAGTTTCTTGAAGATACCAATATTTTCTCTCCAGTCTTCAAAAGAATGTTGTGTGACTTTTCCATGTCTGTCCTCAAACAAACAATACACACATTTTCAATCATGACTTTTTTCTTATTATTTTCATTACAATTTTCTTGAATGACATTATTTAGGCTGTTACAAGCAGTCAACAACACATGCCTCTGTAGAAGAGCACACACCAGTACAATAAATTCAATAAAAGGTTAAACAATAACAGCAGATTGTGGCAGTATGCATACAGCAAGTACAGGACAATGCAATGTCAAGATTTAATGTAACTGATGTACAAGGGTGCAGCCCACGGACTTGTACAGCCACAGGCATGTACATTGTACAGTAACGCGTACTGTGTTTCCGTAGATTGTTGTCAATGTCTGGGAAAAAAAAGGTGCACCAAGATGGGCCCAGTGATGCTATAATTTGTAAGATTTGATGACAAGTCTGTAATATTTTAAACAAAAGTTGAACTTGAATGAGAAAAAAATATCATATTCCTGAAATACTTGTAGTTATTTTGACATTACCTTGCATAATATTGTTTCCAAAATATTTCAACTTTCTTGCAAAATCTGGGAATTGACTTGAGCAAGTTCAAACTTTCACACAAAATGATAGCAGACAGCCATCTTGGTGTGCTTTTTCTCACACGTACAGTAGCAACAATCTACCATGCAGTATGCTCTTTCCATGTACAGGGAGTCCGTGGTGCAGCCAGAGTTCCATTAATAGCATCAACCCCACAGAGTGGAATTACCCTGTTGCTAATGCACAGGTCCAGCATTGCTTAAAGTGTACCTCAAGTCAAAAAATTCAAAAATATATATTTAAGAGAATAAAAAACCAATTTTAACAGTCCAACTCTCATCTTCATCATCTTCATATGACATTCTTATGTCGAGATGCAAAATGTTGAAATTTAGTCACTTAAAACAAAAGAGTCTATTGAGAAATAATTTATGACTTTCTTGTTGTACTTGTCACACTACTTGCTTTGTTTCCCTTTAAAATTAAAAATGTTCTTTTATGACCTTGAACACTTCCTATTTGCTTTCATAGCATGTTGCACAGAGAGGACTTTTTACATTACCTCACAAGAGTGCAATCACAGCTCGGTGCAAGGTGGAGCAACTTTCAGAAATACAAAGATCCACAAAGATTGTAGTTTGAGTAATTAATACAACAATGACATCACAAATATTGCACAATGTAACATTTTAAATTGAGTGAATAAATTTCAACATTTTATGTCTTGCCTCAAGAATGTCCTTTGAAGATGCGACGTTACACCATTAGAATTCATATTTTATGCTGTTAAATAATACATATTTTTGAATTGTTTTTCTTAAGGTACACTTTAACCTTGCTCACTCATACATACTGTAGCTGTGTCAACAATATATTGATTTAAAGAGCAAAAAATTTAAAAAAAATAATGAAATTTTATTTGCAAATGGCTGCATAAAATCAGCACAACCTGGAGTGGAATGGAGTAGCCTAAGATAAATGCATCTACCCAATACCTCAGTTTATTCCTGAATAATGCATGGTCATCTGACCATGATGCACCAATAGACGTTGAGGACTTCTACGAAGTATGAATTAATTTTACTTACAATGGGTTTATCTGTTGCTTTACAGTCGCACAGGCAAGTCCAACCAGATATAAATTCACTGGCATGCATTGCAACTTTGTGTCGCCTTTTGGTATGATAGTAACACCCTGCAAAGAGTAATATGAAACAAACATTTATTCTATTGCACTAACTTTCATCATTGTTTAGATGAGGATGGGGGGAAACAAATTTGGGTGGTGACAAGAAGATGAATTTAGGAGCAGGGATCTGAATATTTCAAGGGATCAATATCTCAAACAGGTCATTGAGAGGTTCATCATGGAAATGGAATGCAAAGACAGGTGACTAGGGGCTTTGGCCACCCCCTACTTTTTCTGTCATAGACATTTTGGGCCGCTTTACATTGCTATTATATTGTTGGACATACTGGGCTGCTTTGGTGATTAGCATTCAGAAAAACAAAGCAATGCAAAGACTGCACATTGAGCAAAACAAGAATGAAACTACACAGAATTGCCCATCTAGCAATTTAAAAATTGAGTTTATAAACTTTAACATTAGATATCAGCTCAGAAGCATTCTGCAAAGAAGGAAGTTGTCAGACCATTTGGATTTACAGTACTTTTCTCACTTTGTAATATTTTATTTTAATTTTATACTTTTGGTACCTTTAAGCTTTTACTTATTCTTAAATGACTTTTACAACTATTGTTGACTCACTTTACATTTTGGACAAGTTATTTCATCTTTCTGTGACCTCATTAATTTCACAACACACTGCTTACAGATGGAATGCTTGCACAAGAGGATCCGTGGCTGTAATCCAGCTGTAACAGAAATATATATCACATTTAAATTTTTCAATATCCTTCACACACCTACAATACACTGTAGATGAGTACAGTAGATGATACACAAGGGCAGAAATGCTGTGGGAGTGCATCAAAAACACAAAGATCTATTCATGGGCAAAAGGGACAATAAGCCAACAGATTTAGTTAATGAGATGGGGGTTTTATGCCTCAACAGGGATAAGCTGAGACCAACAAAGATAAGATAAGCTTCATATGAACTTCATCATTTCAGATTTACAGTACTGAAGCAGAATGTGCATCCTTTTGTATTTTGAAAGTCCTACAGTAACTGCTCAATTATTTTTTTGTTGGCAACCCAGACCAAAACTGACAAAGCATTGGACCAATTAACTTAAAATCAAACTGACACGGATGGGTTTGATGGGTCACCAGACCAATGAAGCTCTCACCCCAAACATAAAGCAAAACAAAAGCAAAAGCAACTTTTCATAGAATAAACTGGGTCTAATACTTGGACAGATGATTTTACAGAAAAAGTCATGATATGTGTGCACAGGTCAACTTTCAAACAAAAAGTTAACGCCTCACCTTTAACTGAAGGCAATGTTTGAGATGAAATTATCCTCTGACGGATGATTTCCAACATAATCCTCAAAATATGGTTCTTTAAAAAAATAAAATCCAAAAGACTACCCCATATCGGCACAATGTTTGAGAAATGGTTTTCAAAGAGCTGCCGCCAATCCAGCAAAGCGGGCCAACGTACATGAATAGAGAACCTGGGCTAAATGGCAATAAGTACTCGATTGCTGGGGCCAAGCCCTTGACAGTCCCCATACACATGACACAGCAAGACAATCCCTGGGATAGACTTAATGCAAGTTCATTTTAGCAATTAAGAGATTGAATTGAATGGTCTACAGAGATTTGATATGTACAGTACAACTCACCAGAAGAGAATTATAGCCTAATTAACAATAGTGCAAAACTTTGGTTTGCTGATAAAAGTACTAATAGCATTAAAAGCTTAAGTTTGAAAATCTAATGCTAGGAGGCTAAAAGCTCAGAATGGCACCAGTTGTACTAGCCCATGGAATTGGGAAGGGGGTGGGTGGTGTAGGTGGGCTAAATTAACTAAGCCAAAGTGATATGTACTGTCGAATGCTAGGCACACTTTTGAAAGTAAAGCCCATTACTCAACCTCCCCCAGATCTAAAAATATAGCATATAAATTAAAATTTTTCAAGTTTGTGACTGGTCTGGCTAACCTCACTCTCAGTTAAAACAAATAGCCTATTGAAGAAGCAATATCTTTCACTGCTGGGCAAAAATTGAGTTTTCATTATTGGACATCCTTAAAGTACCTATTAAGGAAAGTGGGTTTTATGAACTATATCCTGGCATATACTATATACGATGGTTCTGTTCCTAGCAACTACCGGCCTGCATATCTCTCATTTGTATTTGTTGTGAACTGTTAGAGCATATTATAAGTTCCAACTTAATGGACCTCTTTGAGCCAAATAACATCCTCTCAAATAAGCAACATGCCTTTAGGCATGGTTGTGATACCCAGCTAGTGTCAGTTATTGAAGACTGGGCTTCATCCCTAGACATGAAGAAGCAGATTGATGTCTTCATTCTAGACTTCAAAAAGGCCTTCAACACGGTGCCTCATGAGCTCCTCAAAACCAAACTTTATAGTCTAGGTGTTTCCAAACAAGTTCTCAGGTGGGTTGATGTTTCTCTTTCGGACGGTAAGCAGGGTGTTGTGGTTAATGGTACTCGATCCCCTCTAGATAATGTTGTGTCTGGTGTTCCTCAGGGGTCCTTTCTAGGACCTACTGTATTCTTTTTCTTGCCTATATAAATGATATTGTTAATGCCACCACTTCTAATGTTAGGCTTTTTGCCGATGACTGTGTCTGTTACTGGGTAGTCAAAAATACTAATGATTGTCGTTTGCTTCAGGATGACATTAACAATCTTGTCTTTGGGTTAAAGCCTGGGGCATGCATTTTCAGCCCTCCAAATGTAACATCATTATTCTTACGAGGAAGAGCAGATCTGTTCTTTTCGATTATGCCTTGAATTGTGAAAAGTTAACTAAGGTAGTAGTACTTAGGGGTTTGTATCGCAAAGAATCTTAACTGGGATAAGCACATTCAGGCTGTTTGCAGTAAGGGCAACAGAATTCTTGGTATACTCCAAAGGAATCTGTCCTTCTGTTCTCATGATATTAAGTTAGCTGCTTACAAAAGTCTTCTCCGCCCTGTTTTAGAGTATGCTAGCAGTATGTGGTATCGACATCATATTCATTTAAAGGATAAGCTAGAAAGTGTTCAGAGGAGATCGGCTCCTTTTATCAGTGGCGGTTTTTCTCGGGAACCAGGGTCAACATCAATCCTGAAGGACCTTCACCTCCCTACCCTAATCGAGAGTTGCAGGCAAAATAATAGGGCTTAGGGGGCCACTTCCTATGCGTGGCCAGGGAATGTCCGATTGTGCGGACATGTCACCATTTCCAAAAGAAGAAGAAAAAGTCATCAATGACTAAAACAGAGTGTCAATTTTGTGGAACTGGGCCAGCTTGTTTTCATTAATTGGAAGTACAGGGTTGCTTTCAAAGATTATGTGTAAATATAAACAATTTTGTATATGATATAGGCAAGACCAGGGTTCCGTCGATTTACCCGGGTGCATGCATGCACAGGTGCACGATGTGTGGAAACAAAAACGAACATCAAAGGCTGGTGGAACATGCCACGTAAGAAAAGAGGAAAAGTCTGCACATTTGTTTTTCACCTGCAGGTGATAATCTGTACTGCAATAGCAACATGTAGCTGTAGCAGAACTATTTGTTTGGTGCATATAGGCCTATGTAGAAATTTTGCTGTGCATGTAAATTTTTGAACTCACGATAGACCGACATGCACCAGTGCATGTAGAAAAAAATTATGGGGCCTAAATTGAACCCTGAGCGAGTCTTATGAATAACCAAAAGTGGTCAGGCTCCAGGCGCGTCGAATATTGGGCATTTTAAGAAATTTTTACCCTAGGTTGAAAACCCCCTAGGCCTAATCAACCCTTGCATCTGGATGTAAAAACTGGCAGGGACTATCGGTTGGCAATGACTGTTTATTAGCAGTGCACTAACGTTAACCTCAAAATTAAAGGCACTAGGCCTAGGCTACAGTTTGGTCTTATCCTGGTCAAAACAAACTCAACAATCAGACATATCGGACCTACTCTGCTACAGTAATTTTGTTTCATGCTACCTAGGCTTATTTATGCTTCGATTCACCACCTACTGTACAGGCTACAGTGATGTTAGTACGACTACAGTAACGTTATATTCGGGGGATGCATAGCCCTTGAACAGGGCTGTGTGTTACTTTACATGGCCTAAGCTCATTACACTCCACATCACACCCCTTGCCCCGCTAACACAAAAAACCCCATCATTAGGGTCGTCATCTCTCACGTTCACAAATTCCTATGTTTTCTCACCAAACTTTACACAGATGACCTCTGGCACCGCATCCACCTTTCTGCATATATCTGTTCACCCAGATTCGATGTTATAATGGTGTATTTTGCCTCGAAAAATTGAACGTAACACTACCTCAATGCGCCATGTTTGCAAGCTTTTGAACGACTAAGTAGTCGTCTTCGGTCCTATACTACCACGCAATGACATGCCTGGCAATGCCTTGTGTACCTGGGCATGCGCTGACAAGCTGATGTTAATTTAGTTAACGCTGATATTAATTTCATTAAATGCTGTCATTAATCATGTTATCATTACTGATTAGGAAGTAAAATACAACGGACCATTGTGCCAATTTTTCACTTATTTTCCAAGTTCGCAAAATATTGCTTTTCATTACGTATGTTAGAATGGATCCCTGAGTCTTCCACTAGTTCCGCGAAATGCCATGCGCTGTCGTACAACTGAGTTCCACACGCTGCCATACAAATTGTACGGCAGCACATGGAACTTGAGGCAGGGCGTGCCAGCGGGTGTCAGCGCGCGGAATAGTAGGACCCGTCGTCTTCGTGATATCCACTTTGGGGTCAAAGGTCATACCAGGGGTTTTCACTTATTCAAAAAGTTTTCACACTTGGAGAAATTTTAACGTTTCAAAAATTTCAAAAACATTTAGAAGTTTCAAATATGAATAAACAACAATTTTGCATATGAAATTTGCATTCATTAGGTGGAATGATTGTTAAAGTTATCGATTTGGTGAAATGGTTACAACATTCTAGGAATGATTTTTGACTATTTGCAAGTTCATGTAGGCCTAGAAACACGTATTGTACGAGGGTTCATTCAAACGAAGGAGTTTCTAACCAGAATCGAAGTGTCAATTTGCTGCATTTTGACCTCAGATTGTCCATGAAAGCCGATTTATTGGTAACTTTTCGGTTGAAAGTCACTTGCACATCATTTTGTGGTCATATAAGTTCGATGTGTGTAATATTTACCAGTTTCGAACGTATTTTGTTCCAAAAGTCTAATGCCGGGATTTTTTGTGTTAGCGGGGCAAGGGCTGTGATGTGGAGTGTAATGAGCTTAGGGCATGTAACGTAACACACAGCCCTGTTCAAGGGCTAGGGGATGCACATGTGTCTCACACACACTGTCTGAACAGCGTGCGAATTCAATAATGTATCACTTCAGCCTTCACTCACGTACATCTTCATTCACAGTCACACCTTTAGCCTAACGAGACCTGACGACTAACGTTATGTCGCCTAACGTTAGGCAATGACCTAAAAACTCATCCAAAGGCAGAGACTTAAATCATAGTCACCTTGGGAAAAGCTGTAATTCCGCAAACAATTAAGGCACTTCGGTGACAAAGGTGTTGCCATTTTGCCCAGAAGTCTCGGGCGATCTCAAAAATGTTCCCGGTGCAACACGGCGCATACGATGGTTTTGTTTCGACAGGGTCCTAGAAAAGATGGTGTTGTGGGGATGTACGTAATACGTCGAAATTAATCTGAAAACAAGCAAGTTGTTACGTCACAGTTCTAGCTAATGGTTCCTGTTTCAACTCAAAAGTTGCTATCAAAGGAATTGGGACTTTGTAAATGTGACGTAGCTGTGCAATAGCGTTTTGTTGACATACTAATTCTTTTAACACATGACGTCAAAGTTCCCAATACCATTCCTTCTTCATGTATGCACCTTCGATCGAGGTTAGTTCAGCAAGTTCACTGCGGGACTGAGGCTATATATAGGGATCGGAGGCCCAGCACAAATATATAGGCGGAGGTCTAAATCGTTTAAAACTCATTTGTTTTATTTGCTTCGGTCATGCCATCATGGCAGTAGCGTATCTGCCGGGAGGGGGGAAGCGGGGAAAAAGATCTCCCAGACAAGGGAGGTGTGCATAATTAGACCTCGAGTCCCTGCCCAGACTAGTGATCGACCGGGAAATCAGCTAAATCCACCGGGTTTCCAATTAAGGAAAGACGAGGAGAGGAAGGGAAAAGAATAAAGTGAAAGGCAAAGATTATTAGGGGTGTACCGGAAATCTGGTCCGGCCGGAGAGTCCGACCGGATATATTGGAACATTATCCGGTTCCAGTTCCGGTTCCGTACCCCCGTACGTTCCTGCCGGACTTTTTTGTAAATCCAGGCGGAACCGGATTTAGTAAATCACAGTCTAGGAAAAAAGCCCCAAGAACAGTAGCCTATAATTTTAACTTAGTGGTGTGTATATACATGATGAGGGTAATTTATTTATACTAGTTAGTAAGGCTGTCACAAAGTGCCATGCATGGTGGGGAGCTCAAATTGGGATTCCCTCACATGTGGAGCTGGTACACTATATGTTGGGGGACCTGCAATGAGTAGCGCCAGAGGTTATGGACATTATCCAAAGCTTAAAAGGGTATGCCACGACGAAAAACTCTCCCAGTCCATCCATATTTAATTTTAGCAAGACCCCTCCATATTTTCATGCCTTACTAAAGACATATCTGTGTTGTTAAGCAAAAATTTTAAGCTAAAGACAGTACCAAATGAAGCAGGGAAAATCAGGAACTAAGTTATAGGCCATCTTGGACCGCTATGATTCTTTTTGCAGTTCACAAGCCTGGCTATGTCCCTCTCAATCAACTTATGCCAAGTTATTTCTAACATTGTTTCACTTCACTTCAGACAATGATTGTGTTTCAGTATTAGTACAGTGGCGTCACCAAATCTTGTGCCCCCACCCTGCCGTGGCGGTGCTGCCATATGGTCGGGCGGTCGCCCCCCTCAGACGGACCACAATCGTCTGTCGGTGCCCTTTTTAGGTTTTGTACAATTATTGGCAAAAGTCATAATTTAATAGCGTTGTTTTAATTAAAAGGCCCAGGCAACAAAAATACTCAACAGCTACCAGTAATTGTACTATCTGCACTTCATTCTGAGCGAAGGATCATCTTCTGTTATATAGGGATCTTCATGCTTTATACGCACTGATGAATGTTGTCTCTGTGCTAAGTTAATTGCTTCCACACCAAGCGTGATTATAAGCTTACAAAATACACAGGCTGACATTAAATTCACCCTAGCCCGGCCAATGAAAGATGTTGCAAAGGGCGCAACAGTAATTGTAGCGCAAATAGTCCTCTTGTTGTCGGGGATTATTGTCAACTTAGACAATAAAAAAGAGTTAACAAAGATACCAAAATAACTTCCACAACACATTGGCGGCGGAAGATGTTTTTTATTGGGGGGGGCACAAGTTTTCGGCAGCCGACATAATGGTGACGCCGTAAGGCGTCCGGTTTTGCGCGAAGCACAAAACTCCATCGCCTTGGGGTCCAGGGGCCGCTTAAGTGCCCCTGGTGGGGTTTAGGGGCAGAACCCTGGTAGGGGTCCAGGGCAGTGGCATATTTAGGATTTTTTATGGGGCTTATGGGGGGCTGGATACTTTTGTAGGGGGTGGCTGGAGTTTACTATCTAAGCGTAGAGCCACCATATAGTTGGCGCGGGGCGTACAAAGAAAGTTTTGGATTTTAAAACCTCCCAAGGCCCAGATGGCTGGAAACGGCATTTGCCAGGTTTAATTGTCTTTAATTCTGTGAGAAAAATGTGTGATTTTTCTAAGATTAAAACACACTTTTGAGATACTGATTAGCTCAGCTCATTACCCCACTGGACTATGTATCCTAGCATTGCAAATCCGGAATCCTGCTGAATTTGGCAAGCAGCTGTTCCAGTGCACGCCTGAGTAAGGTATTTCCACAGGCGTAGGGGAGCATTCCAGTTTGGGGAGAAGATGTTTGCCCGAAAAAAGTCATTCTGCCCGTAAGACAGTCAAAACGGAGCGCCACCACTGGTTGGCGCGGAGCGTCCAGAAAATTTGAAAATTCGTACCTCTCAGACAGTCGAAAATGACATTTCCCAGGCTTGTAAAGGGGATCCAAGCAGTCGCCTTTTTTGAGTTTCAATTGCAGATAAACGTACGTTTGTTCCAAACTAAAATTCAGCCAGAAAGACTAAGCGGAGCGCCACCATTGGTTGGCGCGAAGTGTACAAAATATTTTAAATATCCGACCCCTCAGACAGTTGAAAATGGCATTTCCCGGACTTATGTGAGGATCAAAGCAGTCGCTATTTTGAGTTTCCTTTTGTAAAAAATGTTCACTTGAAACTTAAATTCTGCTATGAAGCGGTCTAAGTGGAGCACCACTATAAGTTGGGGCGAAACGTACAGGAAATTTTGAAAAATCTGACCCTTGAAACAGTCAAAGTCGTAGAAGTCGCTAATTCGATGTTCTGTTTGCACGAAAAATGTTCACTTGAAACTAAAATTGTGCTAGGAAGACTATCTGCGCGGAGCTTCACCACTGGTTGGCGCGAAGCGAACAGAAAATTTTGAAAAATCAGACCCCTGAGACAGTCGAAAATGACATTTCCCAAGCTTATAGGGGATCTAAGCAGTCGCTATTTGATCAGAAAATTACCAGATAAAATGTATCACTACCAATCGATGAAATGGTCCCACATTTTTTTCGGGGGAAACTACAAAACGGAATTGAAAACATTCTAATGAATTTTACTCTATTGCGACTCTTTGCTAAATTCAATATATATTGAAAAATTGTGTGCCCGAACTTCCGACTATATATGATTTTGCTTTTGAAAGAAGAAGGACTATGGGGATCTTAGCAGTCGCTAATTTGATCAGACGAATCAGATAAAATGTACCACTACCATTGGATGAAATAAAGTGGATGATTTTTCTTCTATTAGTAACGTTAACACTTATTGACACATTTGTCACGTTACAAGGTGTGTTGAATTGAATTTTCAAGCAGACCAACGGGAAGACATTCTCACCCTGCATCATTAAAGTATCGAAAAACAAATTACCGTACCCAATTTTCATACCCATTGCCCGTATTTGGCTCTAGAGCAGGATAGAAGGCAAACTTTTGTGCACCTGAACACCCTCCTGTCTATCCGTTGTGTTAATTTGGTAATTGAAAACGTCCCAACGTTTTTTTAACCTTTGCAAGCAGGGGCGGATCTAGGATTTTCCGTTATGGGGGGGGGGGGCGCTGACGGTCGATCATCTGCCCGAACGAGTATCTAAGCGGAGCGCCACCATCAGTTGGCGCGGTAAAATCGCGACTCCTCAGATAGCCGGAAATTGCATTTCCCAGGCTTGTAAGTAGAACCTAAGCAGTGGTGACTTTGAGTTTTTGTGTGCCAAAAAATATTCCCCTCAATTAAAAGTGAGAAAATTGCAAAAACTTGCTTCATGAACTAAACCAAAATTTAGTAGATCTTGATTTAAGCTAATATCACTCTTTAAACACTTTTGATAAAATATCTTTCCAAAAATATTTCGTAATGTTATGGGTCCGGAAAAAGTGGTCTAAAGATAAGGGGATCCTCAAACAAGGTAAAGGGAGGAGAATCTTTCCTTTTAAATTTTGAATAAAAATTCGTTACAACCTATATTTCTATGAACGTAAAAAAACTGAAAGAATTGAATTTTGGGTTCTCGAACAGCTTCAAAGACGATGGTGAAAATATCTGACCAGTGGCGTAGCTAGGATTTTTTTCTTGGGGGCTTAGGGGGGGCTGGATACTTTTGTAGGGGGGCTGGAGTTTAGTATCTAAGCGCGGCGCCACTATCGGTTGGCGCGGAGCGTACAAAGAAAATTTTGAATTTCAACACCTCCAAGATGGCTAGAAATGGCATTTGCCAGGTTTAATTGTCTTTAATTCTGGTGAGGAAAATTTGTTATTTTTCTCAGATTCAAACACACTTTTGAGATACTGATTAGCTCAGTTCATTACTCCGCTGAACTATGTATCCTAGGATTGCAAATCCAGAATCCTGCTGTATGATGCAGGCAGTGTACTCCTCAGTAAGGTATTTCCATGGGCATAGGGGAGCGTTTCAGTTTAAGGGGAGAGTATATTTGCCCGAAAATTTAATTAGGACAGGCAAAGCTGAGCGCCACCACTGGTTGGCGCGGAGCATCCAGAAAATTCGATAATTCGTACCTCTCAGACAGTCGAAAATGACATTTCCCAGGCTTATAAAGGGGATCCAAGCAGTCTATATTTTAAGGTTTCAATTTCAGAAAACGTTCACTCCAAACTGAAATTTAGCCAAAAGAGACTACACGGAACGCCACCATTAAAGATGAAAATGGCATTTCCCGGGCTTATAGGGGGATCTGAGCAGTCGCTATTTTGAGTTTCCACTCGCAAAAAATGTTCACTTGAAACTTAAATTCTATTCTGCTTTGAAGCGGTCTAAACGTGGAGCACCACCACACATTGCCGGGGCGAAACGTACAGGTAATTTTTGAAAAATTTGACCCTTCAGACAGTCAAAAATGTTATCTCCTATGCTTATAGGGGGGTCTAAGCAGTCGCTATTTCGATGTTCCGTTTGCAAAAAATGTTCACCTGAAAGTAAAATTTTGCTAGGAAGACTTCCTACGGGGAGCTTCACCAATGGTTGGGACGGAGCGGACAGGAAATTTTGAAAAATCAGAACCCTGAGACAGTCGAAAATGACATTTCCCAGGCTTACAAGGGGATCTAAGCAGTCGCTATTTGATCCGAAAATTACCAGATAAAATTTATCACTACCAATCGATGAAATGGTCCTACATATTTTCGGGGGAAAAACTACAAAACGGAATGGAAAACATGGTAATGAATTTTACTCTTTTGGTATTGGGACTAAATTCAATATATATTGATAAAGTTGTGTGACTGCCCGAACTTATGACTGTATACATGATTTTACCTTTTGAAAAATGTAACATTACAAGGTGTGTTTTAATTTTCAAGCAGACTTATGGGAAGACATTCTCACTCTGCATCATTAAAGTATCGAAAAACAAATTACCCGATGTTCATTTCCTTTGCCCGTATTTGGCTGTAGAGAAGGATAGATGACAAACTCTTGGGCACTTGAACACCCTCCTGTCTGCCCATTGAATTAATTTGGCAATTGAAAACGTCCCAGCATTTTTTAACCTTTGCCCGAATATTTGACCATTTCGGGCATTTTTTGCAAGACAGCAGTATGAAGTGGGGATGATGAATACCTTTTCACATTCTGCCTAAATGTGTCGCAGATCTTTGTTATTTTCCATGAAATTTTTACTTTAAATATAGCGTTTCCTGTTTTTCGGCAAAGATTTGAAGCTATTAAAATAATCGGCCACACTGTAAAAAATGGTACAAAATCGCTGTAAGTTTACAGAACAAAAAATAAAGAGAAACATAACGATTACATAAAAGTTCTGGTAATAAGTTTTCAGAACTTTTCTGTAATCCCTATTTATCTAGCCTATTTATTTTTTGTATCTGTAAATCTATCGTAATTGTTTACAGTGCATTTAGGGTATTGTGTAACACAGGATTTAAAAGAAGGCTAAAGAATGATTGTTTATTTTAACTGTTTAAGCCACAGGCTTCCCAAACGTGTGTCTATTTTTTTATCTGTTTAATTTTTCGTTACAAGTTACCCCAATTATGAAACTTTTCCATTTTCGGGCAAATGCTTGAAAGAATTTGGATTTTCGACAATTTCGGGCATTGTATTGTGATTATCTGTGAAGTACGTAAAAGTCACGAAAAAGAGCTTTTTGCGCGGCGCGAAGGTGTAGCAATTTTTTTGAATCTTGACTTGGTTTTTCATGAAAATATTATGCGACTATATGGCGTTTATCTCCTTTTTAAGGCATATATTTTCAAGATTTCGGCCACATTTAGGAATATTCTGAAAAACCATCACATTTGAACAAAATTTAAGGGCTGTCCGATTTTTTTCCCAAATTCCTGCCTAAATTTTTCCCAAATTCCTGTCCGATTTTGTGGAAATTTGGGATAGTCTTCCCCTGCCCCGTCTCGTACACCACTGGGTTTGTCCACTCTACCCAAGATCTAAGTGAGGTCCTGTGAGGTAATAGTAGTAAGGTTGCAACCCTTGAGACTGCATTGACCCAACATGGGTTTGGTTGTTGCACTGGCCAATGACTGGCAGCAGTGACCGTGCAAAGTGTGAAATTCCTTCCAACAATATTTGACAATTGGATAGAAACAGGCCAGATGCTAGGAGCAAACTGATCCACACCAAGGTAGCCAATTTCAGCCACTCCAAAACTGCTAGAAAATTGTTTATCCAGAAACTCGACGAGTAAAAATTCAAGAGATTCCGAAGATATGAAACTTGTTACAGTCTACCCGAATTTATTCTGAAATTCAGAATGGGGCACAATTGCTCTGCCGCTGCGTGGATCTATCGCAAGTGCATCTATGTCACTGTAGTCGGGTAGCCTGGATTGAATATTATCATCGACCAGTATATGAATTTAATTTTTTCCCAGGTCGCCAGTGGGGGGGGGGGGGGCTGCTGGGGGGCTGGGCGATTCAGTGGGGACTCGAGCCCCCAAGCCCCCCTACGCCACAATATCCGACCAAGAATACGATGCACTGCTGTAAGTTCACATTTGAGAACGCAGTAGCTTTCAAAGTATTTTGCTTGGTGAACTTTACCACTTTATTGCCATGTGCATGATAGATAAACATTGTTAAACGCTTTGTGTTATCATTGATTTCATTAGGGGCATTGAGATTCAGTCTCCACTCCCTCGGGATAGCAGAATTTTTCCATAATATAATGTAAAAAGTAAAATACTAGTTAAATTTCATTTATGGCAGAAAACATTCTAATATGCACTCAGTCGACTCTCTCATTAAAAAATTAATTAATTTTTTCACTATTCTACATGTCCCGAAATTGACCAATTTGCCCGAATTCGTCGTAATTACCTAGAAAGGAATGGGATTGCAACTGATAACATAATTTACATTGACATACAGTTTGAACTTCCATTATCGACGGTGCGCTATAGCCTATGGACATTTTCACGGTTCTTTTGTTTTTCCATGACGAGTGTATGATAACATTAACGAGGATTTCCGTTGATTAAAAAACTCCACATCTGATGAACCCAAATAGCAAATGGATTGTAAGAAAAAGTTTAGTGTTCTACATAAAGCGTGGTGCGAAATAGGGTTGAGACCTTTGATATCACTCTATACTGACATTTTATCGCAAAACTTGAAACTGTGTGCCCTAAAGTGCCATTAGTTTGTTACAATTATAATTACATAGTTTGAAAATTATAAGATAATGGAACATCATGTAGAAACAAGTAGGCTAAATGATCTATTCAGTGAAAGTAAAAAAAAATCACCTTCAGAAAATTTTAGGGGGCGCGCGCCGGGTGCGCCCCCGCCTAAATCCACCACTGCATCCAAACAGTACCTTCAGTCCTTTACAATTTTCATTTTTAAGTCCCCTTCCCAGCCGAAATTGCCGCCCTTCCACGACGGAGGATGAGATAGGAAAAGGTACATGGAATGATATATAACATAGCTAAGAAGCAGTGATTGAAAATCGATTTCGAATATGCATTAAAATAGCATTATGAAACAAAACCTATGTTCAAGATCACCAATCCAGGAACTTCAGTCCTAGTAGGTTTTATTATTATTTTTTATTACTATTTTTAGGCCTCCACCCCAACGCCCAACACCCAACGCCCCTCCCCTCGACGGGGGATGGGGCGTTGGTGCCACCCCTGGCCTGGGAATGCCCTTTCCGGCCGTGTGAGGGGTGGCAATAATTCAAAATTTCCTGTACGCCGATGGTGGTGCTTCGCTTATATAGTCTTTCGGACAGGATAATATATTTCGTGCAGAAAAATCTGCCCCAAACTGAGATTCTCCCATACGCCTATGGCCTAACTTCACGTAGTTTTCTTATGAAAAACTCGACCCTCGGCCTGTCGATATTATGTGAAGCTTTTGCGAACGGGGAGGAGTAAGGGGAGTTTTCACCTGGTAAATATGGTCATTTGTCCTCTGACACGTGACCCTAGATACGCCACAGGGTCCATGTCCAAGAGGTTACTGAAACATTGGCATAATTTGCCCGCTTTAATCTAAAAAAAAATATTTTTGCGGGGACGACCCTCTTCGTTGACATCGTGTCCTTTCAAACATCTTTAGGGCCTTTAGTCGTTCGTTTTTACTTGCACTTGTTGCTTTTGTGGTTTTGTCTCTGAATATCAATTTAGCACCGGTTCCATTTTTATGTTTGGGTTATGTCTCCCTTCTTGGCTTCTTTTAGCTGTTAACTGTGCGATCTGTAAAGGCTCTCTTGCCTTTTGGAGTTTTTGATTGAAGACTGAAGAAAAACCCAAAACATGATGATGTTATATTTATTGCACTTAAAAGGAAATTTCGGTGTGAATAGGCATGAGAACACTTGGTGTATGTCCATGAAGATTTTTGATATCATCGAAGGGGTGGGAGGGCTTATGGATGAAGTTTTGGCGGCTGGAGTACCGTGACTGAGTTTACTCCCGCAGGGGCATCGATTTGATTTTCAAAGTGGGGGGGGGGGGACATTAATTTTGACCGAAAATTGTCCCTACTTTTACGATTTTTTAAGTGTGAACCCCACTGTACTAGGGACGTAATTTGAGGCCCGCCAAGCGCGATGGAACTTTTGTCCTTTATTCGAATATTTGAAAATATGAAGCTTGTATTGCAAAAAAGTTTGGATTCTGAGTTTCCTGTAAGAAAAGTTGAAAAGTTAGAGGATTAGTGAAGAATTTGTATATCTTGTTAGCAAATCTGAGATTGAGTGACCGCCAAAGATCGTCGTTGCTACATAATGTCATCCAACCCCTACGAAATGAGGCTCTGCGACGAAATCTTTTGAGTCAAGAGCCTATATTGGAGAACATTTGGAGTTTTATGAAAGAAAATTTATAAATTACTTGATGATCTGGTGTCAAATGATGTTTTTCGTTTCCGTCACCGTCAAAATTTTCATTTGGAATCTTTATTCAGACAGTTCAAATTCCCCAAAGTCCACCGGCTAGTTGGTGATTTTTCTACCTTGTTATTCATATTCTTAGTTCAATAGCTTTTATCAGAAGGTATTGATATATTTATGGAGAACATTGAAATGGTGTCTGAAGCTCCCGCGGGGCGTGCAAAATTTTTTGTAGGATTACTTTTTTTTAAAGTCTTCCCGAACCTCTGGCAAAGGGTCGTTCGACGAAACCAAACTAGAATTACAACACCTCGTTAGAGAACAAACCTAAATCAGATGTATGCCAGGTTAAAAGCCAACCTCACCATGCCTTTACATATAGCTTCAACGTCTTCAGTTTGGGGAAACTGAAAATCGATTGAGGCCATGGAAGCTCATTTGGCATTTTGTCTATGTCAGCTGGTCGGTGTCACACGGTTCTTCGTGGAGTATGTGGCAGCCGCATGCACGGCAAATGGCGCATGGTGCAAAACACGAGGTGCCCTGGGAAAGTTGTGCACGTGGCTAATCCACTCATACCAAACTACAATTTTTGTTGTAGTCTACAGAAATGCTCAATTGGCGCTTTGATTGACAGCAAGTTAAAAAAAAACTGCAGAGTATTATAGCTCATATAACTCAGCATGTACGTACATACTGAGCCTGAGTACTTTGATTACATCTCGGGGTTTTGTATACCATTACACATATCCTGAAGAAATAAGAGATTGTATAGTATCTGGATGTAGGTAGATTGGATCTGAGACGATGAGGCCTTTAGACTCACTACGTTAAATAATCTTACGCGATTCAGAAGGTATTAAAGGATTAAACAATATAACTGAAAACTTAAGTGCGTGGCGCGCATGAGCGCACGGAAATTTTGGTTATTTGGGAAACATTTTGATCGAAAACGATAAGACTGCCCCATATTGTTTAAACGACACACATCTTATCCCTTGCAAACAGGAGAGATGTACCCAGGGGTGGCGCCAGCGGGGGAGGGAGCAGTGTTTCCCCGTCGGGAAACACTGGCCCCCCGTCGGGGAAGGTCAGCGATTTCGTCGGGGAGGCCTAAAAATAAAAATAATTAATTAATTAATCAATTATTTTTTTAATTGATTAATTAATTAATTAAAATTAATTTTAACTAATCAATTACTTAATTATTTAATTAATTAAAAAACCTGAAAGGACTGAAGCTATTAGTTGGGTGATCTTGAACACATATTTTTGTTTTGCAATGCTGTTTCAAAGCATATTGGGAATCGAACTTCGATCACTTATTCTTAGCTCTGTTATACCTCATTCCATGTACCTTAATTGTCCTATCTAATCCCCCGTCGGGGAAGGGCGGAATTTTTTGCGGAAGGCCTAAAAATGAAGAACGTAAAGGACTGAAGTTACTGGATGGATGATTGTGAACTTTTTTTTTCTTTATGATTTTTTGTTTTTCGTTTGTAAACCTATTTTTGATGCATCGATTTTACGCTCAGTACACACTACAGCGATATCGGATAGGATTACTATCCGATTTCTGTCAGTTGTAGTTAAAATCTCCTCCACCCATTTTCGGGAAGAACCAAAAATTTGCCATCCTGTGTAAATATACGATCGGTATGAGAGGAATACGGAAGTCAAATATATACTACTTATTTCGTGACGTCACATTGCCAAATAGCTTTTGTCGAACTACGCGTATCCGATAAAAGTTGTCTGTGGATGGGGCGTCACGAAATAATTGGTATAAGTTACTTAGAATTTCGTAGTCTACACTGGTTGGCAAATTTTTGTTTCTTTCCGATCAAAGATGAAGGAGATATTAATTTACTCTCACAAAAATCGAAGCGAAATCCGATCCGATATCGTTGTAGTGTGACCTGGTTTTTAATCGGTTTTAATCACTTCTTACTAGTTTTGCTACCCCTCCTCCCATCTTTAATCCGTGCGCGCAAGGTCATGCCCCCGTTGGGGAAGACTTCCCTCCCCCTGTTGTTGAGAGAAAATCCAATTTCATGGGGGATCTTTCATATACAGGCACACGAGAAAAAAATGTGGGCCTGATAACTTCAGTCACCCCCGACGATCTTCTTGATTTTGCTTACTAGAAGACCATATTCTTCAAGAAAACTGACAATTCCAAATTTTCCTTACAAAAACGGACAAGTGGTTTTTCATGCGAAGACATTACCCATTGGTCTTTTTCTAAAGTCCTCCCGACCCTCTGGCAAAGGTCCGTCCGACATGCATTGCCCAATGGTCTGCCATCTGGCCTGTCCCGACAACCGAATTCTAGAAACGGTAACGAAAATCGGCCAGGCCATTTTGTGCTATACATAATGATAAATAGTGGCTTGAATATGTCTCCCCTTAAGTCTGTCTGAAAATTCATTTGAAGCCACCTTGTAACGTGACATTTTTTCAAATACGTTGGAAGTAAGATCATTTTGTCTGGAGTTCGGGCAGTCACGAAGAAAATGTCATCTTTTTAGTGGATATTGCAATTGAATATAACAAAGAATTCTGGTAGAGTAAAAAAAAAAACAGTATGTTTTTGCATAGTTTTCCCCCGAAAAGAAACAAGTCCATTACATCTAATTGTAGCAGTACCGTACCTTTTATCTGGTAGTTTTCTGATCACTCACCAAGTTGTTTTTTTTTCTATTAAAGTGAAATTTCTATTTCAAAGGAAAGCTTAAAATAAAGACTGCTCAAGCCTGGGAAATGCCATTTTCGGGTGTCTGCGGTGTTAGTCTTTTTTAACAATTTTCTTTACGTTCCGCGCCAACTGATGGTTGGCGCTCCGCTTAGATAGTGTTTTGGTCGAAAAAATTACTTTACAGAACAATGCTTGATTGCATATTATTCTTCGTTTTGGGGCAGTATTAGAAAGTGAAAATTTTATTGCGAAAGAAAGCTCAAAATAATGCCTATATCGGTACTTTGTTTCTAGTTACCAGCACGGTCGCGGAAATGCCTTTTCCTGCTTTCTGGAGGTTCTTAATTTTTCAAAAATATCTGTGAGCTCCACTTGTAGTTTTTCGGGCAATATTATATTTTTCGGACAATATTATATTTTTCGGACAAAAGAAAAACAAAACAATTCTCTCCCCTCTCAAACTGAAACACTCCCGTCGGCCTATGTCAGAACTTCAAATATATGGGAAGCCAAACATTTTCCACGGAACATTTACCAATATGGTCCGAGGGCATTAATCTGTCTGATGATATTCAGTTACCCCAACAAAGCTGTACAAAACTACAGATTACTCCCTACTTGATTTTTCTTATAAGCAGGTCAAATTCTTCCATAAAAACACCAAAATCTGTCATAATATAAGTTTCGAATTGTTAAAAGTGGCAAAATTTTCCAATTTTGATGGACACTCAGTACAATAAATAACCAGACAACTCTGTTAATCACTCCGACATTCTACCTAATTTTGCTCTTGAAAGGCATAACACTTAATGAGGAACCCAAATTTTTTAATATAACCTTACCGTAAAACCAAATTTTCTTATATTAAATTCCAAAATTTCTGCAACAAAATATGCTCTTAATTTTCAAATCTTAGTTCAAAAAAGGATAAAAAAACTTTTCGGGCAAACTTTAAGTCTCGTCTTGAGACCTTAGTACGTAGGACAAGAACGATTAAATGCATAACCCCAACAGAATTTCAGCTGTCGCGTGTAAAACGTTTTTGAATTTGTTCATATCAAGGATAGATTCTTCAATAAATACCCCAAATTTTTAATTGTCATTAGAAAAGCCAAGTTTCTTTCAAAAAATAAACTTCAGATTTTTAATTGTTTGTTTAAAAAAGGTCAAACTTTCGGCGCGCTGCGCGCGCCTCAAATTCTGTCAAGTTACGTCCCACCGGGACTAACACACCGCCTTCATGTCGGGGCCTTGAACTGCTGGCCCCCCTGTCGGGGAGCTTGGTCCTCCTGTCGGGCAAATCCTGGCGCCACCCCTGGATGTACCTTCCATTTCGGATAAAAAAAAAAACTCGGCTCAAAGTCTTTCGTGCAAGGTTATTTGCCAAAATGCTGCATATATGCTACCATAGGCGCGCTATAATTTATTTCCCACCAAACGTTGCACATACTACTCACAGACTCTACCCCAAATATGTGTTTGCAAATTGCAAGGCGGATCGGCTACCCGGTCATCCTATTAAGTTTCCAATTTGATTTAACAACAACAACAACAACAACACCAGTGGCGTAGCTAGGATTTTTTTTCCAGGGGGGGGGGGGGGGAAAGGTATGAAATTTCCCCAAAATATTTCCCGGTCAATGTGTATGTATTTCATATAAAAAATGCAAATTTACAAGTATAACAACATTACCATATCATTATGTAATATTACCTGCATTTTTAATCTTAAAGTAAAACATAGAGCAATTGGAAATTACAGCTCTTAGTATATTATTTTGGTCAACAATATCTGGTTTATTTGTATGTACTAACGCAGTGGCGTACCCAGGGTTTCTCTGAGGGGGGGGGGGAGCAGTATGGTCAAGGGGAGGGGTCTTCGGAAATTTTTTGACGGTTTCCAGGAGTCTAGATGCAAAATAGTGCAAGATTTTCGGCTTTGACGGGAACAGTGTGAAAAGGCGAAATCGTGGTGGTTCATGAGGATAAAACTGAAACTTTTGTGTCTCTACATGCATTCTTATGCCATTTATGCTACCTTACGAAGTAAAACTTGTCATTAAATTTGCAAACTTTTAGGAGTCAAAATAAAAGAGCATTGATTGGCATAGGATTTGTGGTATTTCTTGGCCACAAAAACTTATTTTGTCATTAAGATTATCTAAGCGGAGCGCCACCATTAGTTGGCGCGGAGCGTAAAAAAAATTTCCAAAAATCAGACCCCTCAGATGGTCAAAAATAGTGTATTCATGCTTGTAAAGAGAATCTAAACATGTCGTCATTATTTTTATCGATGCCACCAGTGGGAAGCAGAGTCTACTTTTTAAAGTAAAAATTGGAATTTGACAGAATTTGCCTATTTGTAGGAATTAAAATATTGGCATCGCTGAGGGACGTACTTGCAGAGACAATCCTTCTCCTTTGAAAATTTTTGAAAAATTGGGTGTCCTTATATGCAATCTGGTGCCACATATGCTATCTTTTGAAGTAAAATCTGCTTTACTAAAGCTTAATCACTGATTTTTAAGAACGAAGAAAAATTGCATATGTGAGGGTGAATGGCCCCCTCCCCTTCGTACGCCACTAAAAGGAGGCTTAATAGTGGCTCGATCACACAGGATATCTTGTTAGAACAGCAGCCTGTTAAAGGAAGAAGGCTGCAAGGTACTCATGGACCCGTTTATTGTTACACCCCAAATCAGCAGAAAGCTTTTTTCCCGAACTAGCCTGTAAGCCTCCAAGGATTAGGCTAAGTAACAAAATCTAAGTATGCCAATGGATCCCGTTCATTCTAATTTCTAGACTAACTTTAAGTTAATCGTTGGCCATGGATTGTTTCAGCCCCATTCATCGTTACGTACACAAAGTAAAACCGGTATAGCTACTACTAGCCTGCGGGACAATATAATAAACTCGGGGGGGGGGGCGACTATGTTAGTGACTTGTCAGTTTTCACATCCTTTTACTGAATTCCCAAAGTGTACAACGCAGAGGCTGTGTGCAAGGGGAAAAGTTCGGGTTTACAGCCTTTCAGTGTTAGTTGTACTGTATCAGCTGTTGTTGAATTTCTGAATAACAGCTTCATGTGCACTGAAATGCACGCATCATAAAAACCGCGCGTGTACAAGAGAGCATTCAATCTGCTACGCGGCGAGGACATTTCTGTGGAACGCGAGTAGGGCCGGTTCTTGCGACACTGACGAAATCTCAAATCTGGGTTAATTTGTTGCATGAAAATACGAATTATGTATGAGAAATGTCTCAGAATTTTTTATTGTAACAAAAATTTTGAGAAACTTTTGTTAGAGTAAGAAAATTCATCAATTTCCCCAATTTCATCAAATTTCCCCAATTTTTTTCAGGGGGAAACTTCCCCCCTCCCCCCCCCCCCCCAGTAGCTGCGCCATTGACCAACACCAACAGGAAGCGAGGGTTCTCATGCCGTGTATTCTTTATTCTACAGTCCCTCAAATCACACCCACCAGACTATGAACTCGGACAATCAACCTATTGTCGGTTCGATGAAAAATGTTAAGATACATTTCAAGATGCTATATTAATTATTAATACACTCAATCATCAATGAGACTAAAGCGCGTGCAAAAATTGTGACAACTTGAAAAGGTCCGACAAAGAATGTTTCCGCATTTTTTAAACGACACACACCCATCCCTTGCAGACAGGAGTCTGGGGCTCTTTGGTGGTAGATGCGATAATAAAAATGTCTAAAGCACGGGATCAGCTTGGAAAATTATACATACTAAGACGACATTTGTAGGTTTGAACAGTCGGAAAAACTCGTGTCAGACCGAGAATCAGAAAATTCCAACTGGCACTTCCAATTAGTACCGTCGTTCTGAGATTTTTTGTAGGGAAGGGACGTGAGACACCCATACTTTCCCAAAAGCCAGGTCTGCCTCCCCGTAGGCCATGCAGCAACTGAAAACATTCCAGAACTTTTATGGAATTTGCACCCAAATATTTTTATTTCCGGTTCATTGTACCATCATTGCCAAGACTATATAAAGTACGTAAGGGCTTAGGAAAACGTGTTTTTCCTCAAGCTGCCCAAATTTCTGGCAAATATTTGTATTTTTCAACTTTTTCATGAAAATTCCTTACTATATGTCTTCTTTTATCGGTGTAAAATATGTTACTACTGTAACTATTTTCCCTGCCAGGTCTCCATTTGCAAGTTAAAATAGGGAGTCGTTGAACCAAATCGACGCCTTCTCTCTTAATTTAGATCCTTGGTTAATTGCTTAATAATGGATATTCAAAAGTGTTTTTTCTTTGTGCAGGAGAACGACACCGTCACTGAGCTGGACTACTCGATCGAGAAGGGGAAAATCAAAATCAGGCTTTGTGTCAAGTTTCTCGTTGGACCAGGGAAGTTCCTGGAGTAAATGAAACATTTAATTTATATTCAATTGCCTGTTCTGTATGCAACTTCATTAACTTAGGAGGATCAATGTAAGGTCCCATCTTTTACGACAACCTAACTCGGAAGAAATGACGACGATAGTGATGTGCTTTTGATCTGGGAAGAAGAGCGGCGCAAGATTCACACTGTTAAAAAACATGCCTGTAAAATTACAGTAAAAAACAAAGAAATACATAAAAACCCCTGCTGCATTTGTAGCCGGAATTCAAATGTATTTCTTTGTTTTTGTTACTCAATTTTACAGGCACTTTTAACAGTTCAGGAATTATCACAAAGGGTGCTTTAACCTAAATTCAACTTAATTTCGAGAAATTATCTGAGTAGAGGGTCGCTATCAATCGGCGCGTAGCGTACAAAAAATTTTGGCCAAAGTAACCACCCTCTCCAGATTGCAGGAAACAGCACTTTCCAAGTTACACTAAGTTTCTAATAAAATAATTTCGTTTAAAGAATTTAATGTTCAATATTCATGTTCTGATTTATCTTACTGAATTCCGAACATTTACAGAAATTTATGTTATTTTGTTCAAATGCATAATACTCTCACCCGAAACACTTCTAATTCCTCTAACTTACCCAGCCTCCAATAACTGTCTAAAACTCATCCTCATCCAGACACAATCCCAGTTTATCTTTTGCTTCAGGGCATACCCTGCTGGGTACACAATGGCAAATGTGTAATCAAAACACTGTCAGCTCTGTGTAAAGGCTAATATGAATTACTAAGAGGTAGTTTTTCAATTTCATGTCAATCAAAAAGCTGTGCCAAATTAGAATTTCTTCGGACGACTAGTAAAATGGAAGTTTGGGGAAAGGAATGACTGCCACTCCTTTCTTACGCGATATGTAACCGAAGAATATCTACAACCGCACTTCCCTCCTGTATGGAACTTCTTCAATATAGTTAACCAGACTTACGTCGTTTTACAGATCTAATGGAAATATTCTAAGCACAAATTTAATTTTCGTATTGAATTAGGAATAAAATCTACACAAACTGTTATCTCTTCCGTTCAAATCTGATATGTACTTCTCCGGATATCAGACAATGAAGTTACTAGATTTGCAGTTCTAAGTCCGTAAACTTGAAGACCTTTGCTTTCATTTTTTTTCCTGAACAATCCCATGAATGTTATCAGATTAGACGAGTTTTAACGACACATGCACCAACACGAACGCGTTATATAGTGTCAGTCAACTCGTTTATTTTCCAGTATGGTTCAAGCTCAAAGCATATTCTACGAACCCCACTCCAGCCCATATGCAGTGGCCAGTCAAGGAGGGGCTTGCTCGGTTTTGTGGGGCCGCCGACTGTGAGTAAAAACGGCCTTTTGTGTGCATGAGACAGTCGGGAACTCGCTCTCTTAAATCGTGAGATTTAAATTATTGGAGTTTAAATCTAAAAGAGTGGAAATAATTAGTGACCAATCGGACGTTCGATTGGTCACTAATTCCATTCTTTCTTATTTATTTTAACTCTATAAGACTATAATTTTAAATCTATTGATTTAAGAGATCGCCACACACTACCCCTCACCCTACCTGGATGCAGTTTAACGTCATACACAGGACCGCCATGTTATCAGAATGCAATTGCGTGAGTGGCGTGGAAACTTAACATTTTTTGCATTTCCCAAGGGGAGGTCTGATTCCTATTAGCTTAGAGCCTTGAGATCAACACAACACTACTGAAACAGCAACTTAAAGAAGCGAAGCACTCCTGGTCAGTGTGAGGAGGTAAATTACATAAATAACTTCTGCTGCCCTCAAACTCCCTTTGGAACTCAAATCTGGTCATTTCATTTGGTAATATTTCGAGAAGTCTATTGTGACAATCTTTACTCGAAAAGGTTGAGGGGAAGGGGTTAAAACATTCCACAAAAAATTATAAAAGTTTTAAAGGCCTAATCCTCTCACCCTCAAACTCTCATAACTTATTCTTACTTAAGCTCATCCTACGACTTCCGATATTATTCATCCCCATTCTAGCACAATCTTAGTTAATTGTTTCATTGAGTATACAAGACCCTCGTGTGTAATCAAAATAGTCTCAGTTCAATATATGTTGCGTTATATAAGCGTCGGTAGTTTGCATCTGTTGAACTAGCTCTTAATCAAAGAGCTGTGCCGATTGAGTGTTTCTTTGGAATAATATACAAAAATTTTAGTTTGGGTGCCAGGATTAACCCTTTAAGTAAAAAAAAATGAATTTTCAAAATATGGGAGTCGTTTACCCCTTCCCCTCCCTCCAGGGTTGACGCCTTTGCTAAAAGTAAAAGTCCGATTTGAATGGAAGTTTCATCAGATTATCTTTGACAAAGGAACATTAATTTTTTTATGATTTTTTTTTTTTTATGAAAGTAACAAGTTATGGAAAAGAAACTTTTCGCGTTCAATGGTAGGGAAATATTACGTCATAGCTCTAGTCTCTACGCTCAGCTGACTGTATGACAACAGTAACATTGTCATAGCAACACTGAGTGTACCACACGCGCGAGCATTGTGTCCTGTTGCACTTGTACACAAAAAGTACAATGCATGAGTAAACTCAGAATACTGAATACCAGAGATACGGTGCACGACCGGTTGCATATGTGCATGCCGTACGCGTACAGTGTAAAAGTACAGTACACTCAATAGCCAAAGGTTGGACTTTGTATCACAGGAAATAATGGATCCGATAAATTAAAGACAAGATAACTGCAAGGAAAGGGAAACGTAAAGGAATACTCAATTCTTTACTTTATTTATTTGCTGAAGTATGAACTAGAGAGAAAAATGACTGACGCTTTGCAGGAATTTGTTGCTGAAGCAAAGAAAAACAAGTACTCGGCAATTCCCAAGCTGTCTGAAGATGGTATGTTGCATAGCCTAACGTACAGTACTATACTGAATCTGGCCATCAAGCCACCTTTCCTGGTATGATCACATTCGACACCAGGGGGTGTTTATTTTAATTGTTACAAAAGAACGACAAAAATAAATGATATAGCAAGCTGGTCGTGTAGACCTAGGCTAATTGAAAAAAGTCAGCTAGGTATGACTTCGTCCTACAAAGAACTTCTTGGGGTCAAACTTGACATCCCGTGTAGTGTGTAATGATGTGAACACGGGTTACTTGCACATCTTCACAGGGTTGTGATTCTCCGAAGTGGTAAGGGTGAGGCTGCTAATGGTTACTACAAATAGGCCTAGGCAGTATAGACACCCACCCTCATTCCACAATTTATTAAAGTACACAATTTGAATTTTTAATGTTCTTGGCATTGCTTGTCATATAGCCCTCTTTTCAACATTTTCAACCCTTTTGACTTTTTTATGTCTTTATTTTCTATTTTCTTAATTGTAAATTGTGATGTGTGCATTGCTGTCTGTTTTGTTTTATGATTATGCAAGCACCCAGTTTGTTTTCCTTGTGGGGTTAAACAAATTTGATTTGAATTTTTAATGTTCTTTGCATTGCTTGTCATTATATCTTTTCAACATTTTCAACCCTTTTGTCTTTTTTGTGTCCATTATTTCTATTTTCTTACTTTGTAAATTCTACTTTGTGCATTGCTGTCTGTTTTATATGTTTGTCAGTGCTGTTTTATATTTATGTTTTATCTTAATGCAAGCACTCAGTTACCTTTGGGGTTTTAACAAATTGGGTCTCATGTTATCAATACAAATAACCATACTGAATACTGTAAGTGTAAAAGCTAAACAATCAACAGTGCATGGGTCCTAACTCCTGTAACTGTTCACATAAGGCTGTACTGTAACCAGTGAATTCCCATCACTCATTCCATTCTACATACAGTATCAATGCATCTGGACTTAACTTTTGGCTAGGCCTTCCTTATGCTACGAAGATCAGCAGTTTATACCCTGGCCATTATTAGGATGATGTTAATGCTACTGTACTCAGTAGGCTTTGAACATTTGGTGCTGCCAGTCCCATATATCTTACATCATTTAGCCTAATGAATAATTTGGCAAAAGGTGTTATCAAGGTCAAGGGATTAAAAAATGTAAGGGATCTTTCTGTAATATGTATGCCATGGTCAGAAAAAATGATCTCAAAGTTATGAGTGATTTAATTTTGCATTTACTGTAACAGTGGGCAAACCAAGAAGGAATATTGGGTTGATCATGTCGCAGAGTAAGAGAGAGAAACCTCAAGATCTGGGGCAGCAGGTACCAAGATGAGGTTGAGTTAAAGAATTACCATGTAACATGATAAGTGTCTTTGCAGGGATTGATTTTCATGGTTGTCCAATTATCCAGGACAACAAAAATGCCATATGGACAACCAATAAATAAAAGGTTGGTTGCCCCATGGACAACCATTTTCTTCTTGGACTGAAAAAGTATATACTGCTGGTTGATAAACTCTTTCAACTTTTTTCATAATAGTTTCATAACCATATATCAGACTTGGAGTGTTTCTGTTTCTCAAACATCACATCTTTTTAGTCTTCAAGACCAATAATACATGAACACAATTAGCCTTCTGTTTTGTAATTGTATGTAAAATCTTTTGGACAACAAAATTTCCTTGTGGACAACTAACAGGCCTTGACTTTCAGAAAAATTTGTGGTTGTCCTTGGGCAATCATTTCACTAATTTAGTTGTCCACAAGTAAAATTTGGTTCCGAAACAAAACACTAATTGTGTTCATGTACTTATAGTCTTGAAGAATAAAATGATGTGATGTTTGAGAGACAGAAACACTTGAAGTCTGAAATATGGTACAGTATGATGCAAAAAGTCAAAAAAGAGTTGGTCAGTCAGCAGTATTTTCTTTCTGTCCTAGAGAAAAATAGTTGTCCATTGGACAACCAACCTTTAACTTTTGGTTGCCCATATGAAATTTTAGCTGTCCCGGACAATCGGACAACCACGAAAATCGAGCCCTGACTAAAATGAGTGAAATGGTTGCCCCAAGACAACTCTAAATTTTTTAAAAATTGACGCCTGGTCTTTGCCTTTCAAATTTTTAAATTATCTTGATTTGGTTTCCAAAATTTTCTGCCTGTTAAGGTATGTTTAATGTGCTGATGAAAAACTGTACAAAAGAGAAGAACATTGGGATAGAGTATGGTCTGCTTTATATGCTTGTCTCTTTTCATTCAATTCCAAACAGTGAAAATACTATGCTTCTGGACCTTAGATTTCATGGAATCATTCACATATTCTTCTTTCAGATATTGTCAGTGTATGGGACAATGTAGCAGGCTTTGTGGAGCGCCATATGGCTTTGCAGAAAGGGGTCAATATACCAGGCATTGGAACGTTCACGTTTAGTCAAAAGAAGCTGGATATAGGAAACAACAAATTCATGCTCATACAGAGGCCAGTGTTTGTACTGTCTGAAAAATTTGCCCAGACACATGCCTTAGAAAATCCTAAACACTTTACACCTGGTAAGTAGCATTTTTTGAAGAGGAAATACATTGCTTAAAAATTTAGATGCATTTGCTCAGATCTTTGAATTACATTATATCAACTTAGCAGTTCACTGTTGCACGGAATAAATTTTAAAGGCAGTCATTCGTCACCCCAACTACAGTTTCAGTATACATATATCAAAACTCTCAATTGGTACAGCTCTTTGATTGGCATCACATTCAAACAATGCATCATAGCTACAGGAAATTACACAGCATGGGCACTGAGAGTGTCTTGATTACACATTATGGACTTGTATGTCCACTGGGACAAGCCATGAAGCAATAAACTAGGATTGTGTCTGGATAAAGATGAGTTTTTTAGATAAATGTGGGAGGGGCTAGAAGTAAGTAGGTTGGGAGAATTGAAACTGTTTGGGATGATGAAAATATGCCTTTAATTATGTAAATCAGTCAGAAACCAATTTCTGAGAGGTAACCAGCAGAACAGTCAAAAAAGATGACATGGTGTTGCTTTAGGAAGCTGAGCACATTAATAATGGATGTTCCCTAACAATTTTGGGAGTCATGAGATGACATGAAAATTCACCCAGATTTAATGATAATGAAGACATTAAAGGGCAGGAGCAGTCATCCCAAATTGAAGAAGTGTAGTAGACTGCCCAGTTTCATGATTGGCTGTTGGGAGTCATGTGACAATGTTTTTTTCTCTTCGAAAGCGAAATTTATCAGAAATTACTGCTTGGTTTACCTTGAATATGCAATAGTAAAATAATAAAATGTAATGAAAGATACTTTGAAGAGAAATAAGTTGAAAATTGTGTTATTTAGCTTTTTCTTCAAAATAAGTTTGGGGGACTGCTCTTTACCTTTAACTTTCAGCTTTTTTTGGCCAAGATGTTTCTTGTCCATATAGTTACCACATACATGGGACAGGATTAAAATAAAACACTTTTTACTTACATGATTTACCATCTCTCATTTCAGGTCAAATACCAATCGTCCAACTCAACTTCTCTGCTCTATCCAGTGAGAGTCCTTTTGATCGTGACACTGTAGAGGGCTGCGTAAAAGAAGTTCTTCAAGCTTTCTCGAGGGCTGTGCAAGCTAGACGTAATGTAGAATTTGTCTTCAGCGGCATTGGGAAGCTGCTCATCAAGGATGGAAAAGTTAAAATGAAATTCTTCAAAGATTTTATCAACATGATGGATGGATCTGGACAACTATCAGAGGCTTTAAGAAATGTAATTTAATTTAATTGTCAAAACATGTAAATAAGCCTTTCAGTGGGTTCTCATACTAGCAATGTTGCTCATAAAGTCTGGGCGTATCACCCCTTGAAAAAAAATTAAATTACAACTCATATCAGGGTTTCTATCAAGGGAGGTAAAAGGGGATTTGTTCCCCTCCTCTTTGCAGGAGAAAGATGGTAAAATTCCCCTTTCTCATTCCTATAAAAATAAATATTAGTATCTTGGTTTTTTATTTTAGAAAAGGTGACCTTTTTAGTTCAAACTTACAGAAATAAACAGCCTTTTGTGCACCTTACAGGGGCTTGAAATAAGCTTTTGTCCCCCTGAACCTACCTACTTGAATTTGGACTTGACGTTTGGCAACAAGAAATCCCCCCATTTTGAGTTTTTGGCAAAATCTCTGCAATTCTCTGTTCACCTTTATTTTGCTTAAATTTATATTCCTGTTAATAATTTTAAGTACTGCATTCATAATCATAATATGACCTTCTTGATCTTTGGGAGTTAGGTTGGATTTTTGACTGTCGTGGTGTGTTCTTTCTTATGTTCAATGTATATATTTAAGAGTATTGAAAGTTTTGTACCATGTGGAATCATTTTGATTAATCTGTCAACTGTCTTTATCCTATCTCTATTCACAGAGGCCAGATACCACAGATTCTGTCATTTCAAGAGCATCCAGTGTTAGACCAGGAACAAGCAATACTCTCATTTTACCCAGGTAAGACTACCACAGTAGTCATTCCCCCCCTCTGCGAACAACTATTTTGCTTTAATTGTACGATGTTTATACAGTAATTACACTCGAAAGTTGATTTATTGTGTGCAGTGGCTGATATTTTTGATAATTTTTCCCTGATAAACCCTCCTATAGTAGCCCAGTTATTTAACCCTTGTACTGTAGGCATATCAACTTTCTTAGCAATGTTTTACAGCTACAGTATGTCAGCTGTGTTTATCAACTTTTTTTATTATGAAACTAACCCATGTTATGATCAACTTCTTTGGTTTTAAAGGCAGGTGCAGTATTCACAACCTCAGACAGATCCAATTCTCCCAACCTACTTACTTCTAGCCCCTTCCATAACAGTCTAAAATTTTATCCTTATGCAGACACAATCCTAATACATCAGAGAATAGTCTGGTGAGCACACAAGGCCCTTAACCCTTTACCGTTGCGCTCCGATCGGGGCATATTTGCGCGGATCGGGAGTGGGCGGAAAAGCGGACGTAGCCCGCCCCGCATCAGCTTCCGTAGGCCATTGACCCTGTGCTCTTAAACTATTGTCTCTCTCGCTGTTGTGGCCGAATTTTCGGGTAGCTACTCGCAGTTTCGAGCTCCGCGTGAAACAGTAAAGATGTGTGACAGCCGAGCTCTCAGCATGGGTCCAAAAGGACCCAAACAACGGTAGAGGGTTAAGTGTGATCAAATCCCTCTCAGTTTATGAAGTGTAATATGTGCTAGTTGGTTCCTTGCGTTAGCAAAAGGAACCTATGTAGTCAGCTTGGCGTGTGTGTGTGTGTATGTGTGTGTGTGTGTGTGTCTGTGACGCTATCTTGGGTACACTGTAACTCAACAAGGGAAAGTTGGATTAAATTGAAACGTGGTATATAGAAGTGCCATAGTTTGAAGGTGTGCCCTATCGTTTTTGGTGGAGGTCAAAGGTCACTTGGGGTCACCAGAGGTCAAAAACTAAAAACCTTCTCAACATGATATTTCAAGGCAGGAAACTTGGATAGATGTCATACTTGGTGTGATGTTATGTTATTGTGTAAGGATGAAATCTGATATGTTTGGTGAAGGTCAAGGGGTCATCTGGGGTCACCAGGGGTAAAAAGGACATTTCAAATCAATCTGTGTTTGGTTAAGGTCAAAGGTCATCAAGGTCACTTGAGGTCAACCACTGGAAATGTTATTTAGAAAATGTTGTAAGCTAGATAAAGATAGGTTCAATAGATTTTTTATGTCACCTGGTTTTGCATGCTTACACACCCAAACACCTTAGAAATTTGGCCTTTACATTCGTTCAGTAATGATTACTTCGGGCTGTACACAGATTTTGGATCATTCAAAGTTGTAAGAGGGCAGTAACTGAAATCTCTAGATTTCAATGAGCACAGGTCACACTGCATTAAACTGGTCTCTCTGCCAGTTGGAGCAATGCACTGATTATACAGTATGTCTCTTTAATACTGCTGTGCTCTGTGGGGTAACCTAATCCTCATTCTATTATCACACCCCATTAATCACTTGCTTTCTGCTTAACTGCTGAATAAACCCTGTTTTCTGTGTAGAGATAGCAAACAGGACAAATGGTAGATTGTTTTAAAGTAATAACAAGTTTTATTTGAGAGCAGGTAAAAATAACTTATGAGAGAAGTAGAAGGGGTATTTTTCTTTCTCTAACCACATTGTGTATTGTTTGTTGGTGATAATATCAAGTTTGATTACAAACATAAATACATATGGAAATGAGGAAATGTTTTTGAAGGATCACCAAGCATTATACAAGTTGAATGTAAGTTAGGCCACAAAAATTTAATCATGGATATCATGTAATATAAGTACTAAAATACCCCTTGTGAAGATGTTACAAACATTGAGTATGAGCTTTCGCTTCGCTCTGTTTCGAAGACTGGCTGTACACTAGTTCATATAATATCCAGCAAGGAACCACAGTGCCCATTGGGCTCTTGTTTCTTTGCATTTTTGAATTTGCTGTCAATCAAAGAGCTGTGGTAATTTAGAATTTCTGTAAACTACAGTTAAAATTGTACTTTTAGGAGACAAACTACCTTTAAATTTCTTAAATCTCAAATTGCTTTCTGCATTCAGAGGGTGTGCTCGTTTTATTCAGCAGTCACAGTATGATGTTATTATGGTGTATATTTCACTGAGATTTTATTATTGAGGCAACAAACTCAATTGGGAAATTTTTTATTGTTATCAGCTCCTTGTTTCTTAATTAAAGTATTGTTATATCTTTGTTTCAATAGGATAACACAAGGTGCTGGAAAAGACAGTTTAGCTCTTGAAAGTGAATACAAAGAAAGCAAAGAGTTAATGCCCTCTATCCAAGAGGAAGGTGACCCCTCTCATGAGCAAGAAGAAAAAGAAGAGGTAGAAAAAGATGAAGATGATGAACTGCAATTCCAAAATGAGGAAGAACAAATAGGTGGGATGGGTTTCTCAAATACATTGACCCTTCAACAGTAGTAAAAAGCATTATCCTCTGAAGGATGACACGATAATGTAGCTTTTCCAGATAGCAATTACAAAGGATTCTGGGATGCAGTGTTGAAACACATTTTTTTTGGCCACGGCAAAATGCCACTGACAAAAGTGACTCGTGCCAAAATGCTTCTGTCCCATAATCCTGCAAATGTAATTGCTATTTGGAAAAAAGGTCTATATGTACCTGAGAAATGCAGGCCTAGGCAAATGTGATAATGTAAAACATTCCCCTTAGTTAAAGGGAAAAAGAAGAAGAAAGAAAAGGACTGTGTTTGTCCAAAACTATTGATGACGTGTATGTCATGGTGTTTATACTAAAATCTCATTATTTCAGCAAAGGCCTGTAGGCTGTATTTCATGTAAGCCAACCTCAAACTGAAGTGAGTAAACACCTACTAATTCCATTCACTTCAGGTTTTTTTGCCTTTTTATCTAAATGCAGTTGTCTGTTCACCTCAGTTTGAGTTGAAACATGAAGTATCTCCCTATTTTAGCCTTGTGCAAGGGTTGGGTGTGGTAAAGTGGATTAGCCAGTTGGAGACTTCCAAACTTGTCTGGTATATACTTATTTTTTTACTTCTTTAGTGCTTGGTTAAGTTGCACTATTTGGACGTCAATTACTGCATGTTCCCCCATGAACAATTTTGCTGTTGTTACTTTACAAAGGTTTCTTTTCTTTACAAAGCAATTCTATGGTTCTTGCAAAAATTTGTCTTATGGACTGCTGTAGCAACTGTAGCAACCTGCAACAATGGCTGCTATGATGGAATTGGTGTTTTGTTATGTCTAGCATATTGCAGACAATACATTAAAGTTCTCTCACCCATTGTGATGTGAAACATGACACTCCTATGTGAGAGTGTTCTTTTCTTAACACATAAACAGAAACTCATGAAGTTTACAAACTGTCACCTCTGTTTAGATACATGTTTCTCACTTAAAGGATGGTCTTCATAAGTATATTGGTCTTTGCATGAATATGTTCTCTCACTACATTTGCATCATGAGAAGAGCAAAGAAAACATTAATGCCACTTAAGCATTCTTTTGGTATTTTTGATCAATATCATCCAGAGGGTGAAGAACCGTCTCGTCCAACGATTCCAACAGCTGTTGGCATGAGCCTTGAAGATGGTCTGGTTGCCTCTTCTCCTCCTAAAGGTATACGAGGTAGTGCATTGAACCCATCACCTCCAAACAGCAAACCACCATCACCATCAGGGGAACTTCCACCACCAAGACCGCCTGCTGGCTTAAAACCACCTACCCCTCCCCACATAAACCAGAAGAGGAGTCCATTGCGTCCTCCATCTGGATCTTCTTGTGGACATGGTGCAGGACAAGAGCTCTGTTATCTGTGTCACCAGAGGGCTGTCAACAATGTTCCTGTTTCATTTGAGGCTGAACGAAGAAAGAAGGAGCAAGAGCAAGATCGCCTACTGCAGCAATATCAGCACATGAAGGATACGGAGAGTATCATTAAAGAACAGGTAGGTCCACTTTAAACCATTGCATGTGTCATCAGGCCTGTAGTTTTAAATTTTCCAACAAAGCACTCTCCTCAGGAAATTAAGGAGTGCAGTAAGCAGTGTTGTAACAAGTCATGACTCGAGTCACTCTCAAAATGATAGTGACTCGATAAAATTCAGGAGTAATTTCCCCATTGAAATAGTACAGTGACTCGAGTCAATGACTCGACTCAAGTCACTTAAAAGTTTGAAAACTGGTGACTCAAGTCACTAATCTAGTGACTCGATTACAAAATGGCAGTAAGCGTGCTGTTTTATGAAACATTAAATAGATGTCTATGAGCTCCCATTCTTCATCTAGGTGTGTGAAAAGTCACACTTGTCACATTGGTTTGAGATGAGTGAAGGTTTGCAATTGCACACCCAAGCCTTAAAATTCAATCCCTGATGAATTTAATATTGGAATTTTGGAGTTTACAAAACAACTCTGATTTTATCATGCAAGACAGGAATGATTGCTCGTTGATGGAAAATTTTTCATTGTCTGACACAAATGTAGATTTTTCTTTCTAGGTAAAATTTCAAAGTTCAGTGAGTAGCCTTGATATAATACGCAGAAGTGTACTTGCCAGAAAGTTGTGTTGAAGGAATTTTAATATCTCTCTACATGCTACTTCAACTTTGTCCAGAAACGGCAAGCAACATATCTTTTAAATTGGTGATTAGATTAAGGAAAATTCAGTTGAACTTAAATTTGTTGAGAGAATCTAAATAACCCCATTATTAAAGCAAGTTTGTGGCAGAAGTAATTTTTTAAATGAGGAATAACATTGTGAAATGTTATAAAATTGTATCTCTAAAAGAAAAAAAATGTCACCAGCAACACTGTAAATTGCAGAAAGCTATTTGGATTTACTTCTATTGAGAGACTATGAAATGCAATGTTCTTGATCATGATGAAAAGCACAAATGAAAGAAAAATTTCCTTATTCTTTTTCCATCTTCATTTGCCATCTTGCAGGCTCAAAATTTATCAAATCGACATCATTCCCAGAAAATAGCTGCTTTCAACTTAGGAGTGAGTGAAGCAGTGAATGCAAAGAAAAAACAGAGGCCAACATCTTTTCATGTAAGTATTTTTTTTTCCTTTTTGCTTTTGTCCATGCCTGAAAAAGATCAGGATCCCCCTGCTAGCAGATTTTGTGGACTAGGGTGTCCATTTGTCTGGGTTTTTGCTGGACATTCCGGCTTTTGAGCACCCTGAAGTTCCTCCATTTTGAAAATTCTAATGTAAAACTACTCAACAATATGCAGCGTGGACCAGCCTAGAGTCTAGATTACAGGCAATGTGTTATGTGCATCAGTCACGCCTTTCACATCTGCCGAACAAGTAGGTTGTGTATAGTAGATTAGAACGCTATGTGTAAACAGTAGAAATACGGATTGCAATACTAGCTGAATAATGTAGGAGACTCATACATTTGTGATACTATCAAGCAATGCACAAATGTTCAGAGTTCAACATCCCATTTTCACGACTGTAATCATGTGACTTAGAACACCGGGAAGGGCTGTTTCCAGCCATTTGGGTGGTTTGTAAAGGCCAAAAATTTTCTGGTTCCCTACGCGCCAACCCATGGTGGCTCTCCGCTTAGATAGAAGTGAAGGTTGTCCTCCCTTTCTGTCAGGAAGGAACAGACACCCTAGTAGAAACTAGTCATTACTAAGGCAGTAGACAATGTCTGTTACCTTTTCAAAGCTGCAAGTGTGTAAATATTCAGGATATTGTGAAGCCAGAGGTCATATTCGTTTTTTGTAGAGTTCAAAACTATAAGGGTCAAATGTTCAAAGCCTTAATGGGGGTAAAGCAGGAGGGATTCTGGAGGGAAAATTTAGAATGGACATTTCTAACTGTTACATTACTTTGCTGGCACCTATTGGTAAATATTAGTGTACTGTACATGATCCTTGTATGGCAGCTTTGGAATGTTCATTGAAAGCTTGCAATTAGTGCCTTACAAAAGAAATTGCCGACATAAAGGAGGGAGGGGCCGGGGGGAGGGTTAGATGGAGGGATGGTGCCAGAAGAATGGATCTGCAATTGAATAGGGTGATACATTCCCTACAAAATCATTTTTTTCAGTTTAGAGTCCTTTCCACTGGAAAATTCTTGTTTTCAGATTTCGAACAGTTCAGCCATGATCATATTTGAACATTTTCTCTTTTCCTCTGCAGAGATCATACATATTCCACAACAGGCCCTTTACTCCCCCTAAACTATTTATGCAAGATGAATATGCTAGCTATTTAGCTGAACAAGTTGAGGCCAAACAGGCATCAAAGTCAAAACAGAAGAGTGAGAAGGACTTCCTAGAAAGGCTGGAGCAAGTGCAGTTGGCTGAGGAGTAAGTTTTCATCACGCTTGCTACATTTAATGTGCTTTTTGAATGCCAAAGCAAAAATGTATTAAACCTGTAATCTAGTAATTATTTCAGCAGTATATATGTTTATAGATATGACATGTGATAAGGTTAGGAGAAAAAATTAGCTTTTTGGAGCAGATTATTTAAGAGCTGCATATCTTTTATGGAATTAAGTGGCATGCTTTAATAGTAGACTTAGTGATTTCTTACACTAATGCCACTTAATCTACTTCAGCAGTCTTTACCTTAGCTGTTTCACAAACGGACTGTCCCATTTACTGCAGATCACTATCTGGCAATGTTTTGAGTAGGTGGGCGCTATTACTAATGGTACTAAAACTAATCATTGCAAAAGAAGTAATACTGTAGGGGTATTGTGCTGCAAAGAAGGAAGAAGGGAATGTTCAATGTTAAAGTGGGCAAGAGTCTCGAGTTATATAAAATGGTAGATGTGTAGCCTTTTGGGGCTTAAATGGATGCTTACCTAGTTATTATCCTTTCCACAATCCCCGACCCCTTGTGGTAAACCTAGTGTACTTTTTTAGTGATTTCTAGTGATTTTTTTGGTAGAACATTTGAAACTCAAAGCAAAAACTGTTAAGTAGTGTATACTTGACTCAAATTCACAAATCAGCTGTTGGAAATTCCTCTATCATCTAGTGGTTTTTCTAATGCATTGAAATTTGTTTGTAGTTTTATAACATGAAGACCTGGGAAAAAACCATTTTTTCATTTAAAATATAATACTTCACATATGATGCACAAAATGTGAATGGTGCCCCCTCCTTTGAAGGAGTAACAAATCAACATCAACAACTGCAAGCAGCTGATTGGCCATTTAATGAGATACGAATGCAAGTCTTCTACACATGTCGGACCAATTCTGTTGCATGCAGCCCACTGCTATACAGGGCCTATATGGTCTACACAAAGTTCAGTCGTATGGTGAACACGTGCCTCAGCGTTATTTCTACAAAATGATGTCAGTGCATTGTCAGTGCACAAGGTCTATTGTAGAGTAACTTGCTATCAAAGCTTATTTATTTCGTGTGCTCAGGAATGTTTTCTTATGCCATCAAGTGACATAAAGGAACTCCCTCATTGAACATAAGACAGCGCTTCAGTCAGCCAGTATTCTTCGTAACACTTTTTCGACTCCATTTAATGAATAGGTTAGCTGCACAGAGGGAGCAATATCTTCGTGACAAAGCAGCTCAGACAGACATGTACCAGAAGGCATTGTCAGCCCAGGTAAGAATATATTGTCCTTCACTGTATCATTGTATTGTACTAACCTGCTTAGCATGATTGGTCATTTCCATCAATCTACACCATGTTAGACTTGTAGTGTGTGTATTTTTTTATGAGGAGCCTAATCTGAACCATCACTCCAATCACCCCTACAGAACATTAGTTTTTGACATTCATTCCCCCTGTGTGAAATCTGCATTTCTGTTTTCTGTTATACTTTTTCATTACTCATGGACATATCACATTATAATGTCAATTAGCTTGAGCTCTTTTGTCAACAAAAACTATTACCAAAGAGTTTCTTCTGCCTGACACACTCCCTTAAAATCATATCTTTTCCATTCATCTGCTTATGCCCTCCTGCTTCCCCTGCCTCCACTCCTGGGCTTTCAACCAAGTGACTCAGTGTCTTGATCCTCTCGTCTTTGTTATATCAATGAGCTATTGTCTGTCACTTCTTGAAATTCTGACCTGTCCAAGCAGTAGGCCCCTTCTTCATGGTTCTTTTTATCCCATAACTATCACATTTCTTCATTATTCTACACATTTTTCTTCATTCTTTCTCTTCTCCATCTCTTTGCTTTCCCTTCATCCCACTAACTGTCTCACAGATACATATCAGAGACATGATTAACCAATCCTTAGACTCAGAGGATAAAAGAATGGAAAAGTTTAATCATCATGGCAACCCTGTCACCAACGGCTCTCTGACCCATGCACGGGGTACGCCACACCCCTGCCGTCAACTTGATCCTTTGACTCTACCTGTTCCAAAAATAATCTTGCCATTTTCTGAAAGTGAGCCAGTGAGATTCAAAACCTCAGATCAGCGAATGGTATGGTCAAATCACTTTTATTTCTTGTACTCTTTCATTATTATTTTCTTTCTTTTTCTTTCTCTTTCTTATTGATCTTTTTAACATCCTAAATTTTATAACCAATGAACAATATTTACTGAACCAGTTATCTAAGTATATTTCTAATAACTAACGTAAAGCAGGAGCACCCCCAGGGTTTAACAACTGGGGGCTGTTTGTTGTCATTTGTCTATTACAGGACATATATCATGACAGGTCATTTAATATCTAAGTGAAGGGCCACATTGGTTGGTCTGGAGCATACTGGAAAAACTTTGTCTGTAAACACCTCTTAGATCATTCTATGAGAAAGGCATTTCAAACCTGTTTATTTTCCCCTTACCCCACCCCTACAAATAAATGTTACTTGAATATGATTTCAAGCTAATTTATTTTAGGATCGAAAGGTAATTGGGGGGCATGCTAGCCTCTTGTCCTGCCCTCTGCTTTGAGTCAGGTTTAGTGATCACAGTTACTCATGTTAGGCTGCAATTTGGCATGAAATATTTACACTGTCAGTTTTTCACTCTTGGCATCAATATGGTTTCTTTTGTTGTGTTAGCAATTTTTATTAAAACGTACGTCACTTTTCTACTTTTTAGGTTCGATTTAAACCACTACCCCTGCCAGCAGCTGTACCTGATTCAAAAGAACCAATATTTGGAAAATATGACGCAACCAATGAACAACTAGCAGACAAAAGAAGGCGAGCAATCAAGGTTTACCAGGAACAACTTAGGGCAGTAGACCAGGCTGAAAAGATGAAGCTACTTAAACATCTAAAACAACAAAGAGAAGAGACTGATATGCTTGAGAGAACAAGACAGGAGTAAGACTTCTTTTTCTGTGCTTTCATAGATAATGATGTACTTTATGTTAAAAAATTATGACTTGTTGCGGCACCCCGTTTTTTTTTTTTTTTTCAAAATGGAGTGGGGTTAGAGGGCAAATGAAAATGTTGGGGGCAATAAAATATTTGAGTTTTAGTAGGTGGTTTCAGGGTCCTAGTGGTTTGAGGGAGCTTTGAAGTTTTAGCCTATATGTGGGTGCTTTGCCTTGGATAGTAATTTGTAATTATACAGGTTGTGTAAAATGCAAAGTATCATTGCAATTATATTTTAGTACCCTAATCATAACTAACATTAAAGCATTCTCTTTTCTCTAAAAGGCTGATAGCAGACAGAGCAGCTCGATTTGAACAAGCTGTTGGGATGAGGAAGAGTCTAGAAGAATGCTGGAAGGATGCAGCAGCTCTAAAGAAAAGCAAGGAGGATGACCAGAGACTATGTGTACAGAGTCCAGGAGTATTGCTACATGAGCAGTGCGACGAATATCATCGGTGCGGTCAATGCCAAAGACGTTTAACAAATTGCGGAGAATCTAATATTTGGAGTGAATCTCGCTACATTTCTGGATCACAACTTATTGTTTGAAGTTGAATCAAAGTCACTATAAATTAGCAATGGACCAAAGAAATTATTGTACAGATGAAATTTAATTGAGAGCTTTATGCAACTGTTTATTGGTAATTTACAAAGTGTTGCAAGTTTTAGTGGCAAAATTTAACTAAATTCAACTTATGACTTAAAATTATGAAGTGCTCAAATACATTGGATGCTGTCTTCAAACACAATTTCAGTTTGATTTGATCATGTTTGGTGAAATTTTTTGTCTTCCAGCATAATCTTCTAATCATGTCATGTGAACTCAAGGGAAAGTTTTTTTACCTGGAATAACTATGCTCATTTGCACAAAATTCTGCATTATGTAAATCAAGGGTAATTCAGTGCCTAAGTGATTCCAAAGCCGTATTTCCTGAGAATAATCTAAATGTTCAGAAAACTTGTGTAAGTCCTTCATTTTTGAAAGTGAAATCTGCTTTTAAATGTAAAACAGGAAGGATGGTAGGTTGGGGTTTTGGAAATTTCCAAATCCATTTTACACATATCAAGTTTTCTCTTGAATATCACCTTGAATCTGTGTCAGCATTTCTTTCAATCATTCCTGTATAAATAAGTAACCATTCATTCCATAGATTGCCTATGTATTCCATTCTGGGTGTACACTCTGTTATTTGTTTGTGAGAAGCATTTAAATACTCTCAACACTCATGCAGTGCACTGGGAATTTTGTTATTATGCTTGAAAAGTATACCAAGTTTCAGCAGAATTTACCAATACCGTTTAGCTATCTCGATTTCAATAAAGTTAAAAGGATTAGTTGTTGTAGTGCAATGAGATCTAAATAATAATGATAAACTTCATCGCTGCGTAGAAGTTCTCACAAAAGGCATCACTTGATACCTGGAAAACTGAGGCCTTTTTGTAAAGTACCTAAAATGTATAAAATTTTAACATCACGTTACCAACTGGAAATCTACACTCAGGACAACATCACTGTCACTGATGTAGCAAAGGCAGAGGAACAATCAAGTTGCATTAATTTCCTATTTGACCGTTCAGCCTACAAAAGTAATACACAGTTCATTTAAGAGATAAATATTGTCAAATCTTTCTCACTCTGCAACTGTTTTTGAGGATCAACTCTTACCAATTGAACATGGCAATATTTATTCCTGGTCACATCAAACTTAATCATTTCTGAATGAGTTTGAAACATAGTCACAGTGTCAGTGCAAGATGTTTAAATTTATTGACAACATTGTACTGTACAAAGTGTCTTTACAACACTATAAGCTTAGGTTTAAACAAAAAACCACAACATGGTATAAGGGTTTCAAACAAAGTAATTTCATGAGATTTGTCTTGCCATTTCATGTAAATGGTCTAAAGACCTAGAGGTTGATCAGTTGTTATGTGTTGTCCTTTTGACAATATAGCTCCCTTGGGAAGCAGAACTCCTTCAGAAGTAAATGGTTATTTTTGCCCATGGGCTCTTTGCCAGAGAGTCGGGAGGACTTTAGAAAAAGAGTATCATTTTGGTACCATACATAAAAGTATATCTGCTGGCATGGAGCTTCATGCAAAAATTCATGAATATAAATACATTCTTTGGTTTCAGGTCAAAAACAGGATTAATGTGTGCTCAATCAGTGTACTCCATCCATACTATAGGTGTGCTAAGTGTAAAAAAAAAAAAAGTTTAAATATTTATCTTTTATATTCTTTATTAAATGTATCACACATCCATCGCTCCAGTATAAATCATCAAATTCCATATGCACAAATGGCTAATTTTCGGTAAAATTTTTTACCTCTTCATCAAAAATGATCTGAAAAAGTCTTAGAATCTGAAACTTTTTATACAGGAAGGAAGGTTTCCTCCTTAGAATTTATATAATTTTTGTCATTTGGTATATCTTTTGTAGTATCTGAAATACCTTTGAGCCAGTATTTGTGAAGCTAATTTACACCATTCATCCTACATTTATCTTTTTTTTTTTCTTTTTTTGATTCAAGGTTTGAAAGAACAGTTTGAAACCAAAACTTAGGACATTTCCTTTTCTAGAACAGAATTCAGTAAGAGTCAGCAAAGGAGACAGGAGTTCAGGATTTGTACAGGTCCTGGAAATCATGAAAAGGCATGGAAAACTGAAATTTGAATTTCGTGGCCTGGAAAGTCAGTGAAACAGGACACTTTTTCTTAAGGTCCTGGAAAGGTCAGAGAGTTTTATAAATTGTACGTACTGCTCTGATTTTCTTCAGATACATTAATTATTGGAAAAAAAGATGGAAGTATGTGTGTCTGTCTTTAAAGGTCTTGGAAATAGCAGTCAAGGTCCCTGAAATTCATGGAAAAGTTATACAATTTTTTTGTCATATTGAAAGTATGTAAACCATAGTATTAAATCTACTGATCAGTATAGGACACTGAGAGTTTACTACTACCAGTGGCATAGCCATGGGGGTGGTTTGGGGGAGTAGAACCCCCCCCATGACCCAACCTTGCAATGCAAAAAACACCTAAAACTAGTGTTTTTTTCTATCCTTGAACTTTTTTGTCATATTGTGCCCCCAACCCCCCCCCCCCCCCATGTCACAAGCCAGGCTACACTAATGACTACTACGCAGTATTAGATTTGCTTTAAAGGGAAAATAAATTGATATACGTCTCAGTGATTTCTACCGCACTTCACTAAAAAATGTAACGTTTAGGTTTTCTGTTTATTGGCATGGATTCTCTTTCATATAGGGTATTTGCTCTGAAAAATTTGTTTTTGCAACAGATGTTACCATTGTCGGAAAAATGCTTTGTGTTGATGCTCTGTGAAATAACGATTTTGAGTGGGACTGTGTGTTCTATGCATGCGCATGGTTGTTTTGGTCGTCATGCCACAGTATTATATATAACTTCTGTAGTCACATGGTCCAGACTTTTTTCTGGGCTAAATGTGCTTAAGAACGAGATTGAAATTACATGGAGAGATTGTCTATAATTCTACAATAAAAACTTTCTAACTGAAAAAATCATCTTCTTTGTATGTCATTCTTGTTCCATGTTTGTAAAATTAATATTACATTTCATTTGACTAAGTAGATAGATACCAAGGTGTGGCCATTTTTGACAAAACAGATTTCCATTCATGGGCCAGGGGATCTTCATTGTCAAATAGCAGGGGGGGCAGGGTTGCTAGTGTACATTTAAATATGGTATATGTGGAAAGTCATGTTTGCCATTTTTGAATTGTGCACATGTAACTTGTAACTGTGGGGGGCAGGGGGGGGGGGAATATGTCCCTAGTGCTTTTCATGTTGTTCATGGCAGCTAATGCCCTCACTTGTCAAATAGGTTGATGTTACTTGATGCAGTTTCATAATTATGTTTCAAGTATGACCTGCAGAGGGCTAGCAACATGATGGGGCAAAGATTTTAATCCCATCACATTTTGTCTTCCATGTACTGTCATGTGGGTACAGTGGGGCAAGAAATACATGAGTGGAAAAATTGACTACCTATCACAGGAATGTGGAAATTGGAAAATTTGGGGTTTTGGTGACCATTCTTACTCAGGGAATTATATGACTAAGATGGCCAGCCTGCAAATGCAACTTGCATGAAATTTTCCTCACTTATCTCTGATTATTTGACTACAAATAAACAATTTTAGTTTGCTTTTGCTGCCAGTCTGATGCAATATTCACTAGTACATAATGGCGGAACGGAATCATTAGGGAAAGGCTCATTAGCCAGAATTTAGAAAAACTCGAACCGCAACTCATCCTCTTCACTATGTGCAGCTCAAATTCCTGGCAGACATGAACTACATTTTGACTCGTGAAAACTAGTTGCATTGTTGAAAGTTACCCACGACACGCTGAAAAGCTATGCTAGGCCAATAGGAGGGTAACAAATTAATAAGGTGGCCCGATCCTTCTTCCCTAAGGTGCCACTGGCAGATAAGGTCAGAGTAGGTAAGTAAAGGGGAATACCTGACACCTGTCATGAACCAGTTGTGGTTGTTCAAGCAGTTCTCCACAAGCTAGATGCACAGCTGCTGCAGGTTCCCAGACAATTCACCCTTGGGAAAATCTATATTGTGAGAGAGCTGTCTGACACACAATTGTCATGGGCAGGAATAGTCCAGGGCTGCAGTTATCTGGGAAGTGATTACTTACAGGAAATTTCAGGGGGAATCATTTGGGTGGATGATATTCAACCAAAGCTCACTGGATCTTCCAGTCACTATTCAAACAGACAAAATTAGGTTCCTTTCAATTAACATCTGAGAGTGGTGCAATTCACAGTCAACAAACTGAAACACTTCTTTTTCAACAGCTGCACTGTAGGTAGAGGGCAGCTACAATCCTGGACAAAAAAACATGGGACAATCCCTGGCCATGAGTATATTTAGGAAGGTGGGGGGGCAGGTTGGAAGACCAGCAAATCTGAGTGTTTGTGTTGCTACATTTGGACAAAAGTGTGCCATCATTTTTGTCTAGAATTGTAGCTGACCCAAATCTATTGGCAAGGGATGTCACTAACTAAGAGATTTTAATCACATTTATTGAAACAATTAAATGTACACTGAACAATTTATATCTATGCTCCTCATGGTATGGATCGTCACAGACTGGTGGTGTTTGGTAGAGCATCTGCCTAGCTCCTGTTCAGCTATCTTGAGAATACTAAAGTTAGAAGTGTTTTTTGTTGTATTGCAGTGAGAAATAGATGATTAAGATAAAATTCACCACTGAAGAAAAGTTCTTAACAAAGGCATAGCTTGAAACCTGTGTTAGGGTTGGATATTGTTTTACACCAATGTATGTAAAATGTATCTTAAATATCACCTCAAAATAACAGTAGGAGGAAGACAACAACAGAATTTATTCTTCAAAATGTATTTCTTTATGAGCAGTAGCAGAGATATATATATATAGGATTTCATGAATGTTAACTTTTGTATCAAAGAAATGAATCTACCTCGTTCCCCCCCCTTCCCCCCAAATAATAGATAAGAAAAGATAAAACAAATACTCTTACAACAATAATAAACAACTCGTGCTGTCATCATCTAACATTTTACAAAAAATAAATTTCCCACATTTTGCAGCACAATTATTATGAAATAATTTTCATTTCAAATTGAGTGATGTGCTACAGCACCACTGAATCTTGGAACAAGTTTTCAATATCTTGAATGTTCTCTTTTCTAATTTCTAGTGAGAAGCCAGAGTGGGGACTGCTAGGGTAAAGACCTGAAAAATTTCCCCTCTACCCTGGAAAGTTTCAAGTTGCCTTTGACTTCATACATTTGATACCTCCCTCTGCCCAAGCTTTTTTGACACCTGGAAGCCATTCTTCAGTACCTTTTTATGGCTACGGGCCTGCTCATGTTTGCCCACACTGGGAATATTTCCCTTGAACATCATAACTTTGATTGGAACAAGAATTCCTTTTGATAATTGGACGCAAAGAACCACTAGAAAAGATGAGAAATAAAGACTTTTTGTCAGTAATCGTATTTACTGTAGAATGCTCGTATACGCAGCTTAACGGTTATAACTGTAATCATCTGAAATGTACAATGCTTACAGCATTTATCAGATATCTCCCACACAAGATTTAAAGGACAAGAAATGCCCCTAAGCCTAAGGTTCATTAGACTAATTTTTTTCCAGGATATAATTTTTCTCCCAGGACAAATTGGGGAAATTTTATTTCATTGAAAATTTTGAAAATCTCCCTCTTATGTACTAGTTTAAAAATAGGATCACACTCTCAATCTTCTGTGTTGTTGTGAACAAACCTTCACAGGTAGGGTTAGAGTTTTGATTACAAACAGAATTAAGGTTAAAACTAGGACTAAGGTTAACCTCCCACAGGATGTTTCTACCAGGATTTATATTCAGCTTAGAATCTATGTTAAGAGGTAATATCTTCTGCAAAGTAAATGCTCCTCTCCTAGTCAAGCATGCCTATATTCTCCCTATGTTGGTTGACTTTAAAAAGGTCAACATTATCTTTCTTGATTTTATCCCTGGAAATTTTCACAGAAATCAAACTGCACTTCTTAAATTATATGGCTATGATAAACTATGAAAACTGGAAAGCAACGCAAATTGAAGAAATTCAAGAAGGAAAGAAATTAATGGGTTAAGAAGTTATTTTAAAGTATAAGAACCTTTTAAATCTTTCACTGGTTGCCCTTTAAATAAGTTACTGCTATGCTCTAATATTTGCTGATTTAAGTAATCAGCTTTTTCATTATTCATGAAATCTAACAGAAACACTGGCTCCTACAGAGAGACATTTCATGCTCCTTTTGGAAGTCATTGTCTTCTTTATGGAAAAAAGTGTTTCTTTTTCCAGCAAACTTTCATAATACAACAGTTTTTCTTAAAAATTAGAAATATATTTTGAATTTCTTACAGCAAATCTGAAAACTGATTACATCATGCCAGTCTGAGGCTGAATCCTTTCCAACATTTTATACATCCACACAATTTTACCTCAAAATTTTCAACTTTAGTTTTTTTTTTCACTTCCAGAGGCAGTCCTTTTTAAGACCATAATTCCTCATGTAAGCAAAAACTTATATTGAAAAGTAAAACATTATTGCTATATTTGTGACATTTTCACAATTTGATATTTGAGGCAAACATTTCAGCACACCAAATTTATGCTTACACCCTTACGAAAAATAAATTTTAGCATCATCCATAAATCCATCGCAGTTTTCAAAACTTTTAACAAAATCATCTTCCCAGAACCTGTCATGTGACACCTTTTGCCCAATGAGGATTGGCCATTTCTACTCTGATCTGTTCAACAGTGATATACTCTGCATGGTCAGCAGCTTGTTCATACATCTGTAGGAGTTCTGCCATGGCTTGCTCTTCAATCTGAGAAAAAACACAAACAGTCATAAAACAACCTACTTAATATTTTCTATGCTCTCTCTTTTGATCTCCCCAACATTCCAAAACATTTGCAGTGGTAATATTTCTCTTTGAATTTTCTCTCCAAATCTTGTGCAACAACCACATTTTATGAAATTTGTTAACTGCTAAGATTTACAATGGGCATGTTAATCCAAAACAATTGGAAGCTTCAATGTAAGTTCTCCTTTTCCAATTTATTGGTGCCAAACTCCATTAAATTTTTTATCAAATTCCCTGATAAGTTTGACTTCCCAATAAATTAGAATATCACAAATTCAGTCAGGACTATGGAACTGACAATCTAAGGAACTAGAGCACGTTTTTACACTGAATTTCACTGTTGAAATGAAAGTTACAGTAATATGATGGTAGTAGCATAACAACTGATAATGTATGAGTTACACATGCTGCAAAATTTCTGAGTAATTCTCTACAAAAAGATACACAACTGACAGCTCAGACATTGAGTTGTGTCCAAAATTATTAAACGATATCAGGAGGATTAAATGATAAACAGCAGGGGGAGGGAGTGGCAATGTCTGTGCACCCACCTGTATAGACTGCAATGATTTGTTCAAGGCTTTGTCCAGGTTCTTCTTGGCCTCTTTCTCATTCTGCACAATTTCAGTGAAGGAGACTGATTGGGGCTGCATTTGTGGTGGCTGAGAGTCAGCTGATCCCCAAACACTGGAATGAAAATACATGACTCAGTAAAACAAGATAACAAAATGAAATGTTAATACATGACTCAGATATTTAAATCCCACTTAATAAAATACAACTTCAGCAATATAAGAGCACAAATGAAATATTAATACATGAGTTAGTGATACAAGACCATACCATGATATCCACAAAACCCCCTGGTTTAGAAATCTACGAGCCCTGAAACTTACATTCCTCCTATTTACATATGTAACCCTCACTTACCTGCAGTTAATCCCAGCACATGGAAAATAACATACCGGAAGAGAGCCCTCAAGAGGAGAGCTTATTCTTTCACTTGCCAAGTCAAAAGTTTGATGCAGTTTTCCTGACGTTAAAAAGCTTGTCCACTAGTAAATGGATTTTACGCTCTAGCATTGGTTGTTTGTAAGGAGATGGCCTATATCTTTTGTCGATCATCTCAAAGTGGTTTTGGATGCAAAGAAAATTCTTTTCCATTTGGATGGATTTTGATGGTTTTAAGGTCTTGCATCTAAATGGTGTTTAGGTGTCGGCTCCGTGAATGTTGGGCCTCCACTGACTTTGTATTGGTGAGGAATAGGACAGGTTCAGTTCACGAGTTGCTTATTTGGGGCCAGTTGCTCACTCAACTTCCATCTTTGGTTAGATAACCCCCTTCAGTCCCATAATTTGAAATGCTGGTTGTTTGCAGATTACAAATAGATGGACTCAGTAATGACAAGATCACTCAGTAATGTGTAGACCTCGCAACAAAACAATGGCAGCCCTACCAACCAATAATGTGAGGCCACCACTGCCACAATCATGGTAGATAATAACAGCTATCCTGATATAAATTTGAAGCAGGGAAAAGTCTCACTTTAACAGCATATGTCCTTATAAAGAACAATCCCACACCCTTATAGAAACTTAGGCAAAGATGGTACACCCTGAATCAAATGAAGGACAGCCATACACTACAGTAAAATGAGTGGGGGAGCACTGAGACTTACCTGGATTGGGTGGGACTAAGGGGAGAGACAGGACTGGTAGGAGAGGATGCACTAGGTAGATTTCTTGGACTGCTTTCCTCCTGAGCAGCACCAGCAAGAGTACCAAAACTGTAGAAAGATGAACATTTATGAATTTAGAATAAAAATTTTTGACATTTGCTTTCACATTGATATAAAAGGGAATGTTCAGAAATTATTACAAATCAGATATCCAATTTCTAAAGATTATTTAACGATTACAACTGCCACCATCTACTGAAGCTTCTCCCATTTCGACTTAATGGAGATCGTTCATTGCATGAGGTTTTAAGGCCAGTTTCTAACCAATCAGTTTAAGCAGGGCTGAGCTTTGGCATTTTTCCAATTGTGGCTCTCTGGTTTGTATTTCTTACTCCATTACTTATGCTGAGCACCTAGTACAATGCAATCAGGTTCCATTTTTTAAGTCTTTGGTATGACCCAACCAGGAATCAAACTCCAGACACAATGACTGCTCTACCCATTTGACCACGGAGTCAGTCTTGCCTACATCAAACCACATGTGATTCAGCAGGGACAATCCAACATATTAGTTTGCCAAGGATGATGGAGCACTATGGTACATAGAACTGGTGGTGCAAGTTGAAAGAGGTTTTTTGCTATCCAATGATGAAGATAAGAATGTTTCATTTTTCAGAAATACTGTAATTGGCTTTTGGGAAAACAGTTGACAGCATAAATTATAGCTTCTCAGAGTTTGTAGACATTCAAAATGACAAAATTCTATGACTTTTCCATGACTTTTAAGGGCCTTGACTGAAATTTTCAAGACCTTTTAAACCAGTTGGATCCCATATTTATCTTTTTACCACACAAAAGAAAACTGTATCTGAACATTGAGAAAATCATAGCAATAAGTTCACCTCCTAAAATTCTTTGACTTTTCCAGGATCGTTTGAAAAATTGCTACATCTTCCTGACTTTCCAGTCCTGGAAATAAAAATTTCAGTTTCTGTTGACTTTCCAGGCTTTGCAGAATCTGCATGAAACCTGTTTCTACACCGGTTCTAGCTCTTTTTTTATTAATGATCTCCAAAGGGTCTAACAGGAAACTTGTGGTAACCATGTATCCCAGACCCTCCACTCATATGAGCAAAGGATACTACACTGTATGCAGAGATTGTCATCATGAACAGTAGGCTACTAAAAGTATACGCAGAGCAAGATGGCTGCCTATTATAGTTTTAAGCTTTAAGTTTGGACTAGCTAAATTGGAAAAGTATTGAAAAGGTTTTGTGTAAAACTTGTTACATATTCAGAATAGCAAAGCAAAGCAAATTGATGTCATATTCATCAAACATATTATCCTCCATCATTCATGTTTGTATTTTGCCTCAAGTTTTCGATATTCATCAACAAATATGGCCAATGACAGCTATTCAACAGCCATTTTGCTACACCTAAATTTGCTCCAATGGTAGTGACACATGATTCTCTCCTTCCATGCAAAGATGAATCCAAACAGCTGGCGAAGGAGGTCATTAGTGGGGTCCATCAGCCTTTAATAAATTGTCTTAATTATTTTGTCTACATGCAATGCTAAACCCTTAATGATTAGTGATATTGAGGGAATCAAAGAGGTATTTTAGTGTAAAATCATCCATGATATATTAAAGCAAAGGATTGGAAAGATCAATGCTGACAGACCCGAGTTATGGTCAACCTAATTGGACTATAACTCGACTGTTCAGATTTGTCTATAGCAAGTACTTGGCTAGCAGGTATAAAACCATGAGCAATGCAATGCAAGTCAAGCAGTCAAGAGTCAAATTAGGTCCAACATTAACTGAGAGAAAGTCATTCTCTGCAGGGCTGTTAAAATTTTTCCCCCTATTGTAGCTACCCTGTCCCAGTAATACCCCACTGACCAACTGCATGGTCAAGTGATTTAGAATTTTTGACAAGTAGTAGAAGGGTCTGGAAATCAACCAGGCCAGACCTAGTATGACCTGATCAGGTCATACCAAAGACTTTTGAAAGTGGAACCTGCTGTCACTGCCCTTGCTGCTCAGCATTAACAATTGAGTAGGAAAACCCAGCTGGTGAGCCTCAACTGGAAAAAAGGCAGTGACTGGCCAAACTTTAACCAATTTGTTAGAAACTGAGCCATAAAACGCCATCTAATTAACTAGTCCCCATATCTATTTTAGACGTACCTTATCTTTCTGGATGATGCTGGTTTGTCTGCTCCTTGAGAGATTGGTTCACTGACCTTTTGAGAATTTGATGGAGAGGTTGGTGTGCTCCTGTAAGAGAAGAGGGGAATTAACTGGACTATCAAAATACTTAAATACTGTGAAACTAATATGGTATATGCTCATAATAATAAAGGTATGCTTTTACATACAAACTTATTGTTTTTGGATACTATCAATATGCTAATATTTGCATGTCATTAGGCTAACTTGCCGGATACTCTAAAAACCAGGATTTCAAGGCCTTTTTCCGGGTAATTGCAGATAGGGTGCCAGAACACTCTACTGTATGAAGATATAGCCTATGACTACATAAGGGATCTTTGTTCTGTTATCTCAGTATAGTCGGTCAATAAGCAGAGTGGTCACTGGTCAGTGGGATATGAGAGCATTATTTACACTGTTGCTATATGCAGAGCATCGGGCTAGATTTCGCCATGGAAGTGATGAAGCTTGGGAGCTCCAAGGTTAGTGGTTCAGTTTCCAGCCAAGTTTTAAGTTGAATTTATAATAAATGAGCAACCAACAGTTTTCCCTTCGAAGTAGTCCTTCGAAAGAAACCAAACTTGATTAATCAAAGCTGTTGAGCCCTTCAAGAGCAGAATTCTAACACACACAGCAGTCAATAGCATGGTGAAAAACCTTTTATATCTCAGCCATCTGTGCAATACACATTTGACTGGAATTGTCCAATCAGCAGAGGGCTGATCAGAAAAACATTCATTTTAGCAACTCTTCTTCCATTGTATCTTGCTATATAAAGGCTGACGCCACAGCAACCAGATGTGTAAAATCTCAAAATTGCATTATCTACCAAAAATTTTGACAAATCAGGCAATTCAATCAAAATGAACATGTTAACAAAATAGGATTCAAATATACTGTGCCAATTTTTATTAAGTCAACCTTCAATCATACACCATGCATGCCTTACTTGTAGTGCCTGCAACATATGCCCTTAAATGTTCTTCAAATCATCAAGTACCAACCCCTCTCCATTCTGCTACTAAACCATCCTTGTCCCCCATCCTGTGTCCTACCCAACTGTTAGTTACTCACCATCCACCCCATGCTCTTTTTACAGGTTCCCTACCCAACCCCTGGTTACTCACAATGCCCCCATGCTCCTTTACAGGCGCTCCTACCCAACCACCAGTTACTCACCATGTCCAAATGCTCTTTTTACAGGTGCCCCTACTCAGCCCCTAGTTACTCATAATGCCACTTATGCTCCGCTGGCAGATCTCTCACCCCACCCCTTAGTTACTCACCAAGCACCCCATGCTCTTTTTACAGGTGCTGTTTGTGTAGGTGTTGTAGATTCAGCTTCCACCTTGACATGCAAAGATGAATCCAAACAGCTGGCGAAGGAGGTCATTAGTGGGGTCCATCAACCTTAAATTGTCTTAATTATTTTGTCTACATGCAATGCTAAACCCTTAATGATTAGTGAAATTGAGGGAATCAAGAGGTATTTTAGTGTAAAATCATCCATGATATATTAAAGCAAAGGACTGGAAAGATCAATGCTGACAGACCCGAGTTATGGTCAACCTAATCGGACTATACCTTGACTGTTCAGATTTGTCTATAGCAAGTACTTGGCTGTAGGTATAAAACCATGAGCAATGCAATGCAATGCAATGCAAGTCAAGCAGTCAAGAGTCAAATTAGGTCCAACATTAACTGAGAGAAAGTCATTCTCTGGAGAACTGTTAAAATTTTGCCCCCTATTGTAGCTACCCTGTCCCAGTAATACCCCACTGACCAACTGCATGGTCAAGTGATTTAGAATATTTGTCAAGTAGTAGAAGGGTATGGAAATCAACCAGGCCAGACCTAGTATGACCTGATCAGGTCATACCAAAGACTTTTGAAAGTGGAACCTGCTGTCACTGCCCTTGGTGCTTAGCATAAACAATTGAGTAGGAAAACCCAGCTGGTGAGCCTCAACTGGAAAAAAGGCTGTGGCTGGCCAAACTTAAACCAATTGGTTAGAAACTGAGCCATAAAACCCCATCTAATTAACTAGCCCCCAAATCTATTTAAGACTTACCTTATCTTTCTAGATGATGCTGGTTTGTCTGCTGCTTGAGAGATTGGTTCACTGACCTTATGAGAATTTGATGGAGAGGTTGGTGTACTCCTATAAGAGAAGAGGGAAATTACCTGGACTATCAAAATACTTAAATACTGTGAAACTAATATGGCATATGCTCATAATAATAAAGGTATGCTTTTTCATACAAACTTTTTTTTTTGATACTATCGATATTCTAATATTTGCATGTGAAGAGATGAAGCTTGGGGGCTCCAAGGTTAGTGGTTCAGTTTCAGCCAAGTCTTAAGTTAAATTTCTAATAAATGAGCAATCAACAGTTTTCCCTTCGAAGTAGTCTTTCAAAAGAAACCAGACTTGATTAATCAAAGCTGTTGAGCCCTTCAAGACCAGAATTCTAACACACACGGCAGTCAATAGCATGGTGAAAAACCTTTTTATATCTCAGCCATCTGTGCAATACACATTTGACTACAACTATCCAATCAGCAGAGGGCTGATCAGAAAAACATTCATTTTAGCAACTCTTCTTCCATTGTATATTGCTATGTAAAGGCTGGCACCATAGCAACCAGATGTGTAAAATCTCAAAGTTGCATTATCTACCTAAAATTTTGACAAATCAAGCAATCCAATCAAAATGAACATGTTCATAAAATAGGATTCCAATATACTGTGCCCATTTTTATTAAGTCAAAGCTCAATCATACACCATGCATGCCTTCCTTGTAACGCCTGCAACATATACCCTTATAATGCTCTTCAAATCATCAAGTACCAACCCTTCTCCATTCTGCTACTATACCATCCTCCTCCCCCATCCTATGCCCTGCTCAACCCCTAGTTACTAATCGAGTACCCCATGTTTTTTTTACAGGTTCCCTACCCAACCCCTGTTTACTCACTATGCCCCTCATGCTTCTTTACAGGTGCCCCTACCCAACCACCAGTTACTCACCATGTCCAAATGCTCTTTTTACAGGTGCCCCTACTCAGCCCCTAGTTACTCATAATGCCACTTATGCTCCGCTGGCAGATCTCTCACCCCACCCCTTAGTTACTCACCAAGCACCCCATGCTCTTTTTACAGGTGCTGTTTGTGTAGGTGTTGTAGATTCAGCTTCCACCTTGGCAAGACTTTCTCTCTTTCTTTGGCTCTGTGATTTTTTCCCACTTCCTGAGCCTGCTGACCATTTCCCAGAAGATTTGTTCCCACTTTTGGCAAGTTCAGCAGCTATGATATCTTTCAGGCCTGGCTCCTGCTTTCTGTTTGAAGGAGGGCTGTAATGTAAAGATCATGAAAGCAAGTTTGTTTGTTATTTCATCATGTGAAAGCACTAATCAAAGATTCTGTAATTACAAATTTCATTGAGATTAAAATAGCAAGATATTTCTTTTTTCAAAAGAGTGTTCATAGGATACTAATAAAAGAATGTACTTGAAAATTAATAGTTGCTCTATGAATCCTGCTCTCATGATATTTGTTCAATTAACCTTTTTCCTATCAAAAGACAAAAGTATGTCCTCAGTCTTTAGCTACTTTTCTAAAGACTGAAGATGGTGGGGGGTGGGGGGGGGGGAGAGGGGTGAGATTTGTGCACTGAATCATTGAACAACAACTTCATCCAGCAGGGAACTAAAGCAGATTATACAGAAAACCAGAAAAAGAACACCTTATTTAAATCTGTCATCTGAATACCCCTTACCCCTCCCTTCTATTATTTTCTTTCAGTTGCAAAACAAGTGCACACATAGCAGGTATCAAATATCGTCGTATAGATGGTATGTCTCCCTGTGGACTAGTGGTCAAAGAATATTTCAACTTGTTGTCCCTGCCAGTCATGAGAGGTCAAAGGGGGAGGACTTGAAATGGATTGGAGTCCTAACAGAGATGAAACTTGAACCTGAACTGCATTTGACACAGTATTTGAACTTTATTTTTAAATCTAGCTGACCCTATATTATACATTTTTGTCTCACTGTTAAGTTTCCCTTACTCCATTGCTTATGCTGAGCATAAGACAAATTTATGGCATAAAATAGAAGCACTTTTCAACAACATACTCGGAACTATACAAACAACTTGCTAAATTCACATTCTTCATTTCTACAGAAAGAACTTAGTCTATGTTAGAAGTTCAAAAGCAAATTTACCTTTGCCATGGAGTTACTGAAACGCTGAGGGGAACCTCCATAGGGGTTGTCTTGGGCGTTGACACAACGGTGACCTCCTGACCTTTCTTCATCCACCGACCATCTCCACCGGACTTCAGAGAGAAAACAAAGAGTAATGAACCAAAACTGGAGGAACTTCAGAATTTGAATATTCATGTCTTAAATCTTGAACAATATTGATGTAATGACAGAAACACATGCTTACAATGATGATAATTCACACACAAATGCTGATCACAATCAAATTATTTTAGATTTTTTACTACTTGTAATTAAAAATTCACACACAAAACATCATGTTGTAATCAATGACATTTGACTTGTATAGAATATAAAAGAATTTTTTCTTAATGCCATTACACCTATGCAATACATGTTTCCTTGGAAGGCCTTGTGCTTCATAATATTTCCACAAACATTCGGCTTATGTAAAATTTCACCCAGTCCAATATATGCCAGTACTTTATCACTTTACAGGTATACATACAATAAATATGACAACTAAACAATTTTTTTTATGGCAAAAACTGTTGTAATACACTAGCTACTGTAGCTGGTTGATGAGGAGCTGGTGGCCGATGTGATGCATTATGCATGACAACTGTATTTAATTTGTCCGACAATGGGCGTGGCCACCCAATTATGATGTAATGTGAAAGTACTCTACACTCAGTTTAAGAGAATCATGATGAGTCTCAAAGGAAATAACATAATCTCATGGAAACAGAATGACCTACTTGTTTATCTTGATCTGATGTTACATTAACCACCAATTTTTCTTGTCTGGATATGTCTGCATCCCTCTCTTGGACATCAGGTGGGCCCTCCACTCCAGATGTTGAGTTTCGTTTGTTTTTCTTTTGCCTTTTGCCTTGTGCATTAGATTTCTTCCCTTCTGAACCAGCTTTTTGTTTCTGGTTTTCGACACCCATCTCTCTATCTTTCCCAGGATCTCGATCCTGACCATTTACTTCCACCTCTCTGTCTCTACTTCCTTCTGTAACTTTCAGCCATTTTTCCTTGTTTTTATCAAACATATCGGTCAATCTTGGCTGAATGTTTTCCTTTTCTTCCACCAATTTGATTCTCATTTTCTTGTCTTCATCTTTCTCATCACTCCCAGCCAGGGTATTTCTCTTCTCCTCGCCATCTTCATCAATTACTCCATCTATTTTCAATTTCTCTGTTTCACTGCTCCTGCTAACTCTCTCTGATCCAGAACTCTTCCGTCTTGCTTTACGTCTAGCTTTAGCTGTAGATATCACCTCCTCAAGGTTTTCGACTTTTTTCTCCTCTGAGATGAGATGAGGCAGATCATACGGGGATGGAGCGGTTGAGTAAGGTGTTATCAGCCTCCTACTCATTCCTGGTATCTGATATAAGCAAAACAAATCTTCATTTACATGACTAGAAAACACCAAGTAGTGTTCTTCAATTTGGCTGAAATAAAAATGCAAAACTAACCCTTTACACAAGGTGTACATAGTATTTTCTCGATGGCAGATGCATCTCTGCAGTGTCAATCTGCCAAGATGCACAAGGCCATCTGCTTAGATGCCCAATGTTGAAAACTTTTGTACTGTTTGCTTTGTGTAGAATAAATGTCAACACATACTTTCCTGTGTAACACCAAGAGAAGTAATAGCAACTGAAAATAGAAGTCCTGCCACACATTTTCCTATAAACAGTAACTAAACATAACCCCTTCCTAAGGAACACCCCCCCCTCCAATTCTCCTCCTCATTTTGACTACAACCCATTCCTTACACACACTGCATTTAATGTGCAGATACATAAGTAGCCATCGCAAAGGAAATGACATTTCTTAACCTCTAATAAGGCAAAGTTATTACCTATTTTCTTGTCATATTTTGAAAGTTCTCTGGTCACAAAATGCAATTTACGGAAAACATAGATGACTCACAGAAAAAAAAAAAAAAACTCAACCTAAACACACCAACAAAGGGTTGTTTGAATAGCACCAGATAGTCCTTCCAGTAACTGGTCCATACCCCAAAAATACTGTAAAACTCCACGACCTCATCTTAATTATTAATCTCTAAAGTTTTACAAAATAACTAACCATATCTCTGTAAGCTCTTGACAGCTCTATCAGGACATCATCAGACAAAATATCCAGGGACTGATTCTCGAGAAGCATAGCAATGTTCAGACCAATAAACTGCTGGCAAGATGCCTTGAGTTGATGCGCTTGATACATACTGGCAAACTCAAGAAGCTGGGCAACATTCCTCAGAGAAACTGGAAAATGAACAAGGAATTACTCATAAATAAGACAGCAACAGGAGCAAAGGATAACAAGAGGCAGGAAAGGGTTTTTTTTTTTCGAAGTGCTAACAGTTTGGACAGATGAGTGACAACAATCCAGGTATTAAGTCAGATATGGTACTGAGCATGAACAAGAAAGATTCTGGGAGTGGGGATAGGGTGAAGGGAATAACAAATTTCGGGGTATGTGGTAGAGAATGCACCATGGTGATCCCGTTTCTGCTGGTGAGGCAAATATTTTTCAAGGGAGGGTTGTTCTAATTTTTTTCTGGCAATGGAACTGCAACAGTCTTCTGGGAAGGACAATTTATACACTGTTACTTAAATATGACGGGGGGATTTCAAATTTCCAGAGCAGCAAAACTGAGAAGAAATTAATGTGACTCTTAGAATATTTTTAGGGGTCGTCCACTTACAGTTTCAAATAAAATGTACAACAGAACAAAATGTACAAAGTATACCCTCTTCCGAGACATCTGTCCTCCCCTAATCTAACCCATCAAGGGTATATTAAAGATAAACTCATTATCATTTACCATTTTTGAAGTCTGTTCAAGGGTTTTTGACCCCCTACCCCAAAATAATTTTAAATAATAGAAAAAATAAAAAATCACTGGGAAAAGTGCCTTAAAGTGTCTACAAATCTGAATATTTTTGCTTCATCTTCTCATAATATCAATTTGTCATCCTGTTTCATACTCATTAGGATATTTTGCATACTTCTCCATATTTAAAAATGCATTAAATAATGATATATAATGTCATTTAAAAACAAAACAGCAATTACAAAGAAATTGTATTGCGATGTTTCAAAAAAAAAAAAAAAACTTAAATATTAAAGGGACAAACAGAGTTTGACAGTAAATATTATTTGTCTTTTGCTCCAGCACTTCATTTTCTTTCTTTTGCCAGATTATTTAATAAATCAACAGACATTTTGAATGAGAAGAGACATTAATTCTGTAGTTATTACTGTTGAAGTGGAATTTTGTAATATTTGTCTTTACAAATGCAATTAAGACTAGACCAGTGGTTCTCAAAGTGATCCCAACGCCCCCTGGGGGGCGTTGAAAAGTTTCAAGGGGGCGCTGAGGAGTTTGCAAGCAATAGGGGGCACTGGGATTGACTAGGGGGTTCCTGGAGGTTCTCATACATTCGTGCAATAAAGGAACCTAGGAGGTTGCAGAGTGGTTGACACAGACTGTCTTCTCCGAAAGGTTTAGCAACTACTGACAAAAATTTACCCAATATAAAACTTATCTGGGTCATTTTAGTGCTGGAAATTAAAAGTAGAAAGCTCAAAGTCAAAGACTTATATAAATATGATGGCATGTTGGGTGGGAGGGGGGCGTTGGATCAGTCATGGATGCCTTATGGGGGCGGTATTTTGAAAAAGTTTGAGAACCACTGAACTAGACAACCACATCCATACGGTGACCCATCACAACATCACACTAAGATGACAGATAACATTTGTAAGTTGTCACTTATGTATAATTTTGGTGCAGAATTAAAACTGCGAAAAACTTAAAAAAAAAAAAAGCTCTGATTGACACCTACATGTATTACAAATAGCAAAATTACCAAAATGAGGGTAACAAACATTTCTTTTGAATAAGTGGTTATTACTTACTCATATCAACCAAAATGACCTCTGATATTTCTTTGAGTCTTGGTAATAGAAGCTGATCTGCAGTGACCAGTACATTACAGACGAGTTCCATGTCCTGAGATGCCAGTGTAGGAGTATCGGACATGTAAATAAAATCTAGAAGGATACTTAAAACTGATGCAGGGACCGGTAATGTCAATGGAGCACTGCTAGATGCCTATAGAATAAATAAAAAAAAAAAACACATTATGAGTTGTAAAACAAGACAATGAAATAAACAGGAATAAAAATAAGAAGATAATTTTTTATGAAAGAGACGGTGAAATGGTGTGAAATGTGTTACTTCTTTTTTTCTTATTTGTTGTTTTTATGCAACGGTTATGCATGGTAGGATGATGTGTGTGTGTAAACTGAATTACTTCAAGCTTACACTGAACGTCTGCTTTACTGCTTGTGTTCTGTGAAAGACTTGAGCTATGATTACACTCTGAACAGAGGAGATACAAAACATGCTGATGGTACAGCAGCAATATTTTTCCTCTTTTACCATTCATCTTTCTTCAATATATACCAGCAAAAGCAAACCAAATTTTCTTTGGGGCACTGGAATTCACATTAATAATAATTTGGCAGTAACAAGATATTCTATATGTACATGAAAAAACTAAGTTCCTCAGAATAAGATGCATGGGCAACCAGTGGTAGCCTGGTGGTTAGCAACTTACCTCTAACCACCCAGAAGCAAGCATACTGTTGAAATATTCCAATCTTGCAACCAAAATACATCGGTGACACGAGAACATGACGTTGTCTTCGGATTGGAGTAGAATATCACTAAGATCTTCAAATTTCTTTCTCTCAAAGGTGACACTATCTCTCTCTGGACGGAAATTATCTAACCTGGCATTTTTCAATTTGACAAGCTCCAGTCTGAAAAAAAGATCCACATGACAATTTTAAGTAGATGTCAAATTGAATTCCTGATATTTTTTAAAATAAGTAGAAACTAGAGCTTTCTTATTCCTACCAGCCAACTGCTCCCTTGACCCTTAATAACTTACTGTACCCAACAGAGCAGAATGTTTTCTCAGATCCTCAGCTTTCAAAACTGCCGTCAAAGCGAAAAAGAATTGCATCCAAATTTATATGTAAATTCCATTACCATAATATGACTTACGCTCATACTCTTTCATGAACCGTGCTATCATTTTGGGGTGAGTACTCCTGCAGTCATAAACTGGGAGTCTAGACCGAACATGAGATGTCCGATCATTATGGTGTTGCGTAACTGCCTGTCAAGTTGGTAAAACCAGGGCATGAGTATTACAAAGACATACCAACTCTGTGAGTGGCATGGGCTACAGAATGATTAAAACTTAATCAGATGTTGCCTTCTTGTGGATATTCACTAACATTCAACCAGTCTCATGTTACGGATATGACTAAACATGGATTATGCCATACAGGATGCTATGTAGGAAAATCATAACAAAATCATGACACTTGGAATGTTTTGAACCAGTGGCTTGTGCAATGTTGCATAGCTTGGACTAAGAAGTTCAAGCAGGTCTTACATTTATGTCAAATGTTCACAAGGTACTTGATGATAACACTGACCAATCTGCTGGATGCGCATTTTTCAAACTGATAGTCACTGCCACATGAAATCAAATGTATTCCCCCTCCTCCCTCTCATATTTCCCCCTCCTCCTCCCTCTCACACATGCCATACTGTATATATATTCCACATGTGCATATGCATTAAACACTATAAAGTGGTGACCCTATAATTCACATTAAATTGACAAAGTGAGTCAATATCCAAAGATAGCAATAATTCAGATTTTATCATCCGTATCTGACTAAATACCTCCCTAGCTTGTAAAGTGACTTACATGTTACTATGCACAATCCCAAAGTTTGTGTATATTAAATATGTAAGAACAATAGTAAGGGCATTACATTGCTTCATGACTTGCAGTGATATTTCATATCTCACAGAGTTGATAGATGTGAAGTAGTCTGATACAACATTCAATGGTGATATTCATTAACGAGGTAATAAGGTCAACTGGGTAGAGACATACCAGCATTGAGAGCTGACCACTTTTGGTATAAAGAAAAACATTGCTATATCTGTATATCAAAGCAGGGCTTTAGTCATAATGGTGAGCTTGGGAGGTCAAAATCGGTATTAGTGAAATTCTTGTATTAAAATGTGCTCTACATATGAAAATACCCATGACACAATTCTTTCAAGAAATTTGACAGTAAATTCTAATTCATAATGGAATTACACAAACACTACACAACACTATTCATCAAATTTTTGCAGCTAGCAAGCTACAGATAAGAAATCTTCGAGGTGCATCTTGAAAACATTTTCATGTTCCATCAAACAAGGGATCACACCTTCTCCCTCAATAAGGCACCACACCACCCCCCCAACTGATGAGAGAAAGCTCCCTTCATTCAAGGAAGCACAACATTCTTACCTGCGGTATAAAGATGAGATTCCAAAAGTCTTGGCAGCTTCTTTGACTTGTTTGACTATCGCTATCACCGGCAAATACTCTGAGTTTTCTTCTGTAAGTGTTTGGTCCTTCTTCTCTTTGGTTTTCTTTTTACCTGTTTTATTTTTTTCTTTCTTGCTCTCCTTGATACTCTGTAAATTTCTTTCAAAGAGTTTTTTATCTCTATTCATCACATTTTCCACAAAATTCCAGTCAAAAACATCACAGCTATTTGTGTAAATGTATGTCAAGATTCTTTGCAGAGTTTCTACGCCGACAGTCTGAGTTAAATCAAGCACCCTGATGTTACGATTGAGATGTACTTTCATAAAGTCCTCTACCCCCTCCTCTGAATCTTTGGGAATGTTTAGGAGCAGCTTTTTAAAGAATTCACTTCTTGCAGCTAAAATGAATTTATGAGCTGGAAAGCTTTGCATACCAACCTGTAAAATGGAAAAAAGGAATTGAGTTAGTCAGACAACGAATGATGTACAAAATTATTTAAAATACTTTAGTACAAGAAAATAACACCACTTTGATCACCATGTTATGTGAACCTTTTGCACAGAAACAACTAATTAAATTAAGGGCAGTATTATAAAACAGTATGATAAAATTCAGTCTATATTATACCAACAAAGTTCTTACTTTCAGTTCAACATCATGTATATTATCGTCTAGAGACCCCTCCAGGTAAAATCTCTTTATATCCTCCTTCATCTGGCAACGGCTTATTTCTGGTAGCTCTGTCAAACTGAATGAAACAAAAAACAAAACATCAAACTTATTATGGGATTCCTGGACTACAGGTCTTCTGAACTGACCACCAATTAAAGGGAAAGGGCAGTTTTCCCAACTTGCATGGGTGTCCGTAGGCATGGGCAAGGGCGGGGCACTTTCCCCCCTAGAAAATAAAAAATTTGAAAAAACATTAAAAGCAAAGAAAAAAAAACGAACAAAATGTGTTTTCCAAGTTTCTATGCCAAAAATAGGCTTTAGAAATGCCATGTCCAGTGATCTGTGAGGCATTTCGGGCTGAAATTTCCGCATGCTTCATGTCAATTCATGGTGATTCGGCGGTTTTGTCCCCCCTAGAAATTTTGCCCCCCTGATTTTTTTCTGCAGACGCCCATGCCAACTTGTATGGTCTAGTATTCTATCCTATTCCATCAATGGCTTGTGAGAATCATGTGACAACATTTTTCTAAAACTGAACCACAAAATTTACAGGGTGTGGCTAATTACTTTGCCTTATAAATATGCAATATTTAAGTCTTGAATTATAAAGAAAGGTATATTAAAGAGAAAATAAATATTAAAGAGGATATACTGGTACAAATAAGCTATTGTTTCAAAATAAGTTTGGGGTAACTGCTCTTAACCTTTGAATTAAGTTTTCTTGCTTGTCTCCAAACTATCATTCATCTTTCAAAGATATGTCACTTTATGCATAGAATCTTGTGGTACATGCATACTGAAGTATATATCTCCCAAACTTTCACTGCAAATTTTACAAATCAGGAATTTTTAATAAGTTTGTTTCTTGTGTAAAATAACAAGCAATTGGTTGATTAAGAAGATCTTGAGATATCACATTTGTAACCTAGATATCTTGGAAGGAATGACTTCTTTGCAACTATTCATATGATCAAGTTTTTCACCCGCTTTTGCTCAAAAGCCAATGAATTGTAAATAGTTGCTATTTGATCTCAGCACTAATAACCACTTTAGTTAATTCAACACAAAAGAGGGATATCTTACCCAAGCCTGGCATCATTCTGCAACACAGCAAAGTTGTTACCCTGGGGATCACAGGCTACCCTGGTAACTCTATGGCAGTATGGAATTCTTTGTAAGTTTATTAATTCAGATTTTTCTCTGTCTACTAGCTCTACTCCTCCAATTTGTATGAAACCCTGACTCTTATCAGCTCTTGCAGAATCTGTCTGAGATGACGAACCTATAAGGAGGAAAATAAACTCAAATTTGTGGCAAAATTTTACCTTGAAAATATCCCAACTGCTGCTTTTTTGTCTAGGGCTAATCTGAGGACATAATGGTATGTAAGAGAGAGAGGGGTGCTACACTATTTGCCATATTATCACAAATACACAACTTGCAGAAAACAAGCCACAATGCACATTTTTCTTGCAATTGTGATAGGTGTTTTAAGGTTTCTTGGCACAAATTTTACTTTACATTGTACTCGAGGCCAAAATTTCATGCTTTCCTCCTCCTTCAAAACAAATTCTTTCCTCGTCTTTGAATAGACAGGATTTCACTCCTCTTTCAAAGGATTTGAAGTATTTTTCTCTGTGATAAATTCCATTGAGATATTTTGTGTATGGAGAGGGGGTTGGAGTTTCATAATCATTTAGTACCAATTCTTTTTACTTCAACAAAAGCACTTCCAAAACAAGTTTCTGGAAAACCAAAAACCTAAAGCAGTTTAATTCTCTACAAAGATATCCCCTAACCATGAACACTGCCTCTCAGACAACATTCTCGAGCAAACATTTGTATTTGCTCAGGATAACATTTCCTGAGTGCCAGCGAGCAGTGTTCCAGTATGGGGAGGTGGTTAATTGTGTGGTGAATTTTTCCAGTCACCATCTTATACTCCAAAGATAAACTGAAGTTTCTTTATCCTTAAATTAATGAAAACGTTTCTTGAAACATTCAGCCTACATCAAGCTGACAATTGAGTGAAATTATTCAAGTTAGATATTTTTGACACACTTTCACAAGCAAAGATGATTAGGCTCACTATGTCCATCACATGGAAACTAAACAGCTATCCTGGGATTTGCCTGATGGTGAAAGTGGCAGTCAATCTTGCTATAATAAGGTAAGTTGAGGATTCATCTGAATACAGTTCACCATATCTTTGTGATTTCAAAGAGGTATTGATGATGTATGTATACAAAAAACCTGTTTTGACTTCAATTCTATCCATTTTTTATGTTAATTCTACCCATGTGATTTCTTAGTCATCAGTAGGTGAGCATTAATTAACAGTGGTACTGTAGCCTTGGCTGTGTTTAATGAAACACAAAGGTATACCTAAACCACACCACTGAAAAATTATTGGTCAAATTTCACTTCATCTGTGCCATTGTAATCTTGCTCATTCAAAGTTACCTTTAGAATTTTATAACTCATTGGGGATTTAAGAAGAGATTTTTCATAACCAGCCTCATAGATACTTACTGAACCAGCTTGGTATTGCCTTTCACAACTTATGAATCAATTTCCAATATGCAGATTGTAGAAAATTTATGTGCCTAACCACTATAATTTTTTGTTTTAATTTGGGCTTCAGTGTGCAGAACACCAACAATACCTAACATTTACTTCTATATGACATACATCAAGTACAAACTACAGAAGCTTTTGTAATCACAAATGTCACTTTTTTGTGAACAGACATTTCTAATATAAGTTACCATACAAAGGGGCTCCTTTTTTGTGAGTGAAGTGACCTTTGAACGCCTGCCCGTCTGTCGTTGACAATATCACGCCTTGTCTACTGAGATCCACATCACTGAAGATGAGCTGCCGTTTACGATTGTATGAGCACCGTCTTAATGTTTCATCTGTTAATTGCCAGCTCAGTATCTAAAAAGGCAAAAATTCATGAATTAGTCAAGGGACAAAATAGTGTTAGTGAATTGATCAGCAAAACTAGAACAGCAATGCTGTTGTAGCTCACACATTCTCTCTTGTCTGTAAAAAATAGCAACTAAAACAACCAACTTTTATTACTTCTTCATCTGTTTCCACAAAACCCCCTTACCATAACAATGGTAAACAACAGGCACAAAATGACCAAAGAACTCAAAACCCTACTGCAAAATCACAAGGTATGCTAAAAGTCCCCCTCCCTCTTTCAAAAAATGCAAACTTTTACATCAGAAAGAAAACAACCTAACTGAGAGATCTACAAATACTACTGCGAAAGTTTGTAAAATTAAGAAAACCTGTTGGGCTATAAAAACTTAATTATGACCATTTTGGAAAAATTCTAAATATGTAGAATGTATCAAGCATATTTTCAAGTACTGCAAAGTACATTTAGTTTCTCCTGTAACTCCATAAGAAACACTGTGTGAATTTGCACTGGTAAAATAAAAACATGCATCGCTCCTCAAATGGCTCTCCTACTGCACTTGAACTCAAAGAGTTATCACAATTACTTGCCTTGACCAACTTGACTGATCTAGAAACAGAACAGATGTCCCCACCACATTAAGCCTATTTCCTTTCATGTAGGCTACACTTGACTACAGAATTGCTCCCAATTTTGTGTGTCAAGTATCCCTAGCTGCTCAGTCCATGAAGCTCTCTTCACAATACAGTGCTATTATCCCAAGACACTGTGACTGCAGAAACCACTGATCCGTGTCCACAGGTGAGTCAGACATCAAACAACAGTCTGCTTGCAAGGCATTTGCAAGACAGCAATTGAACACACAACCAAGTAGCTGCAGTCAGCACAATGAATAAACAGCTAACTGTTAAGCAGGCACAATGAACCTGCTCTACATAAATAGCTAAAAAATTATGCTTAACACTCCTGTATTGGAATGAAAGTAGGTGGGTTATAATGCTGTACTGACAAACAATCATATACCAAAATTTCAGAACCAAATCTTCACAAATGGAAAGGGAGCAGGCTTTTGTTAAAAAGTTGACGCCATCTGGCCCATTTTATAACCTCACACATGTACTGTGTACATGTGTGAGCTAAAAATCACTTAAAAATTCTTTATGGAGTCTTTGGTATTAGCAAGTGCTGCAACTTTTGCTAATCAAACTAAGAAATGAGTAGCCACTGGCAAGTCTTGGGCAGAAAATTGCTTTGTGAACCCAGCTATTTTGTCCCTTGATTAGTAAGATGAAGTGAAATAACTTCATACCTCAACAATTGGTTTAAGTCATGCCAGTCAGAGACTTTTTATCTACTTGTGACTCACTGGTTTGTTTTCTCTACTCCATGCTTATGCTGAGCACAGACCTACTTCCATTGTGCTTATGCTACGATGGAAGTAGGTTCCATTTTTATAAAGGATACTTTACACCAGGCCAGGAGTTGAACCCCAGAACTCCTTGCTGACACTCAGATGCTTTAACCACTTGACCACTCAGTTGGTCAAAAATTCATGGGGAAATACGATTTGACAAAATTTATGCATTACATAAAACAACCACATACTTGCCACTAAACTTTCTTCTAAGAAAATGGAACACAGCACATAATCCACTGTGCTTCAGCTTCAGTCATACTAAGTTTGTTTAAAATGAGAAAGATTTGTCTTAGATTTGACCCTCTTTACTTCCACACTGGTAAAGATAATTCCCAATAGAAAAGTGATGGTCTGAGTTATTTGGCCATAACTGGAGGTCTGCATTTCTAATTCTTCAGTTTCGTGTATTATGAATGGTTTTACACTAAATGTACCTTTTCCTTCACTGAAGGTTCAAAATTTCACATAGACAACAAAACAAGAATATTTAGGGCTAACTCTGCAAGCTGCTTGGATTCTTCTATAGACAAATCTGGACAGCAAGTGATGGTCTGATTTCAGTCGGCCATAATTGGGGTCTATCACCTTTTGATCTTTCCTTTCAATTTCCTTGCTTACATGTCTCATGGATGGTTGTACACCGCACAATATCTTGATTCCCTTAAATTTACTGAATATGAGGGTTTGAAGTTCATGTAGTCAATAAATGAAGTTTATTTAAGGCTAATGGACCCCACTAATGGCTGCCTACCGTCACTAAACACAAGCATTAATCAGATTCATCCATACTTGCAGTAAGCAGTAGGTCCAAAGGTTGTTTGATTTCTTGACTTTGTTGGAATTTCTTGGAAAAATTTACTTTGGTGAGGATATTGAAAATTCTTGGGAAATCTTTCTTTGATAACTCTGATCAACATAGATGACAATTTTGGGAATTCTGGGGGAATTTAGTATCAGTAGGTTTATATTATTAAAAGTTAGAAACTGGAAATTGAAATTGGAAATTTCTGATTTTTAGTAGTTTATAGAGCTCAAAATTCTGTTCCATTTAAAAAGGAACCACTGATTATTGCAGGACAAATTGGGGTGTGCAAGTAAATGTACAACTTTATAAACTAAAAGTAAGTAATATTTGGGGATTTGGTTCACAAATGATTTGGTAAGGCAGTACAGCTGGAACAAGAGCTTTATTGGAACTTGTCGTAACCATGGTAACAGTGAAGCCACGCAGCAACCAAACACACAACTAACACAACTGAAAAGGAAAAAAGGACTTCTAACAACTCATAAAGATAATAAGTCACATCACCATTGAAGATTATTTAAAGGCATATTTTCATCTTCCCAAACAGTTCCAATTCTCCCAACCTACTTACTTCCAGCCCCTCCCACATTTATCTAAAACTCATCTTTATCCAGACACAATCCTAGTTTATTGCTTCATAGCTTGTCCCAGTGGCCATACAAGTCCATAATGTGTAATCAAGACACTCTCAGTGCCCGTGCAGTGTAATTTAGCTATGATGCATTGTTTGAATGTGATGCCAATCAAAGAGCTGTACCGATTGAGAGTTTTGATGTATGCATACTGAAACTGTAGTTTAGGGTGACGAATGACTGCCTTTAATGAGGCTTTCAATTTTCTGGACTCCCAAGTGACTTTAATATTGTTACCTTCTTCTCTTAACATCCGTTACCCACCTGGGGGAGGAGGAGAGGGTGGCCCCCTCATCATTGAATTTTTTGCCTTTGTCAAGAAGTCTAAGGGCAAAATGGTGCCAGGTTTTTGGAGTTAGACTTATTTAGATTTATTTGGGCAGTATTTCTTTCATCTTTCAGTGCAACACCTTTGGACTGAAAATACCAGGGAGGGGGGAAATTTGTCCCCTGTGACCTGCCTGGCTATGTGCCTGGAAGTGTAGCTGTGTGTTTGTCTAGGTTGATATGTAACACTTTTTTACCACAATTAGCCTAAAAATGTTTCTCCCTACCACCACATTTGATTTTTATATAGCACCACTTTTTTCAAGTGTATAAGAAGCTTCCCAGGTACCCTGTTGTGCTCATGAGTACCTCCTAATAACCCTGGATGACAACCACTAATTTATATTGAAGTGAAATGATATCTATAAAAGAAATTACAAAACACACCTTTCCATTTTTATGCAACAACACAAGGACCAATGGAGAAGATCTAGTTTCCCCGACATCTTCAAGACCAGATTCCAGCTTACCCCCAACCACTACCATCTTTTTAATGTTCAGTTGTCTGAAAGGACAAAAAGGAGAAGACATTTGTGAAATTTATATCATGATAAATAATTTTAACACAAAACATTCACTTACTGATGAAGACAATAGAAATGAAAGTACACCAGTAGTAAATTAACAAACAACACAGACCATCTTTGCAATATTTAGTTCTCCATAGGGAGAAAAAGGAGAGGACAAATGCGAAATTTATATCCCGCTAAATTGTTACCCTACCACAAAACATTCTCAAAATGATGAAGATAATGAAGTTGCAGATATAACAATCACAAATTTCTTGGTACATACAGTAGCATCCCAAACTAAAAATCAATGGGCAAGCTAGCAGTGTTTCTATCAACAGGGGAATGGTGAATATTTCTTTCTTACTTATTGACAATGGCAGTGTTTCAATCAAAGGGGGGGAGGGGGGGGGGGTGGGTAAATATTTCTTACTTGTTGACAATCTTTCTGCAGATGTACTTTTGCAGTAAGTAAATGTCTCCATTTCTGGTGCTACATACAGTTACTCCTTCACTAGCAGCAATGTTACTGATGGTCATGTTCTTGTGGTTTAAAGATGTCACCAACTTTGGTGTTGTCACAAACTTATCTCCTTTAGCATGACCTGTGATGAAATAAAATATATACCAAAATATACATTACTCTCTGTCAGCTTTTCTTTTGACATTGAACTATTCAAGACAGCTATATACTCTAGTAATATCTAGTTCACTTCTGGTCATAAGATGCACTTTCTTTACATTGACATTCAGCAGTGAACTACTGTCATGGATAACAGAAACAGCTTGTTATAAAATTACTTACCAATCTGGCCACCATTCAGACCACATGTGTACACCTGGTCTTCTGTGTAGAACACACTGTGGTATTTGGCAGCTACTACACCAACTATCTTTTTGTCAGTGAAACCTTTGCCTATTATCTGCCTTGGTTTCAGGACAGCATTCTCATCTGATGTAATGCCCAGTTGATGGAACCTGTTTTGTCCACAGCCATAGACTCTGCCACTGGAAAAAAAAAATATGAAGAAAAAAATGCACAAAAACTAAAATCACAATGATGCAGAATGTAAAATAGATCAACATTAACAAGATAAGTATTAACAACAGACAGGTCCCAGCAAGTTTATAGACTATGAATAATCTGGCCTCAAAACTACAACAAAAACAATTGTCCCCTGTAATCTTGTCCTTTACCCCATCAATGAGCAGGAAAGTTGCTTGCTCTAGCAAGCATAACGCTAATTATCCAATATTTTTCAAACTTTAGGTGACCTTCCTTCAGCTGCATTTGATTTTGGTAATTGATCCTTATCGAAGGTTCCCATCAAAACAACAGATTTGGCGGGTATGTGGTTGAGCAACTGCCATCCTCATACCTCTAACTAAGGCATATCCTGCATTATTATGAATATTCAAAGACCATATGAACGAAGCAATTTTTTTGAGTTTGCCTTAAAAATCTTTTTCATTCCTGGTCAGAAAGAACCTTTAAAAATTTTACAAACCTGTGTACCTTATAACCTCAAACCAGTACCTCAAAAATCAAATTATCCCTAATTATTTTGTAATGTCACATCGACAGGCAGCTTCTTTCAGACAACACATGTCCAGTGAAAGCTGTCTGTCATAGTGACATCACAAAATAATTAGTAAAAAATTTAATTTTTGTAGTCCTTTTGTTGGGTAATGGGCCAATCGTATAATGAAGGCTTAGGTAGGGGATCTAGGCCTAGCTGATAAGTGATAGGCGTTGAAGTTGTGTAGCTCCGCATAAGAAAAAAAGTTCACAGAACTTATAAAGTTGATTAATTCTTCTTGATTATTATTGATTCCGTTTCTTCTTCCTTCAAAAATTATCTTTAATCAGAAGCCGGCAAAAAAGGTCACAATTACTATTTACAGGTGAGTTAGTGCATTGTCTTAGAGGTCTGCAGCACAACTGACTAGCTGCGGGGTTTCCTAGTGCGTTCGAGCCACGAGGGCCATGCGAGATGACAGAACTAAAAGCTGTAACCTGATTGGATAAAAGTTGTGACGCACACCTAAAATGAATATTATAAATATGATGAAATCATATCAACCAATGAGGAGGCTGCAAGTGAGTGAAATTGGCCACACCTCGAAAATATGGGTTACAGCGTGCATGTGGAGCTACGCCAATGTGATATGTCACGTCCACTGGTAACACGTGTTGGGAAACAGGAAGGGCCCTGGGAATCTACAACAAAAGGAAGGGCGAGTTGCTCGTAAACAACAAGATGGCGTCTGGCAAAGGTCATGAAGAGTGCACCATACTACATAACACTTTGATGCAAACTGATTAGCCAAATACATATAACTTATTGATATAAAGAAGTGTGTGCTTCATAGTGTACAAACCAATGAATATCAACTCTAATTTTAAGATTCATAAGGGGAGAGTCATTTATCTAACCGGCCAGCATGAACAGTTGGGCACAGGAAATACATAAGTGACTTGCCAATAACTGCCAGCTTCACACATGACTGTGCCCTTATCGTAATTATGCCCTCTGTAAAAAACACCTTTCCTTTTAGCCTGCTGTTTTAATGAGAACTGTATTGACTTACTCCTCTGTCAAAAAGAGGGTGTGGTCTCTCGCTGTGGCAACAAATTCACAAGAGGTGACCAGTCCACTGATGACTTTAGGGAGCATACAAGTCTGTTCATTGCCATGACCAAGTCTTCCTCCTTGTCCATGACCACAAGTAAGTACCTTGCCGGTCGATGTCAATATGGCTGTGTGGAATTTACTCATGCAAACCTAGAAAGCAACACAATGGATGATGAGTATATATAATAGTCCTGTGCAACTGTGCATAGGTGAACTTTATCCCCCTTCCCCACTTTTCATGCTGTAGGCATTTTGAGCTGCCTTTAAGACATTTACTTTTATTGTTGAACATATTGAGCTTCTTTGGTGATAAGCTCCCCCCTCCCCTCAAAATTTTCTCTGCGGCCCCTGTGAAGTTGATCTTAACCTTGCAACAAAATTCTACTCCATTTTTGAATGAATTCTATTCTCACAGTTGTACAAACTTGTTCAACTTCCAAGTTTTTTTTTTAAATTATGTTTGTTCATTCAAGGACTATAATTTTTACTGATCCTCTAAATAATAAAAAAAATTGTCAAACTTTATCCAAGAAAACTTAAAACAACAACAACAGTAGGGAAAAAAGGGAGAAATCATGTACTAGGAACTGAGAAAGGAATAGGCATTTAATTTAAAAAAACTCATTCACAGAGAAATTTGTTATGAGTTTACATCCCTGTATAAAACTCTAACAAATTAAATCTCACTGTGTCCCTGCAAGTTCGCATGGTTGTGTAAATGATTATTTCACAAGTACATCACATGACATGTCAATTTATATTACTGTATCATATCAGAGATTATCCATCTAGAATTCTTTTCAAAAGAGCACAAAAATTGTCCCCAAATCATCATGTCTTTTAATTTAAGTAAGGTCTCAGTTTTTGGGAAGGGCACAGCATACATTTTCTTCATGAATCACTAAAAGGTTAAGTGAAGTTTGACTTTGACCTGGGTCATACCCAAGACTTTAAAAAGCAACCTTCTATCACAATGCTTGATGCTCAGCATAGAGAAAACAAATCAGTGAGCAATAACTGGAAAAAAAGCTGTGGCCGGTCCAACTTAAACCAAGTTGATAGAAACTGATCTAAAAAACTTCATCTCTACCTTTACACCACACAAGGTGAAACTTAAAATTTTCAACCAATCAAACAACAAAATGTGCCACATATACACTTTAAGTTATGCATATGATGTCACAGAGCATATAAGTACCCCCTTTAATTTGGAGAATGTGTAGGCCTATCATTGCAAGGTCCCCCCAAAAACACACAAAGCTGATTCATCAACCGAATTGGGTACCCAGGTAAGTTGACTGCACATGTGCAGAGAATTCTGCAGGTATTCTAATGCTCATCATTTCACTCAAAGAATGAAGTCAGTGTGATGTCAATGCATAAAATCTACATTTCTCTAAATCATATCTTGAATACTCATATTAAAATTAAACCTGTTTGATTGTAAACTTCTTCCTCAGGAATTCATCCACCACATCTGGCGAAGAACGACTCTGCTGGTTGCTATGGCCAAGCGTAAAGTTTGAGTTGGTTCCCCATGTGTATACATTACAAGGATCATCAATACTGTAGTCTATATGTGGAGGCTTATCCTTCATTGCAATGTCTAGAGGGTAAAGATCCTCAAAGTCACATGGTTTCAGACTGGATCCAAACTGTTTGAAAAAAAATATCAAATTTAAAAAGCAGTTATGTCAAACCCTTGTATAATTTTACTTTTCCTTTAATGATCTGCATTTTATGTTTCTATATTTTATATGCTTGTTATGCTTTAACTTTAAAATACTTGTTTCATGCTGTATTTTATACACTTACTTAAGTTATTTACAACATCATCTAGCTATTTCATACAGTTGTTGCACTTTGGTGTATTATTACTTTCTCAAGCCTTTATTGCAGAGCATGTCAGCTTATATTTTCATACATCTTGATATAAACCATAGGTTTGCCTGAAAAGTAACTTTGCTAATATTGTAAAACAGCCTTGAGCTCTTCAAGCCAGAACAAGGTACAATTAAACTTTACAGGCAGTCATTTGTGACCCCAACCTACAATTTTACCAGTCTAGAGGAATTCTAGGGCCTTAAATTTTCACAGTGGTAATGCCCTGACGAAATGAACAAGGATTATCTCTGGATGACTTTAGACAGCTGTGTGAGGGGTTAGAAGTATTAGGACATTGGGAGAATTGGAATTGTCTGGTGTGATGAATAACTCCCTTTAACAAATGTGAGTGTTCAGAGCAGATTGGCTGCAAATCAAACTTTCCTTCTGATCCCGAAGTTTTACCTGCACAACTCCCAACATTTCAGAGTTTGAAATTGGCATAACCACTTTTGAAGAGTGGGAATGTGCACACATAGCACAGGAAGCCCAAAGCCAATGAGTAGGGTCCAGGGACTCACCTTGCAAAGCCCATGGGGAAGGGGGTTCCAGGTGGTGAATCCCAAAGAAACTTTTGACTTCTATATGTTTTAAAGGCTTAAGGAGGTATTCAAGGGATAGATTTCATTAAAGCAAAAAGACTTGAATATTTGCATTCAGTGCGATACATACTGCACCAATATAAAATACACACTGCAGTGTAGACTGGGGATGAATACAGAATGTTTTATGGGACCAAGTACAAAGAAAAGTACTGGCAGGAGAATAGCTGGACAGAAAGGCAGGAACAAGACATATTTCAATGTCTATATAAATGAATGAATGAATGGACGAACTTATGAATGAATGAATGAACGAATTAATGGTTACATATATCACTTTAATAGAGACTGAAGAAATTCTAAAACAATCATTTGATAAATTAAAATACACAACACGGAAAAATATTCACCTGTATAAGCTTTACAGCGCATAACAACTGGCCATAAAATATGCTTCGATGGAGAGCGGTCCAGCCAGATTCCCCATCCTTTGTTCTCAGGTCTGCCTTCTGTTCCTCAACAAGCCATCTCAACACCTCTCCCTTTCCACAAGAAGCTGCGACGTGCAGAGCAGTCCTGCCAATTGCATCGCAGACATGTCCACTTCTGTGGCAATGGCCAGCTATATACGCTTTGATCTGCTCTTCTTCCGCACTGCTTGTGATGACATCGATAATGTCTGCAGCATGCTCCCGGGACTGGCACCGGGTGGTGCACTCCATAATGGTGTAAGCCCTATGCCTTGGTTAGCTCCTGCACAGGCTCATCATGTTAGCGATGCACACAGATTCAAAAGAAATGATCAAAAGAGTTGAAGCTGTCAAAAAGAAGCAATTTTGGTTTTGAGTTTTTTCCAAGTTTACTGTGCATGGACAGCAATTTGTTCTCAATATTGATGGGGGTGGGGGGTAGGGAGGGGGAGACAGAGGGCGTTACCACAACTTCAAAAGAATTACTGTGAGAAAAATCAAAGACAATGGGTCATTCCTCCAATATTAAAGGACATCCCTTGATCTTTGCCTCAGGATTGCCATCCAACTTGCTGTATATTTATTTCATTAATTACTGATCAACTACAGTTACAATAAAAGTGCAATCATTGGAAAAAGAATGGAAAATGATGAAGTGAACTTTTGGCCCCCCACTGACTATGCTACCTCAAACATGGAAAGTAATGGCAGTATAAACTGCATGAAAGCTAACCTCAAACTGACGAAAGACATCTACTAATCATAATATTCACTTCACAGTTGTCAGCTTATTCATTTCCCTTCAGTTGTCTGGGTTCAATTTAGAGGTAGCTTTACAGTACATGAAACATCTCCTGAAATGGATATCTCTGGATGTGACATTGTTACTCCTGAACTGGGGATTTTATTCCAAATGACTATGGACAGCCCCCCCCCCCCCAAATCATGCAAAACTTATACACAAGTACATATACATGTATAAATACACTTTTAGCGTGTTCGATTTGCTTCCCTTGACTTACTCGAGCCTCGAGCTAGGGCTACGATGGTCATGCGCAGTTGAGTGAAATAAACGAACGTTTTACGGTAATTACTGGAGATGTTGGTTCACAATAGCCAATGACAGAGCCCGTAGCTGGATGGCAGAGCGAACTCTGGTACGTACGTATTACATGCGGTTCGCTTGTACGATGAACGTAGACTCGAAACAATGCTCATTTAGAAAATTCTCGAGAAATAACACTTGAGTGACTTCACTAATTCCGACATCAACCACTTTTCACAAGTCAGAAGTTTCATGTTTACCCCACTGTATTTACATGCTCAGAAATTGTTCACGAATGCATGGTGTTCATTTAGCTGCCATGTTTTCCCAAAGCACGATGGGATATTTACCTAAGTAACCGACTCGAAGGGTCGCTCACTTGGGCCTGGCGCGAGTAAGCGCGAACACTGACGTCATTAGCTAATCGAACGTAGTTGTGCCAGACACGAGTTAACTCGGGCGAGTAATCGAACACGCTAATGGATAAGTTTTGAGTTGTCAATGCCCAAGGACAATTCTGCTGAAGTTCCCATGTTTTAAACAGTATGTCCTCTTGTGGTCTCAGTAATCTGTTATGTGGAATAAAAAGTGTAATATACAACTGACTCAAAATTTCAGGTATGCAAGTAACTTAGCTGACAGCAAGATGTTTCCATTTTCAAAGCTCTTCATTCTTTTCATCAAATGTAAAAAAATGCAGGCCACAATGGTAAAAAAAAAACCTGAATAACTTGCAGCATTACGTGTTCCAAGGCCAAGGTAAATTACTGTACCTCAATGAAAGGTAAAAAGCGAGAAGAAACAAGAGAAGACAAAAATAGGCAATTACCTGAAGGACAGAGAAAACATAAAGCTGTGTCCATGTTCAACCTTTCATCCACTCATCTAGCAAAAGAAACCAGTACATCAGATGAAGGACTGGTCCTGAAAAATATGATGAGAACTTTCACCTAAAAAGAAAAAAAAAACAAATTACTGACAAGACTTGACATAACTGAAGTTAAGTTTCTTTCAAAGAGTCCTCAACAAGAGGAATAGTCTGTCAGAGTGGGGGGTTGTTAACTCCCTATCAGTCATCAGTGCACTGCTTCCAACAGGTCATGTCACAGGGGCTTCCTTTCTCTGAAAATAAATACTCAGAAACATAAAACGAGATATTTACAAATCATTTATACTTTTAGAGTTTTTAAATAATGTAACTTTTGTAAATATCTGCAGGCCTTTTAAGAGGTTACAAGTCATCAAACAAAGGTTTTAGAATTTGGAATGGGAAATTTATGCTAGTAAATTAAAAGATTTCAGGTAACTACCAGGTAGACAAGTTGGACTTAAAATACTGTAGTTTTGCCCTCAAACCCAATCTAAGTTGTACACACAGTGTCGTTCTTAAAAAGAGGGATCTCCTCACTTCGACATTGGATCCAGGGAACCACTCCAAGGTAGACAAGTAGGATTTAGAATAGTTTTGCCCCAAACCCAATCTAGGGTGAACACACGGAGTCATTCTTAAACAGAGGGATCTCTTCACTTCAACATGGGATCTGCGGAGCCACTCTGAGGTAGACAAGTTGGATTTTAGTAATTTAGAATATTTTGGCCCTAATTGCATATTATGAGTTGGTTGGGAAGTTTGCGGATGACATTAAAGCCAAACATTTTGAAATGGTAGTCATATAGCTTGGGAGTTAGGGGCAAAATCACAGGAGTAAAGACTAGCCTAAGCTACAGTATGTAATGATTACTAGGGTGCATTTATGAAAATGAAAATGAAAGGGGGATTTTTTTCACCCATCTTCTTTTGGAAAGGGGTGGGGGAGGGGACAAGGTCCCCCTTTGCCCCCTCTACCGGAAATACTGGCCTAGCCTAAGTTAGATATGTACTTTCTATAGCCTAGGCCTAGTCCTCTTTACTTACAGTAGGACTAGCGGCCAAACAGTTAGGCTTGTCTACAGGTATAACGCTAGGATGACCTGTGGCCTCGGCCTAACGTGAGCCAGGGCGTCTGTATGCTGGGCTAGGTTCCTTTTCAAAAAAGTTAGCCTCGGCCTAACCTCGAATTTCCGGGGCCAATACTTACGACAGCTCAATCTGCTTTCAAACTTTCCAAGGCGTATACCGACACAATAAATCATGAATCGCAGCTCCTCTAGTGATAAACTTGTGCTGTGTGAAATGTTAACTGTAAGCAGTGTAATTCTGTCGGGCCTTTGGTGTGACCGTGACTCAATAATACTAATGTAACTGCTAACACTATAGAACTGGGGCCTAGTTCTGCGAAACATATGCTACGTTTTGATCGGTGGCTCTCTACAAAAATATTGTGTTGCATAACAATTTAGTCTGTTATACAATCTGAGAGCCAAGTTCATTCCGAACTCAATATAATGAAAAATACACCTTGATCATAACTTTTGGCCTCCTTGGAGAACCCGAACTGAGCAACTGACTGTTAGTGGTATAAAACTGCAAGACAGATTTATCGGTTTAGGGAATCCTAATTTTACTCACACTGTCACATCCAATTGAAAGATATAGCACTGAAACAGATGGCATTCACAAACCACCGTAGAAACATCGTTTCTTCTAAGAAATTCACAGATATGGCCCCTATTAAAATAGGGTTTTTCACAAATATAACATTTGAATAAAGCTTTTTTAGCTCTATAACGCTTTTTGAAAGGTTTAATAACTTCATTTTTCCTATGATCTTGGAGAAAGTATAGTGTAAATTTTAGGTACATAAACCACGTTAGGACCTCTTGTACAAACACAGTTACCAAGCTTAACATTAGGTCCTTGACTCGTCAAATATGTCCCACATTGACCATTTATGGGGGCCACTATAGGTGAGATGGGGTGGGTCACATTAACTGTCAAAATAACATTGGAGTGTACTAAGTTATATATCAACGTGATCGTCCCAGCGAAGCGCATCCAGCGAAGTATTGAAATTCGACACCGGAGGTCCACAGGGAACAGCAATGGCTCCTGATTGGTCAGCAGGAGATCCTCAATAACTTGAGTTAGCAACAACACATTGCAATGAAATTTAGGTGTTAATGTGCAAAATAAGAATATACATTGATCTGATTGGCTCAATTTTCCTATTTTCATTTTAATTAGGGTGAAATGGGTTAATTAATTTAACGAGTTAATTAATTGCTAATTATTTCTTAATAGAAACACAATATCAAAATTCTGAGCCAATGGAGTGATAGGAAATTTTGTGAAGCCCATTGTAGCCATTTTTCAAACTGAACATTGCAAGGGTCATTGAGATATGCTAATTCTCCTAAAAAATAAAAGAAAATATAAGCAATTGAGAAAAACAAAGAAAAACATAAGGAAGGTTAAAAACAGAATGCTCGAGGCACTACTGTGGCCAAAATGAATGACAAAAAAATCCAAAATATTTCTTTTTCTTTCTAACTCATGTTATATCACCTTCTCATGTATGGTCCACTTAAGAAAGACCAAAATTTCACTAATTGACAAACAAGAGCATTAATTAAAAAGTAGTTCATGCAATGTAAAGTTTACATTAAGGAAAAGGTTACGCAAGTACTTGTGGAAGTCAGTTTCTCGAGTAAAAAGACCTCTTAAAATAGCAGCCATGTAGGTCAGTATTTGCCCTCCATATACCCTACCCCCCTTTACCAGGTTATGTGATGTAAAGGGACATAAATAATGATTAATTACTGACACATGGCTTATAATTAATTAGCTAATTATGATGTAGCAAGGGTCTAGTCACTGTGGTGTCCCCCCACTCTCACTGGAGGAATCACCCATTTGATCTGTAATGTATACGGAAAAACTGTAAGAATTCTACTTAATTAAAAATTTAAAATTCAGTCAAATTCTGTACCATTATCCCATTCATTATTCAATTTTAATTCATCAATTTCAATTCAATTGAAATATATTAGGGGTCATTTTATCATTGCACAAGTTTTCGTCGATAAGTTAGTATTGCACAAGTTTCCTTCCACAAATTTAGTACTGGCATATGGAATTGCATAATAAAAGCTAAAGTAGTCTTACTGGCATATGAACAGATGAATTGGCTAACACAATACATTTTAAAAATAACCACCTATCCATAATGAATCATTCTGGGTTTTTACAAGGAAAGTAGTCTTTACAGAAATGTTTGCCATGACTCCCGCACTTGCTTTTGTGTAGACATTTTCAATAGAATTTTACCGCATCTTTGCGTTTTTGAGTCAAAGCTACGGTTGGAACTGGGGGGAAATGGAGTCCCCAGAAAACAGAGGGATGTTTTAGTCCTGACTAGGGCCCGCATCTGGCACGCTAACCTTACCCACGCCTATTTACTTCACGGAGATGAAAGACCATACTGCATGTTTTGTGACTGTGCTGTCACCGTCAGTCACATTCTCGTTGACTGCTATGAATACTCCCACATTCGCCAGAAATACTACACCGTACCCGACCTGAAAACCTTGTTTGAACAAACTGATTCTTCCCTTCTTCTTGGCTTTCTCAAGAGGGGAATCAATTTCAAAAGAAATAGGTAGCAATTAGTTACACTGAGTTTTACAAATTTCTAGCAGTATTAAATACTAGTCCCATAAGAGAAATTTTACAGGTAGGAAGAAAGTGTAGTATTACTTCTTTGCACCATTAAATATACTCCATTCTTGTTCACACGCCTTTGCATTATAGTAAATTGCATTGTAAATATATTACATTTTGTAATTTCGTATGGCCCCAACGGGTGAAGTGCGTTAGCACTTACGTAGCAACCGGGGGGGGGGGGCAGAGTGCCGCCACAGAAATTTTGGGGACGCGATGGGCGATGTTGAAAAAATGAGGGAGAGCCAAAAAAAAATAAATAAATAAATAAAAAATAAAAAGATAAACGGCAAGAGGAGGGAGGGAATCGGGGCATTTTTTACAGTTTTTCGGGGGGGGGGGGGGGTTCTTAGTCGTTACGATGGAGTAAGCAGTCCCCGAAGGTGACTAGTCCCCCCGATGGTTTACGTGTTTTGCTCTCAAGGGACAATTTCCCTTATCAGAACCCCAAATTTTCGGCGCCCTACGGCACTCCAGTTTTTTCAATACTTCCATTCCACATATAAGCCCTGTCAACCTTACCAAGTAACAGGTAGGCAGAGTACACAGGTTATGTAGAGGTCCTAAATTTCATCCCATATCACAAAGCCCAGTTGCTGTTCTTTTGTGTGTGTTATGCGATAGGTCAGTTGGTGAGCGACTCACGGAGCATAGTTTGGATGTTTTATTTGGTATTCCAGGTGGTTTCGACACAATGTATGTTATCCCGGATACGGTCTACAACCCCTACAGTTTCTATTTTTTCTTTTCGTTCTTAATGATTACATAGGCTGTTATTTTTGTAAGCCAACCAAAAATTTTAGCGCGCTTTGCAATTTTACGATTGAGACCCAAAAGAACACTATCAGTGCGCAACTCGGCTTTTAAAATATTAAGTGATATAGTGCAAGAGCTCCGCTTAGAAACATGTGTTAACATTTTTCATAGATTGTTTATTTATTTATTTTTTTTTTTTTTTGCATAAATTGAGAAATTTCAGAAATGAGATCCGTATTTCCAGGTTGAGAACATGAAGCATAAAACACTCGGGAAGTGCCGTTTCCTGCCATCTGAGGGGTTTCTAAAACCAAAAATTTTCTTGTACGCTCCACGCCAACAGATGGTGGCGCTCCGCTTAGATAGTCCTGTCGGTCAAGATTGGGGACGATGAGACGACTTTGCCGGCCCCCCTCCCCACGAAAAATTCCTGACTACGCCGCTGTGGGTAAGTCACATTGGCAAAAAATTGCACATGAGGTGGAGAGTCCTTTGAATGCCGTTCAGCCGGCCAACCGAGAAAATGAAGTAAATACTCTGTAATTATCTGCTTTCTCTCATCAGCTAGTAGGAGGATTGTTTGCCTCAGCTAGCAGAACGATTAATTTTCTTATATTTGCTTTGGCTTGGTTGACATCCAGCTACATGCATAAATTGAGAAATTTCAGAAATGAGATCCGTATTTCCAGGCTGGGAACATGAAGCATAAAACACTCGGGAAGTGCCGTTTCCTGCCATCTGAGGGGTTTCTATAACCAAAAATTTTCTTGTACGCTCCGATCCAACAGATGGTGGCGCTCCGCTTAGATAGTCCTGTCGGGCAATATTGGGGACGATGAGACGACTTTGCCCCACCCCCCACAAGAAAATCCTGGCTACGCCGCTGTGGGTAAGCCACATTGGCAAAAATTGCACGTGAGGTGGAGAGCCCTTTGAGTGCCGTTCAGCCGGCCAACCGAGAAAATGAAGTAAATACTTTGTAATTATCTGCTTTCTCTCATCAGCTAGTAGGAGGATTGTTTGCCTCAGCTAGAAGAACGATTAATTTTCTTATATTTGCTTTGGCTTGGTTGACATCCAGCTACATTTTGGTAATAAATATCTTACTCTTGGGTCCAAACTATGTTGAATCCACGAGTATGTGGTCAAAAAAGTTCTAAAGCAAATGCTTTTCTATTTATGACTAAATAATGATGAGAAGTCCTTCAAGTTGAAGCGTTGATTAAAAATTTGAGTGAACATATCCATTGGATGTAGGGAAAACAAGTCAGTGAGCCACAACTGGAAAAAGGCCGTGATAGGCACGATTTGAACCAATTGGTTGGAAATTAACTGAGCCGCAAAACTCCATCTGACCTAACCTGTAGCGTGAAATCAGACTGTAAGATTCAGTAAAAGAGATCAACATTATGATCGATGATAGTAAGGCGCGATATCAGATCTGCGGGATATGTAATCAATATACCCGCGGCTCGAACATCAACCGTCTCTCCGCAGTGGCCCTGGTGCCATTTCCTCTAGGGGTTTTAAACTTTCGACTTGTCAGAGAGATCCCACTCGGAAACTTCATATAGCTCCAATCACCGGGTCAGATGAGAGCGCCAATTATGAAACACACATCTCTGGTGACCTGCCAGTGCGAACCCAACACAACCAAACCGTGTTGGACCATCCCAATAATTGGAATTCGCCTTTCGGGTCACACCAAAGTGACCTTTGGTGTGACCCGAAAGGAAATCTTATGGCCAGCGTAGTCCACAGGTTAGGTATGATGAATGGTAACTGTCTCTCATGGCTTTGGGAAGGTCCAAAGCGTTTGTGTGCATGACTCAGGGGAAGGCATCACCCATCCGTATAAAGACCTTTCGAGACACCCTGCTTCTACTTAGTTGCTCTTGTAAGGCCAAACGTGCAGGGAAGGAGCTTTTCGGTTGCAAGTGGCCCTGGAAAAGGAGGCTGCTAGGTCCCAACAGTGGGGTGGTTTCGCTCCGTCCAAGCAGCCACTTCTTACACACACCCGACTGCATGTGACTCTGGGAAAGCAGCATCGCCCGAAAGTACGCAGCTTTTCGTAGGACCTTTCAGCCATTTTGAGGCCACTTTCGGGTCATCTAGATTCGATTTGAATGAGGGAAGGCCCACGGCTGCCGAACCAGACATTTTGGAGCACTTCAATGAGCCGCCTGATCATATGTGAACCTGGAAACGGAGGCACTGTGCCCCAAGTAGCCACTTTGCGATCCACCGACTGCACATGACTCCGAAAACACGACTGAGGTTAGGATTACATGGCTCTGGAGAAGGCGCCACTCCGCTGAACCTGCTTTAAAGGCAGTCATTCATCACCCCAAACAACAGTTTCAGTACACATATATCAAAACTCTCAATTGGTACAGCTTTTGGACTGGCATCACATTCAAACAATGCATCATAGCTAAATTACACAGCATGGGCACTGAGAGTGTCTTGATTACACATTATGGATTTGTATGGCCACTGGGACAAGCCACGAAGCAATAAACTAGGATTGTGTCTGGGTAAAGATGAGTTTTAGATAAATGTGGGAGGGGCTAGAAGTAAGTAGGTTGGGAGAATTGGAACTGTTTGGGATGCTAAGCGTCACCCAGTTGTGACTTAGCTGTCAAAGGTACCACTGTCTAGGGCGGACAGTGTATGTGAACCACAAGTGAACCACCAAACAGTATTCGCGCCTATAGACAACCACCTATAGTGGTTTCGCCTTGTTGCAAGCGGCTTTGGGAAAGGCGCCAACTTGAAGAAAGCAACGCTGTGTCACTTCGGTGTCACATTGAATACTACATTGCCTTAGCTGGATCTAGCAGTCACATCGCCATACTGGCAGTGTGGGTCCAGATCCAGCTTTATCGCCGCAGCAACTATTGTGAGGCTTATATCACCCCAATCTAGCTCACATTATCCGGACCTGGCTAAATATTTTCCTACACATTTTGTCTGTTTGTGCGGCTCATATCGTCCAGGTCTAGTTCATATTGTTTGCCATATCACACCAGGGTTGGTCAATTTTTTGTTGCAGCAAGGTAATTTATAAAGTCAAGACGGGACTTTCAATGACCATTTTATGCCTGCACCATCTCTATGACATACACGCCAATCTCTCCGTCATATGGGATATTGTTCGAAAAGTATCGGGACTTTTTTTAATGTTAGAGGCCTCGCAACTCTGGTGTAATGGACAAGGTCAAGTAAGGACACCGATAAACAACACAAGCAAATTGTACATTTTTAACATTTGTCCGTTTATTCAATGAGTCCTTTTATATAAATGTGGCATTAAAGGTAAAGAGCAGTCCCCCCAAACTTATTTTGAAGAAAAAGCTAAATAACACAATTTTCATCATATTTATCTTCAAAGTATCTTCATGAATTACATTTTATGACTTTACTTTTATATACAAGGTAAACCAAGCAGTTATTTGTGGTAAATTTCACATTTGAAGAGAAAAAACATTGTCACATGACTCCCAAGAGCCAATCATATAACAAGACAGTCTACTACACTTCTTCAATTTGGGATGACTGCTCCTGCCCTTTAATCCTTATTTATTTTACGGAAAAGGCTAAGGTAAGGAACTGTGGTGACGAACTGCAAACTTTTTACTCAGATGGGATCTGCCAACACCGTGGAAAGCACACAAATGAACATTTTATACGGATTCATGTGCGATATTTAAAATGTAATCGTTCTGAATTAAGGAATTAAGGCGGAGCCTGCCAGTGAACGGGACGTGGGATTTCCTTAGGAATATTAGAAGAGATTCACTTGCATTTCGTAAACCAGATATACTGGCAAAAAGTGAGTGATGTGGTTTAAAATTCCAGACCCCAAGATTTCATTCTTTTTCAACAAACTGTGACTTGTACCGCATCCATGGTGAAAGATGGAGACCAAGGTCCTTTTTCACTGATTTGTGTTCCCCACTGCTTATGTTAAAAATCAAGCACAATGGCAGTAGGTTCCATTTTTTTAAAGTTTTCTGAATGACTCGGTCAGAAGTCGAACTCCAGAGGCCAAACGTTGGTACTTTTACCACGTCGCGCAATTGCTCACCCCAAAAGGTACTGTTTTACAACTATGTTAGGAACCAAACCCTATCCCCCTCGAGACATTATCTGACTAAGTACTAAAAGGTCAAGTGGTATCAGTCTTGTAGTTGGGAGGTGGGGAGTTCGAGTCCTGACCGGGTCATACCGAAGATTTTGAAAACGGAACCTATACTGCCATTGTGCTTGGTGCTCAGCAATGGGAAAATAAGCCAGTGAAGGAAGAAATGCAGGTAATGGTATTGTCACTATTGCTTGCGATGTCATTTGAAAACGCGTGGGAAAAGTATATATATAAAATTGTTCAAATAAGAGTAGAGCGTTTGAATGGCAAGACTTAAAAATGAACACAGAAATCCTGACTGTAACATGAAGTTCGTGGCACGATGCCGCTTTTTCCGCTTTTTGGTGGTGGGTGGGGGGTTAATAATTTCTTCACATTGCTGCAGGCACCAGTTCAGTTGGTACTAGGGATGTGTGCAGGTTCCCCGTCCCTAACTCATCTACCTAGAGCGACTACATTGTCAAGTGGTAAGGGCGTTCCACTTGCAGTCGGGAGGTCTGGGGTTTGCCTCTTGGTCATACAAAAGATTTTAAAGATGGAATTTATTGTCTTTATTCGTGATGCCCAGCATCAGCAATTAAGTATTGAAAACAAGCCATTTTGAACCACGACTGGAAAGGGATATGAAACGCTCCACTTACAAATTGGTTAGAAACTGAACCGTAAAACCCAATCTAACTAACTACTACAGCCTCATTACTGCAAATAAACCCGTGGCCTTTTATCAGCAATAGGAATGATAGGAGCATTGGTTCTTCTTTACTCCGACGTTATTAGTTACATCTGCTCAGCAAATGTTCAATTTATCTGAATGTTGACGTCAATGATCTGCGAATGTTGATATTTGTAGCCCCAAACTTGATATGCTAGTAAATTCAACAAACGACGGGGAAGTGTTTAATTTCCCAAATTCCCAGACATTGTCTTAAAATATTTCGCCATTTTGTTGTGGTGGGAGGGGGAGATTTTACTACATGCAGTGGTCAAAGAGAAGTATCTTGCGGCTGCTACAAAACAAGGGACACTAATCGTCATGAATGACTGTTGTGTAACGTGCCAACTATCCTATCAACACCATGGACATTTAATTCCATAAAGTAGCATAAACTGTCCCGCCCTTGGGATTTTGTCCATGGAGACTATGACCTGGGATAGCTTATTCCCTTCAGGATAAAACCACACTAACTTGTAAGAATTAATCAAAGCTGAATCCATTTCCGTGAAAGTACTATTTTAGTTGGAATTGTTCTGTTTTGTTGTCTACACATTATACCCCATGGTTCCTAACATGGGTGCCACAAAATCCATTAGGGGTACCAACATAAAGTCAAAATCAATGAATAGCTAAATCAAGTATATGCAAGTTGTCTGAAGAAAACTTTAAAAAGATGCTCCGATATCATTGAAGTCTACCCAAGTCAACAAATTCAAAAATATATCTTAAACAGCATGTGAAAAAATGAATTGTAAGAGTCCAACTCGCACCTTTATAGGACATTCTTGAGCCGAGATATAAAATTATGAAATTCATTTTTAAGTGAATAAATTTCATTATTTTATATCTTAACTCAAGAATTTCCTATAAAAATAAGAACTAGACTATTACAATTTATTTGTCATGCTGTTTAACATCCATTTTTTCTGTTTTTTCATTTTTTTTTATTTTTGTTATTATTACTTTTTTTTGACTTGAAGTGCACCTCAACTAAAAATAAAGTTATGGCATGCCTTGTTAAAGGCATATTTTGGAGACAATCTTCGTTAACTTCAAAATAAGCAGAAAAATTTTCTCGTTTGGAAGGTGAAAACGGCATCTCCATACCTTGTAGCGTGAGGAAGATACAAATTTTTAAAGTATTCCAAATTTTGGGGGGATTTGATGCATCATGGGATATCTGTGATGTCATTGTGGCACATCAATTTTACATTGCATTTAATTTATTTATAATGATGATTCCGCTGCAGGGAATATTAGGCAATATTGTTGGTTTTACTCCATGTATGGTGAAGGGTAATGAAAGATCTACAGGAAAAGATGTTCAAACATTCCAACAGTATCAAATTTCAAGGACAAACAGAATGTTCACTTATAAAGAAAAACAAAAGGAATATGAAGCAATGTACCCACATTACATAACTTTTTGTTGCTTTGTTGAAAAGCAGATGTACTTTTTAGCAAAAATAGTCAATGTTTAAGAGCAGATATCTTGAGTTAGGAAAATGGTATTGTGATAGGGTTTAAACCACATGTTGTGAATTTTTCTTCAAGACAGAGGCGAAAAGCCACCAGAACATGCCTTTAATAAGTAAAAAGACAGGTAAGTGTTTTTTCTTCTCCATGGGCGTGTTAGCCCCAACAGTGTTATGAATTCTTCACTCCAACAGATGGTGGCGCTTCGCTTCAGATGGTGTAAATGGGCTACCACGTTATACCTCATCATTCACGGGCAGATCCAAACATTCCAAAAAGGAACGGGCTGACTTAAAGGGGAAGTATAAGCAAAAAATTAACTTTCTCATGTAAAAGAAGAACTAAATCTACTCAGCTGCTCAGTGTGGCAAAATTCCATTCAAATCGGACATGTGTATTTTGAGATATCAGTAAAAAAAGTTACCAGATTTGTGTTCCAAAGTGATATTGAGGGCAGCAGAGATTGTATCACTTCCTCACATTTACAAGGAATGCTTTGTTTTCCTTTGTTTTTTCAGACTGTTGTTTTGACCTTGAAGTTAATAGGAAAAGGACCTCCTCATGGGGATTGAAAAGTTCTCATGCCACTTATGCAATCTCATTTTGATAATCTGGCATCATTAAAGAGAAGTTTAGTTTAGTTTAAAGAAAAACAAAAGACTGTCCATTAATGTGGGGATAATAATGTCATATATGCTTGCTTCAAGTTCACTGTGTGTTGAAAATGTGACTTGAGAACCACACTTCGGATTTCAATGCAAATTTTACCAAAATGCTTAGAATAAGTACCCCTCTAAAATATCAAAACTTGGTATGACCTCAAACCCTTTTTTAAGAAAAAGCAGGGGCTGACTTAAGAGAAAGCAGGGAATTGAGGGAGTTGCACTGCTTATTTCCCATATGTTTTATTGTTCATCTGAGGGCCGAGGCCGTACCCCCCCCCCCCCTTGGATTCGCGTCTGTCATTACCTAGGAGTGTCAGATGTATAAAAAGGCTAAGTACCTTTACCTTTTATATGGAAAACACGCTTTACCTCCTCCTAGCAGAAACTCTTCTTATATGTTTGCTGAAGTAAAGCACCAAATTTTTGTATCTAAGCCTTCTCAAATTAAAAGAAACCCTACCAAATAGACCCGTTTCTTCCCTAATTCTGTGAGATATATCAAATCTTTGAGTTATTTCCAATTAAATGAAACTGAACGTAGATCATGGGCTCTAAAACACGCTAAGAGTGAACTAAGTCACTCTCTAATAGGATGAAAAGGATGAATATATTTTATTAGAGTGTTAATTCACTCCAAAAGAGTAAAATTCACTTCAAGAAGAGTGAAATCCACTCCAAGAAGAGAAAAAGTTCACTCTTTAACAAATAAATACACTCTGTCCCCCTTTAAAAAGAGTGGTCCGTGAAGTTATGCCGTCAAGAGTGAAAATTTATTTTTCTAGGAGTCCCGCTCTTTTGGTATGGCCTTTACTAATTTCACCCTTCTGTCGAGTGATATTCGGCTCTTTTTGTTTGTGTAGTGCGACATTTACGAATTATAACAATTGGCCTGTGAGAGGAAACATTACTTCCAAGTTCTTTCACGTCAGATGGAGGATTTCAGGTGCAGAAGATAGTGATAACACAAGTTAAACCCATTCCACTACCCTGTCACAGGGCCGTCGATCCGGAGGAAGGGCCAGTTGCCCCACCAATGAAAATATTGGGGGAAATTAGACCGTTTTGCAACCAATAAATTAGGCAGATTAAAAAGTAACAGGCACCATAAACAAACTATAACATTGTGGTGGACTTCAGGGCTTCAAAAAACGTCATTTTGAGTCTATCAAAGTTTTACTGCAATCTGTGCTTCGTGTATATGCCCGTCATCGTGAGTGTTCATGAGTTTTTGCTCATAGACGAATCCAGTCCGGGACACGATAAGGGATTTTGGAAAAAATTTTGCCCCCAATCCACAAACCAGATCTACGTCCCTGTCTCTTCCAACCCCATAAAACCCCCTCCTTCTGAGCAGAGCACTGCATACGGGGCTTGTTGTTCCCAAAAAGGTGATAAATTGGTCGGAAAGCGAACAATTTAGCAGCACTATGCGACTCGCCACGAATTGCAGGAAACGGCATGAGTGTGCAGATGGCATTCTCAAGCCACCGTAGAAAGATCGTTTTCGTTACAAAATTGTAGATATGACCCCTAACAGAATAGGGGTTTTCAACAAACATGATAATATAATTAAGCTCTCTGAGCTCTGTCACTGTATCTCGATGACTAATTCGCTGTATTTATATCAGCAGGCTAGAGAAACAATTGGGACACTTTTACACACATAAACCACGTTAGGACTTGTTGTACAAGCGTAGTGGTGACTCGTAACATTAGGTCCTTAACTCTACATATAAGTCCCCACAAGTACACAGGAACACACCCCGACCATCTACGGAAGCGCTTAACGGTCAGACCTTAATTGAAAGTGTTAAATTTTGCACTGCCTGTTTGTACCGTTTTATACATTTTTGCAGTGGCCAAATCGACCGTTCAAGATTTTTAAATTTGTTTCAAATCATGGGTATCAGTGGCAAAACAACAGTTGGGGGTGGGGGGTGGGGTGGGTGGGGGAGGTGGGACACGTTCCTTAATAGAAGAGTTCTCAGTTGCCCCTTGGATAAATTTAGAATGAACGGTTTTATAGGCTATTGTGGTTAATTTTCTGCGCCAGAGTGTCCCCTCCCCTTGAAAAAGTTCGTGAGCCCCAGTGACCCTTCTGCCCCCAAATCCTGGCTAAGCCGTTGATGGTTAGGGATATATATTACGTAAGGATTAAGGAAGTGAGAGATATACGGCCTGTTATTTCATGGTCCGGTGTCAGAATGATTAAAAACGTCCCAAATCCGTCATTTTGGATTTAGGGATATGGCCATTTCATCCATAGGCATGATTTGGGCATTTCGACCGTATGAAAAATACCATTCTCTGCATGTACTAGTAACATTGCTTCGCATCAACCGTGTAATGAGAAGATATTTTTAAACTAATATTTCAATGAAGGTCACGGTTAAAGTGTACCTCAAGACAAAAAAAAAAATAAAATAAAAAAATGTGACCGTGTATAAAAAATGAATTCTAATAGTTCAACTCCCATCTTCATCATAGGACCTTCTTGAGTCGAGATATAAAATGTTGAAGTTTATTCACTCAAGTTAAAATGGTAGATTGCACATTAATTTGTGATGTCATTATTGTAATACTCAAATTATAATATTTGTATTTTCCTTCTTTTTCTGAAAGTATAACTGTACCTTGCTGTGCCAAGGTATGATAGCACTCTTACTCTTAGGCTATGGGATGATGTAATAGTTAAGCCCTCCCTGGGCAATATGCTATGCAAGCAAACAGGTAGTGTCCAAGGTCGTTTTTAATTCTAAAGCGGGAAAAGCAAAGTGAGTTGTACAACTCAAGAAATTTAAAAATTGTTGCGCAATGTACTAAGTGAATAAATTTCAACATTTCATATCTCGGCTCAAGGAGTCTTAAATAAATAAATAAATGGGAATTGGACTGTAAGAATTCATTGCCTATGCTGTTTAATATATAATTTTGAAAGTTTTGACTTGCGGTACACTTCAAGGATAGGTATGTAATTTATGAATCCTTCTTCAAGTGCCACAGGGGGTTATTTTAGGGATTTGGTGTGTTTCCATTGATGGAAGGGTCAGCATAAACGAACTTAAGGCGAGTATATTTTATGCACTTATCAATTGTAAAACGAACCTCCTGACTCCGGGCAAGTCGAGTCAAATGTCCGTCATGTTCAACCAAGTTTTGACGCAGGAGTGAGTCAAAGTTCCCCAAATATCGGGTCAAGGCAACCTGGGTGCAGCATAGATGCGTCATATTCTAAAGGAAACGTGCATCAGAAGTCAATGAAATGTTTGTTAAATTTGCATAACGAATGGGTTGCGTCAGTGCACAGAAATGTTTGTCGCTTCCGACGAAGGAATTAGCCTACGTACGTAGAGCCTCTGTGGCGGCTGCCTCTTCAGGCTGCCACCCCTACGAGTTATGTAGTTTTCTCGCAGTGAAAAGCTTGACAAAAAAGTTCGTCCACCACGTGGGCTTAACGAACGTTTGACCGAGCTTGCCCGGGGTCAAGGAACCTGCGTCTCCCAATGGATAAGTGCAATTACTTATATCAGGAAGGTGCAACTCCAAGCTGTTGCATCTCCCTGCTTTTATACAGTTTGATCCACCCACCTGGTCTAAGGAGTCAACGGAGTCAAATATTCGAGAGCACACAAATAGTTTGTTGCATAGACGTACCACCAGGCGGGGGCAGAGCATGGAAGTACTACTTCGGAGGTAGTACTTCCATGGACAGAGGGCAGACTGTCACCCAAATTTTCCGCAAAATCTAAAAATCGGACAGAAATTGGGGGAAACTTGGGCAAAAATTTGAGGGAAATTCTGGCAGGAATTTGAAAAAGAATCGGACAGCCTTTTGAGCTTTAAAAATGGGCATGGTTTTTCAGGAAATTCTTAAGCGTGCACAAAATCTTAAAAGATATATCCGGAAGAGGCAAAAACGACATTGTCAGGGTAAAATTTTCATAAAAAGTTAGCAAGATTCCCAAAATTCGATACACATTCGGGCAAGGCAAAAGCTGTTGTCCGTGAGATTTACTTCAGTTTTTAACAACACAATGCCCGGATTGTTCGAATATCCGGTCGAAATTCTTTCAAGCATTTGAACGGAAATAAAAAGGGATCATAGTCGGGGTGACATATTTACGAAAAATCAAAGAGATAAAAAATGGCGACACATTTGGAAAGCCTGTCGCTTAAAAGAAACAACCATTTTTCAGCCTGTTTTTAAATCTTTTGTAACAAAATGCCCATAATGGCCGATTATTTTATTACTTTCAACTCTTTCGGACCGACATGACAAACGCGAATGCATACCTACCTTTAGCACCAGTGGCTTAACCAGACCTGACTCTCCGGAGGGCGGGGGGCGGCAGTAGTGTAGAGGTTTCCAGATTTTGTACTAGTTGAGCTGTGTTAGTTTATGGGTGTCTTAGGGCCTTAAGGAAGGTGTTGGGGGGGGGGGGGCAATTTTGGACCATGCAACTCACCCTACCCGCATTGACCCAAAGGTACATTTTTAGGCTAAATTCTTTTGCTTTTTCTACGAACAAGAACAACTTTTTTAAAATGAATATTTTCTGACTACTGTATAAGGTACGTACCGAATTTTTTTTTTAAATATGGAGCTTGTATTGCAGAAAATAGATTAGATTCAGGGTTTCCTGTAAGGGAATTTGCATACTTGGGGGGCTATCGAAGAATCTGAGTTTCCTATTAGCATGTATCTGAGATAGCATGTCGACTGAAGATCGTGTTATCTAAGGAGTGCGGACTAAGGCTTCTCGGTGACAACAAACTCTCGAAACTTTGTTGCCTTTTTTAGACAAAAAATGAAAGCCTATATTGAAGAAAATTTTAGGAAAACGGCACTGTAGCAGCTAGGAAAAATAAATTATTCACTTTATGAGCGATCGCTTACAGCTTGAATGGTTGCAATTTAAGGCGCGCGAAGCGCGAGGAAACTTTTGCCTTTTTAAACTAATAATTTCAAATATGGAACTTTTATTAGGAAGAATCCGGAATTTTATGAAGGAAAACTTGGGAAAACCGCACTTTATTTGACTGGTGTCTCAAATGGCATATTTTCGAATTTTTCACTTTTTCGAGCAAGGGCGCAATCGCGCCTGCCTCCTGTATCTACGCCACTGCTCTGCAACATTGAACATTGAAAAAATTTTGAAACTTCAATAACTAAAGAATCCATCTACAAAGACTACACAACTGACAAGGTTGAAAAGTATCTGATGACAGGTGTGTATGACAGCATTTGAGTACGGTAGGCCAATGGTTACTTCGCCTAGAATATGAAGTCGTGCTAGAAAGACTATCTTCAGTTGGCGCGGAGCGTACAGAATGTTTTGAAAAAATTGGATGTACGTAAGTTTGGCATGTAGGTAAGTTTTCCGATTTTTCATGCAAATGTGGACACAATGGTATTAGGGATGTATTGTATGTAAAGTGGACCTCAGATATTATTTTGTTAACTTTAGGCGACTAAATGAATGTTCATATATTTTTTCTAAATGAATGTTCATATATTGACCAAAACAGTTTTCCATGAATGCAGATCAATCTTGCTTTTGATGTTCTAGTTGGCATACTTTCTTTCTTTGCTCATTTTTCTCTCTTTTCCTTTCCCCTTTCTTTCCTTTCCTTCCCCTCCCTTTTCTCTTTTTCCTTTCTTTTTCTTCCCTCTCGTTTCCTCTTTTTCCTTTCTTTCCTTCCCTTTCTTCCTTTCCCGTTTTTTCTTCCCTTCCCGCTTTTTTTGTGTCCGCGGGATGGTTTGCCCCCTGCCCCCTCTGGTTACGCCACTGTTTAACATGTTTACACTAGGAAGATGTGACTCGGTTCGTTTAATTACGTATCAACTGTCAAAATGAAAGAAAGTCCTGGCCAGACTTGTTGCTATAGATATAGTGTTGTTTAGCATCGGCAGAGTATAATTGTGGATATTTCAGGAAGGTTGATTTATATTGTATGGAGGAATTAAGAATAAAATAAAAACTCTTTAAACAGGTATTAAGGTATCAAATCTAAAAAACAGGAAGGCATTTGTGCTCGATCAAAATGAATAAACTCTTCGGCATGTTGTTGATGTTTAGTTACAGTCCTGAACAGCAAAGACATAGAGCTGGAGAAGGTTATTAGGCAGACGAAGATGTTTTGATTTGGGTTTCAAATGACATGAATGAAAACTTGATGACCAGACGCGTGTTGCACAGTTGTAAACTGGGCAACCAAGGACAAGCAAAGTAGATGTAACTAGCTGGTCCGCCTCAGGGCGATCCAAGGACACATGATCCTAGGCTTTTTATAGCTTTTATGATCTGTGTAGTGAGCTTAGTTTACCAAGTGGATTTCCCCGATCAAAGTGGGGAGGAGATTCAAAAACTTTTTAGTGATGGCAGCATAATCCTTTGGGGGGACTGCGGCTGACCTTTAAGCATATTCATTTATTTTTAATAAAAGTATTTTAAAGTGAAATAAAACTGTATAAACATGTGAGGTATTCAGCCATGAAGTAAAAACACTAAAACAGGATGACACTACTGCTCAAGTTTAGAAAATTACGATGTACTAGAGCCAACGCAGACTGCAAATATAACACATATGAGCAATGTGTATCTCATTGTGATAAACACAGTGGCGTAGCCAGGATTGTGTAATGGAGAGGTGGTGTCACGGGGTGGAGTTGGGGGCACGAGATGAGCGAAAAGTCTTATGATAGAGAGAAAAACCGCTGTTTCAGGTGTTTTTTGCATTGCAAGGTTGGGTCATGGAAGGGAACCCCAACCCCACCCCCCGTGACAACGCCACTGGATGAACACAAATGTGTAACTCTAAAAAAGGTATTAAGGAATTAGACATTTTTCTAAAACTGTTAACTCCACTTTGTACATACTATAAGATGCAAACACACGTGTCTGATTTCTAAACATTTCACTTTTAAACACATTTAATTGCATGTGTAAACGTTAAACACGTTCAGCATTTAAACGTGTTTTTACAAAGTGGAGGCAAAAGAAGTGTGTAATTGCTAAACACGTTTTTAGAGTGTACAACTTCCAGTGGAGCGGCGTCATACAATGTAGTCGTAGTCGTTTTTCACGTTGTTGTGCCGTGGAGGTATTTTGAGGTCAACAACCACCCCAACTTTTCTCTGAATGCATGAACATTTCGAAGTATATGTCTTCCAAATGAATCTCTAAAACATTTACAGAAAAAGTCGCTCACGTAGAGTTACATTCGAAACAAATCTTAGATTCATAGTGAAAAACACACTCTTTCCTCAAATCCTCCAGATTAGAGTGTTTGTTATGTGCAGAGGCGTAGCCACGGGGGTGGGGGTGGGGTTGGTTGGGGGTCAGAACCCTTCCATGACCCAACCTTGCAATGCAAAGAACACCTAAAATAACGATTTTTTCTCTGTATCCTTAGACCTTTTCCTCATTTTCGTGCCTCAAAACCGTCTCACTACACCAACCGCCCCTCCATCCATGACACAATCCTGTCTACGCTCCTGGTTATGTGCAAACATTAAAGGTCAAGAAAAGTCCCCCTAAAACTACTTTGAAGCAACAGCTAAGTATCAAAATTTCTCCTTTTTCTCTTCAAAGTGTTTCCATCATATTGTTAGGATTCAACAATGTTGCATATTCACGGTAAACCAAGCAGTAAATTTCACATTTTAGTGAAGAAGAAAACGTTGTCAAATGATTCTCCAGAGCCAATCAGGACCCCAAAACAGGACAGTCTACTAGACTCAGTGCTTCAAGTTGGGGTGACTGCTCTTGACCTTTTAAGTAACTGTGTTCGAAGTCTAACCACAGGTTTCATTGTATACCTTACAGAATGTTCAAAACAATACTGTACCTATAGGCCACCCAAACGCAGTGGCCGGGCGTGACAGACTTTTCGTTCTAGAGGACACGCTGACTTTGCAGGGGGCACGCAACCCATAAGACAGCCCGAACTGGCATTTCCCGTGTTATCAACAACTTTTCTTTTCATCTGAAGAAAAAAGAAATTTCTGCCTTTTCTTGTTCATGACGAATCAAATCACTTGAAATCTAGTGGTCACACTCTGACGTCAAAAGACGTATGCTATAATTTTGATTGAAGATCCCAAATTTCATGGGGGGGGGGGCACACGTGGAGCACAGGGTTTTCCAGGGGTCGCATGCCTCCTTGCCCCCCTTGGCGACGCCACTCCCCACATGATACGTCATGTCAATACGAGGGATTTCAAAACATATCTAATTAAATTATAATATCACAATAAGTAAAAATTCGATAAATACCCATAGGGATTTGGAGAAATATTTTGAACAATTCTTGAGGCTTGTTCGAACATGTGCAAAGCATTGGTTCGTTAAGACGAGATGTAAGTTAGGCTGGGTAAACTCCCTCTAGAAGCATAAGTGCATCCTCTTTTTTACTTTTGTCATCTTCTTCAGTTGCTTATAAGGAATGTACCAGGAGTGTCATTTTGATTTCAAAAGCGCGAGGACACGACCTGCAAAATCTAACCTCTTTGTCAAAAAACATGTGAAATGCGCTTTAACCCAAAGAAATGCTACCTATTAAGTAGCCTGATCGAATCCAACCTTCATTACACCAGCAATTAAAGAACAACCCGCATCTGGGTGCCACCATGTCAGGCGATTGAATTGGCCAACGCATGTCAATAAAATTTACTTCTAAATCAGGCTCTGCACCAGGTCTAAAAAGAAATCTTAGATGTAGCCCTCGGAGCGAACGAAGCTTTTTTCGTTCAGCTCATCGCTACGGAAAACCTGAGATGTCGGCAGCCTTAACGGGTGTTGCCACAGAGGCGCTAGGGAGGCTATCTTAGAAACTGCCCGACAGATCCCCCCTCCTCCGAAAAAAAAACTAGCGTATATATCTCTGGTTCGTAGTAACCCGGTGGAGTACGCTGCCGCCATATGGGACCTTTACCAGCAGGGGCCAATGCCGTTTGGAAAAAAATCCAAGACAAAGCTGCAAGATTCATTAGTCTATTAGTAGTTATTAAACATCCAGAGAGGAAGACTGCGCGGTTGATCTCCTTAACGATTTATAACTTCCTATATTTCACAGGATCGCAGAAATAAAGATAAAGATACATGTACAAAATCTAAAAGAATCAGCTGCCAGAGGTCCCTCTGGACCATTACCTTACTGGTGCTCCCCTCAAGACGGAGGGTAAAACCTATTTTAAAGATTCCTCTTATTCTAACATAATGGAAAACCAGACCGTTAACGACGGTAACACCTCGAAAGTTCTGAATATTTGTCGGGTAACAAAAGTCCTCAAAGATGCAAGAGTAGACATCCCCCACTACATTGTACCCAATCACATCATTACACCGTGTTCATGGATGACCTTTTCTTAGTTTTAGTTCAATGTACAAATTTGGTCCAGAATTTAAGTTGTGAAAATTTTATAAAAACCAACTTTTATTGTTCCTTTCAGCACATTAAGGTAGAACATCCCCCAGTACTAATCGTTCTTTCCTTCAATTATACTTGACTGGAATAAACTATCTGAGGAGACAGTCAATTTGCAGACCAACTTCAGGGTTCGCCTGGTATGTTACTGATCCCCGGTCCCTCTCTCTTACTGTGCTGCGTTTTTTCCCTACGGGACTCTGCAGCGTTCCTGATGAGGATGATGATGATGATAAACATTTGACTTAAAATTCTCTTTATCCTGGTGTTAGGACTCACATACAAAACTTTGCAAAATTTTTTAGCACTTGAGGGCTCTCGAGACTCCATTTTTGTGGTTGCTTTGAAAATAATGATAGACAAGTGGGTTCGAAAAGGTCACAGCATTACTTTCTACGGACTGTGGTCGATTTTAATTTAAGTGTCAAATATACGGTACAAATAGTCGGAATTCGGCAGAGCGGAAAAATATTCTTATAGTTTGCGAAAGATTCAGGAAAATTCTGATAGGTTCAAAACCATTCGTAGTAACCATGGCCAAAATCCACCACTCCTTCGCAAACACATTTCATCTTGCAAGGAATATATCCTTTGGGTTGGGGACCAGACATCAGTTGGAGTGGGGTATGCTCACTTCATTTCTTTCTTGTCGGCACGGGGTTAAAATCGTAGCGGGTCGAGACTTACGTTTAAAATGTTATGAAACCTCGAACATTTGGACAATTCGAGAGCATTTGGACGAGAAAAATAATATAAAATTGAAGATGAAACAACTTAATGTTGAACAAGACAATTAAACATGAAAGGGCAAATTCTCTCACACCAAACTGCAATTCTCAATTGGCACAGCTGTTTGATTGACAGCTAGTTAAAAATATGCAGAGTACCGAAGCTCATATTACACAGCTTGTACTGTACAGAAATTGTTTTGATTTACACATTGGTGTCCTGTATACACACCCTGACGCAATAAACTGGTATTGTGTCTGGATAAGGGTGAATTTTATGCAAATGTTGAAGGGGGGGGGGGGGGGGGTGTTTAGTAAGTAGGTTAGGAGAATTGGACCTGTTTGAGTTTAGAGATTAGGCCTTCAAGAGTAAAAAAATGTAGAACTGAAAATTATAGACAACAGCTGAAACCGAACATTTAACTTGGGAAAGATTTTTGATAGAAACTCACTACATAGGCCTAATTATTCGTTGAAAAATTCAAGTGTGTGTGTGGAGGGAGGGGGGGGGGGGAGGGGAATGTGTATAGCTTCCTTCCACTAAAAAAGTGGAGGGGCCATGTCCCGGCCCCAAATCGACGTCCATGACATGTGTATATATTTATTGGCGAAAAACTAAGTAAATGGTACCTTTTGGTAAAGGTAAGATAAAGAACAACTTTACTAAATTCCATGAGGGGTTAGTGAGTGCTCGCATAAATGTAAACATTAACATAAAACAACCTAGACATATAAAATAGACAACTAAGTACTGACCGATTCAGGATATGCTCACTGTGCCAGTGGGCCACAGCAAAGGGGCCCTGGCCGGTCCGACTCACACCAATTGGTTAGAAACTAAGACATACACCTCATCTAACTAACTCTACACATAAAATCGTACTACATCTAAGAAGCTAATGAACTACGTGTTGCCTTCCATCTTGTATATGAAGGGTAAGGAGTACAGCCTATATTCTAGCAGGCAAATAGACTACACAACATTAATGTTTTTGTCTACAGACGATAGAGGCCAGACGAAAAACATCGTATCGAAAATATCGATCCATCTTGGTCACGAAATACCACTTAAGTCCTCTGTCGGTATTTTCACATGTTTCCTAGAAGATAAAGAGTAAAATATAGCAAATATAATTTAAAATCTTATCGGCCTGATAAACCTTCAATTCTTACTTTTCGGCGATCTTTGAACAACAAGTTTTACACAAACATAAATATCTAACACAATTGTAATCAGGTAGCTGTTATCATAGCAGCTCCATTGATCAACTTCAAAATAGGCCTACTGTATTGTTAATTCTGATGTTCATCTACATACACAGTGACAACAAAGACACATGACGCGAGAGCTGAACATATTTTAACATAGTCAGAGGCCGCGCTTCGGAGAGAGAGAGAGAGAGGGGGGGGGGGGACTGGGAAAGAGGGCATTTGTCCCCAGATATTTTCCTTTCCCCCGGCCTTGTCCCCTTCTGTTAGGTCAGTTACGAGTTGGAATAACCGCAAAAAAAAAATAAATAAAAAATAAAAATAATAATAATAATAATAATCATATACCTCTCTTGAGACTTACTTTTTCATTCAGAGATATGCTGACACCCCAGAGCTTCCGGTGGCTTTCCCCCTCTACCACAGGAACGGACGCCTGGTTTCGTGCTGCCCCCGAGAATTTTTACCCCCAACAATTTTCTTGGCCTTTATTTTGCCCTCACCCCAAACTTCGACATTTTGGTGTCGCTGTTTATGGTATATATGCTACTTTTCAGCTTAGAAACATGCATGATTTCCATTAGATTATGAGCTTTTCAGATGGGTTAGTTTAGTAACTCAGTAAGCCTAAATGAAACTTAACGACATACCAACACGACTGCTTCGTTTAGGAACAGCAAAATAAAATTGTTCAAAGATAATACAATTTCCAGCTGGTGGGCAAATTAAGAAAATTTCTTGTTGAACAGTGCGCATCGACCCACAGTCTCAGAAAGGTTTAAGTTTGATTTCAAATTCCGTGCAAATGGTTTCAAGTCCTCCCCTTAAGTCGCCTTTTATGTTCTGCAGAGATGCTATCGTGGGTATGTTCTACAAACCCTAGTCCACAGGGCAACTTATCAGATAGGTGACATTTATATACTGTTCTCCCCACAATATAGACAACATTTACATAAACTGATGGGGATAATTTTGAAGGACATTAACCTATTTGCCTTCAACATTTGAAAGATAGAAAATGATATATTCGTTAACTTACTGGTATCCCCAAATGATTATTCTCTATAAAAAACCGGGGTTAAGAGCGATAGCGAGTATATACATGTCACTGTCACGTGGAATTGTGGGACACGGTAAACTTCGTTCTCATTTTTCGTGCACATGCGTATTAATTTATGTCTCAATCTACGTGCAGCAGCCGAAGGGCTCGAAAATATGGATCCTGACTTCGCGGCAGATTAAAAAATATTTTCACACCAACGGGTCGCTTGAGTTGTTTTCAGTATGTGGGTAAGAATAGTCTTGTCTTTGCGAAATTTTAAGGGTTGGCTGTACAAATTTTTCAAGTACACTTAAGCTTTGTTAGACCTGTTGCAATTGCGGGTTGTGTTATCTTAATTTGGGCTGTCTTAGAGTTCGCAATTTTTCAAAAATTTTCTGTATGCTGTGCGCCAACTGATGGTGGCATTCGGCAAAGAAAGTCTTTCGGGCAGGATTGCATTTTGAGGCAAAAGAATCTTATACCCTTCAACTGATCAGAAATGTTCCCGTTTTGCAAGTGCAGAGGTGGTTATCTTAATTTTGATAATTTGGAGAACATGCGCATGTGGACTTTGCAGACCAAGCATCCAAAGAACCTGTGCGCATTGCTTTTTGTTGCAAGAGAACGAATCCAGTGCCACCAGGTTGCAGCATCGTTACCATGTTTTCTTAATCCATGTGTCAGACAGAACAAGACTTAAGATGGAAAGAAAGAGAGAACCTACCTCCCAAGATTTTCTGCTTCTGCGATTGTTTCGGGCATGCGCAGTCCCTTGGTCTCAGGAAGAAAAAATGACAATATCGCAGTGAGCATGCTCACAACTGTAAACAAAACCAGAGGTAAAGGCATCCAAACAGCCGACAGAATAAAAACAAGAGGACAAACCATGCCGCCTATACGAGATGAAAGGGCACATATACCAAGAGCAACACCTCTGCAAAAGATAAAAATGTCAAAAAATGACGACTGAAAACAAATTAAAGACAGAAAGAAAAATAGATAGAAGAAATAGATGGCAAGTAGGCAAGCACCTGTATTAAGAAAAGTAAAGATGCAAGTTGATTTAAACTTGATCAAGACTGCAACCCTTGACCAGTTGGAGGAATTGTATAGTAGGAGAAATCATGGTTCACGATGTTTTAAGTCGTTTAGAATACTGACACCTTTTTGCTTAATTCCTCTGATGAGTCTAGCAAATGAATGTTTCGCATATGCCGCACAGTCTGCTAAGTAGGTTAGGTTGGTTACTGCGTCAACGCCTCAACTTATAACGTTCTTGTTAAATCTATCGGCTCTCCCGGCCCTTTTCCAGTTGCGAGGCATTGGATTGTTATCCTTCTTACATTGCTTACGCGGAGCAACACCCCTGCTAAGTAGACTGGTAGGGGAATGGCAACTTTGATGAGAAATTTCGATGAATACGCGATTACTGAAACTCAAACGTAAGTCACCTACAACCTCTAATTTCTAAAATTGATAAACAATCTAGAGATCATGAGAGAAAATGGTCTAAAACTGAAAAAAATTGTTCCAAGCACATAAAATTGTAATTTAGTCTTTGAGAGATTATTAATACAAAAGGCTGTATGAAATAACGATATCTTACCGTAAAGGAGTTGGGTATAGTTCTGCTGAATAGACGAAAATAATTCCAAAGGTTGCCGATATTGTGCATTTACCAACCATACCTACGATTATCCTAGGAATGCCTTCAGCTGAGAAAGAAGAAAAGTAAATGTTTTAGAAGATGAAAACAAATGAATTCTTTATAGCAGTGTTGTAAAAAGTCACGACTCGAGCTAGTTCAATCAATGCAAACTACCTAAGCTTATATTACACAGCATGAACTGTAAAGAGAGTGTTTTGATTGATTATACACCATGGGCTTTTCTACAGTAACCCTGAAGCAATGAAATGAGATTGTGTCTAGATGAGGAGGAGTTTTATATACATGTGGGAGGGGTTTAAGTAAGAAGGTTAGGAGAATTGATACTGTTTGGGGTGAGCGGATATAGGCCTTTAATTAGTTTAAAGAAGTAACATTTGACACCATGATAGTCAGTGGCAGAGCTAAGGATTTTGATCGGAGGGCGGGTTAAAGAAGGCTATTAAAAGCCTAAAATTACAACTTTGTCCGTTTCTGGTGAGGGGGCGGTCGCCCACCATATAGACCATGTGGACGTTTCGCCACTGGAAATGGTTGAGTCAAATGTGCTTAAGGTTCATCCAAGTTGTGACACAGGGCCTAAGATGTGTCACAGTTCTACAAATCGAATTCACAGGTGTGAGTCCCTAAGTGTGTCATATTCTACAGGAAGCTTATTCGTCAAAGTCTTTTAAATGCTCGACCAATTGCTGCACGAGGGGTGCATCAATTCACAAAAATGTTTGACGCTTCTTACAAACACTGAACGAATTTTTTCATGGATCAGAAGGTGTAGCTTACAATTGATAAGTGCATACTATGAAGTGAAGACGAAGAGTGTCATCAAGGGAATATTTCCACTCGCCCTGTCCCATGCACAGAAACGAAGGCTAATTGAATTAATTTGTTGCAAGAGGTCAGGATATTTGAAAAAATTTTCCCCGACTCTAACCGTGTGCTAGTCTGAACTACTACCAAACTGTTGCAAAAGACTAAAGAGCATATAAAAAACACAAAGAGGAATAAAGACATCATCCTGAAATTCACCTTCATCACGTTTTATCATTTGTGTACCGCATGAGCAGATTGAAGATTGAAAACGCGATTCATTTGCTTCTTCTTGACCTTTTGCCTTCCGAACGGTATAAATTTGAAAAGAAACAAGATGAGATGTTGAAATGATCTTTTTAGACCTTCAGGTATCTATACATGTTACATATAACATCACTATCGACCATCATCCTAAAACTGAGTCAATTAGTACCGGGGTGACTGAACTTTCTAAAGTGAGTCACCATGGGAACAAACTGACTCGATATATAAGGACAGTAATTCACTTTTTATTATCTGTATTGGCGAAATATAGCTCTAGACAGTCATTACGGTTCAAAATTTAAATATTAATTTGCTTTAACTCACGTGTAACTATTAAAAGAAAACATGCCGCTGAAACAATGGACATTAATCCACACAAGGACAGCTTCCTTCCAAATTTTTCAATCAGAAATATCGCGATGGTGTATCCTAATATTTCGACTACCCCAGAGATGAAATATCCGAGGTAAATATTTATGCCAAGACTCTCGGTTGAAAGAGTTAAGCCGAAGTAGACAAAACTCTGCACAAACCTGTAAAGTAATACGAAAGCATCCACCGAAGTAAACAATAATATTGTAATAATATTACATGTTGGAAAGCATAAATGTACTAAGCACTTGATAAGTTGATACACTCTGAAAAGTAATAAATGATCATTTGTTTCGATATTTTTGTACTGTCCATGACGTCATGGACAGTACCTTAGGCACGCTTCTCATTTTCGAGGGACAAGTTCTTTCGTTCAATATTTCTTGATTCTCAGTAAGTGGTTTGCTCTACAATCGAGTTCATCGTGTTGAGTGAGTCATGTAGACGGAAACGAGACTTCACGGTCACTTTTGGTTATGATATGGTCTAAAATGAGCGGGTTTTATTTTGGCATTTATGTATTTTATTGTTTTGTAAAAGCATACTTGAGTAAGTCAAATTTGTATACAGTACTCATCATCACACGACGGGCGCATTGTACTTGTAGTATATCTCGTGCACGCACAGTATCGTCAAACGCGAGTTAACAAGCTAAAGAGCATGTGACACACACGACTGTACTGTACTGTCGTATCTCGCAAGTGTTTGTAGTTCGCCGCCGGAGAACAGCTATATAACAATGATTTATGTACGCATCTAGGCCTAGGTTTAATCTTAGAATTTGACGTTAGCTCTCTTGTTACATTTCTCTCTTGGAAGCAGTTACGTAAGGCAAACGCTAGGAGAAGTAATAAGAACTCTTTACGCACAAAACCATAGTAGACAGCCGTCTTGCTAAAATCACACCTACGGTAGCGACAATCTACGCATAGGAGTCTGCTCTGTCAATGTATATATATCAAATCTGGGTCTCGTAGTAGGTGGCATCTTGCTACGTCTTTTTGGTTCGAAAGATGCCGACCAAAAGTTCCCATGATCCTCTGTCCATGTTTATACAGGAAGTCCAGGGGCATTGAACATACGTCCAAAGGTCCACCACTGCTTGTGTGTAATTATCATTCTCAGGATGATGGTCATCATGATTCTCAGAATAGGGGTCTATAATGTTCTTTTTGTCTGCACTAAGGGTTACCATTGGCCTATTTATTCTCTCGCAAGGAGGACATGCATCGCTACCCTGGTGAAGGGTCTAAGAGAAGGGGAGGGGTGGGGAGTTTGGAAATTTTGTTGGTTTCCAATTGTGTCTTGATGCAAAATGGTGCAATATTTGTTGCTTTTTACTAGAGTTTCTTCTAACTTGATTGAAGTAAAAAAGCAATCAACACAGTACTGCATTGATTATATTCAAGTATACCACATATCGGCCAACAACTGTGCGAGGATCGATAGCCTTCCAAAGTATGTTGGCACAGAAACAACCATGGACAGTAAGTGGTTACGATTTTCGTAACCACATTTTCTAGTTCTCCTGTGGCAACGTATTCGACACTTCAAGTGCTGAACTTTGTATATTTTAAAGATCTTAAAGGAATATACGAAATATGTTTTACAAAGTTATGTTGGGCATAAGTGCTCATTTTGTAAGCACGTTTTTCACTATGTCATTTGTTTGTATTGGTATTGCGTACTAAGGGTACACTAATCACAGAGTTGTCTTACTGAACTCCTTAATATTGCTACTGCGATCGCCATTACCAATGCCGTTGTCATGCTTATCCCTTTAAAGAATAGGCTACTTTTCCGACAGTTTTAACACTTGTTATATGATGCTGATATGTAGCCAAGTCGAGTTACTTGTTTCATAATAACTTTTTCAGAAGTGTCATGGACTCTCTTGCAAAGAACCAATCCACAAAACGACTGCATGGTCGAAGGGTTACTACTTAGAGAATCCCACTTGCAGCCGGGAGGTTTTGAGTTCGACTCTTGGCCGGGTCATACCGAAGACTTTAAAAATGGAACCTGTTGCCATTGTGCTTGGTTCTTAGCATGGGCAATGAAGGAAAACAAGCAAGTGAACCGCAACTGGAACAATGTCACTGGTCGGCCCGACTTAAAAGCAATTGGTTGGAAACTGATTTGTAAAACCTAATCTAACCAATTAAACCTAGGACTTCAGACCAGTGAGTGCCCAGAATGTCGATGAGTGGGAAAAATTTTCGGGCGCAGCGCGAAACCGAGCTCAACCGAGTCCTGGGGGTGGGGTCCAGAGGACGAAGTCCCGGAAGTAATGAGGATTAAGCATATCTCTGGATGCAAAATTAAGTCTCTGGAGAGGTATATCATTTTTTTCTGTAATTTCAACCCATTACTTACCTAACTTGGGTGGGAGGGAGGGGGCAAGTAGAACAAGGGCAAAATCTTGGGTCAAACGCCCTCATTTGCTCCCTGTAGGGAAGCCACTGCTTCAGACCTTCACATGAAAGGTCCATAATGCGTGGCTTCATTTTAGACTGATCAGATAGATCAGATACGACACATGGTCTTAGCCAAAGGACCAAGAAAAAAGACCCTTTTAAAGTAGTTTTTGACAAAGAGCCAATAACAAAGCATTCTGGGATAGGGTTTTGGTATGTGTCATATTTGTCAGTAGCATTTTACTGTGGCCAAAAATAACGCATACCCGCGTTCTATCCTACAATGCTTTGTAATTTTTATTTGGAAAATGGTCAACGAACGAAGACAAATGAACAAATACTCCTGAAGGTCGAGTGTGTAATATACATAATACAGCACAAGAATAGTAAATATTATGTAGCACTTTCTTTTAATAAATGAGACTTTTTTTATGAACCAATCTTTTCCCTAATTTTGTAATTTTGTCGGTAAATTTAAAATCAAACACATCTAATTACCAGTTAAATAAGAGATTGATGGTCCTGTATCTCATCGACGCAACTCGAAACAGGCGAAAGACAGTTGCATTCTCTTCCGCATTTTCCTTAGTTTCCTGAAATTAAATCAAAAATAGGGAAAAAGGAAACATTTATTTATGATGTATTTTAATCTTCGTAAGGATTAAGTATGTAATATGCTTTTGGATGATCGAAGTTTTATCACATGCACACGACTTATTGGAAAACAGATCCGTGGTCACGAGGGCACTGAAAGGGAGAATGGCTGCAGGGTGAAAAATTGTCCTGGGCATATGGATAAAATGTATACCAATTCAATGACAGCTTCAACTTTTCAAGGGAAAAATATTCCAGAGGACCGGACATCTCGCCTCCCCTTGGCTATGGGTCTGATTGGCCTGCCATGAAGGAAAGCTGCTGTCTGAGTCCTGTAGGTTGCGTAGGTAAAGTGGTCGGGCTTTCTCTTTAAATTTGAAGATTTGATTTAAAGGGATTCTGCAGTTACCCCATTTTGTATATCCGGATATCCCATTTCATGATTCGTGCATAATACTTTTTTTTTGGGGGGGGGGGGGCATAAGGAGAAGGTGGGGTTTTATTCTGGTGCTGGCAAAACTTCAGCATGTGTGACAATAAATTGATTATTTTCCAAGTCATATCGCAATCATGAAAGTAAGTGTGACTGTATTTGAACCGATTATTATTTTTCCAAGTTTTCGCCATGAGAAGGTTTTTCATATGCATTTGTTGACAAATTTTTGGACAAAATTTGGGAATGAGTTGTCCCCTGAACACAGTGATCACAGGTGCCTCTTTAAAATACAATATTTGTGTTCTGAAGCATCATGAAAGATACTTTACTAGTGAAACACTGTTTAGAATTCTGCTGTTCAATGAAAGTCATCATATGGTTGTTTAAAGAATTAAACAATTTGTTTAGTTTCTTATAAACGGTGTTTCACTATCAGCTTTTGTTGTTTGAAATTTAAACACTTTCGAGCGTTTCTTTGGTTAATATTTGGTTGTTTAAAAATTTAAACAACTTGTTTAGTTTTGTTTTAGCAGTATTGGAAGGGAAATAAAAGTTTATGTAAAAGGTTTAGATAAAAAAAATGTGTGGCTGCAAGCTTGTACCCTTATACGCAGGTAAGATTAAAATGCGTACCTCTGCTTCCATCATTTTTTCAAAAATTCCCTCTGATAATTGCTTTCGATTGAATCGGGCAGTTTTCTTGATGATTTTGATCGCTTCTTTCATTTTGTGCTTCGAAATCAGCCACCTTGTGGATTCTGGAATAACTCTACAAAGTAAAAGAATTTGAAGAGTGAAATTTGAAATTTTCTTACTGATATTACCTACTTCGTATAGAAAAACCCGAATGGTCAAGTGATGGTCTGATTTAGTCGTCCATAACTGGGGTCCATCAGCTTCAGTCTTGTAAATCCTTTGCTTACCTCTATTATGGATGGTTGTACAATAAAATACTCCTTGATTCCTCAATTTCACTGAATATGAGGGCTCAGAATTCAATTTAGACGATAAAATGCAGACGATTTAAGGCTGATAGACCCCATGAAAAGCCGCCATCACTGGCTGCTCGGATTCGTCTATATTGAACGAAAGTAGATTTGTTCGTGTGTGTGCGTGTGTGGGTGTGTTTGCATGTGTGTGGAGGGAAGGGGGTCGGTAGGTACCGTTCTCCAAAGGTCTCAGTTCAGTTCATTTCCATTTCACATTTACTAAGTCAGAAAAATGTCATTAAAAATTTATTACTTATGCAGTAGGAAATGTTACAAAGTAAGGACTATATAGGATAGCACAAAATCTTAAAAACTCTAAAATGGTTGTTACTTCTTGGGTTAAACAAATACTTCAGACTAAGGCTACTTATAAAATAATTCTTACACAAAATTACATTGCATTCAAGAAAGGAATATTAGGTTAAGTCAGATTTTTTCATAGTCTGATGAATCAAAAGTCTTTTACGAACCATACAAGGAATAATAAACACGTTTACTTATTTTACAAGCAGCTACTAAAAACATACGAGCGAAAAGACTGGGCCTGATCTTTTATTTTGATTTGCAACAAAAATGTTCACAAATAGGAATTTAGAAACTTGAAGGCCAAATGGAGAGCGAAATGTTGGTTCCCAAGTATTTCTACTTTAATAGTTCAAGATCGATTGAAAATTGCATGGTGGGGAAAAGAGGGGACCCATGTTCGGAAAGGAGAGGGCCCTTCAATGTGTACATTATACATGATAAGTTAGAACTATATGTATATCATTATCTATGGGGGCACTTGGTGAGAAGAAGCTACTTTGACAAAAAACTGGTTGGTGTAGATCCTGTTCACTTACGGTAATAAAGCCAGTGTGAGTAAACCTGGTAATGTTATAACCAACTGCAACACCCTCCAACTGTTTATGAAGACAGCAATTAATGGCGTTATCATGATTCCGACAGCGAAAGCAAATTGGAAGAACATCCCTGTGAAAACCCGTTTGGAAGGACCGGCAAGCTCAGACACTGTAGAAAACAAATGCATGAATAAATGTCGTCGCTTTCAAACCAGCACTTATTTAGCTAAACGGCCCTGATATATCCACATCCCCATCTTAACCATGGACAAGTCCAAGGAAGGGGGACAGATGGGCAAGAAGAAAGACCTGCATATAAAAATTGTTCCCCCTTGAAAAATGGAAGTTACCATCTTCTTGAACTTGTATTAGGATGTATCTCACCCTCCCTTTTAAGAGTGATGTTCCTCCTGAAAGCTTTATACCTCTCTTTAGTATTTTATATGTCTGATGAAGCAGACCCTTCAACCAAAATCAAATTTAATGGCCATCTGAATTGATTTTTCAGAGTAGTGTGCTAAGTTGTTGAATTGGAACATCACCCAACGTGAAGTAACTATTTGTTACACAAGGCTTCTTGTACATTTCTGTAAGATTAAAATCGTGTTGTTCCTCAATTGTTATACTTTACCCAGGGTTTCCGCCAAATTTTCAAAAAGAGGGGTGAGGTTGTTAATTACTGCTGACCCTAAGTCCAAATCGATGCCGGTCTTGACAAAAGTAACAAGTGGGTGGGGGATGGAAGATTGTGTTACAACCGATAATGTGAAAAATAACCCATAATGTAAAAACGACCGACCATGTTAAAAGAAATGAACCGATAATGTAAAAAATACCGATAATGTAAAAAATACCGATAATGTAAAAACTGTTCTAACGAAGGTTTCATGTGTTCCTACCTACAGGCGTGTATGTGTGCGAATTTATGAAGGTTGGCATGTAGCCTGTTTGAATTTATTGGTGTATATAACTAACTACGTTCTGTCTGAGTGTAGACAGCATCACAGGAGTAGCCAGGAATTTTTCAAGATCAAGTATAACTTTGTTGAGTCCAAAAGGGAAGTTCAAAGCTAGCAATGGAAAAATAAAGGTACAAAAGAATTAAAAATAAATAGACAAAGAAATTTTTATTGGGGTGGCCAAATACAGTGCCTGATTGCATCGGCGTTGGGGGTTTGAATATTTAAGTACTCTCAGAAATGATCTGGTGCTAATATCATTTGTCATCACTGGCATCATTTGAAGTCATTCTTTTACCATTGTAAAATATTTTATCTCAGAATTCGATTGGGGTGGACCCCTGGCCTCCCTCTGGCTACGCCAATGGCCTATACGTGGTTTATGGCTGGGTTTATGAATTCTCACTTATCGCTCGAGAAAATACATGCCGGAAGAAATGTCAAGAAATCAATGTCTGATCAGGAAGCAGCTTACTGGTCTGGTCAGACAGATTTCACGTTATACGACTATCAAGGCTACAGATATCATGCTCACTTAGCCCTGCCGGCTTCAAACCAAAAGGTTCCTTAATTTACCTATCACATTCCTTGCTCTGCCCCTTCGTCATTAACACAATGTTCATTATGGAAAGAATAATATCACAATTGTATATTTCAGGCAAAGCTACCCATCTCCTCTCGAAAATTGAAGGGGGATACTACAGCCGGTAGGGTACCTCAAATGGGAGATAACTTCAACTTTTACCTAAGGGGGCTCTAATACAAAGAGCTAATAACGCCTTAGCGCATTCTTTGACATTGATTTTAGCTTCATTCGTCTAAGAGGATTATTCAGTGTGAAGTGTTTTATAATTATATGTCATGTTTTAAAGAATATCATTTCATCTTCTGCATACCCTGTACACCAAAATCATATGTTCCATGAAATGGGACTCTTGCCCCTGTTTGCCTGTTTTACAACACTCCCTATACGCACCTTCGCAACTGCACACGTACCCACCCACGGACCTACCCACTTGCTTTCCCGTCCCGCCCGCCTGTGAGCTTATACCTGCTTACCTACATAAACTCGCACACAGACATACCTGTAGGTAGGACCATTTGAAACCCTCGAGTTTTACATTATCGGTATTTTTTCTACATCATCGGTTATATAACGAGGGTTTTTACATTATCGGTTTGTTTTTACACTATTGGTTTAAACAATTTTTACATTATGAGTATTGTTTTACAATATCAGTCGCTTTTACATTATAGGTTGTAACAGCTTGCAATTCAAGACCATCTGAAGGGGTTTAAAGGATGTGTACATAGTAGATTAGAACATTGTTTCAGATGTTGTCCTCTCCTAAAACAAGACACCACGATACTTACATTTTTTTACTTTTATGCAAATGAAAGGACGGAGATTTTAACCTTCTTCTTCTTAAAAGGGTGGCACAAGTCTTCCCGTTACATTTTTGACGAAAATCCTTAACCTACTGTACATATACTAGGCTACTGGAAGTGAAACAGGCAATTGATTTTTGGAAAAAGGGCAAAAATGGAATTTGAAGTGACTTACCGAGCACAAATCCGGTAAGAAATGTGTTATGTGCTGAAGCTGCCAGAAAGAACCGTGTTACTACATACATTGGGAAAGAAGCGGACACGCTGACCAGAATACCGAAGACTGCTGTCGTAGATGTGCAAATGAATAAACTTACACGGCGACCCAACCTGTCGAGAAAAATAACAAACACGTTGAGACAACATCTGGGCAATAACCAGACAAAGCGTCTAAGTGGAAGGGGCAAGGGAGGGGCAGGGCCATAGGGAGGGCCAGGGCTGTTCAGCTTGGCCAAAAACAAAGACATGAGAATACATGTGCATCTACATCATGGGTTCTTATGTATTGCTTTGTTTTTTCTGTAATTTTACGGGCGTTTTTATAACAGTGTAGGTTGGAGGTTATATACTTATTGCGTAGGGCGCCACTATCATTTTAAACTGTATGTGTTTACGATTTGGACATTGCGGGGCTTGTTAATCCGGGAGTTACGAACCTGGATGTGGTGTTGACCAAATAGCTCACAAAGGAGGGTTTATTAGAAGACACACGGTAGAGAAATAAGCATACATCCGTGGACTTAAGCATGTAGCTAGGGACCTGCCCTAAAAGCAATCCAAATTTTACCATGATTCAACAGGTTCCTGTGACACGGGGTTTTAGGCCTGCCAGTTCAAGATTCGTTTGAAAAGCGTCATATAAAGGAGACGAGACACTTGCCCGCGATTCCTTATATGATCTGTCACGGCGATAATCCCATTAAGGTAAATCATAACTTCCTCTGAGTAGATTTAGATAGACTATTCGGACAGTCGAATGATTGTCTGATTTAATCGGACATAACTAGGGGTCTATTACCTTTAGTCTTTCAATTTCATTGCTTACCTGTATCATGGATGGTTGAACACCTCAATTTCGAATTCACTGGTTATAAGGGTTTGAAATTCATGTAGACAATAAATCAAGATGATTTAAGGCTGATGAACCCCATTAATGGCTGCATACAGTCACTAAACACAAGCGCCTATCGGATTCGTCTATATTATGCAGTCAAGCCGTGTGGCTATTACCCCTACCTCCGGAAAAAATAATACCCTTTAAGAGAGAAATCGGTGTCAAATTTTCAATAGACCGGGCTGTAATATGATGATAAAAAGTCTGACCATAAGTCGGACCCCTCTTGCCCCACACTTGTTTTCAAACTTTTTAGTACTTTCAATTTAATAGATTTCATAGATTATTTGCAACAAATAAACTTAGTATGCTTGAGTACGATTCTGAGATGAACTCCTGTTCTTGTCGTCGAATCAACCCGGAAGTTTGGAACACTTACCTTACCTAATTGCTAATTTCATTTTAGATTTGGAAGAGCGCTTTGGGAGTAACAATTCTGTTCCTAAAAGAGTGATATTTAATTTGATTATAGTGACGGTCTCATAGTTATGCATATAGTTCCCTAATATTCCGAGCGACTACATGGCCAAGTGGTTAGAGCATCAGACTCGCAGTCGGAAGTTGGGAGTTTGAGTCCTGGCCGGGCCTTACCGAAGACTTGAAAACGGAACCTATGTCATTGTGTTTGTTGCTCAGCATAAGCAATGGAGGGGGGACAACAAGCCAGTGAGCAGAAAATGAAAAAGAGGCCGTGGCCGGCTCGACTTGAATCAATTGGTTGGAAACTCCATCTAAGCTAACCGAACCCTTCTATTCCATTTGAAGAATTATGTTTATTAATATTAACAAAATGAAAGCAAACCTATACAGGTCGATAAATTTTATTATATTTCAACATTGTATTTGTTTTTATTACTAAAATTTTCCTTCTTGATTGAAGCATGAGCTTTGCCCTTCTTAATTGATTGCAGGATGTCATTGGCAGTGTTTACTCCAGGACACCCCCACGCATAGTCTGGAAAGTTTAGGTTGCGGGGGGGGGGGGGTCTGTCCCAACCAACCGTTAGCTGCACTATCCGTATTTTGAACATTTAACAAGTGTTTGTTTTATTGTTACTACATGAGAACCGTTATTATTATTATTTTTTGGTACAAGTACAACTAATTATATTGCCTAAGGATCAATGTCAACATATTGTTTAAGCCACACGACAACGATTACAAAAAGAAGAACGTGAAGAACATGTTTAAAAAGAAGAACATGTCATATATATATATATAAACATATATATACATGTAGAGTGAACTATAAACATGTACATGCAAAGTGAAAATAATTTATAATATAAAGAATACCGTAGAACACCGTATAATACATGATCTCGCGAAGAGATACGAAACTGTAAAGAGTCAAGATTCAAACTGATTGCATCAATCTGGTTTCGAGAAGTGATCTCTGCCAAAAGGCCGATCGGAGTTTGAAATGGATATATGTCCACAACCCTGTGTAGCGCCCTCTCGATGAATCATTGACTCCTTTCTGGAACAGCCAGGACTGGCTTCATAGCCAAACTGGTAATGCGTCTGCACGTAGAGCAGAAGGTCTGGGTTCGAGTCCCAGTGGAGACGGTCGATATATATATATATATATATATATATATATATATATATATATATATATATATATATATATATATATATATATATATATATATTCGCTGGCGAATAAACAATTGTGTTCAGCTGGATGGCATCAACTTTGATCTCTGGTTGAGCTTGCGTCAAACGAAAACTAGTGCTGTTCCAAAAAATTAGGCGCCTGCTCAGGAGGTGAATTGCGAGTTGCTTCATCTGTTATTTGAACAAAGGCAACACCAACTTGGCTTCATGGCTCAGTGGTTAGAGCGTCCGCACTAGAAAGCGGGAGGTCCCGAGTTCGAATCCCGGTGGAGCCAACATCGTTTTTTCACCTCAGCCAGATTTTCCAGCTTGACCAATTTGATATATATCAAACGAAATAGCTGTACATTTATAATTTCAGTTGGACATTGCAAATAGCTGTTCTATAGATATGGATCACCCCAAACTCACCCCATCTGTTTGAGGTCACCGGTATATATATATATATATTTATATATATATATATATATATACATAAAAAGCTGTAAATTTATTTCTTCACTACATTTGAATATGATTGCAATGTCCAACTAAAATTATAAATGTACAGCTATTTCATTTATAAAATAATGATAACATTGTAATAATAGTTATGCTACTGAGATAAGCGAAATGTTTTTCTGAATTGATGGCGATATTATTGCAACTTTTGAACACAGACAACGAAATACACGGAGACAAAAGAAAAAAAAAAATACACCAGTGATTTGCCTTTCGATGTGGTGCGACCCTTCGAAATAACTCAATCAATTTTGAAAATCATATAGGATCATAGGGATCAGGTTAGTGTCATCATGTATCAACAAATTCAACTGGTTGGAACAAACAGAGACTTTGCTATTTAATCATTTTATTTACACCCCAAACATAAAAGGTTTACTTGAACGGACATGATACTTATCAAATATTTATACAAGATGATGATTGATATACGACCCATTGTATAGCTGTTCTATAGATATGGATCACCCCAAACTCACCCCATCTGTTTGAGGTCACCGGTAGATGTTTAGAAACCAACTTGGTGATGTGGAATGCTCTGGGTTTCACACATAATGGCACGGGTGTATTAATGCACGTGGCACATGCACATGGGTGTATCAAGGCAGGGTATCGATACATCGACATAGTTGCGAACGAGTAAATGCAGATACAGATGTTTCAGTGCAGAAACAGATGGATCAGTACAAGTAGGGATGTATCAGTACCAACGTTGATGTAATAGAGTTACCACTTATTCGGCATAAATTTCGCGTGTTTCACACGTATTTCATGATTCTCACACGCCAATACGTTCACCATTTATCAAACGTATAACAACCTCAATTGAAATTGTTTATTCCAAAGGGCAAACTGAAGATCTTCATGGCAACAATCATCATAAAAAAATTGGCTAGCCCAATTTGCAATACTATATGTTGAATGACAACGCACAATTGAACCAAACGGCAGCAAAATGACGGAAAATAACATGAATAAAGGATAGATAATATACATCATACACTAGTGGTTATCAAAACCTAGCTGTTAGAAACATTATGCAGCCAAGATGGTCATTACGTGAGCCTACAAACGCCGATTCAGGGGTCGCCGGCCTCACCCCTTTTTACCACAGTCAACAATAATAACAAATACGCAAAAATTAGCATAATGTTATCGTATTCAATTAAAGTGCCTTTTAGCTCCTTTTTCGAAATGTATGGACCCTCCAGGTATGGTTTATACTTGAACAGTCAGTGGCGTAGGAAACAATATGAAAGAGAGGGGGGGGGGGGACAATTTTGGACCATTCACCTCACCCTATCCCATTGACCAAAAGGTACATTTCGCTTTTTTCTACGAGCAAGAACAGTTTTTCAAATGAAAAAAAATCTGATTTTTTCTTAAGTATGAACACTACTGTATCGTGAACGTAATTTGCGGCGCACGGCGGGGAGGGGGGAGGGGGGAGGGGGGTAGAGGCGCCGAAATTTGAAAATATGGAGCTTGTGTTGCAGAAAATAGTTTATATTCAGGGTTTCCTGCGAGGAAATTTGAATTATGGGGGACTATCGAAGAATCTGTGTTTCCTATTAACATTTATCTAAGATAGCACGTCGACTGAAGATCGTTGTTGTTACATAATCTTATCTAAGGAGTGTGGATTGAGGCTTCTCGGAGACATTCAAAAAGCTCCCGAAACTTTGTTAACTTTTTTAGACAAAATATTTAAAAATTAAAAGCCTATATTGGAAGAAAATTTTAGGGAAACGGCACTGTAGCGGCTCGGAAAAGGTTACCATGGACTGCTTTATGAGCGACCATTTACTGCATTAAGGAGTTGCACTTAAGGGCGCGAGAAGCGCGCGGAAAATTTTGCCTTTTAAAACTAGTAATTACAAATATGGAGCTTTTATTAAAAGAATTAACAATTTTATGAAGGAAAAGTTGGGAAATCCGCACTGTATTTGACTGGTGTCTCGAGTAGCAAATTTCCAAATTTTTCACTTTTTCGAGCAAGGGGGAAATAGCCCCCTGTCTCTTGTAGCTACGTCACTGCTCCGCAACATTGAACATTGATAACATTTCGACACTTCAATAACTAAAGAACACATCTACACAGACTACTCAACTGACAGGGTTGAAAGGTATCTGATGATTAGGTGTGTAAGAGAGCTTTTGAGTACGGTAGGACAGAAAGTTTGAAAAATCGCGACCCCTCAGATAGCCGGAAATAGCATGTCTCGGGCTTGTAAGTAGTAGCTAAGTTTTCCGATTTTTCTTTCCAGTGTGAACACCACTGCATCAGGTGCGTATATTGGGGCTCGAGGCGCGTCGAAAGTTTTGCCCCTTTTTAACAAATTTATGTAGATATGGAGCTTGCATTGCAGAAAGCTTTGGATTCTGAGTTTCCTGTAAGGAAATTTAAAGAGCTGGGGATTACTGAAGAATCTTCAGTACCTTCATATACTGGTGGCAAATCTGAAAATGATTGCACCACGACTAAATCGTTGTTGCTACATATTGATATCTAAGGCCCACGAACTAATACTCTCCGATGACATTTCAAAAGTTTCCCAAACTTTGTTGTCCTTTTCAGACAAAATATTTCAAAGCCAAGAGCGTTCATTTATGAAAATTTGGAATTCTATGAAAGACAGTTTACAAAAATAGCAATGTAGCTGCGGGTGTCTCTTGATGATGTGGTGTCACATATGGTATATATCCGATTTTGTCATTTCCAGACCTCGGAAAAGTTTACCAAACTGAATTATGAGCGAGAACTAATGCATCTTACATTGCATTTTGCCGGGCGGGGAGCCCGCCGGAAATTTTGCTTTTTTTTTTTTGAGATCTGGAAAATGAAAAAAGGGGTTTTCTGACCCCTGAAGTAGGGGAAGGGCTTCCGCCCCCTCATTTTTCACTAGGGGCTTTCACCTCCAGCCCCTCCCCCCCGCTTCCTACGCCTATGTAAACAGTAAAACAATCTGGTCCTTACCTGTCAGAGATAGTCCCGTAGAAGGCTGACCCGAGCAATATACCACCAAAGTAGATTGCCTGTGCCACATCTGGTAAACTCTGACGATCACAAATTAGATCAAACTGAAAAAACAAAGGCCATTCAAAAAAGCCGTAATCTCTCGTTTCAAGGAGAGTATTACGTTTCAAAAGTAATGCATATTGTATAGAATACGAAATATTGATTTGATTCATTTAATTGCAGTTCTATATATTTGTGTTTCCGAAATGGTGGCTCATTTTTGAGCTGTGGAGCACCATATGGACCACGGAATCAGTCCCAAGAATTACGAGAATGATGGTAGTCCTTATTTCTATCATTCTTTGTAGTAAATGTTGAAACTTGTCTCATATGGTTTACTATAATCAGTGAGTCAGAATTTTCATTTTTAAGTTATTTATGAATGGTGGTCCAGGAATAATTTCAAGGAACAAGGAGCGATTTTGAGTTACAAAAATCAAGGTTTTTTTCTTTTATTTTTTGGGGTACCATTGATTGAAGAGAAAAAGAAATTGCTATTCATGTGCTATACAAATCATCGTACAGGACGTAAAAAAAAACAGTTTCCGCCCATCAAAGGTAAATGGTGGCTTCCAGTGCGGAGTACATTTTATTAAGTTAAAAAGGATTTCACACTAAAAGATAGCAGCATTATAACTGAAAGCGAAAACTCTCCGTCTCAGTATACCGCCAAAAAAAAAAAAAAAAATTCGATGTTATGCTGTCTATGTAAGAAAGAGCTAGCACGGGGTCTACATAATACTGAGTATACCTAAAATTTATATTATAAAACATTACCTAATGTGCTAAAGGGCTGAAAAAAATCAACATTAACAAAACCTTTTTTCACTTTTGAATTTTTGAAAAACTTGTCTTTTTTCAAAAATGAACAAAAGGTTAAAGACCACTTACATCAGAAGTGATTGTTGGTTGATTCTGAGACCGCTCGTCATAGATCCAGCCTTCATCACATGGTACTCGTCCGGAGACGTTGTACGTCTCTACGTCGACAATGGCAGAGCAGTTATCAATCCATTCTTGAGGCAAATCATATTTGTAACATTGATCATATCCTTGCTGGTCAGTCCAAGGAATCGACAGACTCTTTTTTAGTTCAGTGCACCAAGAAAGTTCCGAAGTGTTCACTGAATCGATTGAACACTCGCAGTCCCTCCATGCTGCAACATCACACCAGTGGTCAGCGTTTCCCGCCAAAAACGCTTGCGAAACGACGTTTATAGGTGCAAATAAGGAACAAACAGTCACAAGGAGGAATATAACTTTTTGGTAAGGACCAAATTCACCAATTTGGTATAAGATGTCGTCGTAATGCATACTGCTATTAGTGCAAGCCTCTTACCGACACGATTGGATCACGTTACATTTGTATGAAGATTATGTTTTTACATGTTGTTGATCGTGTGTTTGTAATATTCATAGAAGACATATTGACAAATGGCAAACCATGACATCAGCCACGCGACCTTTAGCCCTTATCTCCGCAGCCCAACTTGTTAGCTTGCTATACTTAAAGATTTGAAGCTGCAACAAATCAAATCCTTACACGCCGCTTTAATGTTGGAGACGGCATCATAATTTATAGGACCAATCTATGTGAGGGGTACGTTTCAAGCTTAGTGTTGCTACCCGTGGATTTTGGGAAGGAAGGGTTGTTTTGCGTGGACCTGGGATAAGTGGCAGCCGTTTTATATTTGGTAAAAGGGGCCTTGGCTAGGGACTGACACCACCAAGTGATGTCTGTTGTCCTGTTATAACTTTCTGTTACTGAATACTGGAATACTTTTCCCCAGTGTTGTATTATACCAGTACCCTTACTCGTACCCTTACCCGTACTCATGGCCTTGTACACGCACCTGTACCCGTATTCATGGTTTGCACCCACACTTCAGCACTACATTTCCCAAAGAGCGACGGTTCGTTTTCTATATAAGAGAGAAGGGCATTCTCACTAAATTACTCTGTAAAAAATAGAAGTCAACTTTGGCCATTTCTCAGATATTCGGGACATTATAGTCTTGTCCGGCTCGGAATCTCGACCCATGCACGTTCCAAACAATATATTTATTTATTTATCCTTTTTTAAATCTCTCCCGCTGTACTCTTATCTTGGTTCGTGTGGAGTAATGTACAATCACTTATGACGTTTACCCATAACAAATTAATTAGTAAAGTAAACACTGCTACAGTTTTCTTTTGTAATTGTGTATGCTCTTCTGACGGTCAGAATTTATTTGATCATCACACTTACAGTGTATTGTCGGAACACACATAACATGTGTTAATAACCCAAAGGTTATAACTCGGAAACCGAACTTAGGCATTAGAAGCTAGACATGTGTTTGAGAGAATGATATGTAAGCGAAAATACGACACCACTGACAAAGGGGTAGTTTATGCAAAAAAAAAAATCCATATGCGAAAGAAGAATCAAATCTACACAATGTGGTGAAACTTCTTTTCAAATTAGACATATGTTTCTCGAGATATCAGTAAATGGAGTCACTAGCTTTGTGTCCCACAGTGATCTTGAGGGCAGCAGAGGTGATATCACTTCCTCACATCGACAAAGAATGCTTTGTTTCCTTTCGTTTTTGCAAACTGTTTTGTTTACCCTAATAGGAATAGGACTCCCTTGTGAAGGATAAAACGTTTGTATAGTTATCAAGCCACTTATGGAATCAAATGCCTATAATATGGGATTCAGGAGTTTGCTGAAAAGAAATTGGTTCTTAAGGTTAGAGAAAAACAAAAGACTGTCCATTAATGTTAGGATATGATGTCATATGCGCTTGCTTCAAGTTCAGTTTTTGTTGAAAATGTGACGGTTTTACCTGATCATATCTTGAGAAACACACGTCTGATTTCAATGCAAATTTCACCGAAATGTTTAAAATAAGCACCCCTCTAACATTTCAAAACTAGGTGTGACCTTAAACCCTTCTTTCAATCTACATGACAAGCCAAGTATCACTCCGAAAACAGCAGATTCCCAGACAAAGGTTATCAGTTGGGGTTGATAGCAGTAACGTGACTTTGTACGAAATCTAGATAATCATAAAAGGTACCATTTCGCCAACCTTCTTTATTACCGGCCTGCTCAAAGGTAAAGTGGATTTGGAAAGACATCGAGACTCATTTAAATGTACAAACAAATGACATCACGGCTGGATGGCAACATTGTTGATGAGGCGCGCGTACGTTTCATCACAATGAAATATTGATTCTAATTCGTCTAGATTCTGCATGCAATCGCGAGACCCCTGCACGCGCAAAACGGAACGTGCACGCATATGTTTCTGCGCATGATCTATACCAACCATTGCCATCCAGTGACGAAAGCGTGAATGAGTCTATTACCAATTTCAAAGCGTTTTGCTGTGCATTGCAAAATATAACAACTGTTTTTACATATACTTAATTACTGAATTGTGGCTTCTAAAACCTTTAATTCTTCTACCTCACTCTTCTATTGTCTAAGTTTATCAAATTTCCAGCCCACTGAGGTGGAATAATATCAGCTTTTACTTGTTCTGGGGTTGCAAGTATGATCCCACGGTGGATTTTGCAGAAACGTACACAAAGCTGCCTCTGCACACTTTACATACTGTGAACAGGGTTTCCTGGAGGATGGAGCTTTAAGAGATGGAGATTGCGCAATCCAAAATCGCTTCCAGCTTACTGCATGGGGCTGCACTAGATCAGGGAGTTACCAACACGGAATTTATCTATTATTAAAATGTGTAATTGGTCAAGATGGTAAGGAACTCAAGTGGACATTTTGAGAGTCACGGAAATTCATCCTGATGGCAAAAGTGAAGTGCATATTCAGTGTCTATAAGGCACTACGTTGCTGTACGCTGATAGTAATTTCGAAACAAAGGGAATACATGAAGAAATATTTGCCTTTTAGGTTATCTGTCATGACTATATTGCGCTGAGCTTTTTCGTCTTCTATAGACGAATCCGACGAGCGCTTCTGTTTAATGACTGTAGGCAGCCATTAGTGGGGTCCATCACCTTTAAATCGTCTTCATTGTCTACATGAATTTGAAACCCACATACTAGGTGGAATTGAAGGAATTAAGATACAATTCAGTTTACAACCATCCATGATACAGGTAATTAAACAAGGGAATTGAAACATCAAAAGGTGATAGACCCCAGCTGGGGCCACATGAAATCAGACCACCACTTGCTGTCCTGGATTTGTCAATAAGAGGTTTTCAGGCAACTCGATTCAAGAAGGAGGTAAACAAAGGAACCTTTGCATGCACAGCTGCATGCCGTATAGGGCTTCCTGAAGCTGGATGAAATTTCTATGCATGGAATAATGTGTATGTGTGTGTGTGCGTGTGTGTGTGTGTGTGTGTGTGTGTGTGTGTGTGTTTGTGTCTATTATCAAAATGTGTAATTAAGCAAGCTTGGAAGAACTCAAGTGAGTATTTTAAGAATCGCCCATTTATCATATAGACCAATGTTTCGATTTTTACGCTGTTATTTTCTTTTGAAAGGTCTTTGCTCGCTCGGCAGACTTGAATTACTCTGAACCTATATTGGCTGCCAGTGTTGTAGTGCACGAGACCGGTCTCGGTCTCGAGACCGGTTTTTCCTGGTTTCGGTCTCAGTCTAGACACCCTGTGGTCTCGGTCTCGGAACCTTGCGGTCTCGGAAATTGTCCTGGAATCGCTTGTAGTTTTATTTTTTGTTTCTATAAGAAAAATAACGTCTAACCGTAATGATGCCTTTTTTTAGTGAGTGCTTTTTGTCCATTGTTATTTTATGATGGATATCAATAAATTTTATCTTACCCCACCAGTGAGGTACCCAGGGAGTGGCACTGCGCCTTACCACCCCACCGCTTCTTCACAGAAGGCAGAATATATGGCACCAGATTGCATGAAAAGACACAAACTTTCACAAAAACTTTCAAAAGGGAGGGGCAATCCCCTGGCTCGTTCCTCAGCCAGTAAAGACGTACGAGAAAGGGGCAGGGGAATGGAGGATGTTCAAGTGCGGTGTGTAATAGTTTTACATTTATCATGGAACAGGTGTTAGGAGTTAAACCATTCATAGTCGGGAGTTACATACACAATTGCATCAATTCAGTGGATCTTGAATTTAGCCAAGAGTTGCAACAGGGAAACAGTAGCATATTTTCAGTTCCGTTGTAGTTTCCACCCTGAAGATTAAATACCATTTCATCTAATGTTACGGTACATTTTGTGATAAATTTCTGATCTCTTAGCAAGTTACTGGTTTTTTATTATTGCAAAGGGAAGTTAAAAACAAAGGCTATTTAGATACATTTTTAAAAGCATGATAACCTATTTTCGGCCATCTGAGGAGTAGAGATTTTTCAAATTTTTTTTTTCTCTCCACACCAACTGATAGTGGCGCCCAACTTAGATTGTATTTATGGTAGAATTACTTTTTTGATGCATAAAAATAAAACAAAACTGACATGCTCCCGTGCCCTTAAGCCCATCACTGATGCTCTTTTATTTTGACTCCTAAAATTATGCAAATTTAAAAACAAATTTTACTTCGAATAGGCTCCAGTAGCGAATATGGTATCTGATTGCATGTAAAGACACAAAATGTTCAGTTTTACCCCATTAACCACCGCAATTCAACTTTTATGAATATTCCTGTTACATTAAAAGTCTTGCACCATTTTGCATTTAAGGTCCTTTAAAAGGCGAAAAAATTTCAAAGGGGAAATGGAAACTCTCTACCTAGACCCCTCCTCCTGCCAGCAATCACTCAACATACTGCATACCCCCCCCCCCTTACGAGAAATATTACTTCACCGAACATCACCTTGACCTTACCTCTATAAACTCATAGGCTGGGTTTACTTTTCAAAAACGCCAATTGCTTTGAAAAATAGGCTAATCATTGAAGGAAACAATATTCATGTAATGAGTCCACATACTCCATCTACAGCATAAGGACTTAAAGGCCCAAATCTCTCACCAATTCTCCTAAATTTCTTATTTATGCCCCTCCCACAACTGTCTAAAACTCTTTCTCTTTCAGTCGCAATCTCAGTTCATTGCTTCAGGGTGACTGTAAAAGAGCAACGTGTATAAATCAAAACACAGTACAGTTCATGCTCTGTAATATAAGCTTTAATATTCTGCATTGTTTGAACTAGCTGCCAATCAAAGAACTCAGCCAATGGGTAACTTTTGAAGACTAGTATGTACGATAATTGTAGTTTGGGGTGAGAGGACAGGCCATTTATCTTTATACTGTGAGTTAAGATCTTTAGCACTCACTGGCTCTAATTTGATGAGCAGGCCCACCTTGGCCGTGCTGGACTGGGCCGGGTAGGGGGCTGCCACCCCACAAATGGCCATCACCTTCCCGAATCGGGCAGACTTTGGTCCCTCAGTGGCACAGAGATTATGCTCTGGTTGGGCACATGGAGTCAGGAAAAGTCACCCCCCTGTTAGAAAGAGTTTTGTACGGTGATGATGGCCACACTAGAAAAAAAACTTGGATTGGTGTTTAAAAGTTATTATTCTATGTTTTGTCACACTCTTATAAATGTTGGGCAAAATTTTACCCAACTTTTACCCAACGTTGGGCTCGTATACCACCACACCAACATCTGGGCAAATTGTGCCCAAAAAATGAGCAAATATATTTACTCATACATTTGGCAAAAGTTTGCCCTTTTTCTGGGTAATTTATTTTGCGCATTTGTTGGGCAGCAGGTTTTACTCAACCTTGGGGCAAACTTTACCCAGATGTTGGTGTGGTGGTATTCGAACCCAACGTTGGGTAAACGTTGGGCATTTGGTTACTTCGAAGCCATGGAGACAAACGAAGTGCACAAAGGCATTTCAATGCTTTCTAAGTTACAATACAATGAAACACAGCATTTATACCGGCTTTAATAAATATCTCTTTATTTTGTTGAGGAATTTCGACCAATTCCTGACTGGTCATAAACTAACGTTAATCACAACACATTCGACACGGTAATGTTGTAAGCCTAACGTTAGCCAGCCCTATGTAAGCCTAACATAAGCCTTGCATCTGCAGTACCTTGTTCAGCTTTGCACACCAATTTTGGACATTTGTTTGATTTCACTTCAGAGAAATAACCGCGAAACATTTAAAACTTTACATTGAGAGATGCACGTCAGTGTACACCTGTGAAAGTAGTATTGAAAGTAGCTAATCCACACGAAATAAGCTTTATCGTCACAATTTCTTCCACCATTGTTGTCGTTCGTCTCGGACATGCGAGTCTTTCCGACTAATAGAAGTATTGCGCATGCTCATTTTGCATACGTCATGGACATTTGCCCAACTAATTGGTAATGACCTTACACGTGCCCAACCATCGCTGTGTTTGCCCAACCTTATCAAAACTTTGCCCAACGTTTACCCAGACTATAAGTGCCCAACACGTTTTGCCCAGAATTTTTAAGAGTGCAGGTAACTGGAATCTCCCTGTTTTGGTTTATGACCGTAACCATAAGGGATCCTTTTTCTCAAGGGCGCTGACTTTTTGCACTTTTCCAGATCCCCAACAAGGGTATAATTATGTTCCACTGAGGCACTGGGTCTTGGTCCAATTGGGGGTCACGGCCACCAGCCTCCCTTTGCATACAGTCATGCATGTGATAAAACATGTACAAAATCAATGATGATGCACTTTTGGTGCTACATGTTCATTTTATAGCATAAAGTAACTAAGGCTACAGTAGGTAAAAAGTTATTCAAAATTTTGGACAGTTTATTTTCCTATGCAACATGTACATCCGGTCTCGGTCTCGACTTTTACCTTTGGTCTCGGTCTCTAAGCCCCCTGGTCTGGGTCTTGGTCTCAGTCTCGGATATGCAGGTCTCGACAACAACACTGTTGGCTGCAGCGTCGTTAGAGTATGTTCATCAAAACAGGAGTACGCCTGATATTCGTTACCTGTTACAAAAGTAAGCGAGGATTGCATGTCACTCGATCAAAAAGGAACGATTGGTTGCAACTTCCTCAGAGAATAATGCTTTTTGGACCAGATATATATTTCAAGAAATTGTTTTCATCTAACCTTTGCGCACTATATATCAGGGATTCTTTGTTAGTCGTATCTTTTATACAGATAATTTTATTTAATATTTATACTGTTCAGTTTAGATGTTAACACCCGTACTTGTGTTTCTGTCTAGAGAGCGAGGCTCCCACTTCATCGTACTATGTCTAACCATCACTCGGTACACGTGTATCTTTGAAAAGATTTGATTTTTACAGCGGTGGAGTTAGAATTTTGGTCAAAGGGTCACTAGTATTTCCTGCAGGGAGGCGTTTAAAAGCAGACAGGTATAAATCTAAACAGGACACCGCCAATTTCGGTCCGTCTGGGTGGAGCCGGTGACCCAATTCCAAATGGACGCTCCATCATGCACTGCCTTTATATGTTTTCGATTAACAAAGGTTCGACAACACAATTGTTATGCATGCTCATTGACGGACAGGAATACTTGCACGAGATTAGATACCCCCCATTGTCCTTTGGCAATACCGATACGGTTTTGAACGATATAACTTTGTATGTTCTTCTCGATAAGTTCCACATATCAGAGCAAGAAACTAATTTGAGATAATATCAGCAAGTGATCTCTGTAAGGTCTAACAATTGATTAAAGATCAACACTACTGACTCACGTGTCCGTTAACTGATGCAGTACACTTCCTCTCGAATTTGTTAAACACTTGTTTGTTATAGACATCTTTTAATTGGAGACGTCAAAGCAGTTTGTTCTGGGAATACAAAGTTTCTAATGCCAAAATTGTTCGGACCAAAGAAATAAATATAAATAGATATGATATGCACATACATATATTGATCGAAGCCAGAAGGGCCCTGATAGCACATCATGGTTGGACCGAAACAAATCAAAAGTTGGCAGCAACGTTGGATCGAGGCTGGCCCAATGCTGGTGTTTGATTGACTGCTTACGTAAATCTAAACATGATCCAACACAGATCTAACGGTGGACCAACGTTGGAAACAGTACAAAGGCCCATGTTGGCCGAATGGTTGGTTTATCGTTGAAATGACGTTGAACAGACGCTGACCCAAACAGCTTATTAACTTACTCTACCTAGGCAGGGTGATTGCTGACATTGTCCCAATTCGTCTTTTTCACCCTGCAAACGGTTCGATGTCAGAATCGACGATAACATAGACCCTCATTAGACATTGTCCTAACTAAAGTCAGTTAGTATAGAACTACAGGTCGCCGGGATAAAAATCGACGCATATACCGAGTTATCAGAGTTCACTTCCCATCGCACGGTTGTTCCTTAAACAGAAATAAAAAACAATCGAACTGGTTTTCACCATTAAATACCTCCAAACCCGAAACCCGAATATTAGCAATTAGTTAATCAAAACGCGATGTCACAAGTCAGCAAACTTCCAGTTTACAACTTGAGTCCGACTGCAGTCACTCAAGTCAGTTACTCGAGATGAAGCATAAGTCATCCACTCAGTAGAGGATATGAAGAGAATAAGAAAGACAATTTTAATGGTATTTCCGACTGATTTATTCTTACACATTCCATCGAGTTATTCTCCCGACTGTTGGGTAAATAAGAACTGGTTTTTTTAGTTACTCCACAAAACAACACAAGACCCACATTGACAATACCGCCAAATTATATACATGTCAATTTGGTTACGTAGGAAATATTCCTTTTTTCAAAACTCGAATAAAAGTGATGAATTAAAAAGAAAACGGCAAAAGTATTTTTTTGATCGTAGTTCAAAGTTCACAAACTTTAGTTGTCCAGTCGGTACCCGACCAACTCAGCCTTTGAATGCGAATACGCATACACGTCGTACACCGGGCTCATTCGTCGTATGCAAGCGAGCCAGGAGCTCAGATAGGTTTAGTCTTGAAACCAGTCGCAACGTCCCTATCAACCTCGTTTACACGTCAACTTTTTCATCTGTAGTTGGTACTCGTATGCGTTTTCTGTGAAAAAAAAATCGAGTTTTAAAGCAATTATTCATCACCCCAGACAGTTCCAACCCTCCCCTTACCTACTTACTTCTGCCCCCTCCCACAGCTGTCTTACACTTATTCTTGAACGATGAGTTGCGGTGGTTTATGGGTAATAGTTTTTCTCCTTCAGTGAAAAGACTTATTGAATTGGGAAATTCTTGGGGAAACGCGCGTTATCACCCCGGTCAACTTGGTAAACATTTGTCCAGTGGGAGCAATTGTTGTGAGGGGAGGACGCCCTAGCTACCTTTTAATTAATCTTGGTCTTGGACTCTATTTGTTCATGATTTTACGTGACCTGAATGATGCTCTCCTATCTAGCTTTCCATCTTGTGAGCTCGGTCATATTTTTTTCGGCAGCAAATATTCAGCAAATTGAAGGTGCGGGACATCCCTTGTTCTTGGATTTTATGGACAGATTGAGAGTGGTTTGAATAACAAGAGTATCTCCTTTCATATGCCACTCCAAATTTAAGCTTTAGTTTTATATCTTTTTTTCGTGCAGCCAGCTGGCCCGACTGCCTGACGTGCGCCACCTGAAAGAGTGTTATGCGTAAAGATGAAGTACACTACCAACTGAAATACAATACAGTATGTTGTAACCACGCACAGTATGCTGGTAACCAATTTGTTGCGAAATATGGGTGTATAAGTTTACTTCAGTAAGTTTCGCTTTGTACTGAGAAAACGCTTATCTAACTGAAGTTTTAAATGTCCACGGCAACAATTTACCTTAATGTGCTAAGTTATCAAAACAAATTGGGCTTTGCAGTTTGAAGAGAAACAGACATTTACTGTCCACGAGACCGAATATTAACCTGACCAAAAATGAAACTTACGGTATACGCGAAACCTAAAATGAGAAAAATCTCGCGAGACCAACACTATTATAATTAGGGATACATTCTTCTAATATCCGATCTCACAAACCCTTTTCCATTTTTTGGTCTTGAAACTTTTCTCACTTTCATTTTTCATTTTGAGGACCCTTGGATTTCAGGAACCATTTTGCGGTTTATCGGTCTCGCGCACCGTCAGTCTCGTGAAACTTCTATCTCGTGTGATGGATAGTGGTCAACACAATATTGAAACGTTCTGTTTCTGAGAAAGTCCAATACCCTAAAAGACCACACTCTGAACTAGACCTAAAGCCTATACTCCGTGGTGGACAAGAATACTCGACTCTCACTTCTTCAGGCCAGCTGAATTAAATAAATCTAGTCTAATGTAACCAAACGTAATGCCTAGTGAGGTGAATAAACAGTTCAGTCTTCAGCACCCCTGCAGTATTCGAACTGACTGGGCTTATTTCTTTCTTGTACTCGTTTTTGTCAAAAATGACGACTAACTGACGAATTGGGGGAATGTTATTGTCCGCTTGCATCACGGAAAAGGTAAAAATGAAGTATCCCACAAGCCTTTGCGTCAGATATCGGAAATGGAGTTAAGCATAGTAACGTCTGATTTAAAGGCAAGTGTACCATACGCGTGCGCGCACATGCGCATGTCACACATGTAGTCTACACATGACCTTTGTGACCTAGCTGGTTGCATCGAAATGCCAAACTCGTTTCCTTACCTTCCAAGGTCTTCTGCTTCCACAACTGTCTCTGGTAAAGGACACCCTCTAGTTTCTGGCAGCAAAAGAGTTAGCACAGCAGCAAGGATACTTGCACAGCCAAACAATGTCATCGGGAAAGGAAGCCAAATAGTAGATAAAAGAAATACCAACGGACATAGCATTCCTCCCGTCTTCGATGTAAAAGAGCAGATCCCAACAGCAGTGCCTCTGAATAAGAAGAGAGACAAACCGGTGAAAATTTGTCCTTTAGACCTACGTGTGAATATCCAGTTCATATGACAAAGACAACCCTTATGATTTGATTATTCAAAAGCAAAGCTCTGCGCACATCATATCTTCAAATTTGATCTAACATCCTGTTAACTATTCATATGACAAAGATTGTCTTTGACGAATGAATATTCAACAGCAATGATATACACACCACCATGTCTTCACACTTCTATTTAACTTGTTTCACGTGAATGTCTAATCATATTGTATAGCCTGTGGTTGTACTGTCACCGTTAGTCACATTCTCGACGATTTCTATGAATATTCCCATGTAACGTGATCGCCGTAAGTACTACGCTTTGCCCGACCTGAAACTATTCGAAGTGGCAATTGCTTCCCTTATTCTAGGCTTCTCGAGAAAACAAACTGTCTAGAATTTTTTGAGTTGACTCAGGCATATTCCTGGACACTTAAGTAGAATTTGACGCCATTTTTTATTTTTCTTTAGTTAATTTTACTTCATTGAGTAGTTTATTTGATGACAATACATTCGTGATGGTGTGTCGCGAAATCTCATCTAACTTTCTAAATTTTTTGCGCGTAATTGCTTCCTGCAAAAAACCATTTATTCTAAATGATCAATGAATATCTCGGAACAAAGTAAGTGCTAGAGGAGATTTTTCTTTATCATATATGATGTTATGTCAAGATTATGAATGCTGCTTTGTCAAAACGTTTGAACACTTTTCCTGATGAAAAGCAAATCGAGGGCGCCCTTTACATTCGACATCAAAGATATTACAAACATAGATACCAAACTTAAAATGGCGCGGTGACTCCTCACGGAGACCGAATCGGAGGGGCGGAAGTGCTGATCACTGATCAGTCGTTTTGAAAGCTAACAGTTCATTGATATCTTCCGCTAGTATAAATACGTGTGATTTTAAAACATTGCAACTCCTGCAAACACAGTTCTTCAATAAATTACACTCACATGAAACGGTCTAAGGCTTCTTCGTCGGATTTCTACCTAAGAACATTTGAACATTAACGCACAACGACTGGTTTGAAGTTCATTGGCTTACTGATTGGTCAGTTTCGATGGTATCTTTACAAGCGCACATCTATACACGCGTTTACATTCTTACGCCCTTACAATGAAAAATCAACTACTGCGTTCATTTTCCTAGCACGCAGAAGTGCGCGTTTCTTTTACTCCGAACTAACCACAGAGAAAAGTAGTTTGCGCGTATATAACTCGTTTTGAAAATGCACGCATGCTGACATTTCGTCACAATGGAATTTTCTGTCATGTATCCATAGTTATGCACGCAGATCGCCGAATAGAACTGTGCGCATGTCAAATGAACACTTCCGCCCTCCGATCGAGCCTCCATGAGGAGTCAGCGCGTCTAACAGTGAAGGGATAGGAGTTTGGTATCTACGTTTATAATATCTTTGTTCGACATTAAGTTGGAGATGGCAACCAAGTTGTTTCTTTCGAAAAGTTACAGCACTTGCGATAGACGAAACGTAAAAGGGCAAATGCAGTCACCCCATCTGAACAAGGATAACAGTCTATACTAGTTTGTGAATGGCTCTTGACAATCATGTAACAATGTTTTTTCACTGAATTGTGAAATTTGCAAGTAGTAATATCTTGGTTATCCTTGAATGTTGAAATACCCCAAAAGCTTCCTGGAAGAAAAATGACAGAAAAATAGCAAAACTTAGTAGTTGTTTCAAAATAATTTGGGGGAGGACTGTTCTTGACCTTTAAGCTAACAACATATATAATATAAAGGGTCTTCCCAAGGACTACTGTACATAGTAAGTTTGTTCACGGTTAAGGGTAGAACCAATTTTAAGTGGATTATTTTGATGGCGCTGTTTTCATCTTGAGGTAAATGGAAATCTGGGTTCTTCATGGGGTTTTAAAGTTTGCTAACTTTCCATGACTCTTCTTAAAAGATGAAACTCGTACAATTAAAATCGAGTAGGGAAAATGAACTTATATTCTTGCTCTATGATGATCCATGAAAAGAAACCATGCCCAACGGTTAAATTAGAAACGCCTCATTTTATATTAATAGCCTTTTGGTTAAAACTAACCGTGCCCACGTCATTTTTTCAATTGTCGGTGGGCACTAAGTTATTATCCATATACTTTATTATTAGGCTCATGAATTATGCTATTGTTTTTGAGTGAGTGTGAACCTTGTCGTAAACTGGAAGTCTAGACTGAAACCTGAGATGTCTGACCATTTCAGTGTTGCATACCATCTGTGCAGTGGGTACTCCACCAGAGCATGGGTATTAAAATGACACACTCTGTGGGTAGCATGTGCACTGCATGATTTCAAAGGGACCAGATGCTGCCTTCTTGTGAATATTCACCAATACTCAACCAGCCTCAGTGCCACATCATTCTATGAATATCCAAAAGAATTTGTTCGGTATTCACTTTGACTGGCGTTAGGGATATGACTGAATAAGTTAGACTGAATAAGGAATAAGCCACACAGTCAGCTACGCAGGTAACGCCACTGGTCAAACCAAGCAACGACAACGCAGCCAATACGATAACGATGTTTAGCGTAAAAATAGTTTCTGTGCAATTTACCCCTGAACGTTCACTACAATGGAATTGCACAATAGTTATTTTTCGATAATTTTTCGGCTAATGTACACTGTTTAACAAGAATTTTTTTTGATTAATTGGCAGTTGCTTTTGTGTTTTATCGACTGTATTCTTTGTTAGGGTTAGGATTTAGGTTAGGGATTAGCTCAATCCTTAGCCATTCAGGAATTTCTTGTTAAACAGCGCGCCTTGTCCCTAAGTTTTTATCGTATCGAGTTAATTATCTTCGACTTGTTCTACATGTTTTGTTTTATTTACAACGGACCATGTAAAACATTAATGTATTTAAAAGGACAATCAGAGTTTGACAGAGAATATTTCCTCTTGTACCACTGTACACAGTTTTTCCTTCTGTACTAATTGTTTAACAGAATATAAAAACATCGAAGATGTCTTTCAGGTTAGAAGAAACGCTAATTTTATGTTACTTACAGTTGAATGAAGATTTCTGAATTTTGTTCGGGTAACAAAATTCCACACACGTGAAAGATTAGACATTGTACACTACACTGTAGCCAAACACAACGTTACACCGTGATAACATATCATTTTTTGTTAGATATTTAAGTCGATGTTCAAATGTGACGCAGAATTAGAGTATTGAAAAAAAATTGTGTAAACAAACTCTGATTGCTCCTTTAACATATAAGTAAATGCACAAACAGTAAAATGCATTGCCGATTTCATTGACTTGTTTTGCCTAAATTTGTGTAGTGAATATAAGGACAATCAAGTTTTACCTCTCCATTTCAAGCAAGGATATTTTACCTAAAATCATTTCTTTGAATTCGTGGTTGCATTTTATGTGTTGGGTCACTACTGGGGTATAGGGGTAACAATCAAATTTCACATCTTTATTTTAAGCGAGCATATTTTACCTAAAAATCATTTCTAGTTCGTTTGCATTTTGTGTGTTAGGTCATGGGCATGATGCATTATGGAAATAGTACATAAAGTCAATGACATAATCAGTCTGTTTTTGCAACGTCAACAAAAGTACAGGTTTGAAACTGTCTGATGTTTTTCCAGTTCCGTATCGCGTTTTTAAAAGAAGTAAATTAAAAGATTTGTCCTGAAATAACCTGATATTGTATTTAAAGTCTCTTAGTTTTGAAAAAATTGTGCTAAAAAGCTTGAAAAATTTCCCAGCTTTAGTGTAGATCCCACCTTCTATCTTTGCTGAGATATAAAATGTTCAAGGTTTGACAGTTTTCAAGGTCATAATTAGTTCGAAAAGGTTCATTTCAAAAGGACACAGTAACGAGTCAAACTGTTCAAGGTGTAGGTTTCTCAACACGTTCGTCACAAAGAAACTGTCGGCATTTTAGAGTACTGAAAGTTAATTTCAACAAAGTTTTACATCTCAGCAAAGCCTGGGGTAGGCTATGAAGGACATAGTAGGATGAATAACATTCCATTTTCTAAGATAAATGTTCTTGCAGTTCTTCACTTGAAGAAAACATAAATTAACTTCACATTTACTTGGCCCTAGTAACGGTTCATTAATCAGTACATACACAATAATGATTATTGGGTTTTGGAAAGAAAAACAACGAAGTTGGCACACAACACTATGCAAGGGTATATTAGACGGGGGGCGTATCGGACAAGAATCAGCTGTCTACATTTTGGTGAAAGCTGAGATTATATACACTCGATCGCTTGACCAATCATGATGAAACTTTCCTTCTTACTTTTTGTTATATCCTTCTCTCTGCCTGATTACCTCTTATCGCTCCAGGGAAGAAATGACGCTCACTACAAACACACTTGATATGATTAGGTTTCACATCTGATTAATTGATTGATAGTAACGAATATATTAAATATTTATAATGTTACGTAACATTTGGAAAAACCTTATAGGCCCGCCAAGCATTGCATTGTTTTCAGGCAGTGTGAACACAATTTAAGCATCGATCATTTGAGAGCATATATCATGTAACAAACTCAGATACCAGTTACACCCCACACCGCCTTTGATCTACTTATGTGTCTGTGTTGCCTTCTCAAGAAGCAACGTCACGGATAATGGAGTAGCCAAAGGGGAGGGATGGGGATCTAGGCCCCCAACCTTCCGCCAGCCCCCCTCCCCCCAGGAGTTTACAAGGCATTTGTCAGTTGCACCTTGGGTTTGGCCTCCTTAAAGTGCACTTTGACTCCCAATTATGAGTTCCCAGCTCCGCCACTGCGCTTTACTCCATCACAGTCGGGCGCATTTTCTGCCTTTCGATGTTACGAGTATAAGGTCTTCCCTCGGTGACTTTCGTTTAAAGGTAGTGTGACATGAAAATGACAAAATTGGGCATTTTTTGTAAAAAGCATTAAAAACCGTGAAAATAGCCACAATTTCCATCAAAATCCATCAAAAATTGACCATTTTACAGGAAAATTTCTGATTTTCACTTAGTCATTAATAAATATGAGCTCAATGTGCAAATCTTGTGATGTCATGGGAGGGACATACCATATATGGCTAATGTTATCCTTTGTTTTCATAATCTTCATTTCAAGGACAGTTGTATGTAACATTTGTTTGCCCTGACGGTTTTATTTTGGAAGTTTAATTTGTGTCCTTGAAAATCATCAGTATCGATTACCAAACCACAGACTATCTGATGAGTAATTAAGAGATAATTTATATAGGGTTACCAAAGAAATGTTAACACTATGCAACACTCCATCTCATTATTTTTGCATAAGCAACAAGTTTCTTCAGAAACATTCAAACTTTGAAGAGGTTTATCTGGAGAACCGTAAAAGATATTGAAATAATTCCAACGGAGTTTTCCTAAGAACAGTTCACTCCATGACTGCCAAGTGAAGTCACGACATTTTGCTGACGTGTCACCTTTAAGTTCTCATTTATTAACAGACATTTCCTACCTTAGAGGTGTGGGATACAACTCTGCAGTATAGACGAATATTATTGCAAATGTGGCCGAAATTGCAAATTTACCAATCATACCGACGACGATTCTGGCTACACCAGCAGCTGTGAGTGTCAGAAGATATTGAAACAAAACTTACTAAAATATACTGAAATGTTTAAAAGATGTAAAAATATCTGATACCGTACTCAAGGATAAACATTAATTCACAACTGAAAGTATTTTCTCGTGGTATGATTTTGTATGAACATATTACATGATACATTTTTTCTCTTTATTCCATTACATGTCTCTTCTGCAATGTTATGTTTTGTGGAGCATTTGCGCCTCTTTTTTTTTCCAGAGAGTGTCTACTCTCAAGCTCTGAAAGGTTTTCTGTGTACTTCCTTTCACCCCATGTTCATACGTTTCTGTTACGGACCATTCTTGTTATGTTTGTATATGAATGTATACAAGCTATGATAAAACAAATAAATGAAACGAACGATACATGTCTTCCCGACAAAACTCAGTACCAAGGCGCAATTCCTAACCCACATTATACCTCTTTGCATATTCTCTTAATTTTCGAGAAGTACCTCAAGGGTTCCCGTAGGTCACATCATATGATGCCAATTGGGCAAATCGCCTAAAAATGCTTTTGTTGTTCTTTATAACTGAATACCTTGTTTTTCCTTGAATTGTGATACGGTTGGAATGTCTACATATTTTGTCTTGTAGATCTAATTCCATACGCGGAAAAAAATCAACAAAGATACCGTATATTGTGCAGTATTTCAGTCAGTGGTGTCAACGATATAATCAGTGCTGTAGTTGAGTCCACAGGGTTCGAGTCACAAGTATGGCATTTTCAACATTCAAGGACTCGAGTCCGAGTCCGGGTTCGAGTCCTTGTACTTTCTCAATGGGGTAAATCAACCTCACTAGCTGAGTCCTTCGGATTCTGAAATCACGAGTCCGAGTCCTGACTCGACTTCAGCCTTGGACGTATTTAGTTTCGAGTTGATGTATGGCTTTAAACCAAAACATTTTGTCACAAGACATGTTTTTTCACTTCCTTCAGTCAGAGACAGATAAATTTTACAAGAAATTTCCCACGCCCCTAGCCAAGGGCGGGGAAGAGGAGAGCAGTGGGGTACATTCCTTTCAATTTTTTATGGTTTCCCTTTGAAAGTGATATTAATTTAAACATTTTATACAATCCTCTCCGTCCCCTGTAAATTTCTTGAATCCCTTTAGCTCCTTGTATATCTGGATACGGACATGTACCAAAGTTAATAAAGAAGGATGGACAACACTTGGCTATTCAAAGCGTAAAAATACGTTGATTTGACTTATCTTATAGTAAATTTAATAAATCATTGTCAATCAGTAAAAGGCTAATGTTAGAAGACATCTGTATTACTACGAAATCGAAAAGACGTTTTTTGTGTGGCTAATGATGTTTTGAGAAATTTATTTTGGAGAATACTTAATTACTTCAACGTATATGACTGATTTTTAATCAAAACAAATTTGCACCGTACGTAATTTTTCTGTAATTATCTTTTGTCATAGTTCATAAAAGGTAGGGACACGGAAATGTTCACTTTTAAGTTACATTCTTAGAGGGAAAACGCCAGAGGTTTTGCAGAAATCAAATGCAACAATATCGTCGCGGTTAAACCTCATTACTTAAATCTGTCAAAGGAAAAATGCAGTCACTTCAGTTTAGAACCTTAGATCATCGTGAAAAATAGTGTTAAATTCAAGTGGAGTAACTCATTGGTATACCTTATAACTAGAATATGCAATCCTTAGGTCTTTAAATATCATTGAAGATAGTTAGAAGCGAAATAGGAATAGTGGAATTTGGCTATTGTTTGCAAACAAGTATGGAGTTACTGTTAATGCTCTATAACACTGGTTTTTATTGGTCCCATGACTGGCGGGTTGTTGGCGCCAGAAAATCGAGCAGACCTTCTGTGGTTGTCGCCCACAATAGTGAGTCGCTATGGGGACAAACTGACTTAGGTTTAGCGTAATGACTGACTTTTCATTTTCTGTGCAGGCCAGCTTGGACTGGGGTTGTAGAATATGCCCACGGTATTTCCCTTCCGTCACGAGAGGCAACTTCAAATGGGAAAGACTTGCAACGTGTTTTGAAGTGCGTTTGCAGTAGAACATGACTCTTTGACCGTATTTGAAATCGCTTCTCATGTAGTTGGCACTATATAACAGATTCGTGTTGGTGTGCCGTTAATTCTTATCTAACTTGTAACCTACTGTTCCACAAAAATGACGTATATACAATTATTTTATAAACTTACGTATAACAATAATGAGGAAACACGATATGCCAGCTAGGAAGAGTAGTCCAGCCAATGACAGCCGACGTCCAATTGTCTCTATGAGATACACATCAACAGCGTATGCAACCCCTTCAACAGCGCCAGATATGAACAATCCCACATAGATGTTTACACCAAGATCCCCTGTAGACAGCGTGAATCCGTAGTAGACGAAACTCTGAACAAACCTGTCAGATGTAGTACAAAATGGTCATGGTAGGAATGTGGGGCAGATGGTTGATAGTCTGTTATCTCTCTCTCACTCTCCTCCTTCGAGGAATAATTTGAATATTTGGTTGTAGGTCCTTAGATGTATTGTGATGAGATAAATTGTACAATAATTACCAAAAATTTTATATTGGATTGAATAGGGGTTTCTGGTACCTATATTGAGGAGGTGATATGAAGCATACTTTTGTCCACTACATTATTTAATGGGACCTCATCCTTCAAATCCCTCCCTACACTGTTAAAAATTTCTGTAAATTTACAGACATTTTTTAACTTAAACTTTTTGTATTTTACTTTTTATAGAGATTTTCTGTATCTTTACAGACACTTTGTATTGCTACAATAAAAAAGGTTGCTTAACATGTATTTTCTGTTTATTTGAACAACCATTTCTGTCTGCTTTTTTAACCAAATTTTACTGCTTTGTAAAACTTTTTCTGTTAATTTACAGAAATTTTAACAGTATTTTGTATTTTTCTGATTTCACATAAATATACTGTCATTTAACAAACATCCATTTTGTTTTTAAGCTGAAAAAGAAACAAAAATAAGTCCAAACAAACAAATAAGAAATAGCCAGAAAATTTTCAATGTATAACATGCATCGTTCTGCGAAGTTTCAGTTAAAAAAAAAACATTTTTGGCAAATTTATGGCCCTATTTGAAAATTAACTTACATTTATTATAAAAGCATACTTATTATTACGTTCTTAGTTATAAATATCATACAACTGGTTTTTTGTCACACATTTTTAAGTAAAAAGAAATTGTAAGGCCCTAATTTCAGAGCACTGAAAATTGGTATACTGATGTCAAATCATCGCCACAGGCGCTCATGCACTTGATCGGAGCAAATTAAAAACGTTTCACAAATTTACTTGAAAGAGTCTGTAAATTTACCACTTTATGACGTAAATCTCATTTTGCATAAATGGGTGGAGCTTATTTTGTAGGCATTTTCCTAACAAAAGGATTGCTGTTGCTTTGAATAGTATCTCCGTTGGCGCTTTTAATCAGGAAGTGATAAACTTATTGTTTACCTTGTCTGGAAATGTTTGCAACCAATATATTTGCATTCTTTGTCATATTTATTTTAAAAAGAATTATTATATTGTACAAAAAATGTGACTTTCCAATTACAAAGTTCCTAAAGATAGTCTACTTGACAACAATATGACAAAAAAGCATCCTCAATGTGTTTTGATTGAAAACAACTTCGTAACGACACATTACGTTGATAAGAAATACCTGATTTACGTAATGGTGAAGTGTATGTTACGTAATAACATATGAAAGGTTAAAAAGCGATATTATAATAAATATTAAAACGTCGGGAATGAAAACAGTAGGCTGTAAACTCACATGAAATTAAGGTAAACAAAACAGAAATTCAGTAATTCGATTTTACAGTAGACTTTTGTAAACTAATTCACATGCAAAAACTGTAAAGAAAAAACAAACCCTTGATGTTTTTACATGATTACAGTCTGGCTGTAGAAAAAAACATTATTTGGTTGGAAAAAAATTTGCCGTAAAAATTATGTAAATTTACAGAGAATTTTTCAACAGTGTATATGACATAGTCAAGTCCGGAGTAGGACTAAGTGATTTCAGAATTTGAAGGACTCGACTAGAGGGGTTGATTTTCCCCACTGAGAAAGTACAGGGACTCGAGTCCTTGAAAGTTGAAAATTGCCGGAGGCTGGTGATTCCGCGAAGCGTGATTCGAATAGGGAAACGTATAAAACCAAACCAAAACTATTTGAGGGGTTCAAAGTTTTGTTAGGAAAGAAAGTCATATGAAAGTTTTATTCAGACTTTACACTTTAAATGTTTTCATCATTTAAAGCATCATTCTCTTCTCCACTGAAAAATAAAGTACGTTCATAAAACGTTTAAACACTTGTTTTTGGACAAAAAAAAAGCAGACCAAGTGACCACCAACCCCCAAACGTTTTTCGGACGTACTGTGTTTGCTGGGGAGCCCTAATTTTCGTGAAGACCCTATAATCTCTCCATATTGTCCAACAATATTGACCGAATTTTTCAAAAGTCGAGAAATAGGTAATATTCAAATGAGGGGGGAGTTTCTTGTCTCTTACTATTTTCTGTATTTCAGCAGTTCAGTCATACGTTTGTAGGACGAAGCTCTGGCTGCAAGGGAACAGAGGACATGAGCTTTCCCCCTTTACAGTAGATTGTTCTCAGTGGCATCACAACTAGGCATTAGCAACCGCCATGTTCGAGGGCAAGTCTGTACGTACAGATAGGGGTTGCCCTCAAACATGGCTGGAAAACGCCACGTGAAAAGCTCATATAACGTCACGTGAGAACTATCTATAAGTGACAGTTTAGTATAAACCGTTTTAGGTGTTCAAAGATGGGTCAGGTAGACACCTAGACCAGTTGTCTGTAGTTACCCTTTTCTTTCATATGGACATTTGTTACAACACACTTACCAATTGTACATTATATTCAATGTTCTGTATACCTCATCGACGGAATACGTAGAAGCTCAAAAAATGAAGATCGTTCTTCTGATTCTTTTTCTTTGTCCTTAAAATAAGACAATACGAACATTAGTTTACGGAGCCCGTAAAGGGACGTGCAAGAAAAAAATTATTTCGTATATTCGAAATATTATTTCGTTTATTCGAAATAATCATCTCGTAAATTAGAAATAATTATTTCGTATGTTCGAAATATTTTTTTCGTATATTCGAAGTAAATATTTCGTATATTCAAAATAGTCGCACATAATAGCGCCTTCACACCTAGCCCGCCGAGCGGACGAAGTATTTTCGTTCAGCTCAAACCAACTGACGGGCGGCTGGCTAAAGGGGGCTGCAGCCACAGAGGCGCAACGCAGGCTACTTCTTAAATGCATGGAGTTGAATAGAGGCTACTTGTGTTGAGGTAACCCTTCCCTAGTACGTAAGTGCTACTGTAGAAGCTACAGGCTAAGCTGAATTGATCTGAGGCGTGTACATACGACGTAGGTCCGTATGATATTACTCGAATATACGAAATAATTTACGAATATACAAAATAATTATTTCGAATATACGAAATAATATTTTTATCTTTCATGTCCCTTTACGGGCTCCGTATTAGTTTGATTTAACTGAAAAGAATAATTGTTACAGTTTGAAGGGGATATGGCAAGCCCCTAAACCAAGGAGTCGTTAACAGCTCATTGCTCAAACATATTCAGCAATAACCCTAGAGCTGAGTTCTAAATATAGTTGGTAACTGCTTTTTGGTTTAACATGCATTACAGCAGTCAGCTGCAGAGCTGCTGAGGCTGTCTGGTCAACCCCCATGAAAACTCGCTGCCCTTCACTAGCGAACCTTCAGGAATTTTTGAGTATCCATTTCTCATCTGTGTCACAAAATTAATAACTCCATATCGTAGATGTGCATTTACAGCTCTTTAAGTTTGCATATGTTCCTAGTCAACTACAGTGTTTTAAAATTTCTCGCGCTACGCGCGTTTATGAATATTCAGCTGATACTTTTGTTGTGCTTAGCAGTATAGGTAGGCGCAATCATGGATGGCTTAAGCAGCCTGGCTTAACTGGTTTTCTTCAAAACTGACTCAAACTAGTATGGTAGTAAGTCTATAGACCCTTTCCTAAGTAACAGTTAGAAAGGGTTGTCGGTCAAGGCTTTGGTGTTCATCGTTCTTGGCCACGGTAAACTGACATTAATATAAACGATGTGTACCAAAAATCTGTCCTTCAAGCTTTTGTAATTGTTATTTGGAAAATAGTCAATTGCATTGTTATCATTTAAAATACAATGGGAACTGCCTAACATCGTAAGGCAACAACAGCGTACCGTGCATACATACTAGTAATGATAAAACAGAATCAGTATATTTCACCAAGTAGGTGAGTGAGGCCTGATACTGCCCATTTCGTAACAACTGACCAAATTTTCTGCCCAAAATGTAACAACTTTTGAAATCGGTCCAAAATGTAACAACATTTTGCCCAAAATGTAACAAATATGGAAGTTAATTGATTCAAAATGTAACAATTTTCTGCCTTAAATGTAACAACTTGAAAATTTACATCAGATGGTTCTGAAAACATTCAAGATGGGCGCCATATTTTTAAAGGGACCTGTATTGAACAAACAAGGTCGGTTAAGTCTGGGAGCAGCTGCATTCAACTTCTCATAACATACCCGGCACGTGAAATATATGTTTTTTGGTGTCTTCTGTGTGTCGATGAAATCAGAATGGCCGTCATGACGTCAGTTAGAGCTAAAAATTGTTCCGTTGAACTCACCTTAGTCTAAAAAATCTAAAAAGTCTATTTATAGCCAATTTGGGTGCTTTGGGTGACGTCATTAAAATCTAAAATGGCCAACAACTACCTTAACTTGGTCAAACAAGACCGAATCGTCTTCGTCTTAGGAGTTGCAAATTTCCGTGCCTTGTTTTACTTGGACGACCCGTTTGTGTCTCCTGTGAGATTTTAATGATATTTTTACGATATTTGTGACGTCACAGGGAAACACACCTTTAATCGGGCATGCGTATTCCGGTAAAAGGTGTGTGTCGGTGTGAAGTCACGAATAATTAGTAGCCTACAAATTTAATTTTTGTAGTCTTGCGATGAAAATAATATAATTACACCAAAAGGTTGGTAAATGTGGGGTTGTTTCAGACCAGCACTAGCGTAGCCAGCGGGGGGGGGGGGGGCAGGGGGGCAGAGTGACCCCCCCCCACAGAAATTTTGGGGACGCGATGGGCGATGTTGAAAAAATGAAGGAAATCAAAAAAAAAAAAAAAAAAAGATAAACGGCAAGAGGAGGGAGGGAATCGGGGGCATTTTTTTACAGTTTTTCGAGGGGAGGGGGCTCTTAGTCGTTACGATAAAGTATGCAGTCCCCGACGGCGGGTAGTGTCTCCGATGGTTTACCTGTTTTTTTTGCTCTTAAGGGACAATTTCCCTAATAGGAACCCCAAATTTTCGGCGCGCTACGCGCGCTATAGGTCCACTCCAGTTTTTTTTAATACTTCCATTCCACATGTCTATAGAGTGTAAGTCCTGTCAACCTTACCAAGAAACAGGGAGACAGAGTACACAGGTTATTTAGAGGTCTTAAATTTCATCCCATATCACAAAGCCTAGTTGCTGTTCTCCTTGTGTGTGTAATGCGATAGGTCAGTTGGTGAGCGACTCACGGACAGACGGAGCATAGTTTGGTTATTGTATCGGGTATTCCAGGTGTTTTCGACGCAATGTATGTTATCCCCGATACGGTCTACAACCCCCACAGTTTCTATCTTTTTCTTTTTGTTTTTAATGATTACATAGGCTATGTTGTTTTTGTAAGACTACCAAAAATTTACGCGCGCTTCGCGCGCTTTGCAATTTCACGATTCAGACTCAACAGAACACTATCACTGCGCAACCCGGCTTTTAAAATATTAAGTGATTTGTGCAAAATGTGCCAAGGGATGCAATAACATGGGATAGTTAGGCTCCTTCATATCCCCTTCTCACCACCACCTCGACAAAGGGGCCGTCGGAATTTGTGGTCGCTGACATGGCCCTCCCCCTGTCGGGAATAATCTGTCGCCTTCCCACGGTCGGTTTAATTATTTTGGTTTTCAAAAGAGTTATTTCTGCGATAAAACCCAAAATGTTCAGAATGCTTTTCACACTCTTCCTCAGTTCCGTTACCTAGAGCTAATAAATTACAAACCCTTCCCATCTTTTCAAGTAAATTAATATGTAGAATAAATGGATTAATGAACATGTCGGGAATTTCATCTCATTTCGCTAAACCAGGGAGGTGTGATCTCTTGTGTCAGTCGTGCGGTACGGACTCGAAAAGGGAAGTACAATATAAGTTGTGCCCGATAGGGCCAAAAGGCCGAGACAATTGGTCTATATAAGCTTTAAATAAGTACAGATTCTTTTTAGTGTAGGCTAACCCCCAAAAATTTCGCCCGCTTTTCCACGGTTAAATCAGTGCGGAAATATCTTCCTCTAGCATATACAAATTTTATGTCGTATATGACTGGCAATGGCAGGTATAGTGCACATGTTTTCTTCAAATCTCCCTCACCAACTCATCGACGGCATCCTGGCTGTCGGGGCTTGGGGTCGCTACCCACCCTACCCCTCCCCCGTTCGGAGGGTGGCCCTTCGTCGGGCAAATCCTGGCCCCAAGCCTGGAGGGAAGACACATTTTCCAGTTATGACTTGTATATGTGAAACGAAGCAATGAACTAAAGATGGAAGCTGCATTTTTTTGGAGAGCGGCAACTATTTTGGAGGGGCGGCCAATTTCACTAGGAGGGCGTGTCGCCCCTCTAAAACCCCCCTGTGGAGAACACTAGAATCTAGTATAAAAAGAACAAAATATAGCACCATGTTGCATCTAAGCTCTTCGAGAGAGCAAAGAATTCCAAAAGGGGAGGGGGACACCCAGGAAGACAGGCCCGTAGCCAGGGGGTTCGCAGTTACTCCCGCCCAGACCTATTTTTTTATTATTTTTTTTTTATTTAAATGGAGTTTTGGCGTTTTTCAAGGTAAAATGTCAATTCCGCTGGTTTAGCCAATGTAAGTCTCATGAGTAGCTGTTTTGTTGCAGTGCACACACTAACTCTCGAGGGAATAAGGAAAACATTGATACAAGATTGAAAATGTCCAAAAATTCCAGCTAAGGTGTTCACCAGATCGCTCAATTTTGATGTAAAATTGCAACATCTCCTTGAGGTAGGAGTGGGAGAACCACACCCTCTCCCCGTTCGGATGATGGGCTCCTCGCTTGGGTGCTTCGCTCCCTCAAGAAAATGCCACACCCCAGTGGCGGCGATGAAAAATGAAAAAGTGGGGGCTAAAGGTATGTGCAGCCCCTCAATATTTGTCAAGTGCTCCAATTAAGAAGCGGGGAGGATTTCAAAGTTGGGCTGAACATATTCTTGCTCTGAACTCTCGGGAAGTGCCGTTTCCGGCCATCCGAGGGGTTTGTAAAACCCAAAATTTCCTGGTTCGCTCCGCACCAATCGATGGTAGAGCTCGGCTTAGAAACATGTATTGACTTTTTTACAGATTGGTTTTTTTTTTTTTTTTTTTTTTGCATTAATTGAGAAATTTCAGAAATGAGATCCATTTCCAGGTTGGGAACATGCAGCATAAAACACTCGGGAAGTGCCGTTTCCTGCCATCTGAGGGGTTTCTAAAACCAAAAATTTTCTTGTACGCTCCGCGCCAACTGATGGTGGCGCTCCGCTTAGATAGTCCTGTCGGTCAAGATTGGGGACGATGAGTCGACTTTGCCCCCCACAAGAAAATCCTGGCTACGCCCCTGCAGACCAGACTCGGAGATGGAGAAGACTTTAATATAAAAACTCACAAAATCCGATCCGAATCCGATCCGAATTCGTCGTGGTTTGACCGCCGCTTACGTCACTGAAAACAATATATGCCACACAGCTGTGCAATGATATAAAAGACAACGCACAAACGAGTATACTAGTTACATGACGATTTTAACTTTACAAAACATAATTACGTTAAAGCAAAATGACTACCTTACTGTACTGGAGCAATTAAGTGGCATCTTTTAAAACTAACAAAAAAAAATCCCTAGCTACAAACAGAAAAGTGACTGGATTTTCCGTTTTAACCTGGTTTGGACTGGCCCATTCTAGGATTTATTGAAAATGCCGTACCTCATCCACTGTCAGCTCTTCAAGAAATTCTTTGGAGATGTCCACTCTGTTGATGCGAGCCGTTTTCGAAATAATTCGTTTAGCCTCCTTGGTTCGGCCTTTTGAAAGTAACCATCTCGGTGATTCAGGGATGATACTGCATGTTAAGATAAAGTGAGATGTGATGTAGAAAACTCTTCTAAAGAGCAGGGGCCCATTCCACAAAGAGTTACGCACAATCTTAAGTATGATTTACTGTTGACTTAAGTATGGGGAATCAAACTTAAGATTGTGCGTAACTCTTTGTGGAATGGGCCCCAGGTCACGCATCAGCGATATCGGATCGAATTTCGCTTCCATTTTTGTGAGTTTTATTTAAAAATCTCCCCCATCTTAGGTCAGAAAAAACAAAAAAATTGCCTACCTGTGCACTAAAAGGACTTGTATCGCAGGATTACGAAAAACGAAATTTTATTCATTATTCGGTGACGTCACATTCGCAGACAGCTTTTATCGGATACGCGTAGTCCGATAAAAGTTATTTATCAACATGACGTCACGAAATAAATAGTTTACAATTCACCTTCATGTTCCTTTCATACCAATGATATATTTACACAGGATAGCAAATTTTGGGGTTTTTCGACAATGGATGGAGTAGTTTTTACCTAAAACTCATAAAAATCGGTTCGTAATCCGATCCGATATCGCTTTAGTGTGCCCTGCGCCTAAGACGTTTTCTAGCAAAATATGTAACTTCACAAGAGTTGAAGTGGATAAACAAAACGAAATTTTGTTATAAGTTTGGGGTTTAAGCAGTCCTTTTAATCATCTAATCTTCTTGCACTTTAGAAGGCCTAATTATGTCACTAGAAACAAGTCTGATTCTCCTGACCTACTTTCTTAAGTCCCTCCCACAACTGTCTTGAGTTCATTCTCATCAGTCACAATCTCAGTTTATGGCGTCAGAGTGAGTATATACAAGACCCCAATGTGTAAACAAAACGCTCTCGGTACAGTACATACTGTGTAAGATGAACTACAGTACTCTGCATTTTCTAACTTGCTGTCAATCAAAGAGATGCGCTTATTGAGAATTTCTGTGAATTACTACAAAAATTGTAGTTCGGGATTAAAGTTTAGTGCCCTTGAATTAGCAATTTTTTTATTAAAAATTGTCTCATAAGGTAGAGGTTAATTATGGTTTCATGATGGGCACTGTTTAACAAGGTGTTTCTTGATTGGCTGCTGCTATTGCGTTGTGTTGTATCGATTGTATTCTTTGTTCGGGTTAGGCATTGGGTTAAGGATGAGGGTTATCGTTAGCCAGTTAGGAAATTTCTTGTTTCATGTTAAACAGTGCGTAACGTTCCTTTTACTTTGCATGAATTTAGTTGCAGGAGATAAACCATTGTCACTGACATTGATTAAAACGATAGGCGCGCTTGAAGCGGGGAGAGAGGAGGGCGAACACAGCAGAGCTCTCTCTAGTACATTTCGTACCCACATTAATATTCGAGTGACACTCCATTAAAATAAAATAAAATGTTAGCAATTTAAAGATACGCAATACAAATATGTTTCGTTTGGGGCACCGCTTAATATTTAAGTGTTGTTTGCTAAGTCTTGAAGATTGCGTTCCAAGGTTTGAATGCACTCATAAAAACCGATGACTTTGCTCCCTGGAAGTCTGGCCCCGACTGGTCCTTGACCCCATTATCGAGATAGATGACAACCCTTTTGTTAGCTTTGTGTCATTTTGACTTCAAATCTTCGTCATATACTGCCATAATAAAAGCATGACTACATATAATTGTGTTGCATATCGGCGTAGAACAGCGTTTCTCAACAGTATTTTTTACAGCTGGAGGACCACTCAACTCTCACAAGTCGTCTGAGGCACACTTTACAAGAGATTAAGTTTATGACAGCGATATGACTACAAAATCGTAACACAAAATATTCTTTAAAAATTGAAAGATGCTTATAATTATTGTGGTACTTTCAGTAGCAATCTACTCTCAAATTACAAACAAAAAGAGAGGTTATCTGTTTAACTTAAATGAGAGACTTGTGCTTGCTTTTTAGCAGTAAGCCAGTTCGGTAATTCGTTTTCAAGTTGATGCGCATATCCTTCAAATCGTCATGGTTAACAGACCAATCCCACACCTGCAACACGTATTCCAAACTTTGAGTTTTCATGAAAATTTGGTGAAATCATTCTTTCTTAATCCATTTTTAACATAAGAAGGGATCTCAAGTGTGGTTTTGTACAGTGGATTGTGTCTATTGTCTTTTTGGTGTGAAAATTTGCATTTTAATCTGCCGGGAAGTAGATACTTTCGGTCGACTTGGCCAAACGCTGTGCCCCACAATTCCATGCGGCAACTACGAAGTAAAGGCAGCCTGGATAAAATTAATACCCCGTTGCCTCAATTCGAAAATCCAAAAATAGTGCTAATTTATGAATATTTTACTGAGCGTGTATGGGTTATATGAAAACAATTAATTAAATCTAGTATAAGACTTTCTGACATAGGGGATTCATCTTTACCACTGAGTTTGATGCATAATAACCATAACAGAATTTAGATTGCACTCGTGTGTATCTCAAGAAGACAAAGTGGCTTTAAGTTACTGTTTTAAGGTACTCAATGTTAATTAAGTACTGCTGCCATGGTGATAATAAAAGCGTATTGGTACTGTACAACCAGGGAGCTGTAACGACTTAAAAGTATCTAAAGCTTATACTAACGTCAGGAGAGTTGTTACACCTCCCTAATTAGGCAGAATCCGGCAGAGATTTATCCTTAAACACAAAGATGAGACGTTGAGTGGGATATTTGGACAAACTAATGTCTCGAAGCATTGCAATCAAAATATCTGAGAATTATGGGGCAATAACGCCTTGGGAACCACCGGAGATACCTTCGCAAAACGGAATCCAATGTGATTGGATCTCTTTACATAGCCTACATGATAATTCAAAGCCTTTATTTTCAATAAGATATGGTTCAACAAAAAATCATGGACCAATCAAATGCATTTTGGAGCCAAATCGCCCCAAATATTTGAAAACATCCTGTTGAGTCAATTCCTTATTAAACAGATTCGATTCAAAGTTTATCGAGGCGTTTACCAGAATGAGCAGGCATGCATTCATTAGTTTGAAGTCCATTCACACCACGATCTCATATTCTAAAGGTAAAAAATCGGGTAAACCGGGTATTGAACTTAAATGTTGTCATACGTTTAAGTAGGAACTGGTTACCTTAACCAGAGTTACAAATTGCTAATCTGAATTCTGTTAGGAGCCTGACAGTCAAGATTGAGTGTAAATTTGAACCTGGAGGTATCCGTAGAATTAGAGGTTTACTACAGAACAAGGTAAATCATCTACATTTAACAAGTTAATTGTAAGCTTACTTCTTCCTGATTGAATCCAGAAGGCTAGGTGCCAACGAGCATTGTTTTCCTAGGAATATCTTTCTGAAAACATTTCTTCATAAAATTATCCCATAAGCCAGTTTAGAGTTACTATGAGTTTAAAAGGTCAGTTTTTAAAGGGGAAGAGCAGTCGCCCCAAACTTATTTTGAAGCAAAAGATAAATCTCACAGTTTTCTACTTATTTCTCTTCAAAGTATCTTTCACAATATTTTTTGACTTCACATATTGAATATTCAAGGTAAAGCAAGCACTAACTCTTAGTAAATTTTCTTATTTGAGAAAAAAAAAATATATAATCACATGACTCTACAGAGCCAATCATAAAGAAGGACAGACCATTGCAGTACTTCAACTTGGGGTGACTGCATTTTCCCTTTAAATGCATGAGCGGTACTGGGGTAGTGCAAAACGATGAAATATACGCACAGCAAGTGACTTATTACTGCGCCTAGCATTACCACATGACCTTTGACCTTAAGAAACTACTCATGCGCAGTAGCATTATTTGGTCTGACTCTGTTGAGATATCATGCATATATATCATACATGTGTGATGTGTGGTGATACTTACGGAAGCAGGAGTAGGGTAAGAAAACCAGGAAGAGTAATGACCAGTTGCAGGATTCTCCAAGTACGTATGAAGTAAGCTAACACAGACAAAAGCATGATTCCAAACGCAAATGCATACTCAATATTTATTCCGGTAAATACTCGTTTAGAGGGTCCGACGATTTCTGAGACTGCAACAGAATAAAATAGGGAACAAAAGACGTGACTCACAAAGAGAAGTGACTCATTTTGATTATTCAATGAAAAGATTGCAATTAATTCGACAGTCTAACCAGGGAGATGATACAGTCCCCTGGTCAAACAGATAAGTATGAGAAACAAAATTGCCGGACATTGGACAGTCACATTAAAAGTGAAAACCACAAACTGAAAGAGGAATAAAGATCAATATAAAATCTTTAACTGACCAATCGGAACTATCATAACTAACAATACGTTTACATGTTATGCTACTGTCACTCACTGACTTGTTTAAGATGAATACGCCCTGTATCGTCATGCGCGAGCTTTTTGTGTCGTCATAATATTATTTTTATTTATTTCATTTTTGTTGTAGTGTTATAAACGAATCCAATCAACCATTTGTGGGTCCACCAGCCATAAATCGTCTTAATTTTATCGACTTGGTGCAATTTTAAACTCTCATATTCAATTTTAGTCAGGGAAAGAGGTATGTTAGTGTACAACCATCCATGGTATGGCTAACTAGCAAGTAAGTTAAAAGAAGGTTAAAGCTGATAGACCCCAGTTTTACCAGACTTAATAAGACCACCACTTGACTATTCGGATTCGTATACTGTTTGGACATCATTCTTCAGTTGTTTATATACAGTTTTACAATTCATAATTGTAACGGCTTGTGGGATAGAGGTTTGGTAAGAGTTGTTTTTGTCATTGGTATCTCACCGTGGCCAAAAATTATGTACACCGAGACGCTTTCCCGTGCACAATTCTTTGTAATTGTTATTTGGAAAAGGATCTATGAGGAGGCACCACGGACTTATATACATGGACAGAGCATGTAACATGTACGTCCTATCCGTAGATGGTCGCCTCCTTCTGGGACAGAAAAGGCGCGGCAAGATGGCCGCCGTGGAGCTATAAATCTGATTTGAAGACGAATCTGTGCTATTTTAAGCAAATGTTAAACCTGAATGGGAAAAATATCATATTCCTGCAATACGTGGAGTGATTTTGACCTTATCTTGCCATATTTCAACTTTCTTGCAAAATATGGAATATACTTGAGCAAGTCCAAACTTTTTCACAAAACAAAGGCAGTCGGCCATCTTGGTGCGCATTTTCTCACACTACGGTAGCGACAATGTGCAGTATGCTCTGTCCATGTATAGGAAGTCCGTGGCAGGCATATATTTCAAATAACAGATCGTTTTCAATATCTTGATACTGGTGAATACGTAGATGTTTTACATTTAACTATAATTTTTCTGATGGTGAACCTTTTCTGGTAAATTCTTACGGCGATATGGATATCAACCAATGATATCTTGAACGTTGTGGTCGGGACTTTAACATCTTTCGTAACATACACTGACTACAACTGCTCGATAATGAACAAGATTTTGATGTGGATAATAAATTTTTCAATGAAATAAATTTGCAGGGTAAACAGGTAAATGTTACACAATTGTTCAGTTTAAAGAGGCGATAAATATCCCAGAAGGACTTTCCATCTTTCATCTTAATTTAAGAAGTCTTGATTCAGTTTTTGAGAGACTGATTTGAGTGACCTAAATTATGACTTCGACATGATAGGGGTGAGCAGGTGAGGAATACTTGATTATTATAAATTCTTTTCAGATCCTCCACTATACTCCGGCTCGAAATAGAAAAGAGTGAAATTAGGGACGGATCTAAAATTAAGACTGGATATTCACTCTTAAAGAGTGGGAATGAACCCTTTTCGATTTAAATATTTTACCCCTAATTTAGATAGGTCCTTAATTTCACTCTGAAAGAGTGTTTTTCACCCTATAAAGATTTTAAAGAGTATGAAGTAAAGGGATATGTCATGCATCATTTAGCTCGTTGTCACAAAAGAAGTGGAGGTGTGTTATGATTTACATTGATAGCAATATGAGATACAAGGTTATTGATAAAATGTGAACTGCTAAGAATGCAGCTCACTTTAAGTTTGTATGGAAAACAAGGAAAAATGCTATTTTCGATTGTTTGTAGCCTATATAGACGAACCCGGACAGCAAGTGATGGTCTGATTTCAGTCGGTCATAACTGGGGTCCATCAGTTTTTAATCTTTCGATTTCCTTGCTTACCTTTATCATGGATGGTTGTGCACTACAGTGTATCTTAATTCCTTCAATTGCACTGAATGTGAGGGTTTGAAACTCATGTAGACGATATATAGAGGCGATTTAAGACTGATGGACCCCACTAATGGCTGCGTACAGTCATTAAAAACAAGCGCTAATCGGATTTGTCTATAGAGATTATGCACGTGACGTCAGCGCGTATCATTTTGGCATACTCTGGACGGAACTGGTCGTGCGCAGTACGTGTGTTACCAATACGCGAGCACTACAGCACCTTAGTAACAATTGTTGTACAATTGACGCATGGATGGAAAATAGCAAAACTCGCAACGCAGTGACGTCGGTGCAAAACCTCTTCAGAGAATATGCACGTGACGTCAGCGCGTTCCACTGGATGGAAAAGATCAAAGGTAGTCGTGGTGTTACCGAAACACGCGCACAACAGTACCTTTGTAACAATTGTAAATTGGACGCCTGAATGGAAAAATAGAGAGATGTGCAACTCAGTGACGTAGGTGCATGAGCCCCATAGACGAATCCGACCATGATCAGCGCTTGTGCTTTGTTACTGTAGGCAGCCATTAGAGGGGTCATATCATCTCCGTTTTTTTGTCTACATAGATTTCAACTCCCCATATTCAGTGAAATTGAAGAAATCAATATAATATTTAGTGTGCATCCATCCATGATACAGGTAAGCAAAGAAACTGAAAGATGAAAAGGTGATAGACCCCAGCTATTGACGACGGAAATCGGACCATCACATGCTGTCTGGATTCGTCTATAGGCTTGTGCACCTACGTCACTGCGTTGCGCATCCCTCTGTTTTTCCATTCAGTCGCCCATTTTCCAACAATTGTTACTAAGGTGCTGTCTTTCGGTAAAACAATCACCGTCTTTGATAATTTCCATCCAGAGAAACGCGCTGACGTCACGTACATAATCTTTATAGACAAATCAGATCAGCGCTTGTGTTTAGTGACTGTAGGCAGCCATTGGTAGGGTCCATTAGACTTAAATCGTCTTCATTTATCGTCTCTATGAATTTCAAGCCCTTATATTCTGTGAAATTGAAGGAATCCAGTTACAATTTAGTGTACAACCATCCATGATACAGGTAGGCAAGGAAATTGAAAGACTATAGGAAATGGACCCCAGTTATGGACGACTAAAATCAGACCCTCACTTGCCGTCCGGATTCGTCTATAGGCATCCTGCAGGGCGTCTATCCTGGGGCAGGGGGCTATTGCCCCTCTTCAAAAACGGGCAGAATAAAAAAAACTTTTTGTAAAGTCCTCCCTTCCCTCTGGCAAAGAGCCGTTCGGCGAAATCAAACTTGAAACTGCTTTCCGAAGAAGTTATTACGTTCACTGAAGGACAACACTTAACGACCAGCCTCAAAGCCCTCAGACCGTGAATGAAAAAAATACAATATTGTGGTAAACAGATGACTAAAAATCACTTTCGGACTTCGAGAAACGTCTATTTGAGGCCTATTGTAAGTAATAATACTGCATTTATAACGCGCTATCTACCACGTTTTGTGTATGTGTGTGTTAGTGTGCGTGTGCATGCAGTGTAATTTTGTTTCTGTGCGTATACGTGTGCGTTCGCGTTCTTGTGGGTGGATTGCTTATAGGCGAATCCGATTAGCGCTTGTGTTTAGTGACTGTAGGCAGCCATTAGTGGGGTCCATTAGCCTTAAATCGTCTTCATTTATTGTCTACACGATTTTCAAACCCTCATATTTAGTGAAATTGAAGGAGTCAAGATACTATTTAGTTTACAGCCATTCATGATACAGGTAAGCAAGGAAATTAAAACATTGAAAGGTGATAGACCCTATTTATGGCCGACTGAAATCAGACCGTCACTTGCTGTCAGAATTCGTCTATAGACGAGTCCGAGCGATTCAAGGTTCCGACTGTAGCACCCCCTCCCCCCATCTACAAACCAGATTGTAGCCCCGGTCATCCTGGTTCCTCTGTAAATTACGCAATCAATTTAGGGAGAACGTATATGTACAGGCACGAAACGTGTGATATCTATTTATGCGATGATTCCAACGTCAATCTTGTTTAGGTATTATTTTGACACAGACACAATTATATAGATTTATTGCTTAGTTTAGGTCTAGTTCCATTAACTGTCACGTTTAACCCGTATAACTGGTCACTCGGCATAGTTAATAGATAATACTCTACAAATTCCGTTTCCTCGGGTAGGAAAAGTGGAATAGTAATAAATGATATCAGTGACCACCTACCAGTATTTAATATTACTGATTATATTAAACAAAGGGAAAGGCACAGGATTAAAAATTTATCTGGAAAAAAGATAAGGATAGTTTGTTATTCTGTCATTATTTCAATGGAGTCTAAATTAGGAGAGTTGAGATTCATGCAGGTTACACGGCAACTGAAGCTTACGATCGTTTTTATCAATATCATAGTTCATGAAATATATGCCGTCCACTATTGAAAGAATGGAACCTGATAGACATTGGATTACCAATGGGCTGGAAATTGCCTTTAAAAAGAAGAGACATTATAAATGAAATTTCTCAAAGACAGGACAGTGCAAGTTAATATCAACCTCAGAAAAACCCAAAGTTTAGTAATTCCTTGCTTCTGTAGTCTACAGTATGTAACTTTTGCTCAAATTGGCAGTGTTTCATTAATTACCAAAAGCAATAGGGCTTATCTTCTCGATAAGGGCAAGCACATGCTAAATGTATGAAATCTCTCGCTGTTGCGCCTTTTCAGCGCAAGGGTGTATCTAGATATATTTGTACACAAGATATTGTAGATGGATTTAATATATTTCTAGCAAATGTTGGGCTTTATTTAGCTGCCGGCCACCCGATGCCGGAATGACTTTCAACATGTATACTAGAACAAGGAAAACAATTTTGTATTTCATAATTACTGTGGAATTCGCTAAATGGCACTTCAAAAAACTGTAAAATTATTGACTGATTTAAATAATGTGTAAATATAAATTGCTAATGAACTCACCTTGAGCCCTTACCTGTATGTAACGATATGAATATTCTTTTTAAATGTCCATTATATGCCCTTTGTTTTTATTTGTTATCATGTTGCTGGAACCCGACTACTGTTATATAATGTTGAATCGGAATCTTTTTATTGAATACGATGTTTTTATGTAACACGTTTCTTAATACGTTCATTGAAAATAGATCTGTTTCAATCAAAACCAGCAAGGTGAGTGACAGGAAAATTAAAATTAAAATAAATTAATGTGAAAAGAGAGGGTAAAAGATGACACGAACTAACCAGCCTGACATACGACAGCGATCTACATTATATCGGTGATCCCCGAAACACGCATTCACCCAACTGTTTTTGACCCAACTATTGTGTATGGCTATTTGACGTTCTGTTTGTGATATGTAAATTGGTGCTGAGTTAAGGTTATGAATTACTTGTCAGCAGGATTTACCGCGGTTTATTATGCATGCATTTTTTACAAATCGATCTAAATTGATTTATGTTACAGATCGTAAGAGCTCCATATTCTAATGTACCCTTCAAATCTCTAGAAAAGAGCTACCGGTAAGTTACGTCCAATTAAGCTCTCAGTGTTCCCCAAAATGCCGCCCCCCCTATCGTAAGGACAGCGAGTAGAAGAATTCTAGTCAAATATAGTTGTGAAGCTTTTACGTACGACAAAGTTTATTACTGAAGATCATTTTCGAAAAATGGAGAATAAAGTAAGGGTATTAAGTCTTGAAAACCAAAGGTTGATATAAATATCCATTTATATCATTTGGTGTTGGTTTGATATTTGATGTAAAAAACATTTGATTTCAGATCACATAGGCACACTTCCCATTGCAATTCATTAAATAATGACCATGGGGGATTATCTTTATTTTACAACTTTTTCATGAATCAACAATAACTAAAAATATCAAATTCGACGTAAAGGCGCTTGCAGAACGTTACATGTGATACTTTGTTTTTACAGGCTACATCAACATTGTTAATCTTTTTGCTTTTTCTTATTTTAGAAATTATCCCTTTCAAGAGGTGTGTTGTAATAACAATTCTTTACATCCTCATCAGAGGGATGATGCTATATAACACTATATATGCTATATGACACTATATAACACAGTCGTGTTGGTGTGTCGTTAAACCCCATCTAACTAACTAACTAACTAACTAACTAACTAACTAACTAACTAACTAACTAACTAACTAACTAACTAACTAACTAACTAACTAACTAACTAACAAAGGGATGATACTTTAAATAAAACAAAATCAACTCTTTGTTGCTACCAGCAGTTAACCTGTGGGAGGAGACCTCTGGAGTTACTCGCACTTCTCGGCCTTCTGGCCAAGGGCGCCGATCTATTTCAAAGATGGGGGCATTTTTACGAACGACAGGCGGGTAACCAGGAACTCTGATATGGGGAGGGTCACGCCGGCGAAGGGTTATGTTTAGTTAGTGGTGACGCCATGTGATAACCACTGTGTACGAGAATCGCATGGTATCTCAAGCTTGCCGTACATAGCCTATAGCCGTGTCGATGCGACTAGCGGTGTGCCCGTGCGCAGTGGGCGAAAATTTTTCTCCCTTTTGTGAGAATTTCCATCTCTCTCCTTTTGAAATAACGCTTGTAGCTTTGAGAAGGATATTGAACGGTAGTGTCAGTCTTCTATACCGATGATTATTATAGAGTTTTTTACCCTGAACGATTTTTATTAATGATTGAAAAAAGTTGTGGTAGGTGCTCAAAATCAAGTATCGCAATCATCACGTTAGGCATATTAGTCTATAGTAGTCAAGGATTCTACCGCATGAATCCCTACGTGGCGGTGCACGGAACCTAAATTTGAGCGTTTTCCTAGGTTTGATTGGAAAAGTTTACTGCAAAAAGTTAAAGCTAATGAAACATATATATTTGGTTCAACTTGGACTGTTACTAGTTTTACACCCAAGAATGCCGACGTTTTGCAAAAAATTGTTTGCTTAAAAGTTAGTTAATTAGTTAGTCAGTCAGTAAGTTAGTCAGTAAATTGGTCAGTTAGTTAGTCAGTTCGTTAGTTAGTTAGGTAGATGGTAGCCTGGAGTTTCACGGTCCAGTTTCCAACCAATTGGTTCAAGTCGAGCCGGCCACGGCCCTTTCCAGTTCTGGCTTGTTTTTCCTATACTCTCTTAAATTGATTGTGCTGGCACCAGCACAATGACAGTAAATCCCATTTTTAAAGTCTTCGGTGTTATAAAATCCAGCTGATAGACTTACAGAAGGCAGTCATGAAAGGATACACGATGTTGGGCAGCTTTATTCGGTAAAGGATCCGACAACCCGAACTGCGCGTTAGATGTTCCGAAAATGTCCTCAATGACACAAAATTTGATGTTTTGCTGAAAACATTTGGCTCAAGTTAAGAACTTCCCCAGTTCTCATTCCAGACAATTCCAATTTCCCCATGCACCTAAATTATCGGCCAGATGCACACTGTTTAACAAGGTGTTTCTTGATTGGTTGTTGCCATTGTATTGTATCGATTGTATTCTTTGTTAGGTTAGGGATTAGGCTATCGTTAGCCAGTAAGGAAATTTCTTGTTAAACAGTGCGAATCGCCCCAAATTATTCCTAGTCCTCCCCAAAACTGTCTTGAGCTCTTCCTTGTGCAGATTCACACCCTGTTACATTGTTCACAAAAGTACTCTATAATATGTAATAAGTGCACTTGCAGTGAATGTTAAATAATGTCATCTGCCCTGTATCTTTTGACTTTGATGCTAATTAAAGATCATTTAGCAATTGAGAAGTTTTCTGTCTCCTTAAAACTACACTTTGGGTGAAAAACCAAAGAACCGGATTTTGGTAAACAATTCCCTTCCACTGCCCTGAACTTATCATTGAGACGCTTAATATTTTTACTACACAATATGATGTTGTGTCTGAAATCAACATAGCAGAAAATCAACATAGCAGTAAAACGAGAAGTTTCATCGAGTCAATACCGTGTTCGACGAAATAATATATAATTTAACAACAAAATGTCCCACCAATTAAAAAATTTCGTGTCACATCAAACACAAAATGTATTGACTAACCTATACTAATTGTAAAAAGAAAGTAAATCGGCTACAAATATTTTTCCTTCATGACTAAAATATTGGTGGGGGGATATTTGACACGATGCCCCCCTCAAAAAATGTTGGGGGACATGTCCCCGTCCCCCATGATCTTCGTCAATGCAAGATCTGGCTAAAATTATATCGGTTTATGGTCTTTTGGCCAATGACATGAATATTGTAGTAGTATATGTGTTATTTACAGATAGTCAAGAATGATGCCATGCATTCACGCATGAAAGAACCTATAATCCTATACAAAAGTGACGGGACACTTTCGTTCAGCATTTTTCGTTCAAATGTTGTCCTACACCCTAAACAAAATCTGTTCCAAACTTGATGCATTTCAACACTGAACGGGGATAAGGGGATGTCCCATGTATTTTTTATAAATGGCCGTAGAAGAAGAGGTCTGGTCTTGAGGATGACAAGTTGGTCAGTTACGGTTGTATGTGTCCTTAGCGCTTCACTAGATCACTGGAAATGGTTATTCTCCTCCTGAGAAAATTCTCGAGAAATTTACACAGTTTTAAACGATAGGTTCGACATCACGAAAATCGCCATATTTTTCTACTGAGTAATTCTCTAAGAAGGCGTTAACGTAAGTCCTACATGTTTATTGAAAAAAAAAAGCATTCGCTTTTTCATAGAAAGCAAAGAGATTTAATTTGTAACGACGATCTATGTAAATGGGGTGACCTGTGAAAAAAAGTGTGAAAGTTTACAAACCAGGCAATTCATTCATAGGATTTAACGACGGTTTATCAATAACTCTTGGCAGAAAATTTGGTAAAGGCGAAAGCATAGACCGACATTGGAAACGACTGAACATTATTGCATCAGGCATTATAAACTGATGAAGTTAGGATTCAATCCTTATAAGAACATATTAGGAAAAATTCGAAAGAAAATAAAAATGTTACAGACCGAGAACGAACGCTGTCAGTAGTGTGTTGTATGAGGATGCTCCAAGAAAGAACCGCATAATCATGTACATGAGTATCGAAGGGGACACGGATACCAGGACACCAAAGATAGCCGTAGAAACAGTCGTTGCAAATAAACCAACACGTCGACCTAATCTGAAAATAAAACCAGAAATCTTAACGTTTTGTGGGGTATAAGTGCGTCCAAATCAACATATTGATTTTCTTAAAGGCAAAACACACCCATATTAAGAATCAGTGAACCCTGGTATCCTGACCTGCTGACGTATGAATAAATGCATGGTTCTTTTCAATCACGTGGCAATGTCATTTTTACTGAATTGCTAAAATCACACGAGAATGAGTTCTTCCTTTACCCGTTGGTCTCATCTCCGAGAAGTATTTGCTAAGTCCTCTAAAGGACAACACTCAGCTGATCAATCTCACGGCTCTCAGAGCAGATTTATATTTGTACTATGGTAAATAGAAGGAGGTTTGCAAGAATTTTCCTTTAATTTCTTTTACAAAGAAAATGTGTATGAGATTGCTCATTCCATGTTATCATGAAAGTACTACCTCCATGATGTTATCATCATTGTGCTATTCTGTTCATGGAAGTACTATCTCGGATCTGTTACATCTTCTGTCAGGTTCGTTGCCAGATTTACCAATGGCGGGGGTAAGGTTACGTTAGATAAGGTTTTATCCCCCACCAACAGGTGGGCACATCAATGTAGGGCTTTCGTTGGCTTTAGGTAACCTGCTCCACTTTCAATTTTGATTTTACCTTTATGCAGATTGGTGCAAGATCTTCCTCTTTAAAAGGACATATCGTATATAGATTAGAGATAACTTGTGGTACTTTAATAAAGTAATATTTTTACCCCCTTGCATAATTTTTACTGAAAACTAATTATTGTTATAAATACTACTTTTTCTTTTTTTTCTTTGGGAGGGGTCTGTAGATTAGACAGAAACTAGACGGCATATTCATTGCTGGTGTCATTTCTACACCTCTTTGCTTTTGCAGAGCAATAATAGTACGTGTTGTCCTTCAGCGGACGTAATAGATTTTTCCGGAAACAGTTTAAAATTTGGTTTCGCCGAACGGCACTTTGCAGGAGAGTTGGGAGGACTTCAGAGAAAGTTAAGGTTCCTTTTCTAAGTATTTGGTATAAATTAGTCTGGAAATCGTACCCTGTGCCTCCCGGGTGAAGGAGTCGGATGCTTTACCACTCGCCCGTTCTCTGATTTCAGTGCGATACCTTCCGACTGGGGTGCCCAGTATCCCTTTCCCTGTCCAACATGGGCACGAACTTTTAATTCATTATCATGATAAACTTGCTTTCCACCACAAACCTGTTCTTTTTCATTCCACTATGATGCTAGACGATGGAGTTTAATGTTCAAGACTGTGAAATGTCATGACTTTTTGTAACTTTCTTTGACAACGGCTTTAAGGGCTGAACCTCTCACCTTAAACTACAATTTTTGTAGTAGTCCACAGGAATTCTAAACTGGGACGGCTCTTTGATTGACAGCTATCGTAGTTCAAAATACAGAATACCGAAGCATATTACAAAGCAAATACTGTACTGAGGGTGATTTGATTACACATTTGGGTCTTGTATACTCACCTGAAGCAATAAACTGAGATGCGGTTGGATGAGGATGAATTCAAGACAGTTGTGGGAGGGGCTTAACCCTTTACCGTTGTGCTACAATCGGGGCATATTAGCGCGCCTCGGGAGTGCGCGGAAAAGCAGACGTAGCACGCCCGGCATCAGCTTCCGTAGGCCATTGACCCCGTGACCTTAAACTATTGTCTTTCTCGTTGTTGTGGCCGAATTTTCGGGTAGCTACTCGCAGTTTCGAGCTTCGCGTGAAACAGTAAAGATGGGTGACAGCCGAGCTCTCCGCATGGGTCCAAAACAACGGTAAAGGGCTAAGGAAGTAGGTTAGGGGGAATTGGAACTGTTTGGGGTGAGAGGATTTGACCTTTAAGCTGGTTTACTTGAACGTCATGTGTAACCTATGTCTATCAAAATCCCAAATAATGAATTTTTATTTTTTTAGAAAAAAAAGACCTATAACCGACAGACCTTGCCTACATTTTCACTTACAGAAGAACTGGAAAGGTCAGTGCTGGGGCGATTCTACAGGAGAGCTGGGAAAGCCCCCCCCCCCCTTTTCTTCATATTTCCAACATAATGCACAATATTTTCGGTTAGTAGCGGTGAAGACATCCATATGTATTCATAAAATACTCCTCATCCGATTTTTGCCCCCTCTCCAATCCATCCCAAAATATTTCTCCCCTAAAACCTTGCCTGAATAGTCTTTGCCATATGTTTAGCTGATTAGGTAACATTTTTAAGCAAAGCAAAATCCTCTCATTCCATATTTTATGTACTTAATGGGGCTCATTGAGTTGATGTCGATAACTTTATGAGAGTGTTAAAGTGTCGCTACCACATGACAATGCTTATGAGTTATTCAAGTGAGTCAAGTTTCATATCCAATTTTCGAAAAAATTTAAAATGTTGAATTTTGTGGTGTCTTGCCTTATAACGGTTTTGCACATACTTTGAACAGAGGGTCTGGTCAGAAAACATGATAGACTCGTTTAGTACTTACTCATAAAACAGTTATTTGTATGTAGGATATGAGAGGGTTGACTAAGTTTGACCATGTGTGATTGGTTTGTGAAGAAAACTTACCAGGTTTGGGAAAATTTGTTGAATTTCATAAACCAACTCAATGAGCCTCTGTACTTCAGTTGCATATGGGATCGAAAAGTTAAGATTATTATTAACTTACTTGTCCGCGATGGCTCCGTACAACACCGAACCGACTAATATGCCAGCGAAAAAGACGGCCTGAGCTATGTTTGGTAAGTTTTTTCTGTCACATACTAAATCGAACTGAAAGGAAAACGAAATCGTTCTAGCTTAAGCAGAGCATAAATACATTGATCTCATGCCCTCACTTTTTTAATTAATTAATGAATGACGAGGGATGTAAGTAACATTGACACTCAGTGACTGAAGTCATAAACTGTTAACCAATGATGAAGCACGTCGTATATGTTATAACTTCAAAGTAAACGAAATGATTAAGCAACCTTTTATTTGGTCTGATCTAGTTTAGTGATCCGGAAGAGTTCACAAAAAATATGTAGCTCCCGACAACTTTAACGATCCACAATAAACTGATGGAATATTAATTATAAGAGCAAGAGCAGTCGCCCTAACTTTAAGTAGTGTGATAGGCTGTCCTGTTTTATGATTGGCTCGTGAGAGTCATGCGACAACATTTTTTTCTCCTCAAATTTACTAGAAGTGCCCGCTCTTTGCCTTTGATATTGAATACTGAAGTCGTAAAATATTATCAAAGACAATTTGAAAACAAATAAAAACAAGTTTGTGAGATTCCCCTGTCTCTTCACAATAAGTTTGGGGCGACTGCTTTTATCCTTTAAAGTTAACCAACACAGAAGATCGTAGCTTCAATCAGTATTAATTAAAACCATTTAATATTTCCATTATAATTAACTCCAATTACTGCTTAATTTCCTCAAAATATTAAGCCTCACAAGATTTACGGAACATTAAAATGTTTGAGACAACAAAGTATCCCTGGTCAGTTTCGTACAGTCTTTCAGTCGACGTAACTACTTGGGAAGCAAAACTCCTTCGGGATTATTGTTTGGTTTCGCCGAACGGCTCTTCGGCAGAGAGAAGGACTTAAGCAAACTTGTCTGTCAACAAGAACCCAATTTTTTGGAAAGATATCATACCCAAATGAATTTGAAATTATCTATAACTCTGTGCTCTTAAACACTGTTTCGAAAAAGTGATTTTTTTCTCAAATATAAACGCAATGTATCTCTTTAAACATAGTCACATAAATGTCTTCTTCGCTTTTTTCGATTGTTCAGGTTAATTTCTGTCCCATTTTGAGTTATTATTGAAAGTTGCTTAAGGAGAGAACTGCTCAAAGTCTGGGAAAAAATTACAAAATTATCTGGGACAACTTCCAACGGCCCTATGGAATACCGTTTTAACATTTATTCGGGAATTTAACATATCTCTAATTACTTTCAGATATCTCTAATTCAATTTCAGATATCTCTAAATAATTGCAGATATCTTCAAATAATTGCAGATATCTTCAAATGATTTGCAGATATCTTTGTATCATTGCAGATATCTTTAAATAATTTTAGATATCTCTAAATAACGAAGTATTTCAGATATCTCCAATTCAATTTCAGATATCTCTAATTCAGTTTCAGATATCTCTAATTCAATTTCAGAAATCTCTAATTCAATTTCAGATATCTCTAATTCAATTTCAGGTACCTCTAATTCAATTTCAGATATCTCTAATTCAATTTCAGATATCTCCAATTCAATTTCAGATATCTCTAATTCAATTTCAGATATCTCTAATTCTATTTCAGATATCTCTAATTCTATTTCAGATATCTCTAATTCTATTTCAGATATCTCTAATTCCATTTCAGATATCTCTAATTCAATTTCAGATATCTCAAATTCAATTTTAGATATCCTTAATCCAATTTCAGATATCTAAAATAGTGCATAGTTTTAGATATCTGAAAATAATTAGAGATATCCAACCATAGCACACGCTTGGCCTCTAAAATCCCATCTGGCCATACAGATTCGAAAATCCGTCGCATAATCAAGGACGGCGTTTTAATGGGTTTGGTTGATCGGTGTTCTGGTAAGGGCTTGAAAGATGACCTGTCGCCTCGTGAAAATGCAATACAAATTATTTTGGATTCTGGCTGACGTCACAAAATACCCTTGTCTTAACTTTGATTGCGAACTGGTTCAATGCGAACGCTATCGATAATGCGATGTCATCGATAGTGTATCGAAACGGTTCGCAATCAAAGTTACCATAAGGATATTATGTGACATATTCCGAAGCCGGCATAGATTTTATTGCATTGTAAGGGACTACAGTTCATCTTTACGGAAGGGATGCCCTCTTTGGAACGGTTTTGCTTTTGGAAGAGATCTGAGGTGTAAAATAATGCTTCATTTGGAGCCTTTACATTTTGAAGCATCAAAAGACTTGTTTATCCTCACAATTTTTCATGTATTGCGACTAATATAATTGACCTATTTTTGAACCCCGATCTGGACCATCTTTGGAAATTCTCGTCCAGAATTTTCAAATTGTACCTTTTTATAAACTTAATGTAGATCTGATTAACGAATTATTATTTTTGAATAAAGCATCGCAGCAGATATACAGGAGAAAAATATAGACGTATGAATGTAAGACAAAAGTTGTATCTATTGCTTAAAAATAAGAAAAAATAGAGAAGAGAGAAAAATAAAAGAGAGGAAAATTATTGTGGTATTAATGGGTATTAAATCGAAATTGTGGTTGTCGTGCATTTTACGTTTGAGGTAGGCCAATTAATTTATCAAAACTCCTACACAGTAAAGATGGGATTCAGTTCCATACATGGTGTCGGGAACACCGGGACTTGAGGTAGGGTCAAAAGTCCCCTAGACAATTTTTTTCCTATTAAAAATTAATTTTCCGTGGTAATACACAAATGGATTCATCCCGTCCACCTGAAAAATAGTCGAAAACCCGGAAGCTATCTCGTATCCCCCACCCGGGCCGGCAGCCAGGCGGTGGGGCAAGAAAGACAAATTCACCTGAAAATCTCTCCTCCCCCACTGGAAAATTTTAGTGAAGATGCCATTTCACTGTATACATTTTTGCATACGCCTATTTGCCTTTCTCAAAATTTTTTCTCCACATGGAAACCATGCGCCCCCTTCAGTATTTTGTTTGGCTACGCGCATGGCCCCTCCTTCTAGTAGGCCTATCTTTACTGTATCATACTGGCCACAAGACAAATCAAATGGTTCACACACTTAAACATAATATTGCGTGAACGTATATTATCTATAATTTTTGTTGATGAAAGTGCACGCAATATGCTATACGTAGAAGTATGCTGTGTATCAGCGGAGCGGACTAGGTTTTCCGAAGCCACAACGCAGGCGATCTGTTGTTGGACCGTGGATTATAAAAGGTCAGTTAGGATTGGTGGATGTGACTGAGGATATCTATGTCTTAACATTTGCAGAGACCCAGCATTCCATGACCTGCACACTGAATAGGTCAAGTGAAAAACAGTGGGGGACAGGTGCATGGAATACTTTGAAGATAATCTCTATAGTCCTAACGTCACTATACTTAAAGGGCAAAAGCAGTCACCCCAACTTGAAGGAGTGTAGTAAACTATCCTGTTACATGATTGGCTCTTAGGAATCACGTGACAATTTTTTCAGCCTCAAATGTGAAATTTGCTAGTATTAACTGCTTGGTTTACCATGAATATGCAATATTAAAGGCCTAAAATATTATGAAAGTTACCTAGAAGGGAAAAAGGAACAAAATTCGTGAGATTTAGGTCTCGCTTCAATACCTTTGGGGCGACTACTGTTACCCTTTAAATAAATAGTTGTAGTTAGATCACGATCATTTTGCATTACATATTGCATACGTTAAAAGATCGACTTTACAAATGAAACGTTCTCAGTCTGATGACGAAACTATCACGTGATACCTACATGGTTTGATGCATCAATTTGTAGGAGTGTAGGGCATTTCATTTAAAATATACCGACGTGATCTAGAATGCAGCCACGCATTAGAGTCCAATAATGTAAATGGTCCCTAAGGTATTGAGGTTGGCCAGACGTTATTAAAGGACAGGAGCAGTCATTCCAAATTGGAGAACTGTAGTAGACTGTCCAGTTTCATGATTGGCTGTTGGGAGTCATGTGAAAATGTTTTTTTTTTCTTCAAATGTGAAATTTTCCACAAGTCATTGCTTGGTTTACCTTGAATATGCAATCTTTAAAGGGCCAAACCTCTCACCCCAAACTACAGTTTTGGTACCCGGGTACCTAAATTCTCAATTGGCTCAGCTCTTTGATTGACAGCCAATTCAAACAATGCAGAGTGCCAAAGCTTATATTACACAGCATGAACGGTACTGAGAGTGTTTTGATTTACATAAATTGAGTTTTTCTATACTCACCCCGAAGCAATATACTGAGATTGTGTCTGGATGAGGATGAATTTCAGACAATCGTGGGAGGGGCTTCAGTAAGAAGGTTAGGAGAATTGGTTCTGTTTGGGGTCAGAGAATAGAGCCTTTAAGTCATAAAATGTAATTAAGATAATTTGAAGATAAATAAGATGGAAATTGTGTTATTTAGCTTTTTCTTCAAAATAAGTTTGGGGGACTGTTCTTTACCTTTAAGTGTTGCCCTGTTAGTTGGTTAGCACCAACATGACTTACAAAGAGAACTGACGGCTATGATCTTATCAAAGCATTCAGTTTCGACTATATGATAAACCCAGTGTAAGCTTCTTCATTGTACACCGGAATGTAAGAATAGTTAAGGTAGTTGCATCATTTGAATATTTGAAAGTTTATCTCAGCAAATTATTCTCAAGCAAAAAATGCTTTAATTTCTATCATTTCTTGTCAATAAATATAGTTTGTTTTTAAAGGGCCGGTGTAATGTTTTTTGGTTAAAACGAACACAACATTTCTCTTTAATTATCTACACTCTGGGAAATATTTATGTATTATGGCATGAAATTAATCCCATTGGTCCAATACCCATTAAGAAGCGTTTTCAGGTGACAATTACAATAAGATATTATAAATGCTGGAAATTGACTTTGTTTGAAACAGGGGTCCCCCGCCCATTTGGTTACCGTCTCATGGGTCCCCAAATGTGAAGGTCTAAGAATTGAAGGACCTCTCCTCTCATTCCAAACTACAATTACTGTAGTAGTTTACAGAAACTCACTATTGGCTCAGCTCTTTGATTGGCAGCTAGTTCAAACAATGCAGAGAATCAAAGCTTATATTACACAACATAAACTGCACTGAGATTTGCTTTGATCTGTGCACATAGCTCTTTTATGGTCACCCTAAAGCAACAAACTGATATTGCGGTGTCTGGAAGAGGATGAATTTTAGACAATTGCGGCGGAGGGGCTAAATAAGAAAGCATGGAGAACTAAAACTAGTTGGGATGAGAGAATTGGGCCTTTAAGTTGATAGCAAACTTCAAAGCCTTACGGAAGAGGAAAAAATTCAGGGGGGGGGGGGAACCCCTGTTACATCCCCTTGGCTACGAGCCTGTGTAGTATTGACCTACATCTGCAAATTTTCGTTCTCAGACAAAATATAAAGGTTTTATTCGGAGAGCTGACTTTTCATCTGTATCAATTTAGTGAAGAGCACTTACATCAGAAGTAATTGTAGTTGTATACTGAGATTTATCGTAGATCCAACCTTTATCACATGGTACTCTTCCAGAGATATTGGACGTTTCCACTTCGACGACGGCCGAGCAGTTACCGATCCATTCTTGAGGCAAATCATACTTGTAACATTGATCAAATCCTTGCTGGTCAGTCCAGGGAATTGACAAGTTCTTTTTCAATTCGTCGCACGGAGAAATTTCAGAAGTGTTCGGTGAATAGAAGGGGCAGTCGCAGTCTCGCCATGCTGGAACTTGACACCAGTGGTCAACACCTCCCGCCAAAAATACTTGTGAAACTACGTTTAAAGGTGCGAAAAAAGAGCACAGCATTGCCAGCAGGAAAATGATTTTTTGATGAAGCCCGAATTCACCGACATGGTGAAGAATATCATCGAAATGCATGCTGAATGTTTTGTCGGGCTTATCACTTGAAGATGGCTGTAAGCGAGAGTTCTACTTCTGTACGTTATGTAGTGAAAACTCGATCCCTTGTACAAATGCTGTTACCACGAACTTAGTACTGCGAAAGGCGTCGCTAAACCTTTCTTGGCGTTGACTAAAAATATATAGGCCTTAATGCACTTTTGTAACAAACACTTGTCACCAAGTGTATAGGTCTGTAGATAAACAGCTGTGCAAGTAAAAAGACGATATGGAAAGGATACATAAATATGAAAATATGAGTGATCAACAGGGGAATTATTGGAAGGCATCCTACGGAGGCTTTTTAAAGCCGCACTTATGACTTATGAAATTACTGTCTGACGTGTTTATCGAAGGGTACGCATTGGAATGAAAAAAATGTACGCGCACCTGTTGTCAACTTCCAAATGTTCCCTACCAGTTGCAAGACATACCGTATGCATGATCTTCTTACTAAGAGAATTACGCGACAGGTGTCATAAATTCATAATAACTGGGTAAAAGATCAAAAGTTAGTAAGTGGTGAATTTCCGCACCTCCGTTATATTTAACTTAACTTTTGTATTACAGACCACGGACTTCCATCAGTCTATACATGAACAGAGAATTATGGGAGCCGAGAAAAGGAGTTTCAAGAAGATCGGCGTTGATGGAGTTTAATTTGAGTGATCTGGAGACAAATCTTTTATATAGAGACCACGGACTTATAAACATAGACATAGCATGTAACGGGTACGTGCTATCCGTAGATGGTCGCCACCGACTGGGACAAAAAAGGACCACCAAGATAGCCGCCGTGAAGCTATTAATCGTCTGATTTGACGGAGACTCTGTAATATTTTAAACAAAAGTTAAATTTAAATGGGAAACAGTATCATATTCCTGCAATAAGTAAAGTGTTTTTGACCTTACCTTGCCATACTTCAAAAATATTTCAAATTTCTTGTAATATCTGACTGTTTAGACTTGAGCAAGTCTAAACTTTCACACAAAACCATATTAGACAGCCATTTTGGTGCGCTTTTTCTCACACGCACGGTAGCGACAATCTACCGTGCAGTATGTCCGTCCATGTATAGGAAGTCCGTGATAGAGGCCTATCAAACAAAATTCTTCATAGTTTGATTATGAGGGATTGTACTATAAATATAACGTGTTGTCCGAAGGATCCTTTCTTCAACTTGACCTAAGGGTGAAAAAGGGCACCACATTGAGTTTACTTATACCACAGATTTGTTCCTCTGCAAGTCAGACTGAATACTGAAAGTTACAAACCCCGCTCCTTAAAAAAGTTTTATGACCAAATATCCCAAATAAAAAATTTCAAGTGAAGTACCCTTTAAAGGGGAAGTGCAGTCATCTCAGTTTAGTCTAGTAGTCTATCCTTGTTCATTAATGGCTCTTGAAAATCACGTGGCAATACTTTGCTCACTGAATCTTATAGGAGAGTTATTCAATGAGTTACCTTACGATATGAAATATCTAAGTCCCCAAAATAGAATTAAAGTGTGTGGAAGTGAAAAAAAAAAGAAAAAAAAATAAGAATCAGTTGTTGTTCTTGCCCTTTAAGAAACACTGTATGAAGTGCATGTTTGCATTATTATATTACATGCGTTGCAGATTAACCTCAAACCAAATAGATGCGATAACGCAACGGTACGATTGACCGCAAAGTTCAACTTTTGATTCCTTTTCGAAAAATAAAGAAAACAGTGAGCCTTGTCTGTGTAGCGCCTCTGTGGCCTAAGGCTGCCTCCACTCCCTAATTTTTTTTCGCAGCGATAAGCCGGAACAAAAAAGTTCGTACGCTCCGCGGGCTAATCCTTGCGTAGTCTAACGGGGTCAATACATTTCAGAGGGCACAGATAACCTTTCCAGAATTTAGAATGTTGTGCTCGCTCGAAATTTGGTTCCGTTACGTCGGTTGTCATGGCCCGGAGTAGACAGAACTTATTTTTGTGTCTGTAATTTGTTCGAGTGGATCCAATGTCTTTGCTCCATTTAAGAATATGCCACTGTCGGTCTCCCATCTTGCTTTCCGAGCTTTTCTTCCCTATTCCACCTTATCCAGTCCCGAGCCCATTCTGATTCCATATCAGTGTCGGAGGCGTCAAACTGGTTATGGATTGGGAGAGAGGGATTTTTCAACAACCGTTCGAAACCTGGATCGTATCGCGGACTGGAACCGGCTATAAGGAATCCACCCATACGAACGCGAGCGTACACACATACACACACAAAGACTGACACACACATGTACAAATTGACGTTCTCTCAAAGCCCTATTTAGAGTCTTCTGTATATCACAATGTGATATTTTGCTTACTATGCCTTATTCTTTTCTCAATTTGCCTAAAGGAGAGGGAAATGAAATGCGTTTGTCATCTGATATTTTCATTGGAGTGGCTATTGCCTTCTGCCCCAGGATCGACGCCCTTGAACAGTGGTCACCATTCCGGGACAATTAGTGAAAGTCTTCAATTCCGATTTTGGATTCCCTAATTGGGTTCAAATTCAGAGTAGCTTACCTGTCAATTCATCGACTCATCCAAGTTCTTTGTGTACCATTTACTTCGATCAATTTCCTATTCTGATATCCAGAAGTTAGTTGATAAATTTGACCATTTACTAGTGAAATCGTGCACCCAAGTAAAATTTTCATTTCTCCACCTTTCAAAATTTTGTGGGAATTTCAGATAGGACGTAGACCTACAGTACTGTATGCTGTAGATGTATGTTATGTAGGCATCTTTGTAGGGTAACAGTAGTGAAACCAGCAGTCTAGCAGACGAATTTTTCCTTGAAGCTTAAGGCGGGATTTTACCTGAGTGAGGAATCGCGCATTTGCCATAGACCTTATCACAGCGTAGGTCTATTATCACCACAGAGCAGAAAATTGTATCTCGAATTTCTTGGACAGATTTAGTGTATGCACCTGTTACTTGACCTTTTGTAACTTTTGGTGGCGTAACCATGCCCTGGTGGAATGAAATGGAATAAACTGAAAAAAAACGGGTGCCGATTTTCAAAGTCGAATTGTAATTAATTCACAGCTATTCCTTAACAGAGCTTTTCTATCTGAATAATCTGTTAAATTTTTCAAAAGATTAGCATAACAGAGGGCGCAATGCTAAGTAGGCTTCAAAGCCGGTTTGTGGTGGACGCAAACGAACCAGAGTCTTGAAACAAGACTAGTACGCCTATGAATACAGGGAAGATTGCAGGTGAATCGTCACGGTATGTAAGAGTTAAAAGATAAAGAGATGTATAAAGATTACAGTAAAATAATGGCATGAAACGTACGCAAAATTTTGAAATATCTCGACTGCTTAGACAGCTGGAAATGGGATACTCGAGGTTTACAGCGGTTATTTTGTATTTCTATCCGGAGGGTTACATCTAAGCGGAGAACCACCATCAGTTGGAGAGGACCGTACCAAAATACAACATCTGAGAAAAGAAATCTCGTCGGAAAGTCCGCCTGAAATTGCATCCTCCAAGCAGAATCTTTACACTCAAAAATCAAAAGAGTAAACTCTAGTCACACTCTAGTAGAGTGAAAAGTGTGAATTCACTCCATTAGAGTTTTAATTCGCTCAAAGAAGAGTAAAGTTTACTCCTGAAAGAGTCAATTCACTCTTTTCAAAGTGCATGCAATGATCACTCTTTTTTAAGTGTGATAACTGTAGGCACACCCCCAACAAGAGTGAAACGTCGCTCTTTTCAAGAATTTCACTCTTTTTCGAGTAAATTTCACTTTGGCTGATGGGCTGAGACACTCTAAAAAAACAGCAGCAGAGAGAACATGGCAATAGACTGCTGATAAGCCGAGAACTGGAGAAGAACAAGGCAACACCTGACAAAGTGCCCGTGGCCGATTAGGCGTTCCCTATAAAGAAATGGCCAGAATCCAACTTGACAAATCAGTTTTCTTCGGTTGATTTCGTCACGGTACCAAATGATGACTTGTCCATCAGCCTATGCCCAACTTCAACTGACTGTTCAAGAGTTAAGACAAGAGGTCTTTATCGTTTAGACATAACTAAAACGTGGTATGAGAGAAGCCTAACTGCAGTACTCTAGCGAACAGATCCGAGTGCTCACTATAGAAATATGTCATATTTGACGCTACTAAGCTTGAAAGAATGCATTTCCTATCATACGAATTGGATGCCTAGTCGAAGTAAGTGCTGAATATTCGTGATGAGTCGGGGTGATGGGTATGGCCTATATACGCGATAATTAAGACGTTTATATTGAGGCAATCTTCACGAATTCTGTTGATTTTTCACATTTTCTGACATTCTTTGTTGGTATTTAATGGTTCAGAAGCTTACAAACTGTGGGCTTAGTCTAGCCCACGGACTTCGTATACATGGACAGAGCATACTACACGGTACATTGTCGCTACCGTACGTGTGAGAAAAAGCGCACCAAGATGGCTGTCTGCTTTGTTTTTGTGTGAAAGTTTGAACTTGCTCAAGTATATCCCCATATTTTGCAAGAAAGTTGAAATATTTTTGAAATATGGCAAGGTAAGGTCAAAATCACTTCATGTATTGCATGAATATGATATTTTTCCCCATTCAAGTTAAACTTTCCCTTTAAATATTACAGAGTCGTTGTCAAATCAGACGATTCATAGGTTCACGGTGGCCATCTTGGTGGGCCTTTTTTTTCCCCAGTCGGTGGCGACCATCAACGGATAGCACGTACATGTTACATGCTCTGTCCATGTATACAAGTCCGTGTTCTAACCATGAAATGTACTTGCCTGTAGTTGCAAAATATAGTAAAACAAAAAGATGCCCATCGCATCAATGTATTTCATTGTAAAACCACGCAAGGTCACTTTAACAACTTGTGCAGACTGGAATTCTTGCGTGCAGAAAACTGGCCTAACATTCACTCAAGTGATATCCTAAGGTCTCATACATCAGTGCTTGATCTTGAAAAATCTTGTCTAAATATGATCTACTGTCTTGTTAAAAGACGATTGTTTTGCAGTGTATCACAATCATCAGGTGATGTTTCATCTTTATGATCTATTTATGTTCCACACCCGATGGGGGATTCCGGGACTGAAAACCAGGCCTCCTGAATCAAGCTTGAAAAAGAATGTAATAGCAAAAAATGAAAAAAAAAAAAAGTCAACCCCAAAACTGTTACCTTTAATACATTGAAGGCACAAATATTGCACAATTTCACATCTCGAGACCCTCAAAATTAATTTTTCTTCACAGGGGAGGGGATCAGAGGAGGGGAACCCCCTCCTAGATTCCTCCCCTACGTCACACTCCAAAATACCTTCCATAAAACAATCCTGGTTATGCGCATGGATTAGTTACCATTTACTTCAGTTGCTTACCGTGCAACACATATAAAGTGAAGACATACACGTGTTCTGTTTCGTATTGAAAGAAATCATGTCTTGGTGAAATTGGTTCGTTGGGAGACACTTTCATACTCCATCATTCCACGGCTAGGTCGCTAACTTCGAATGACTCATTACACTATCTCTGTGTAATTTACATCTCATCATCTCTATTAGCAAGCAGGACGTAAAACGGTGTTACAGTGTTTCGATGGATGTTTTCAGCCTATCAACATGATCAATGGACAACAATTAGAGAGCTCATAACAGAAATGACGGAGACGTATAGCGAATATAATGACTCTTCATGAGAATGATGTATGGCCCAAAACTTCTCGTCTGGACGTAATGCACAAATTTCTCGAGTAGACATTCTGGGAAGACTTTTATTCATTTCCCAACCTCGGTCTTTCGTTCGCGATCAATATGATTTGTTTTCTCTTCAGCGTAGATTTGTGGAAATCTTGACAGCTTGAAGAGCTGACAATATCTCGTCGCAGTGATAGTCAAAGTTTTCATGCGCCTGACTGAGTACACCTTAGAGTAACATGGTTGTACCATGAAAGGGACACTCAATCGAAATCTCACCGTAAAAATACTTCTTTGAAAGAAATGCTTCATTCATTACCTATTTCATGTTTAAATAACCTCCCTTTCTATAATCATTGAAGTTAGATTGTATTTCGTGTACAGAAATTTAGAAACGAAAAAATTCCAAACACCAGTTTCAGATGTCTATGGTTCTTAAAGCCCACTTGAGTCGGTCAGCTTAATGTTACCTACGGCCGTAAAAATGATTTCGAAATTTATTTAATGAATAACATCGCGAAAATAAAGAAAAATCATCAAACTATGGAAGGATATTATTATCAGTGAGCCAGATAAGTATTCCAAATAATTTTTACAACTTTTTTTTCAAATTGACTCATGTCTAAAGCTCTACTAACGTAACATATAGAAAAAAGACTAGTCTAGTCTAATCAAATTTCGTTTAAATATTGGGCTAAATTTTATTTTTGGAAGATCATTTGACCTATTTTTTATTTGAGTTTTTCGAGTAGAATTTTGTTCTTTAAAAGCTTAAGAACCCCGATGGCACCGTTGGTAGGCATGCAGTGGCCGGCTCAATGTACTGACCGACTAGATACAACCACTATTAGCGGTGGCTTATTAGCTTTTAAAGGATTATGTTAAACGGCATGCATAAATAAAAACTTTAGCTGAAGAGGAGGGGCCACCTTTAAGGGAGAACATGAATATTTTAAGGTAAGAATATTTAATAAATATTCATATCAATTAAAGTAACTTAGCGGCCTATTTGAAATGAAGCTTTAATTTCCTCCAGTGGTATTAACAAAACCCTTTCCAAAAATCCATCCATACAAGTATCAGTATTATACATAGAATTTTACCTATAGTTTTGCCCTTCATTTTCGGGTTCTGTTCGTTGCTGTCCAGTACCCATTTTCTTATATTGGTCAAAACCTAACGACTTCTTTGTTAATCAAGACGAATTTACTTTACTTATTTTGGTGAAATATTAAGATTCAGTTTATTTTTCTGGTGCCTTTTTTGCCCTACTTATAATGCGATAAAATTACAGGCATGTGAAAGTATAATTTGTCAATGGCAATTTGAAACTTTCACAAGGGAGATGTTTTATCTCCCCACACATTTTGCACGAAGAAAAAACATCAAACGGGTAGGATACGTTTTAAAGTGTTCTGCCTTGCCTGAAAATCAAGGAACACCTTTTACGTTTCTCATAAAATACGACCTTACATAGATGCTTTCAGTAGAAGATGGTTTTAGCCTATTGTATTAATATCAGTTCAGACCGGTTTCGATTTCACCTTATTATTCTTTAAAGAAGATCGAAAAAAGGGAAATCATGTATAAACGAAACAAAGGAAACCATCGCAAAATTAATAGAACAAAGCATAATTGAATGTACAAAACCTAAAACTGAAATGAGGCATACAAAAGGAAGAGTAAAATTGGAGGCAACTACATGCACATATATTATGGTGACATGTTAATGATGATAATGATGATGACCCGAACTCATCTAACTCCACCGTGTTGTCAGCGACGATGGGTTCCTCCATGCATAAGGCTTCGTGGAAGTTTGAAGTCTATAGAAAACACGTATAATAAGGGGCGTCGATCTGATTTGTGCTTTTGGGAGGGAAAAAAATTCCGACTGCCGGAAACTGGAATCGTGTGTGGGACCGGACTCGTCTATACGTAATTTCCACCCACAGGAACAAACATGAACGAACACACGCTCACATTGACACGCACATACACAAAACATAGATAGATGGAGCATTATCATAAATGCAGTGTTGTCAACATTTATTATTACTTTAACAGGTTCAAATTGACCCTTCCCCTAGCTCTAAAGTCATCTGAAAACCAAAATGTTACATTTTTATTCTGCCGAATAATTATTCTGACTGAGTTTTTGGGGAAGCAAAGCGATATGTTTGTCCCCCAATATTTTAATTGGTGGATATTTCCCCTTCTGCCCCCAGAATCGACGTCCTTGAATCGAATTTTTGCTATTACAGCCTAATGAGTCTCTTTTCCCACACTGCAAATGCTTACACTCTAAAATCAAAAGAGTGAAGTTAGTCGCTCTTTGATCGAGTGAAAAGTGTAAATTCACTCCATTAGAGTGATAATTCACTCCAAAAAGACTGAAGTTCCCTCCAAAAAGAGTGAAGTTTGCTCCAAAAAGAGTGAAATTCACTAGAGGAAGAGGGAAAATTCACTCTTCCACGAGTGCCTGCAATGATCACTCTTTTTTTAAGAGCGATCACTGTGGGCACTCCATCAAGAGTGAAATTTCACTCTTTTTGGAGTGAACTTCACTCTTTTTGGAGGGAACTTCACTCTTTTTGGAAGGAACTTCACTCCTCTTGGAGTGAATCATCACTCTTATGGAGTGAATTTATACTTTTCACTCGATCAAAGAGTGACTAAGTTCACTCTTTTGATTTTAGAGTGTATAAATACAATCATCACTGTAACTTCCTACATTATGTTTTGTTTTATTTTAAAAATCGAAAACCTCTGGTTAGGACCAGACTAGAAAAGCTTATAGCTTCATCTGGTTCCATTTTTTTCTTTTGTTTTTTACATACTGTAATTTAGTGCATTCTCTGATTTTATATTTCTGTACTAACATTTGTATGTAGTGCAATTGAAAAAATAAACGAAACGAAACCAACTCAAGGTTCTCATACTTTTATAGTTACTATTAATGGAATTCAGAAATAATCCCAAAGCAACTTCAAACGTGTTTTTTTTTTAAATTTCGACTTCTACCGACTTTGGGATTAAGAAACACTTTTATGACTTTTTCTAAATATCTTGTTGTTTGTTTCTGAAGTGCTTATTTTCAGAGAAGCGAAGTCTCTGTGAAATGAACTGAGGCTCTGAATGATGATGTTATGGAAATGAGCAATATTGGAAATAACTTAACATAGCTATTCGCACTTTTTCGTAACATCGATATCTGGATATGTTATCGGACATAGCCTGTTTAGACTCCTCTGTTCAGATGTTTGATTAAACGATTCCAATAACCTAAAAATTAAATAAAAAACCTGCGTCAATTTTATGGAGGAGTAGAACTGTAAAGAATTCGGCATTGTGTCTTTTGATAATAGATATTATCACCGTGGCGTCAATTTGGAGGCATAACAATGAAACAATCTGCTTACACTTAGATTTTTCTATAGCGCACGAGACTCCGAGACTGCGCGCATAGACCCTTTCTACAAAGCAACTACAAAGGATTTAGGAACAGCGTTTCGATGCGCGACGTTTTTGGCTACGGTAAGATGGAATTGACAAAAATGACGCGTACGAAAAGTCTACCCCACAATCCTTTGTAATCGTATGCACGTGACGTCGGGCGTTTCACTGGATGGAATTGATCAAAGGCAGTCATTGTTTTACCGAAACGCGCGCACAACAGCCCCTTAGTAACAATTGTTGTAAAATGGACGCCAGGATGGATCAACAGAGAGATGCGCAACCCAGTGATGTAGGTGCATAAGCCCTATACCCGATCGGTGCACAAATCAGTGGTGTGAATTTAGTGGTGGAATTTGCAATAATACTCGTTTGCGTCCATTGGATGACACACCTTTTGTTCTGTGATGTTATTTGCATAAGATGCATGCACATTATTATACGTGCAAAACATTCCCCTTATTAGTTCGTAAATTACATCATGTTCTAGTCCAATGTAGAACAGTTCCGACCAATGGGAGACGATTTTATAGTAGTCCTACTGTGACGTCATTTATTCAATGAGTATGCTGGGACTAGCTGGAGAACTGGTGAAACTGCCACGTATTGATTGAGGTGGTGTAAGAAACTCTGAAAAGATAAGAAGATTAACCATGTGATAATGTGACAATCGTGAAAATAATGTTTTGGGGTAATTTTTTTTCCAATAATGGTCGGTCAAGAGGTGGGTTACCCAAGAAAGTGGTATCTAACCACATAATTCACTCTTAAATTCAACAGGTTCGGACAAGTTTTACCCAACTTCATTATTGTCTCATATATAACCAGTGTTCGTGATTATTTTTCCTACCTGATTTTAGAGTGTTTATTCTGAGAGACAATCTAACCTTGAAGTCTTTAACAAACCCATGGCCATGGGAGGGAAGGGGGGGATAACCGTCCCTTTATTATTTCTACGACCTAGAAAATATGAAGTTGACGACTTGCATAAGAGGGAAGATATCCTGATGTATGTTTTTCATGGATCGTAATATTTACTATGAGCTAATTAAATCTCGCAATAGATAAGACAATTCAACATGATTGTGGGTACAATCTCGTTAGCTTTGTTTTATTATCGTTCCCGAAAGACACAAACACAACACAACACCTCACTATCATGGCCTATCTATTTGTGTACATATAGCTTTAACGTGGATGTACAGGCTATGTTTTTTCCTTTCTACTTCAGACAATCAGGCCTTCAAGTTATATCATCGTAAATAAACACCATCTGATAACGATTTAAAAGTGGCTGTCTGAGTAGTGCAAATATCTTCCTTTTATTTTGCATTGCCTCGTGAGATAAAGTGACAGCGGCGTAGTCTTTTGAGATTCGGTGAAGGGGTTCAAAGCACTATCGAAGGTGCCAGTTTTGGTGAACGTCATCATTATCATTTTTTGGGTTCATGTAACCTTTCTTGAAACAATGAATACAACGTACAAGCGACGATGAAGTGAACAATAAGTTTCTTGTCTCAAATTTGACAATGTACTTTTGAAATTGAACACTGCAAGCTTCATTTAAAGGGAATGTTGCACCACCTAAAGGAATTTGATCATGTGGCCGTCTGCATTTTGATCAGTTTATCAGCAATAATTCAAACAATGGCATCACCCTGTTTAGTCAATGATAATCTGATGAAAGTTGTACAGTGAATTGTGCTATTAGTTAAAGAAAATTGACAGTATGAAATTTAAAGGTCAAACCTTCCCACCCCTGACATTTCAAATTTTCCTAAGCCCCTCCCACAACTGTCTAAAAGTCATCCTCATCCAGACATGATCTCAGCTCATTGCTACCGGGTGAGTGTACAAGACCCAATTATGTGCATTATGAAGGCAGTTCCTTTAGAACTCTGTTAAACACATGGCTAGCGAATCAGGGATTTTGACGGGGACCCTTGGTTAGTACAAATTACCAAATGCAGTGGGAAGTTACCCAAGGGTTAACAAGGATAATGAAATCATTACTGTTCTGCATTTTGAAGTCAACAATCTTCTTATTGACTGATGGAAGAAAGCAGAGGATTACAGGGGACTATTCTGGATCAATCATGGTTAGCAAACTTAAAGCGGCTCATTGAGTTGGTTTAGGATTTCAACAAATATTTCCAAACCTGTTAAGTTTTCTTCACATACCAATGACAAATGGTCAAACTAAGACAATCCCCATATACTACGTACAGATAACTGTTTAATGAGTGAGTACTTAATGGCTCAATTCGGTTTTCAAAAATTCGTGACCAGACACTTTTTCATAACAGGCACAAAACCGTTGCAAGTCAGGACACCACAAAATTCAAACTTGTAGCTTTTCCCTTATCTATTGGATATGAAACTTGGCTTATTATGCTAATTATAAGCATTGACATGATCTAGTGACTCTTTAACACTCTCATTAACTTATCAAAATCAACTCAATGAGCCCCTTAAGCAAACTTAAAAACACTTGTCTACCTCATGCACCCAGAACTCTCCATTCAGCACAGTACATGCTGTCTAATATGAGCGGCAGTGCTCTACATCAATCAAAGAGCTGTGCCAATTGAGAATTTTCGTAGACTATTGCAAAAATTGTAGTTTAGGGGAGAGTTGACTGCATTTTAAATGAACCTGACTGAACAGAGATCTTGATTTCGCATAGCTTGCCCACATATTTTACAGTAGATGTCTCTGCTATTCGTTTCCCTCTGTTTTTATTTTTTTATACTTTGAAGTAAAATTGGGGGACTGCTCTCAGTGGCGTAGCCAGGATTTTTCACCAGGGAGGACTGGGGGCACAGACTTTTTATAGGGCGCACAACATGTATAACTCAGGGATAACTATGGTGAGACTATCAGAACTACATTTTGTTGAGTCTGATCTGACAGCTTAGGCTGGAATAGTCACCAGTCGAAGCTGCATTAACAATTACTAACGGTTACATTCCACTCATCATCACTGGAAAATACAATTGCCATAGCAAATATACTTACAATAAAATACGAAGAGGGTAAAAATCTGAATTGAGATTTATGTTTACCTTACTGGCTGCCCATGGACATAACACGCCGCATGCAAAACATAAAGCGATATGGCTCAGTGATTGCCTTGTGACCGAGAGGGGAGAGACCGAGGGAGTACAAGTTGGTTTATCAGTTATGAAAGCGTCAAATTGCTGGTATAAAATTTTTTCCCATCATGTGCCAAACAAGGGTCCTGTCCCGAACTCCTGATCTCACACACTTGATCACAAGCCTGAAGATATTTACTGACCAGATGGGATGGGGGGCACCTGGGGGAACAACTTTGCTTTGGGGGAAACGTGCCCCTCGTGCCTCCCGTGGTTTACACAATCTCGGCCGACAGAGGGTCAGCAACAAGAAAAAGGTGGGGGGGGGGGGTTCGCATCTCAATATGCAACTATTCAAGAACATGTTTTGGTTTTCAGTGCCAAATAAAAAATCCCGGCAATTCACTGTAAAGTCAATGGTTTTCACTGGTTGGCATAGGGCATGTGCAGGAACGTACATATGCGTACATGTGAGGTTTTGCGGGTGCAGCGATCTCGCGATTGCACGCAGAATTTATAAATTAGAATCTGCATTTCGTTGACATGTGAAGGAACTGTAAGCGCACCTCATCAACTTTGATATCAAGCATCCTTGACGTTATTTGTTTGTAAAGATGAATGATTCCATACCTTTTACTGAGTGACGTCATAGAAGCTTTTCACGTGGAGTATTTTAGCTATGTTTAAATGAAGGGTTTAAGGTCACAACAGGATATGGTATGTTAGAGGGGTACTTATTTTGAGCATTTTGGTGAAATTTGCATTGAAATCCGATGTGTGGTTCTCAAGATATGAGCACATAAAGTTTTCACATTTTCAATAAAAAGTGAACTTGAAGCAAGCACATATGACCTCACATCCCCACATTAATGGGTAGTGTTTTGTTTTTCTTTGAACTTTAGACTGGATTTTTCCCTCAACAATCCCATATTATTAAAATGTGATTGCGTAAGTGGCATGAGAATTTTACAAACTTTGCATCCCCCACAGGGAGGTCATACTCCTATTAGCTTCAAGATCAACACAACAGTCTGGTAAAACAAAGGGAAACAAAGCATTCCTTGTCAATGTGAGGAAGTGGTATAAACTTTACTGCCCTAAAACTCACTTTTGCCCACAAATCTACTTTCTTCATTTACCGATATATCGAGAAATACATGTCCGATTTGAATGGAACTTTCATCAACCTGTGTAGATTTTGTTCCTCTTTCACATATGAAAATTAAATTTTTGCCTTAACTTCCCCTTTTAAGGACAACCCAGGTACACTGTAAAAATGGCTTCAAATCACTGTGAGTTAATACATGACAAAAAATGAATAAATAAATAAATAATAAAAATAAAGAGAAACTTAAAGATTAAAGAAAAATTAAGTTTCCAGAACTTTCTATAATCCTTCTTTATTTCTCTATTTTGTTGTTTTGTAAATCGTTGGTATTTTTACAGTGCATGTTTGCACAGGCTTGCCCTAAAACATGGCGGTTGCTAACCCTTAGTTGTTACGTCACTGAGAATGATCTATACGCCATAACTACGTTTTCATACTTGAAAACTGTTAATGATTCTATATCTTACTTTCGAAAAAGTTAGGAAAGACTTAATGACAAAACATGGACATGTCAAAAAATGCCATCATGTCGAATTTGGAAATGTCGAGCTCAAATTCAAAGCACTGAAACAAAAAATGTGAAAATTTAGTCTATAGGCAGGAAAGAAAAAGTCAAAACGTTTCTTCATGGTAACGGTGGGGTGAGTTAGGCTAGATGAGATCAGACGAAAGACCAACACGAATTGTGCATAAAGTGTCGACTCGATAAAAAGGTTAAGGACGTGTAAATACGGTTTCAGAAACGGTTCAAGCTCGATTTCAAATACAATTCAAATACGGTGCAAGTCTTTCCTTTACGGCAGGCTTTAAATATCGGGAGCATTTTCTGCAACCCTCGGCGCAGGGGGTGATGAGAGTTAACAAATTAATTTACCTGAATGTGATACGTCATCACTGCTAAGTCGCGAACCCGCTGTCAGGCTTTTCCCAGACGCTATACTTGCACGAACATCAACGATTGAACGTCTGTGTAAACTCAGGGCGCTGCCCATATCTTCGGCACCTGGGACTGTAAGATATGTAGTGCCACTGGGTGAGCGAATGCTCGGTCTGTTTTGAACAGGGTCTGTTTCAATAGAGGTCGCCCTTTCCCAGCGATGCGAGAACAATTGATCATCTTCAGGCACTGTGTGTAAAGAAAAAAATATCATTGCACTATGTTGAATTGATATGAAAATTTCACTGGAAAAGGTCTCAACTTTCTTGGTTCCTTCGTCTGTACATTCCCACAAAGATAATTTTATGAGACCATTACTCGGGCAAAAGAGAGTTAAGGATGATAATTTAGCCGAAGTTTAACCAGTTAAAATATGTTTCGGAATATTAGAGTAAGCTGTCACTTTAAACCACAGCTCCCTGAGTACACCACACCCATTCACAATATCATGGGAAATAATTGAGCATTTAGACAATATTATTCTTTTATGAATTTCATGAGATCCCGTATTTTTGTTTGGGGGAGGGGACAGGAAACAGGAAGATTCCCCGGGGTCCTGTGAGTTTTTTCGAGTTTAATGCAAAAAGATGACAGAAAAAGGAGTTTTTGGTTTGGCTTCACTTATAAAAAACAGTTACGTATCTCTTGAGTGAAAGTTCCTTGTAAACTATTTAATGTTATATGACACAATATTTTACAACTTGTCATGAGAAACACGGAAATGAGCCCGAAAAAATAACAATATCCGACTCGAGAAAAGTGGAATGTAAGTAGTTACTCTGAAAGCACGTCATCCTTTCACTGATATTTTCATGCGTAAATACTCCGAACTAAAGCGCACCCTTTCTTAGTGCTCTTTGTACATAGCAAAACAAATGTCAGTTGGAAATGTTCCTCGAGCGCCCTCATTTAGTATATCGGTTATTTAAATCAAAGTTGAGCAATACAAAAATAATGATACCCAGAAGTTGCACTGTTTCTGCTGGTTCAGCAACCTCTCCTTCAACTCCAACATACAGCACTGGTTCAATCTCCTTCTCTCCGATCGAATACAGTTTCTCGGTAATATCTTTTCCTAGGATTGCATCCATGACAGCCTTCATGACAGAATTTCTCTTCAGGTACCCTTCTAAATCTGGACGAGACCATTGAATATAATGACAGTCTGTGTCGGCTGAGATAGTTACCTATCATGACAAGACAAAACCATCATCTACAATAGAAGACTTTAAAAAAGATGATTGATCAATTTCTATTAGGCCTATCTATAAGGAGTGCCAACTAATACTTCAAAACTCAAAATATTGAGGATGCATTCGAGTTGCCGTCCTAAGAAGCGTCTTAAGTCCGATTTGACACGAATAAATCGTTTCAAACGGCATCAAATGTAATATTAAAGTGCAGTGCTAAAAACGAATAGACAGACAAGTATTATTGATCATGAGTTTAGTTCGTATACCCTTTCAATGTTATAACATGAACAAATTTACCGCGCTGCAAGAATAATTCATAACGGAACATTTTGGCCCAAAACGATCATTGCTTTTTCGCTGCTTGCTGCATCACGACAACCCTTTTTGTGGTTTTTACGCTTTTTGAGGTGTTTCGCTTGCAATTTTATGCTATGTAACGTACAAAAACATGTCGCACGGCTCAGGCAAACAACCTCTGGAGGCTAGTCGTTTTGGTCGGCTCAATTTATGACGTTTTGTCAACTAAAAACGCTGTGGCGAGCCGCGAACCACTCGAGCTATACTCGAGACGATAAATCAAACGCACATTAGTAGACGTATGACGTATTAAAACCTTGAAAACAGCAAGTTGTTACGTCATAAAAACTCACAAGGCAGCTAGAAGGTAAGCAACTTACCCTCTTAAGTGTCCCGTGACGTCAGATGTCAAAATGCTTTTACTCGTGTTCATAATAATGCAATCTGGTTAGTATTCTTTCATCCGTAATTGCGTCATCTTTTGTTTGTTTTGCATTTTAACTATTTTCATTTTTTGAGGAGACCGAAGAATGACGGGACTTTTCCTAATATTTGGACATTTCACATATTTTCTTCTTAAAAAAAGGTTTAATAAAGTATTTAAACACAAAATAATTAAGATAGATGTCGTCAACATCCTCAGATTTCTTTTTATATTGTAAAACTATCGAAACCATTAATGATGTTATACTCTAGAAATGTTTGCACAATTGATGGCTGGTATCTATGTCCTCCGTCAACTTCATGTGCATTCATGAGTTTTAGAGCAGTAGATTGATGGGTAAAAGAAATAGGAAAATCAAGTTGTTTTGTCTGTTTTTCTTTTACATATAACAAGGAGGGACGATCTTAATTGTGTAAATAAACTATTTTAATCAATTAAATCAACCGAGGTAGACCGACAGTAATTTATATATATAAATATATAAATATATATATATATATAAATATATATATATATATATATTGCATCGAGTTACAAAATCTGCTATGTTGAGTAATATTAGACCGTTTAATGGTTCGGTAACCGAACAATCATGATATTCTTTGGAGTGAAAAAACGACGGCGCTGACCTGAAAACTTCGCGGTGAACCATCTTTCACAGCTTCCCATTCGGGAGAATCGATAAATTGACCTTGACGAATGTAGTGCAAGAATATTCCACTACGAGTAACTTTCATTCTGTGAAAAATGGAATGGAAAAGAGAAAGTGTAAGCAGTGTGAGTTATTTGTTTTACAAACATTCCATATGTTCGGACATATCACTACCGTGTATGGCTAGCCAAATGCCCAATATTTCTATCAACTTGGTTTATCGGTTTTTAAGGAAGGTTTCACGATGTGGAAAACTTTGATATTCGAATTTTTGTGCATTCGGCGTTGATAAGCCTTGTTTTTCGATGGGTACACTTGGTTCATGGGTCGATAAACCTCTAACACAATTAGATAAACTTGGTTCATTGAATTGAAAAAAATGGTTAATCGATTTTATAAATCAGTTTTATTAAAACCTAAGCTTGACGGTAATTGATAAATCATGTTTATCGACGTCAAATACCCCAACTAGAAAACCTGGCTTATCAACCGATAAAGCAATTTACCGACTGTTAAACCTCGTTTGTTGACCGGTTTGTTTATCGACTAGTAAACCTTGTTTAACGATTTAGACTGTCGGTTGAACCAGTTTTATCAGTTGATAAACCACTGATAAACCGGGTTCATCAAGCAATAAACAGAGTTTATCGAATTATTAGGCATCATCAGCTTGCCATAACCGTGACAACGAAACAGACCGCATCTCGAGTAGATGTAAGCTTACCAAGGTGGCCGCTCTGGTATTGTGATCTACGTCAGGCAATCTGCGTCTTTTCAGACAAATTGCAAATATAAATGGAAGAAAAATATCACATTTCAAAATTCTGCTAGATGAGTATCATTACAACATTTGCATTTTTCAAAAGTTTTACTGGCAAATTGAAACATCAGTCAATATATTCAGCCACTTGAGCAATTGCAAAGCTTTACACACAAGACCATAGCAGGCAGCCATACTGGTGAGTCTTCTCGTGAGATACGGCGGCAACAATATAGACGTAAGAAAACTTGGTATTCTTTGTCCATAGGAAGTACCAGGCCAAGCATTAATTCAGTTTTCTAATAATTAAACGTTCTAAGCAGGGTGCCGTCTTAAATAACTACCTGCATAAACGTTTCAGAGCAAACATATGCAGAAAAGTGAATTGTAGTAGGGGTACAATGCAAATTGTTTCCCACTCGACTTTTTCAAATTACGTGAACAGATTGCAACATTTTATCTATCATCGATTCTTAAGTTAACCCATGAGTTTAATTTTCGAACATGTATGATGTCAGCAAGTAATTTCAAACTTAGCAATAAGCCAGTTCGGTAATTCGTTTTGGCTGTGCACATGCGCACATCCTCCATATCGCCGGGATAAATAAACAAACCCCGCTTTTACAGCACGTTCTCCAAAATTTGAGTTGACTGGGATATATTTAAGGAAATGATCTTTCTTAATCCATCCATAACATAAGGAGGGATCTCAAGTGTGGTTTTGTACGGTGGATTGTGTCTTGATTGCCTTTTTGGTGTGAAACTTTGCATTTTTTCCGTCGTAAAGTAGGACTGAGACCCCTATTTCAGTTCGATTTGGCTAAACATTTTGTGTTGCAGCCGCGTACCGACGAAAACGAAGGAAAGCTGCTGTACGCTACGTGCAGATCTCGGTTTGAATATCTAACGCTGTTGCCAGCAATTCCATGCCGCAACGAATTACCGAACTAGTTTATTCAACATCCTACCTTCCTTGGATGAGCAGAGATAACTGTTTTGAACAATTTGTTCTTCCTTCCGTAGCGTACTTGCCGTACGCTTTCAGTTCGTATTTCAAACCTCCGGCCGAACTTCCAATCAAACTTTTGAATGCTCTCTTACTGATCCTAAAATTGGCAAACAACGTCATGTAAATGTTCAAAAGATCTTCATCTAGTTTAACAGGCAAAATGATAAACGCCAATTGCAGGACGTAAATTAAATTAATGAAAAAACACACGAAAAACCAAATGGAAGCGTCTGCCCAGCAGAGAACAGCGCCGCCCCAGAGAGCGTAACAGAAAAAGACTATTGATAATATAGCACGAAGCCATAGAATCTGTGGACGGCCAGTATTGGCAGGGACGATGAGGCCAATACAGAGTATCAGTGATCCAAGATGATATACAGCGTGCTGATGGTGAAATATAGGACAGCCATCTTCTACGGACACATTAGTCATCATTTTGTTCTTCAAATTCTAAGAAAAGTAGAAAACCATTAATGCAGAGCGTTTGTGATTACCACTGATGAATTCACACTGTTATATTATTCAGTTCAATATTATTCACATAAGATTTTAATCAAACCGGCCCCTTAATTACATTTGTGTTTGCTTGTCGCTAAATTTAAATTTATCTATTTATTAACAATCATTTGAGAATTCCTAATGCACAATAAAAAGTAATAGAATGTTTTTTTGTATTATTCTCATAGAGACTTATTCCTTATAAAATGTAAAACTCACAACATAATAGGCGTTTTTTAATTCCCCAAGTGTAAAAGAATGCAAATACTAACAGATCAAAACAATACATAAAAATTCATTTTAGCTAATACGATTCACTACGGTATTTCATTATGCGCTCGAACTCAGTGCTAAGTCTATTTATAGTAGAATGATGTTTGCGGTACAAAGAATAAAAATTGCTCTGTTGCTACCATTTTTTTTTTTGAAAGGTAAAAAGAAAATTTTGTAAGTAACACAAAACGATCCTCCTTGCGCAACAAGAAGTTTGCCTTTTTCAAGGAGCATTTCAATGGAATTACCAGCCATGCTTATATAGATAGTGTTTCACGTTACGTCACAATTTGTAAGCCACGCCCACTGCCGGGAAAAAACAGTGTTTCAATGCAACAGTCACACGTGAGTAGTCAGCTGCTTCTCAGCTAGCCTGCGTAGCGTCTCTGTGGCTGCAGCCCCCATTATTGATTTTCTTCGTAGCGTTGAACTGGACGAAAAACTTCCTCCCACCCCCCCCCCCCTCCGCGGGCTACTTCTCAGCTAGTTATAGGCCTACTAAATGCGTACTACACCAATTTTTGCCTGTCGAAAAGGGTGGAACTTGAGACGAAAGTTGAAGAACTCTATACATGTTTCAATGCTCTATAGACCGTATGCATTGATGACACGCTGATGTCATTCGTGGGAGCAAAAACAATGGAACAAGTAGCCGCACGCATAAGAATTCGCCCTGCACGTGTAGCACACTATCCGCGTATTCGACTCGTTGACAAATCAGCTGTCTGCATTTGTCAAAGTTTGTTTTGCCCCCAACATGGGCGTACTGTTTTCTCTGCGACATCATATGCATAAGGTCTTTACTTCTCACCTACACCCATAGAGCAGGATAATATCATTACTCCTGCTCTATGTCTACACCGCACAATAGAGGTTACACCTGCAAAACATATAGATCTTATGTGTACAACGTCACAATTCAACGTGTATGGCAAGCCGTTTTAACATTTACCCAGTCGCAATTTCACGTAAGTGTTATAAATTTTACTTGAATGGAATTGAATTCCACTTAGGTAAATGTAAGTTAAATTCAGCTTCATTTAAATTAAGTGGAATTCAATTCCACTTCCCTAAAATGGATCGATCAAGCATTATGTTAAAAATGTTTGTCTTACGCTTTACTTATTTCTCCTCTAAACTGGCGTTAATTCAAGACAGTGAACCAGTTTTGTCACGTAACGTCATAGGAGTCATATTTGATGGCAACCTCTGTCTGTACGTGCAAGCTTTCACTCAGCCATGTCGGTTGCTAACCCCTAGTTGTGACGTCACTGAGAGCTATCCATTGTCCCACAACACCATATTCCTCATATTTTGGTTGTTAGATGGCACATTCATGTCTCGAGAGATGTATATCATACCTGACCTCTCTTCTCAAGGTTAGGTTAGATTGCAGAGAAGAGGTAAGGGGTATAGAGTTGAAAACTCTCAAGATCAATTTACATGATTATAATGTGAGGAATGGCTGTTCACTGAGTCTATGGATTAGTGCAGCCACACTTTCACCAAGTACCCTAAAGAGATTAATGAAATATTAAATGCGAAAATTATTTATTTAACAGGAATCCAGTCTGATGAATATTACGACTACAACCAAAAGAAATTTTTCATGGGTATTAATAAAATACTTTTACTTCCCGGTATTTCAAAGTTTGATAAAGAAAACCGCGGTAAAGGAACATCTAACAATGCAAATGAGGAACACATTTTGACTTCCGCCCAACCAAAATATCATTTACAACGGACCGTTACCAGCATAGACAATTACTGAAAATGACACCGGGCGAACTTCCTTTTTCAATACACAATTACAATGAAAGAAGTCAGTTTATGTAACAGTTATTCCGGAAAACTGCAGCAGTTATCGGATTTCTTCGACGCAGAGTCTTTACACTTGAATTGACAGAGAATTGCCGATATATTATTCATACGTTTCCTATAATTTAGGAACTCTTTATACTCAGCACAAAAGCGGTCTATACTTTGGAGAAAAAAATACGAAATGGTGCAATGTTTTGCCTCTAAAGTAATAAATTTTATAGTTATCGATTTGTTGCCATTTCTTGCCATCATTCATCAAGCCTGAACCACGGGGTTTCGGTCCCATAACCCTCTCCTTGGCTACGCGCCTGTCGCACTCCTTTCCTTCCAGCCAGCGATAGACCTTGTTCATATGATGTCACAGAGCTGAAAGAACGCCCTCCTTTGGGGATAAACAAACCAACACAGACAACTGATTTGTCAACCAGTCGAATACGAGCATTGTCTACTACACGTGCAGGGGCGAATTCCTATGCGTGTGACCACGAGTATCGAGTTAACGCCAAGAAAGGGCACATATTAATGATCCCAGCTACCGATTTCGTGCGTCGCATTTCTCTATCCAAGATCAACAGCATATGATAAAGACAAAGACCTTTTCATTCCATCTAATCCCTTTTTCTCAGAAAGAACCGTCCAGATTGATCTCCCTGGATTAACTGAAGCAAACCGTGATTACATCGATGAAAATAACTAACTGTGAATTGAACAGTTGAATGAAGGGAGAGGGATAGTGCATATTTGTCTAGAATTGATCTCCCCTCCCCGAAAATTACCCAATATTGTGATGAAACAGAAGCAGTTTCTAGCAAGAAATGATTCTATCGACTCATAAAGAATTTTCATCGAACTCAGGCTGGGTCATCAAACACAACCAATTCGTTAATCTCAAAAGTTGGAACTAGAGTGAGCATTGCTCCCTAAACTGCAAACTTCCATACAGAACCAGAGTGAGCGAACTATTGGGACTATGACATTAGCGAGGAAATTCTCCACTAAGGTCATACGCCCTTTTCGCGGTGCCCCTATCACCAATGTAGCATTAGACGATGTTATTACTTCTTCCCACAAAAGATCTCTTATTGATATTTACACGCCAGTTTACCGTCAGACTGCTAAAAATTAAATATGGACTTAGCCTTTTATAGCTCTAGTAATGAATTTTTCGGGGTAATGTATCTGTTACTCATTTGTAACAGGAGGAATCTCCAGGCAATAAAATCATAGCTGTCTTCAATTTGTGGCATATTTTACGGGAATTGTTCTCCATTAAACTTACTAGTACGCTCAAGGGCGTTATCTTAAATAGTACATACAAGGGTGGAAATTAACCGTTGTTCATAAAACCACCGTAAAATTCTAACATACTCAAGCAAATAATACGTAATTTCCATTAATATATGCGTTGGAAACTGTCGTTAAAGTGTGTATGGAATATTATAATTAGTCAATGTAATGTAGGTACTAACGTACTTTCGCCGATAGGACTTGTACTTTCATATATATATATATATATATATATATATATAAATATATATATATATATATATATATATATATATATATATATATATATATATATATATATATATATATATATATATATATAAATATATAACGCTAATTCCCACCTTTTGGGGAAATTGTTATATCTGCGTGTACATAGGGCGAATAAATAACAATGAAATACATAAGAAAAAGGGTTTTTCCTAACGTCAAAAAATATAAACAACGTTATTTCAATGGCCAGCCATCCGTTCGTGTTAACAGCTAGGTGTCCGTAGATTTGAAAACTTTGAAGTAATTGTATCTTCTCTGTAAATCTAAAAGGGCGTCACTGTCTGTTTACATATTCCTATAGAAAAAGTGTGTAGAAACGTTACGGCTTATATTTCGCCCAAAAAATGTTTCCCTTTAAGGTCAACTTTTCAACAACAACTTTCCCCCTGAGTGCCGAATGATATATATATATATATATATATATATATATATATATATATATATATATATATATATATATATATATATATATATATATATATATATAAATATAAATATATATATATATATATATATATATATCAGCACATTAAAATGAATGAGCTCTATAAAAATGTTAACTGTAAAATTGTCACGCAGTATAAAAGAGGTACACCGCATAAACTTAGATTTAATGTGATATCTTAAAGTATGGTTTTAAAATGAGATCATACCTGGGGGCTCAAACGGGGTTGTCGCAAAATAAGATCACATTGACTACTCCCCTGATAATAAGCAACCAAGGTATTAAACTGATGTGTCGTTGTTGGTTGGTATGTGCATAAAATAGTAATGCTCCAGTTTCTCAAATGTACATGCCGTGGGCACGAATGTGGTTTTACAACTGCTTATGAAAACACGTCAGATAAGGTAGCCTAGATAAGCAGTTTTTTGTTTTATTTTTCGTCATCTGCTACAATATTCTAGTCATTAACTGCATTGAAGAAAATAAAATAATACGCTTTTCCTAAAATATAAATGTATTAGGCCTACATCAAATTGTAGACTTATTAACAAAGATCGTCATGGGATATATTTGTACGTTTAAAGAAAAAAACCAGTTGTCCCACATTATTTTTAAAACAGAAGGTAAATTTCGCAATTTTACTTTAATTTCTTTTCAAATGTCTTTCACAGTAAGGGTATAAGTACTGAATATTCAAGCTTAACTAAGCAGTTACTTCTGGTCGGAATAATTTTCACAATTGAAGGAAATATTGTCACACGGTTTTCAAATGACATTCTCAGGGGCATTTTCCCTTCAAAGGCTTTACATTGCAATAGGCCTACTTACAAAATATTCTACAAATCGTCCACATAGTCGCGTTTAAAAACAAAACTCCGTTGTAATTGCACAGTTTATCTACAGAGTTTTTATAGTTTTCCACTTTATCATTGGTCACTGCTAAAAGAGCATATGAATCCTTTCAGCTTAATATTCCTGCTACTCAACTGATGTTCTTGTCATTTTGAAGGCTTTTACAAAGAACTGAAACCTTACAGTTAGACGTGGGATAACATGTCGTACATGGTATCTTAGCCTGCTCAGCGTGACAACAGATGCTTATAGAGGTTATGCACCGACGTCTGTGCGTTGCGCGTCTCACTATTTCTCCATCCAGGCGTGCATTCTACGACAATTGTTAGTTACTAAGATGCTGTTGTCTGCTCGTTTCGGTGACACAACGAGTGTGTATGATGTCAAATCGAAACGCGTTGACGCCACGTGCATATCCTCTATATGAACAACATCCAAGCTGTCTTTGGTCAGCAGACCAACTCTCTGTAGTGTCCTATAGTTACAGTTTCTCATGACGACATGTGCCATCTATCAATCTGATCACGTGTTATATTTCAATTGTACCGTTCGGCCTGATTGCATGCACGTGGGCGAAGATGGTGAAATACAAGAAGATTAAACCTGTCAAACCATCTTTTGTTACATGTTATATTTTAAAACGACCCTGCCTTAGTTTTCTAAAATATCTGAATGCTCATCAGATTTGTTTCCATACGACCGTAAGCCATGACGGAGTAAAAGTAAGACGCATGTACTAAACCTATATCTTAACAAGATGAGTACAGCGATAGCGACAAAATTAAACAAACAATGATAACGTTAATTCTGCCAAGACTTCAAAATTTAGCTCTTACTGATACCATGTTCTTTTTTTGAATGTGATAGGCCTGCAGACTTCTTCTCATCTGTTGGTTACTCAGGACTTTTCAAATCGTTAGGAAACTATACTTTGTATAAACGATCATTACGAGGCATAAAATACGATGGTTTTATTAGACGAAAATGTCATGCAACACATCTTTCACCTCAAAAAGATATTACTGTAACCCACACAGCTTAAGCAAAGGTATCGCTGCCATTCCATCGCTTAACAAACCGTCATTGGAATGACAACATGAGTAGACTTAAAACGTGTTGACCATAGACCAACAATTCTAGCTTGCGTTACTCGTGTTATTCTAGAATTTAAAAGTCGATCTTAAGGCGATAGCTAGATTTGTTTGAATTTCTTACCTCCGTCTGTTGACGTTCGGATAGAGAGAGTCAAAACCAATTGACTTTCTTCAACAATGTGTTCACTTCTACTCCCGATCTTTAAATACCAAAGTGCACTCGGAGCGATTCAGCGTCTGATCTTGCCTCCCTACTCCTCTTTACAGTACGAAGATTGTCGACATAGCCTGAGATACCGGACAGGCAGAGTGACATTGATGAAGAAACGCGGGTGTCAACGGGCGGAATAATTAATTATTCAACCTCAGAACGATTGGCAAGCCAAGTCAAGCGGTTTCATCCGAACAGATAGAGATAGTGAACAAACAATTTGGACTTAGATCGAACTACGTCCCCGAGGGGTCACAGATTAACCAGAATTAACGGAATGGAGACATCACCAATATGAGGAGGATCTATCGAGGAAGCTTCAATATTGTCTCTCAACGCCTTCCATGAGGACATCACTGTGAAAGCAAGAATAAAAACACAAGTACGAAGACTTCATTCTTCTTTCGACAAGGTACGTTTTCTTTGCTCGTCTACTTAATTTAAATTTTTTCCCCTCAATACAAAGAATTTATTGTGTGCTTAGATTACTCTTGAAGTGACTAATGGTGGTAACATAGCTCACTAGCTTCATGTATGGTTTTATATCGCTGTCTCTGTGTTAGATTGATAAGTAATATAGTCACATCAAAGAAGATACGATCAACTTTATTAAAAACGTGAAACATATGTTAATATGTTTTAAAAGGGGGATAGAAATGTTGCCAACATGACAACCATTGAAAGAAGTACAGTTATTTTCTTGAAACCTAGGGAGATGACAAGGACTTGCCTGAACTCCGGTTTTCACCTTTAACGCGCAGTCTCAGATGAAACCATGATATTTGACGAGTAGATTTGAAGCATCGTTATCCGTTAAAAAGATAAATCGATCATTGATAATATTCTCAGGAGATAACTGGAATTAAAATGAACCGAAAACACCTTAAATGAGGGAAAATAAAACATGTTTTGGCTGGTGAAAAATAATTTCAATTGACTAAATGTGTTTACCAAATGATTTTTGACGTTGATAAATATTAATGAAGAACAAAACGATATATTTTTATAACATCGTGCACTCTGATGTATAGATGTTATGGGGTTTAATACGTGTTCAGATGCATCCCTTTTATGGATGATCACGAAGAAAAGGCAAACAGAATATGCAGGTAAAGGTCCATGAAATACACGACCATATGTTCCCTGTAGGCTTTATCTTGACTGCCATTATAACATCCCTATTATCATTCGACTGTCACGATTCGACAATATTTTATCTTAATGGGTTTCTACTGACAAATGTCAGCTGGTTACATCCCTTGTTTCCTCTGTCTTTCAAATCTCTCCGCATCTCTTAAAGTCTTCCCAGCATCGGATGTTTCGGCTGTCCGAAACAAAAGAAATAGCAACTGAAAAAGTTATTCAAATTCTTGACAGGACAAGAATGTAAGTACGGCAGCATCTGGTATCGTGGTATCTGCTGGCGTGGAGAGTTAGTCAGTCAGCAGCTGTCTACTGACGATGCTGTATAGAGTTACGTTAAGTTCATCAACCTAATCTTAGTCATTTTGGTTTTGTATATTCACTGCCAAGTCATTTGCTAGTTCACACAACTGACTTCAAGACACCTTGATATCGGCATACTTGCTTTGTTACGCATTGACATGAGGTTTTAGGACGACCAAGCAACACTTTGAAAATGAAGATGACATTATCAAAGAGTTAGTTAGGCATCTTGACCTTGTAGGGCAGCGTCTGTTGGCCTTGGAAATGTCTCATGTCTAATGAAACTTGAATACCATAGGAGATAGAAACGAAATAACTCGACACAGGATTTCATGTGACATTGAAAGAGTGTTATGACAGAAGCGACGGACTATGTTTTAATGACACGCCAGCATAAGTGTGTTATGTAGTGTTAGTCAACTCAATATGTTTAAATTTATTTCCAAGTATGGTTCAAGTTCAAATCTGGTTTTCCTTTGATATCGTCCGTGGCAGAACAACAAACAAAAATGGATGCCATAATCCTTTGCTTCTTGAGGGGATAAACCATAAAAATGAGCGTTAAAACTTTATCTATGAGCGCCTCATCGCAGTTACGCTTATCACGATGTTAGGATTATTCGGCGCTGCTGTAGGGAGTAGGAAACTTGATTTTTAGTAGTGGTGGCGCTGAGAGGGGCGAGATGGGGGCTTCCCCTCAAATTTGGTCCTTGCCCAACAATTTAGGTCAGTTAGGAGTCAGGCTTACTGAACGAAATAACACATTTACCTCTCATGAGACTTAATTTTCCACCCAGAGATATACTTAAACCTCAAAGCTTCGGGGGAATTTGCCCCTTGGACCCCACCGGCAGGAGCTTGCCCTATGGGTTCAGTTCCGCGCTGCGCCCGAAATGTTTTGCCCCCAACATTTTACTTTGCCCTTAATAATGTTTAGCCTTCTCAGTGCTTATATGCGTAATAAATATAAGTTTATTGTAGTCAAGCAACCAAGTAGTCTCGCCATGTGCATATGCGTTGCTAAGGTGCATACACTTATAAAATGCCATAGTCAAAACAAACTCAATTAGTCACGTGAGACATTATTTGGCCAATTAAAGTGAAAACGTTACTTTATACGTTTAATTGACATTCAGGTTTTGGATTACCTACTCGACTAGTCACTAATTAATACCAATTCGATTTCTATATAAACACACAAATCGTCATAAGGTATAATTCTTTTATATTATTATTTCTGAGCCCAATGAGGAGTTCGGCAATGAAATGCACAGTTTGATTGTTTGTACTTCGTCGCTGGGTGCTAGTTTGTTTATTGTGAGTAAATCTCCTATGACGAGTACAAGTTACGACCAACCATTCAAGACTGTACGTCTCGTCTGGGAGGTGATTTGATCAAGGATGGAAAACTCCCTGGTCTGATTGAGTCTTTACAAGAAAAATTAAAAACAGCAGCAAGCATACCTTTGATAACATTTCCATTTTGCATATATATGAAATTCGTTCAAAGCTTACAATACTTAGTTATCATGCTTATCGAGTTTACAAATATGGGCATGAGCAGATTAGTTTAAAACCATACTTACGATCGTGAATACAGCTAGACGGTGGTAAAGATGCTTTTCTAAATTGCTGCCCAACTTTGTAAACACGTTACACGATAAATACATTTGTTTAATACCTAAACAATCTACTTTGAAACACGTTTGATTGCTAAACATTTAGTGTTGAATAGTCAAACATGTTTGAATTTCAGCGTGATTAAAAAGTGTTAAAAAACAGTGCTCAATTGCTAAACACGTTCTAGAGTGTCACGACTTCAAGTAGAATATATGTAACGAAGTTGTATTGGTATATGCATGTTGCTAAAATGTTTAGTAAAATATTACTCAAAGTTGGTCGAAAAATTATCCTAGTACGGTAAACTTTAACTTCTTGAGTATTTTTACCCAAATGATCAGACAGAAGGATAGGAAACCAACCCGGGTGAAAGTCTACCCAACCAGGTTTTAGAGTATACAGGAATTAAAATATCTTAATGACAGATCGCATTATAGTTGTGACACACATCATGCTATGTTATTTTATGCATTCAGCACTATAGCACTCTCTAATAGTGTGGAACGTGTGAATTCCCTGACTCATTAAGAGTGTTACTTCACTCCAAGAAGAGTGAAATCCACTTCAAAAGAGCGAAGCTTCACTGTTGATGTAGTTGTTACAGGAATCACTCTTAAAACCGGGATGATTATTAAAAAGAGTGCATCACCATAAATCAAAGTGATCATTGCTTGTACTCGATTAGGTGTGAACTGTCTTTCTAACTGGAGTGAATTTCACTCTTCGCGGAGTGAATTTCACTCTTCGCGGAGTGAATTTAACTATTCTCGGAGTGTATTCACACTTTTTACCCTCTTAGAGAGTGGCGAATTTTACTCTTCAATTTGTACGTGTCCCTGTACATAAGAACACACACGTGAGACTCCAGATAACTAACCTACATAGAGATCTTGCAGATGTCGAAGATGTGCAATTATGATCTACTTTTCGTTCTATCGATGCATGTTATTCAATACCATTTCAACACATCACACGAAACACCTATCTGCAACCGAAAACATTTTAACATCTGAAAGGTTCATCACTTAATTCCCACCACGACGTGTTGCTGTACTTGTCTGTTGGTAGAAATGCCAGCAACATTTTGCCATGTTTCTTAATGCCGAATTTGTTCATGATAAATGTCTAATGTCATACCATTTTCTGGGTCTTGCTTGTAATCATTATAACAACGCACTTTAACTATTTATATTCTGATATGAATATATATGTCACGTAATGCGGTGCCTGGTTTTATTAGGGGCGTCAAAAGTTACAAAAAAACCCGCACAGAATCATCAGCTCTATCTTTGTTACACATTAAGATATCTCTTACACAGCTAATTTTATGTTTTTTCAAGTGCGACTCTGAAGGAAAGTGTAATTTGTGATTTGGTACCAACATCTATCAACACTTTCGTGTAGTAAAAACGTCCCCTACAGTTGAGTAAATAGGTCACAAACAGCGGGACACAACTTGTGACGTTACATCAAATTTGGTGTAATACAGGGAGAGCCAAACCTATTCAAGAAGGGTTTTTTCAAAGCTTGAAAAAATTGGGATTAAGATACAATACAGGTTTTGTAAAATGAAATAGATTTGGCTCTCCCGGACATACTACATGTGATGTAACATGAACGGTGCGTCCCGCTGTTTGTAACACGCCGTAACATATATATTTATAAAGCTAATTTTAAGCATTCTGTTGAGGGCGTTTCTCAGTCTACCACCTAATGAAAATAGCGCGGGAAGACAATACCGAAACAAAAATGCAATGTATTTAGTTAGTTACTTAGATGGAGTTTTACGGCCCAGTTTCCAACCTATTGGTTCAAGTCGAAGCGGCCACGGCCTTTTTTCCAGTTGTGGCTCACTGGCTTGTTTTACCTAATCCATTGCTTATGGGGAGCACCACGAACAATGGCAATGTAACACATATAAACAGTTAATTGAATTGAATTTAACAGGACACCAGTACCAATTTTGTTGTATAGTGTCAGCTTGTTAGGTATTCAGGTGTAAAAAATGTTTATTTAACAGAAAGAAAAATGAATTCTAACAGTCTAACTTCCATCTTCATATAGGAAATTCTTGAGCCGAGATATAAAATATTGAAATTTGCGGTTAACTTAAAACAAATTAGTCCTTTGCGCAAAAATTTATGACGTTCTTCTTGTGTTGTACAACTCACATTACCGGCTTTGTTGCCTTTAAAAATTAAAAACGAGCACTTGAACACTTCTTGTTTGTTTGCATACCATGTCACACAGAGATGGCTTACCTAATTACATCACCACATGAGAGTAAGAGTGCTATCACACCTTGGTACAAGGTGCACTAAAACTATCAGAAAAACAAAGAAATACAAAGGATGTAGTTTGAGTAGTTCATCAACGACATCACAAATTATTGCGCAATGCAACATTTTAATTTGAGTGAATAAACTTTAACATTTTATATCTCGGCGGCTCAAAAATGTCATGTGAAGATGGGAGCTAGACTGTTAGAATTCATTTTTCATGATGTTTATTATATATATTTAGTTTTTTTACTTGAGGTTCACTGTAATGTATCTTCTACGTTCGTATATATGCTTAAGGCATGCAAAGCAAGAAAAATTTATCGAAATGATCCAAGACCCATCTTCACAGGACATCACAGAGCTGTGGGAAGTGTGAAATGCTGAAGGTTATTCACTCACTCACTTGGTTACGTAATAATTTGTGACGTCTCTCATGTGCTTTTCAAATGACCGTATTTGCTTTTCTCTGTTAATTTGAAAGCTAGTTCATCTTTGTGTCAGAATGTGATCACTTTCTTACTTATATGGACCCAGTTTCGATGGTAAAGGAAGCATGCATGAAAGCTCAAATTCAGTGGAATTGTGCTAATTGTTCTGGCGGACACGGTACCACGCCCTTCTTTGCTTTAATACACGACCTAGGGTTCGCGTGTATTGTTTGTCCTTCAGAATAAGGTTGATTTAGTTGACCTTTGAAGGCGCAAAACCTCCCTTTGTTGAGACTCGGAGAGTAGACCATCACAGACCTATTTCCAAATAGCAATTACAATGAATTGTGGGATAGAGTTTTGGGTGTGCGTCAATTTTAACCACAGTAAAATGCTATTGACAAAATGACAAACACCAAAACTCTATCCCACAATCCTTTGTAATTACTATTTGGAAATAGGTTTATAGCCCTGTCTCTCTCGCTCTCTGCAAAATACATGCTTTTCAAGAAAATAATTGAGTTCTCAAGGATGTAAAATCATTTCAATTTGAAAAGGAAGCAGATTTGGCAGGTAATGTGAGTTGTACAAGAAGGACATCACACATTATTGACTAATTCATCTAAAATGAACAAATTTCGATATTTTCAATTTAAGCAAGAGAGTAGGCTATGAAAATGGGAGTTGAATGGGTGTAGTTCATATTTAATCCTGGTCTAACATAATTATTATCTAATATATTATTTTTTTATTCTTTACTTCTTTGGCTCACTTTAGCCACACCTCGTACCACTTAAGAAACATCTTAAAGGGTTAACCTCTGCACGTCAACTTCACTTAAAGGGAAAATGCAGTCACGCGAATTTGAATTACTGCAGTAGACTGCACTGTTTCTTGATTGGCTCTCGAGATTCATGTGTCATCATTTTTTCCCTAAAATATGAAATTTACCAGCCGAAGTAACTGCTTGGTTTACCTTGAACATGCAATGCTGAAGTCCTAAAGTAGTATCAAAAATAATTTAAAGAAAATTAGAAAAATTTGTGAGATTTAGCTGTTGCTTCAAAATAAGTTTGGGTCGACTGCTTTTGCCCTTAACAACTAGTAAAAACACAAACCGTATAAACAATTTTCAAATGTTCAAGGCGCTTTCATACTTGTCTCATTGTTGTCAGATGTTAAACACCTTTATTTCAGCCTTTAGGCCTTTAATTTACCCAAATTTTCCTTTTCAATTTGTGATCTTTTTCTAAATTCCATGACAATGTTAGAAAATAATTTTCCCAGCATGTAATTTTATATGTCGCATTGCCGATGTTACGTAGCAATTTCATTTAGTGTTGTTATCGCCTCTTCCTGTGTGAATTATCAGGAACTCGGTGTGGGCTCTTTCAAGACAATAACTACAATCCAAATGAATCCGAACTATTCATAACATCCACAGAAATAAGAAATCACGTTTCTTTGAAAAATTAGTTTATCTTCTCCTTCAGGGAATGATACTCTCTGGTGGATTGAGCAGCAGTTACCTGCCACAAATTTTGTCTTTATGAATTTTATCAATAAATTAGCAACTGCCATTTGGAAGAGCTGATTCTCTGATTCTCGAAAGGAAATGTTTACCCTGCACACTAGAAATGGATTTCTCATCTCACAGCTTTAGAAACAGCTCACGCCATGCCCAGAAAACAGCAATAAGTGCGTGTCTCTCAATGTTTGACACATACTTCGAAGTACCGTATTTAGGGTATGAGGCAGAGGGTTTGTAGACAATTCACAAACCATCGCCAACACACGAAAGGTCAATTTTACGACATAAAATCGGACTTGTTCGAAGGAAAGGTAATTGTGTAATTGTGCTGGGAAAATTTCGGAGCAAAAGGATCCAGTCGTCACGCAAAATGGTCTTCCCATATACTGGTTTGTTGAGAGTAAATATATAGCATGCGAGGATCCAAACAGGGGGGCCTTTTACGGCCTCAACCCTCCTTTTTTCGTCAGGTTAACAATAAAACATACGGGGCATTAACAGTGCAAATCCCTCACTTCCCTTATTTCTCTTAAGTCACCCCCCCCCCCTTTTTGGAATGTCTGGGTCCGCGCCTGTACAGGTATGCTGAGCATAAATATATTTGCGATATGAAGTGCATACTTTAAGCCAAGGCCATTCCAGTCAGTCTTGAGCAGGGTTGCAAATCAGAAGTGTGTTTTATGGGGGCGACATAACCCCTACCTCTGTAAGTAGTCGAGGAAAAATCTGCTAATCCGGGAAAATTACTCGAAAGTCTTACTATGTCGGACCGAAGAACAGGAACGTGTCCATACTATTTGGGCGTCATGTCTGTTGAAATATTCTCAATAAAAATGAACAATTTTGCATCTCGTTTATTCCTTAAAAAGGCCCCAAAAGTAAAGGTAGGGGGAAAACCCAATCTCCTTAGATCTCCCCCCCCCCAAACCGAGGACAGCGAATACACACCTTGAGAGCCCTTTGTTGAAATGTCTTTCCTTTTCAGCTGGTATCCACCAAGGAACTGAACAACAGTTCCCGACATCCCCAGTGGACCATCTAGTGGCACCTGTCTATCAAATTGGTCGTTAGTAGACACCATTTAGCTTTTGCGTGTAGCCAGTTTCGATCTTACAGTCTTTTACGTGCCCCTACAGATCTTATACAAACCAATTTACACAGTGGCATTCATGATGAAACTTTCCTTCTTCCTTTTTGAAACATCGTCCTGATAACATTTAATCGCCTCAGGAAGTAAATGAAGCTAACTACACACACACATAAACGCGAGCGCGAGCGCGCACGCACATGCTCACTTGATATATTAAATTAAACATCTGATTAATTGACTGACATTACCAGATGCACCAAAACACAGAAACAAATTGCGCAACATTTAGTTTTAGTCCAGTCAAGTACGAGGAAATTGTTTTTCACGTCATGTGAACACAATGACAGCATAAATACCTGACGACTAAGATGAAGTAACAAACTAAGATACCAGTTTCACCGCGCACCGCCTTTGATCTACTGAGGTGTCTGTGCTGCATTCTTAATTCTTAAGAAACAACTTGACGGCGTTCGACCATTTGCCCCACCGCAAAACTCTTGCTTACGTCACCGTTGCAGATAAAAGTCACATAATTACAGGTGCATTCCAACCCCGGCATACAGTTTATATAAATAATTCAATGCACACATTAACATTGTGCCCGCCAAATCCCTACCCTATCAACAATATTTCAATACCATCAAGGAATAGTACAACAATATTATTCTCTTGTGTAAAAGAAAAACTTAAAATTTACAACTTTGTGAAGCTTCCATTCAAATCGGACATGCATTTCTCGAAATATTAACAAATAAAGTCACAGTTTTCCAAAGTTTACTAGAGGCAAGCAGGTTATTCTGGTTTTTATCTCCAAATTGCCGGGCATTTCGGGGAAAGGTCATGAAAGCATTTCGAGCCTTAGTTTCCTTCACTTAAGATAATTGTTTCTTCAAACCATCTGCTGCAAAATGACATCACAAATTGAGCACCCCCTCTCAACCTTGGCACTGTTTCCATTCCTTGTATCTACTAATATTGTTAGTAAACATTGTGGATATGGAGCTCTTTCAATGCACTACTGTACTCCGGATTTCTCTGTCAATAATAGACTATATCCGGTGCATTCAAATACATTGTCTAGGAAAGCCGACCAATGGGGATCTGGGGAGGAGTTTAGTCTAGTATTTTTTCTACCCCCTAAGAAAATGTGTAAAACTTTATGTACGTTAGTATATACTAGTAGTGGTGAAGACATACATTTGCTATTAAGTAGTAACAAATAATACAGCCCTACAAATTATTTTCCGACATTCCCCCCCCCCCTCCCAAAAATTATGCCAGGCTCACGACCCGCGCACTTGAACCGCAGCATACATGGCTTCAACAGCCCTCGTTTTTCAGCTTATGTAAATAATCATTAAAGGCATATTTCACAGACAAAATTTGCTGCTTCAAAATATGCAGAAAAATTTTTTTCTTTCAGGAGGTGAAAACTGCATCTCAATAGCATATTGCGTTCAGGAGATACTAATTTTAAAAGAACTGCAATTTTACTGTAGATTAAGTGGATTGTGGAAATCTGTGATGTCTGTCGTCGCTGCGCATATATTTGATATTGCATTCAATTTGTTTATAATATTGTTGCTGCTATGAATATTCAGCAACATTGTTTGCTACAACTATTCTGCACCACATTGGTGCATTGTCTTAAAACTAACAAAAAATGATCCGTGATCATGGTAACGTCGTGATTGGTTACAGTGTACTGGATGCCGTCTAGTCTTGGGTAGATGCGCACTGTTTTACAAGGTGTTTCTTGATTGGCTGTTCCCATTCTATTGTATCGATTGTATTTTTTGTTCGGGTTAGGGATTAGGTTAGGGATTACGGTTATCGTTAGCCAGTTAGGAAATTTCTTGTTAAATAGTGCGAATCGCCCCCTATTTTTTCATCTGTATCGAATTATGTAACCCGAATAAATATTCAGAAGTTTTCATTTAAAGGTACCGTAACTGACCCACGAATAGCTTTTCTTCTACCCTGAAAAGACCTCTCCAGTGTTTCTATGTTCTGGTAAACAATCATTTCAGAAAGGGAAAACTAGGTGCTGGAAAAAGGGTTCATATTCTCTGTCAAACTCTTACTGCCCGTATAAGTGTTCTGTGCGAATAGACTACTTCGCCAGTCATGTGGCTGTAAACTACCCTGCAGCCCTATGGTCTCTCCTCTCGAGTGTCCTGAATCCCACATCTGTTCCATCCGACATCTTATAAATTAAAAATCTTATCAGTGAAAATTTGACATATTCTGCTCTTATCTGCACCTATATTTTCTTGAGAAGAAACAAAGAATATCAAGCGATCTCCGTTTAACAAGACAAGAATTTGGTTAAAGCTTTTTCAGTTAAATAACGTAAACAGACAGACAGGGAGGGAAGAAGAATTTGCATAAGTAGGTGAATATTTTCAGAGTAGAAAGTTTAAGTTATTCATTATTCTTATTTAAATTACTTGGGAGTCACAGCAGGCATTGTTCCAAAACGTACGACTCTAAAACTGGATTGCATATAACATGTTCTTCATGTCGAGACAAGTTATTACATACAGTCTCGAAAAGCAAAATATGCTTTTCGAGACAGCAAGTCGTCACCCGAACTACATTTTGCCCTGGGTATTACACACGTTTGAGTACCGCTCTTTGATTGTGATGAAATTAAATAAAAATGCAGAGTAGCTCATATAACATATCATGCACTGAGAGCCTGTTTTGATTACAAATAAGGACATTGCGTGTACACCGAGTTATGCCCTGGCGCCATAAACTAGGACCCATTTGGATTAGGATGAACTTTATAGACAACTCGATGTGGGAGGGGCTAGGTCAGTTAGACAAAATTATATGGGTCAGTTTCGAATCAGGTGCGGTCGGGTCAGTCACTGATTTCTCCCAGTTGTGACTCACGGGTTAGGAGAGGTTCTAGGACTAAGTAGGTTGGAAGACTTGAAGCTGCCTGGGAATGCCGATATTTGTATCCGTCTTTAAGTTCGACAGCAATCAGATTACACCAATATGAAGCTTGTATGGTACATTACAGTTAATTGTCGTTATGTTGTGAACTAACGATATTGCTGTTGGAAAATTATCCACCCAGACAAGTTTCAAACACCGATAAATTGCGGCAGCCTTTGAGCCAGATAAGGTGGAGGGGGGTGGTGACAAAATTGCGCCCGAGGACGAAAGGGCAACTTGAAACTTTCGACCGAAACAATAATATTAATTACAATTACCATAAGATGTAAACTATAATAATTTTTGTTACAAATGCTTTGCAACTGAAGCTGAAAACACGAGGAACCAATGTAAATTATTGAACAAATCAAGTGCCACGGTCTGGAGATCACAGGGAAGGAGCAGTGTCCCAAATTTCAATAGTCCAGTAGTCCCCCCTATCCCATGAATGACAATGAGAACCATGTGACAGTAGTTTTCTTTCTGGGTTTTGAAATTAATGGTCTGTTGTCCATAGATTCGCCTTGCATAGGCAACAATTTCTGAAGGATACAAAATACGTACAAGAGAAATAAAGAAAATTAGTGAAAATTGACTGTTGTTTCAAAATAAGTTTGGAGGACTGTTCTTGCCCTTTACAAAGGGCCAATGCAATTAAACAAACGTCTACTTAGTACTCTCTCTAGATGTTTGGATAAGCTATCCACAATACAAAATAAAATGAGATTCGGAAGAAACAAAACTAAGAACATAAAAGAATAAATTGAACCTTTTTTATTTTAGCTCCATCTTTATTCATGTTTGATACTTTCTCATGTGTTGGTATAAATTAACAGTCTCTTAAGAAATACATATATACAGCATGAATTAATTGAAATTACTAATTAGGTTACCACACTCTTTCTTATATGTAACGTTTTCTCATATCAAATAAGATATACAGCCATAATAAAAAGCATGAGTCTATTGGATTACGTGTCGTCTTTGTAAACATACAACATTTGTTGCTAATCAATCAAACATATAACTGCAATGCCTAAAAATAGTACGAAGATTTTCAAATGGGATTTTGTGTTTACCTTTCCCTCTTTGAAGATATTTTTCCACTAACAATGAGAACTTAAATTTGTTTATAGAGTGATTTGCTCTTGGAATATCAGCATTCATTTTCTGGCTGAATACATTGTACTTCAAATGGAGACTAAGAAAATTGAATGGGTGGCATGCCAGAAGATTGTAACCAAAAATATATTTCGCTTACTCAGGAAAAACTGCCTACCTAGAATTAGTTGGTCAATAAATTGAACCTGAAAAATAGCACACACTGAGAACATTTCATTAACATATGCTACAAATCTGCAGACACAATTACATTTATTATGTGATGAAATTTGTAAAAGAATTTGTCGTAGCCTACTGCTTGTAAAACTTCATTTTTGCTAGTTTGTAAAAAAGGTTTTCCTTGTTGCATAACGGAGAACAGGAACCCTCTCAGTCTTTACTCATTTGGAAATGTTTGTGAGTATTTGCATTACGCCAATATTCTTCTTCACAACCAGTGATGTCACCAGACTTTCCATTCTAAGGGGGCGCTGGGGGCACAGCAATTTTGCAGGGGACACTGCTAGACTTCACTCATGGCGCTGGAGGCGCCACCGAGCGCGAAGCGCGAATCTCATCGGGCGGGGTCCAGGGGGCAGCCTTGTGGGGTCTAGCGGCAAAGCCCCGTCGGGGATCCAGAGGCGAAGCCCCGGAAGCTCCTAGGTTTTAAGGTGTTTGTGAGGTACTACGGTCGTAATTTAAGGGTAACTCTGTTGTCTTGACATATGAACGTTCCCCTGCCTCCCCCAGGTGACGGTCAATGTTCTCGATTGCGACGAACCTCCACGGCAGTTGTGAATTTAGTACATATATTGTGTATATATACTCCTGCTGTAAGGGCAGGCATGCACAGTAGTGTAGCCAGGATTGTGTCATGCGTGGCCGGGTTGGAGCATGACATGAGGTAAAGGCCTAAGGGGGGGGGGGGAGAAAAAACTGCCTTCTAGGTGTTTTTTGCATTTATTTTTTATTCAAGGTTGGGTCAACACCCTCGTGGCTACGCCCCTGGGCATGCATTCTACACATATGCGCCCCATTTGGACTGGAATTTGTGGAAGTTTGCACCGTGTTCCCCGTTTGTGGTATGAGAGGAGACTAAAAAGGACTGTGAACGGTATGTTTACCGTATTTGAAACTGTCAATCTTAAACTTCAAGTTGAACCATATTCAAAACAGTGAATTACCTAGCGTTTGACTCTTAATACTTTTATCCTGTAAAACACTTTTTGTGTTTGTGTGTCCTTAAATCCTTCCTGTATACAGGTAAGCCATATATAAATTAATAGGCGAGCCTGGGTACACTTAACCTTTTGACCCAGCCGGAAGTGCAGAATTCCTCAATTCCTCAATTTTATTTTACGTGTATCTTCTCAGTCCACGGGTATTACTTCTTCCATATTTCAATAGCTTTGGTATATCTCGTAAACAGAATATGGTTCCATGGTTTACAGTATAACTTCGAAAAGTGAAGCTCAGTACCAATGATTTATGGCTTAAATAGATGTTTAAAACGAAACATGCTTTATAGTTTCCATGGTTACGAAGAATGAAATTACTTTATGGATTCTATAATTGGGATATCCATACAACGACAGAAGAAAGACCTCTCCCAATATACTGTTTTGTTTATCTTATGGTGCAGGGGCTTTTAGGATCTACTGTTTAAGTACATTGCTAATCAGTCTCTCTCTAGTACTGCCAAGGTGAAATTAAAGTTCTTTGCTTCTTTATCATATTGAAATTGACTCCGAATTTGGTGAGAGTCTTAGTCAAGATGGAAATCTTGATGAAATTGGACTTTATGGAAATTTCTGCTTAAAGTCAGCCAATTTGAGAGACACTTTAAACACATAAATGAAGGAAGTTGACGTGAAGTTTGTTTAGAAAAACTGCTATAAAAACCAAAAGGAACCATACAGGATAATTCTCATTTTGTTAGGTAGACGAAAAAAATGAAGTAGAAATTCTGACAAACAGACAGCTCGACAGAGACCGACATAGACAGACAGACAGACAGACAGAAAGACAGAAAGACAGACAGACAGACAGAAAGACAGACAGACAGACAGGCAGGCAGGCGGGCAGACAGACAAAGTAACCGTGTATCCGTGTAGTCTAGCAATTGAAAACATCCCAAAACCTTTCTTCAACTTTCGCCCGAATATTTTACCTGTCGGGTAGTTTTTGCAAGACCACAGTATGAAAAGAGGCTGAGAAAAAATTCCATAGGCGGCTCGAATGTAAAGAAACATTTTAAAATCACTTTTTTCACATGAAAATTTAATTTTGATAATAGTGATCTGGTTTCTCGGGCAAATTTTGAAAATGTCAGATAATCGGTCATTTCGGGCATTGTGATGAGCAACGCAAACACAGGCTGAGGAATTATTATTTTTTTTTTATTTTTCGTGGAAATCATTACCCTGACGATGATCACTTTTCTATTTTCGGGCACTCTTTGGAAAGAAGTTGGTTATTCAACCATTTCGGGCATTGCAGTGTTACAAATTACTGAAGTTAAGTAAATGAATGATAGATTTTTCGCATGTGCTGCAAAGTAGAATTTGTAATATTGTTGATTTTGCATGAAAGTTTTACGGCGACTACGGTGGTTTTTCCTTTTTTGGACCGCATATCTTTTTAGGATTTCGGGCACACTTATGTTAGTATTTTTGAGTGATTAAAACCATATTAATTTTTTGAAACTCAAATGCCTGCCCGATTTTTTCCGAATTCCTACCAAAATTTTAGATCTTGCGGTTTTTTGAAGGGGGGTATCTGCCCCTGACACCTATTGATGTCACACTCCATAAACGTTCTCATAACACAATCCTGGCTAGGCGCCTGATGACGTTATTCGATTAAATCGTATATTCCATAAAATGGGGTCCCAGCCAAGTAATGGAGGTGTTGGTTCTCTCTGCATCTGTGGCACATCGAGGGGATGAGTCGTTGCATGAACGAGACGTTTAGCTCATGTAACATAAATTACCTTTCTCTATGTCCCCTTAACAAGCCTCGTTTTAGTACTGTCTAGTGATAACATCACATAACTTTAGAGTGCATGCACTGTAGTCGCCAGTAATAAGCTCTATGTCATTTCGTGACCTGAGACAAATTACAGGAAGTCGGACTGATGAACGATGAAATACGAGTTCGGTGTAGCTTGACTTTGTAATTAAATAAAACCTAATTGCCTTGAGTAACCCTTAGATTTAATTTGAAGCACTGCATGCACTGTGTATGCTACAACCTACCCGTCACTTCACGCAGCGATTGACAAAAAATCAACGTCAACTTAAAAGTGTGTACGGCGAGTTGAATCTGGGAATGAAAATAAAATCAATATAGAGTAAACATCAGTTCTCAAGGACAAGAAATCACCAAATGAAAAAAGATAATTTCTCGCCAGTTAAAAACAAAGATGTTGGTCTTTGAATTGCGAACACCCAACAACGCTGCTGAACCTTTCAACTAATTAGTCGTATTCATCAAATATCGATTAATTAATTTCTAAATAAAAGGAAGGAGTATTGAATGTAGGGTGATGAGAGACGGATTAATTAGTTGATGATCAAATGACGCATAGTCTAAAGAACGCGAATATTGAAGGGCATGCAAAACTTGTTAGGAAACCACGGCTAAATTTCTTATTTCTTTTTAGTCAAGTGTCCTTCAAAATATTTCCCTCCTTTAATATTGTGTATTCAAGCTAAAAGAAGAAGTTACTCCTCCAAAATTTCATCATTCAGGGAGAAATATTTTCGTTACATGATTCTCAAGAGCCATTTCATGATAATTCACGATAACCTTCTTTAAAGAGGCTCATTGAGTTGATGTCGATTACTTCATGAGAGTGTCAAAGTGTTACCATCATATGACAATGTTAACAGTTAGCATAACGAGTCAATATTCATATCCAATACTAACGGAAAAAGTTAAAATTTTGAATTTTGTGCTGTTCTGACTTGTAACCCTTTTGTTCATAATTTTAAAAAAGTGTCTAATCACGAATTTTTGAAAAAATCGAATCGAACCGCCGTATAGAACTCACTCATAAGCCAGTTATTTGCATGTAAGATACGGGGATTGTCTAAGTTTGACCGTTTGTCATTGGTATGTAAAGAAAACTTAACGGCTTTGGAAACATTTTTTGAATTTCATGACCCAACTCAATGAGCCACTTTGAGGTGGCAACTTTTACTATATAGGAGATGCTGCACTTATTCATGAACTTATCAAAAGGTATCGATTGATTACAATATGTCTGTCACATAGTTCAGATTTTACACGTAACGAAGTAAAGTTTACTTTTTCGAAACGTCGTGCTACCAAAATGTTCGAGAGACTTTGTATGTTTTCACCAGTTTTATCACCAAGCTTATTGCATCGAATGTTTTATTGATCTGGTTGTCATATGAATGTCTCATTTATCTTATTTAAGTTGTGAAAATTGCCCTCAATGCATCTTGGTCTGACGACTTCATAAACGCATTACTGGTTGACTCGAAGAATGCAAAATGCGTTCTCTTCCAACAGTTTTGCGTTTATTTGTATACTTAATGTTCAAAACACTGTTTCATTTGAGAACCCATGAATTTAAAGGGGAAGTTAAAGAAAAAAAAATTAATTTTCATATCTAAAAGAAGAACCAAACCTTCACAGTGTGGTGAAAGTTCCATTCAAATCGGACATGTATTTCTTGAGATATCAGTAAATGAAGTCAGTTTGTGTTTCAAAGTGAGTTTGAGGCAGCAGAAATTATATCATTTCCTCACCTGCTCACCTTGACAAGGAATGCTTGTTTTGGTTGGCCTTGAAGTTGATAGGGATAAGACCTCCCTATGAGAGATTCGAAGTGTGTTAAGTTCTCATGTCGCTTATGTAATCATGCATATTTTAATAAAATGGGATTGTTGAGGGGAAATTGACTCTAAAGTTTAAGAACAACAAAACCTGTTACCTAATGTGGGGATATTATGTCGTATGTGCTTGCTTCAAGTTCACTTTTTGTTGAAAATGCGACAACTTTACATGCTTACATCTTGAGAACCACACATCGGATTTCGAGACAAATTTCACCAAAACGCTTAGAATAAGTACTCCTTTAACATACCAAATCCTGTTATGACCTTAAACCCTTCTTTTAATAATTCGCTTGTCTTATTTACCACGCAGTTTATGACTTCACTGAATTTCAACCTCATCACTCATTACTTTGGGGCCAATGAAATAACTTTATCCCAGAGAAACTAATGAAGGGAAACTAAATGAGAAATTATTATGTATTATATCATTTTTGTTTTCTCCAGAGTAAACACTATGGATCTTAAAGGAGACATACATTATCCACTATCCACTTGTCCGTCGTGGATAACTGATAACAGCATCGTATTTCAAGTCAGTTGTGGACTTCTTACTTTAGGATTCTTAGTTCCACGTCGAGGGGTGTTTACGTCGTTTATCGCTCATCTACTCATCGCAGTCGGTCACGTGATCTTTAGTATTTGGGGCATCGTCTTCGTTTGTTCTCCGGACATATTAGGATGGAATTTACTCTTTGCTCTTCTTCATTGCGCTCACGTTGGTTACTTTGCGTGGAGAATGCGCCCCGTCTTTCTGAGTCGTGAACTGAAAGAACTGTACCAAGTCGTCTTCAAACCGTTCGCCGTGTCAAAAAGAGAATTTCGAAACCTTTCTCGAATGGGGAAAATTTACACTTTAAAAAACGGAGAATGTTACGCCGAAGAAGGGAAAACGTCAACTGGAAACCTGTCTATAATTTTATATGGAAAGTACGGCACGTATGACTCTCTTCTGTCTTAAACTCCTTAATACTCTGTTCAAAATGGTTGTAAATTTACAGAACAAAAACTAAAGGGAAACATAAAGAGCACAGAAAAATTCTGGCAGATATTTCAGGGAAATTTTGGAGCGATGCGCACTGTTTAACAAGAAATTTTTCTTTAAATTCTGTAAATTTGCATCTTTTTTTTTTTTTTTTATCAATGTAGCATTGCGGTAGGTCACACTGCAGCGGTAGTCAGTTCGAAAAACGATCGTAATTTTTCTCATTTGCCTCACGATAAACTATTATACTATCATCATAGAGTGCTTTCAACTACGTCGCAAGTAACGTGCAAACACTCTGCATAGAGTGCTTTCACGTTACGTCACTTCCGGGTTAAATAGTTTGTATAGCAGTGCAACGTTACACGTCGTCAGCTGCTTCTCAGCTAGCTACACTAAATATGTACTACAACAGTTTTTGCCCGTCAAAAGCGGGTGGGGCTTGTGACGTAATTTAGGTAAGGTTACACGGAGTTTTACGGCCCAGTTTCCAACTAATTGGTTCAAGTCCAGCGGGCAACGGCCTTTTTCCAGTTGTGGCTCACTGGCTTGTTTTCCTTACTCCATTGCTCATGCTTAGCACCAAGCACAATGGCAGTAGGTTCCGTTTTAGAGTCTTCGGTTTGACCCGGCCGGGACTCGAACTCCCGACCTCCCGATTGCAAGTCTAATGCTCTAACTACTTGGCCACTCTATAAGTAGCTTACACTGCTGAACAGAGCAATGTTTGTTTGAAGTCAAATCTCATTTTTGTAGGCGTGACCGAAAAGGCTGTCTGTCGATCATGTGACGTAACGAAAACATTTTATTCCATTTTTCATTTCGACCGCGTGTTTGGTCTAACGGTAAGAGCATGGCATCCGTCTCTCACCCTCTCACGCAGAAGGCCCGGGTTCGCTCCCCAGGTCGAGTCATACCAAAGACTCTAACAATGGAACCTACTGCCGTTGTGCGTGATGGTCCGCATAAGCAACGGAGTATGGAAAACAAGCCAGTGAGTCACAACTGGAAAAAAGGCGGTGGCCGGCTCGACTTGAACCAATAGGTTGGAAACTGGACCTTAAAACTCTATCTAACTATCCATTTTTCATTTCATTTTCGTAGTTCTTTGATAGAAATTATGAATATACACAGGTCGGCAAAGCTTTGTCTTTTCCGACCAAAGGGAGAGGAATTCTTACTTAAACCCCAATAGTAATCCCATCCGATATCGCTGTAGTGTGACCCGCGTTTTGGGCGGTTTCCTTTAAACTGTGCATGAAATTAATAGTTTCCATACCAAAGCAATCCCCATGCTTTCTAGGCTATATATTTGTGTTTTGTGTAATTCTTTACAAATTGAGAAAATGCATGTATTCACGATAAGAATGGGGCACGTATATGTAGTCAAGGGGGTGAATGAGATGAACCTGGAAGGGGAAGGGGACGATGTAATATTGCATAATCCCAGCAATTTTCCTATTAATTAAGAAGTAGGGAAATTTTACACAATTTATGTCATAAAAGGTGTGGTAACTTGCCTGGAAAAAACCGTGAGTGTCATTTCAGGGCCATGAAATTAAAAAAGATTCCCCAAAGGAAAATTCAGTGAAAGCTGGATGTATTACCCTAAAGAACGGTGTTAACTAATCTTTTCCCAAGGGTATTAGCGCCATGAATGTGACTATTTCATTCCCCTTTACTGTTCTCAAAATATACCTTTGCAAATCATGTGATGCCGAGAAAATGACTGACCAAATAAGGCTTCTGTTATCCTTTGTTTTTCAGCTACATTTCAAAGACAAGTATGAAACGCTCTAAATACAAAAGAATGAACTAAGTCACTCTCCAATAGAGTGAAAATTGTAAATTTACCCCATTAGAGTGTTAATTCACCTTCAAGAACAGTGAAATTCACTAAGAGTGAAAAATCTCCCTTCAATTAAAGCGCCTGCATGGATCACTCTTTTCTAAGAGTGCCTCTTCCATGTAGACACTCCATTGAGGGTAAAACTTCGCTCTTTTGGAGTGAATTTTACCCTTCTTGAAGTGGAATTCCGCTCTTTTGGACTGCACTTTATAGCTTTTCACTTTTCTAAAGATTGAAATTTCACTCTTTCTATTTTTAGAGTTTATAAGTGTCGTCCCGAGGGTAATTCTTTTGAAAACTAAAACTGTGTCTTTGAAAAACACCAGTGTCACCTACCTGCCTACCAAACTGTAAAGTATCTGATGTGTAATGTACAGATAATTGAAATAAAAATACGAAATGAATTTCAACACCGCAACATTTCCCAATATTTTTGATAGACAATATGAGCTACTTTACACGTATTCGAACGTTGAAGAGGTGTATTCTTAAGAACGAAATGGAACTGAAGTAATTTCAAGGGACCATCCCTTGAGAAATCTTACTCTGTAATTGTCGAAGCGCCTAAAATTAGGCCGTTTTGCAGGCTGGCATGTCACCATATTTTATATACTATGACTCAAAGTCTGATCAAACCACAATTCATAATTTTAGTGCAATATGTCCAGCAACTGGAAAAGAAAACAAAAAATCGAAAATTAAACACCAAGTTGTTCCAGCCATCTTGGAAAGGAAGATACTCAAACACAATAAAGTTTAAAGTGACCCTTTTTGCCATTTTGTATCATTTCGTTTTAAAACGCGGGTCATGTGTGTAGGGGATAGCGGATTCCCCTTCCCTTGGTCACGTGGCTGGCACCTCATCTATTTTATTTTGTACCTATGATTGGCATTCTCTAAATCCAAAGATGAAATTAGGGATGTATCGAAAAGTAAGACTCTCTATACAAGAGTGACAAATGACTCTCTCAATTGCAAATTTTCACTCCAAATTTATGGACAGACCTCGAGCGATTTTCACTTTAAAGGTTTATAGGCCCAATTCTCTCACTCCTGACGGTATCAATTCTCCTAACCTTCTTACTTTAGCCCCTCCCACAATTGTCTGAAATTCATCCTCTTCAATACAAATTTCAGTTTATTGATTCAGTGTGAGTATAGAAAAGCTCAATGTGTATAATTGAAACACTGTCAGTACAGTTCATGCTGTGTAATAGAAGCTTTGGTACTGTGTATTGTTTGATAAGCTGTTAGTCAAAGAGCTGAGCAAATTAAGAATTTCTGAAAACCCCTACAAGAATTGTACATTGGTGTGAGAGGCCCTTTAAGAGAGTATGTTGGGATCGGATAGGTTGTATATAAAAAGCCACAGATATTGACATTTATGTACACGACACTATGATCCGTTCCTTTTTCTCTATCACATTTTCTTCTAAAATTAATAGAGTCAAAGTCTACTGCGGTGGTGAATATCTACATCACATTTTGGACAAGCAGTTCCTCGACTCCCCGGAGTGGGACGCCTACGACAGTAACAACCAGGCGGAAAAATTTCAAGTGAGTGTTTGTTCATCTTCTGTACATTTGCTCCCCATGTTACACAAGTTTGACATTGTTCCCCTCAGGTATATATTTTTAAATTATTTAGAAGCCCTGAAGGTTCGTCATTTGTTTGACCTACGTCAAGAAATCTCCACTGTGGTTATCTGCAAATCACACTCACGGATAAAAAACAAAACATCGAAACTTCACAGTGTAATGTTTAAAAGTTACTGCACTTAAAGGGCAAGAGCCAAATCACTTTGAAACAGCAACTGAATTTCACAAATCTCCCTTCATTTCTGTTGAAGAGTATATCTTTCAAAATGTGTTAAATTGTAAATATTGTATATCCAAGGAAAATCAAGAAATATCTCATCTTTAAAGACCCAATTCTCTTACCCCAAACACTACCAATTGTCCTATTCTACTTACTTGAGCCTCTTCCACAATTGTCTGAAATTCATCCTCGTCGGGAAGATGCGCACTGTTTAACAAGGTGTTTCTTGATTGGCTGTTGCCATTGTTTTGTAACGATGTTATTCTTTGTTCGGGTAAGGGATTAGGTTAGGGATCAAGTTAGGTTATCGTTAGCCAGTTAGGAAACTTCTTGTTAAACAGTGCGCACCGCCCCTCCTTCATCCAGACACAATTTCAGTTTATTGCTTCAGGGTAAGTATAGAAAAGCTCAACGTGTATAAATCAGAACACTCTCAGTACAGTTCATGCTGTGCAATATAAGCTTCGGTGCAATACGCTCAATTGTTTAAATTTGCTGTTGCAGTTGTAGTAAGTTGTAGTCAGATAGAGTTTTACAGCCCAGTTTCCAACCTATTGGCTCGAGCCGGCCACGGCCTTTTTTCCATTAGTGGCTCACTTGCTTGTTTTCCCTTCTCCACGCACAATTAGCTGTCAATCAAAGAGCTGAGCCAATAGAGAATTTCGGTAAACCCCTACCAGAACTATAGGTTGGGATGAGAGGATTGACCCTTTAACCAGGTCTATTTTAAAAGAGTGAGAAGTATATTGTCAAATGATTGCCAACAGTATTCTTGAAATAGGATGGGGGGTATCCCACTAATTCAAATTGGGGTAAATGCATTTTCCCTTTAACGTCAGAGATAGGAGGAAACAGGAAGTTTTAAACATATAATCGAAAACGGTGATCTTTTAAAATATAGGGCTTACGAATAATAAAAGTAACCACCTGCGGCGTTGAAACAATTTGGAAAAAATAGTTTTTCGGAAGTAGATGGAAATTAGGAGAATTTGTATGGAGTTTCCTATTCTGCAACACATTCTTGATAAAAGCAAAAAAAAAGGCAGGCAAAGTCGTGCTTACATCTATATCTTATGATAAATATATATATATATATATATATATATATATATATATATATATATATATATATATATATATATATATATATATATACAAAGTATGAAAAACTAGAATTTCAACTGCACACACATAGATGACATAGCACACCTTGAATCGAGAAGCTTGCGGCTATTTAATTCAGCCTTCTTCAGCTCGAATGAAGCAAAACTAAAAACGCTCAATGTAAAATACCTGAATAAAAAGCAATCTAAAAAAGATACAAGCAAGTTAAACGGTCCTAATTAAGAAAAACATTCTAAAAACTAGCTTCATAAAGGAGTAAAGAAGATAAAACATATAAGAGGCTTAGGATAACAAAAAAACCCAACTTAAAAAAGATAAAAATTCTAGCATAAAGGTCCAAGATAAAAAAGTAGTAAAAGTAATTGGAAACTAAGGGAGCTAAGAAAGGCCTAGAACCAGAATAGGCGAACAGTTTTACAACAACAAAATACCCAAAATGTAAAAAGTTAAATGATCCATGACCTTTACCGTAAGTAACTCACTCTTTTGTATGAATTAAATTCTTTCCTTTTGTTAAGTCCTGAGGGATGTAAAGTATTGAGCTGGGCAAGCCAGTAACCCTCTCTTTTGGTGAGAAGTGAGTCAATGTTTTGTGAGGCGTTAATTTGTTCAATAATAATAAATTTTATTTAATAAAATTTATTATTATTGAACAAATTAACGCCTCACAAAACATTGACTCACTTCTCACCAAAAGAGAGGGTTACTGGCTTGCCCAGCTCAATACTTTACATCCCTCAGGACTTAACAAAAGGAAAGAATTTAATTCATACAAAAGAGTGAGTTACTTACGGTAAAGGTCATGGATCATTTAACTTTTTACATTTTGGGTATTTTGTTGTTGTAAAACTGTTCGCCTATTCTGGTTCTAGGCCTTTCTTAGCTTCCCTTAGTTTCCAATTACTTTTACTACTTTTTTATCTTGGACCTTTATGCTAGAATTTTTATCTTTTTTAAGTTGGGTTTTTTTGTTATCCTAAGCCTCTTATATGTTTTATCTTCTTTACTCCTTTATGAAGCTAGTTTTTAGAATGTTTTTCTTAATTAGGACCGTTTAACTTGCTTGTATCTTTTTTAGATTGCTTTTTATTCAGGTATTTTACATTGAGCGTTTTTAGTTTTGCTTCATTCGAGCTGAAGAAGGCTGAATTAAATAGCCGCAAGCTTCTCGATTCAAGGTGTGCTATGTCATCTATGTGTGTGCAGTTGAAATTCTAGTTTTTCATACTTTGTTTACATTAGTTTTCAGCTAGAATTCTGTGAATCCTTCGGGATCCTGTTCACTTCGCCGGAACATCGTTGTGATCCAAGCTTTCCATTTTTCAATATATATATATATATATATAATGTAGTGTACCGCAGAATAGTGCCTAAGGCCTAAGCTTTCTAAAGTGCCTTGACATCGTTTCGTAATGAGGTTAGGATAGTGACATTTTACAGACGATCTCGAAGATGAATATCTCACCGATAACATATGGGGGCGTGTCTTATGGGATTTGCAGAACTAATTGTATTCCATTGTTTCTCAATTTCATATCTGGGTTTATATTCCTTTCAAGAGTAGAATGACCTTTAATTCTGAAGTAGCGTTAGATAAACAATTTTCATGTGAGTTTCACAAAAGGAAATATAAGTCTGTGTTACATATAAGTTTGTTCATTTTCCGCGGGGCTGAGAAAGTTTTTTTTTTCTTCGCTACGAAAATCATCTGAGGGACGGCGTTCATAGAGGCGCTACGTAGGCTAATTTCTTTAGTACAGTTTCATCCAGAAGACGCTAAACTAAGTAATAGAAACATGACCTTACTTTAGTAACGATATACACACTGACTGAAGCGTAATAAGAGAATTATCGCAAGATGACAAACAAGCAGTCTAATAGAGTCTGAAGTTGTTTCAGAATAGTCAGGTTGTCATAAAATAGACTTCTTTTTTCTTTTCTTTTTATAAATTTTCATTGCGTTTATAAATCTTGCAAGGAAAGTGCATTCCCACGAATTAGGGGTACTGTACCATGTACCACGAATTTAGGATCGACTCCTTTTCAACCACGTGGCAAATATTTTTTCATTTATTAATTCAGGGGGTAAACCTCTTTGCTTCAGAGGCGTGAGTAGGAATGTTGAGATGTTGGGGGTGGGGCGGAGATAAATTTCGCCGATTTACGTGGAGAGGTATCCTTCTGGCTAGACGCAAAATGGTGTCTATTGAAGACCGTTTTTAGCTCATACCAGCATGCCAGTGGTGTGAGCTATTGTGATGGCGTGGCTTTCTCTGTCTGTTTGTCTGTCTTGTCTATCTGTCCGTCCGCTGTATATTTATCTGTCCACAATTGCTCAAATGGCTCTTCCTCTTGCATGCTTTCACGGATTCGTTCGACTCTTGGACAAAATGTCCCTCGTGTGGTGAACCATACGGAGTGTGAAAGACTTTTTGTTTACGGTCCCGTAAAGGCCCTGGGGTCCATTTTGTGAAATTATGCAAATGCTTTTTCCTCCTACAAATGCTGATACTGTTGATCTGTGAGTGGTCCCTTCGGGGTGTTCAGGAATTTCTGATACATGACCCAAGATAGGTCCTAGGGTCCATCTTGTAAAATATTGCAAAATTATTAACCATTCTCTCCAAATATTGTAAGATGAGGTCACCTCCTGTCATACGAATGCTTGGTAAGGAATCTGTGAATAGAATTCTGGAAGTTTTGGCCCAAGGTCCCTTGTGGGCCTTTGGGCTCATTGTATGAAATTTAGCAAAATGCTTCTCCTCCTACAAATTCTCTTGTATTACTCTGAGGGTTGGTCATAATCCTGTATGTATTTTTCTTTTCTTTGTTTTTAACAAAATATAGTGGCCATTATTAATGATTGTTACAGAGCAATTATCTGATATTCCGTATTGCAGTTTTAGTCCACATTGTGAATCTCTGAGAGCAGTAAAGTAAATTGTATATCCTGAAAATAGCACGAAACATTTTAAAAAGTTATCTTCAGGGTTTTTAGAAATCTATGGTCATATGTCACTTGTGTTTATTAAAACTCATATGATACTTGTATTAGTGGAGACAAATTGGGTGGTCCATGAACGATGGGCTCACATATTCAATACCTTGGATTCTTTTTTCACGATATGGTAATAAGCAGTAGCCGACGCAAGGGGTCACTGGGTCATGCCCCCCTCACGGATGCCATTTTTAATATCCTAAAAATACGTACTTCAGTTACACATATTTTATTTCAATAGATAGGATATGTGGCACCAGATTGCATGTAAGGACACCCAATTTCTCAAAAATTTTCTAAGGGGAAGGATTGTCTACCCAAGGCTCCCTCATCGATGTCAATTTATTTTTAGTTCCTAAAAACAAACCAATTTTGTCAAATTCTAAATTTTACCTCGAAAGGTAGCATCTGTGGCCAAGAGTCACAACAGAAAGTATTTGCATATCTGGGAATTGTTACTCCCGGCCATCTGAGGGGTTTAATTTTTCTAACTTTTCTGCACGCTCTACGCCAACCAAAGGTTGCTCTCTGCTTAAACCAGTGGCGTAGCCGGGATGGGATTTTTGGGGGGCCTAGGTAACAAGTGTGGGAGCCTGGGACCTCCGAAGGTCAGACACGGCAAGACTATCTAAGCGCAGCGCCACCATGGGTTGGCGCGGAGCGTAGAAGAAAATTTTGGGCTTTAAAACCCCTCCAGATGGCCGGAAACGGCACTTCCCATGTGTTGTAAGCTGGATGTACCCAGCCTTGAAATACGAATCTCATGTCTGCGACTTCTCAAATAATGAGAATAAAAAATCAATCTATGAAAAATGGTAATACATACACTTTTTAGGGACCCCAAAACTGGGCACATCTGATCTGTGGCCTGGGGGATGAGACTAAAGGGAACCGGTATCTCCCTTTCCCTTGGGAAACATTGTAAACTTCAGAAGGACGTAGATCGCAAATGCGGCAATATTTGAATCTAAGCGGAGCGCCACCATCAGTTTGCGCGGAGCGTACAAGAAAATTTGGGGCTTTAAAACCCCTCCAGATGGCCGGAAACGGCACTTCCCACGTGTTTTAAACTGGATGTACCCAGCCGCAAATGCGGCAATATTTGAATGGATTTCAGCTTACCTAAGGTAGAACCTTACCCTTGAACAGGAAAACCAAAAGTAGTTATGTCCCCCTCTGAGAAACTTTTTTTGCGTTAGATTTCCTAGATGCAAAATGGTGCTATGTTTGGCAAAACTTTAAACTGATTATAGGCCTAAGTTATAGGATTTTCCCTTTTTGGGAAGCATGAAAAATATCAAAATATTTTTAGTTTTTGTAGAGATTTTACAAGAGACATACATACTACCAAAGGAACAATGTGCAAAATGGTGCAGTATTTGTCCATCGGTACATTATGTACTAAAATACTATACGAATAAACTCTCAAAATAATTGAACCGCAAAGCAGTAGTATGGATCATGTGGGACACACATGAAATCAGGACCTTGTGGACATTCTACAAATCCCTTGGACGCCAGTGCCAACTAGTAAAAAGAGGACTTGTCGAAAAAAATCGTCTTATAGTGTTACTTCGCATGGGCAGGAGTGAGGCACGACATAGGCCTACATGTTAAGGATGGAATGGAAGAATTATCCGAAGGCAGTACCTTATCCTTAGCTGCTTACCGCATATTTTGTGTATGATAAAGTATAGGAATGGTCGTGTAAGATGGGTCTCCAGTGTACGCCTTATGATTGCGATTGCCTTATTCTCAGTAAATCAATCAGCCATCCGAAAGGCAGAAAGGGTCTTAACCTAACAAAGTCACATTAAAGTTTGTCGTCGAGACTTTCGCTTCATCTTCTACGTGAAATGTAATAAACGACAGTGCAGAACACAAACGGTATCTAATTTAGTGAAAGAAGGTATTTTGAAGTTATTACTTGATTTCATACGTGCGCGCAAAATGTGTTTTATACACACATTCATCCATTTTCATTTTTTTTTAATTTTTACACATTCTATTTATTTACTGTTTCGAAGAAAATACTTCAAAGTTTATTTCCGTTCCAAAATTTTACTTTTTTCAATTACTTTATCAGGACGCCAAAAATCTGGCGGGCCTGAAGAAAATCTGGGGCTAGGCCCCCCCCCCCCCGTGGCTACGCCACTGGCTTAAACAGTCTTTATGGCAGATTTACGTTTTGTGTTCAAGAAAAATTCCCAAACTGAAACTGTGAAATGTTCCAGTTCGCCTATGCGGATCACTAATGCTCTTTCTTTTGCCTCCTAAAGGTGCAAATTTAAAAGCAAATTTCACATCGAAAGGAAGCGGACATGGCATTAGATTGCGTGATTTGCATCTAGGCTCCTTGAAAAGGCCAAAAAATTTCAAGGGGGAGACTCCCTCCCCTTAGACCCTCCCCTAGGCCTGCGATCACTCAGCATACTGCAAACATACTGCATGACCCTCCCTTCAGAAAAACCCTGCGTACGCCACCTGGTCATAAGCCTTAACGTTTTGATTTAAACCGATATAATCAGCCAGCGTGAAAAAATCGAAAGTAAATCACGGTCATCAAGTTCAATCAGTAATTAAATTAAACCATTTTCTAAAATCGAAATCAGAGGTGTTGATTTAACCTTTCAAAACTGGACACGATTCTGGGACTTTTCTCAAAATCTCTTTGCTGATAGATGGAAAAAACGCGTCACGACGGTTTAGGTGACGTCATGGGAACCAGAGAAATTGACTCCAAAAGGGTTCCACTCAGTATGCACTCTTAGTTAGAGTGAGAATCACAAGGAGTAGAGGAAGATTTTACTCCAAACAGAGCGATGTTTTGTTTCATGTGTGAAAAATAATGGCTCCTCTTTGAGTGAATTTTCACTAGAATTGCCCTAATAAAGGAGGGGTCACTGGGTGCATTCTTATTGGAATGAATTTCGCTCTTTTGTTGTTCAAAATGTTCGTTCTACTTACGCAAAGCTTGGATACTTGTACCACTGAAGTTTCCCCGCGGAGCGGACTGTGTTTTCGCAGCTCCTCAGCTTATATGACTAGACAAGGAATATGCCGTACAGCCTGCTACGCAGATAACACGGAAGTAGGCTACTAAACGGTGCCCCGGGAATAGCACCTCATTCATTACGTGGAGGTAACATCTTACGTTATGGCTATGGCAATACTTCATCCTCTGTAAATTGTCATACCGAGATAGCAACATAGACCATATTTCAAATAGAAATTACAAAGGATTGTGGGACGGATATTAGGTACACTTTGTTTGATCAATGTCATTTTAACGTGGTTAAAAACGACCCATACCAAAATGCTGTTCCACAGTCCTTTGAGATTGCTATTTACAAAACTGTCTATGAAGAATCGCCTCATTATTTATTCGAATTACAATTTTATAGTTTGAAAACTTGACAATTTCCCATTTTTTCCTAAATTTCTGCCAATTTCGTTCAAGCTTCGACCGTCCAAATTTTTCCCAATTTGGCCTAAATTTCAACACACTTTGTCCAAATTTTGAGCTTGTCCAAACAATTACTGTTGGGGAATGTGCACAGATTCCCTTACTCACCTCGTCTCATGGCGATAATATTACCGACAGAGGGTTTTATCCTATATGGCATTTTTGTTAAGCAGTTTTCACTTGCAGTCATGAGTGTAGTACAATAAGCTAGGCCAGCGTATCATTTTTTACTCAACGAACTGATGAAGGGCGACTTGCAAACGTCTGTAAAGTCTTCTGTCATATTTTGCCAACAAAAGTTTAGATTAGGGGCCAAAATAACTCCCACGTTTCCATTAACGGCACAAACGACTGGTGGATATCACCGACCTTTCACTGACACACTAAAGCCCAGGAAAGGATGAGTTTGTACTTTAGATTATCAGATTACTTCTAGCTTTACCCGAATAACAGGAATACATATATAGTAGATCAGAATCGCATCGCCTCCTGTATATCTCGACCTTCTTCGCTTTGTATTAAGAGTGCAATGCAATCACATGAGAGCTGGAAGATTTTTGAAATTTCTTAAGAGACCAAAAATCCACCACTATTCAAAATGCATGCTAATTAAGTTTGCTTTATGTACGAGTGAGAGAGGCTGGCTTAGCGCTGTAAAGTCTAATACATCGTACAAAAAATTGAAGATTGTTAGCATAAAGGCATTTCCTCAAAATTTTTCAGTTGACTTGACGCATGCTTTTGCATAAAGAACTTTTGTATGGACTAAATATTTTTAAGGCAGATATAATGGCATAGCGAAGACTGTCGCGTTGGATACGATAATCCCAGCGCTTTCGGACGAGTTGATGACAAAGTGCTCTATAGCCTTCATGTAAAAGTAACAGAACATGACAGACTCAGGTATAGTGGAAGGTAATTTTTTATTTAAGATTCGAGTGACCTTGAAAAGTTTGACGAGACAGGTGAACGTTAACCAAGTCTTATAATAATAAAAAGCAAAAAACACGAGAGTGGGGGCAAAAACGGACACAGATGACGAAAAGTATGGTAGTGGCTAGAGAGGGGATGAGACAATAGTTAGCAACATCCTAGTATGCATGGGTTTAGAGACATGACAAGCAAAATACCCGATTGATACTTTCGATGCTCTCACTCTCTGCAACTAATCTTATCATGTACGGCATATGGTCCCGCGCTCGCTCTAAACAGGGAGTTGTAACTCCCTTCTCTAAATGCCAATCATTGGCAGGTATAAGAAACCGTGAACGGTGTAAAGAGAAGGGATACAATACGGGACACGGTCCCGATGTCTCTCCTGATGGTTCCAATATCTCCAGGAAAATGAATATTGATACACTTACATACAAAATGTATAGTACATGTAATGTGTAGCACCAATGTGACACTTCATCGTTTATTTCCCGGTACTACATTGGCGTCCAAAATTTAAAATTCGGACAAAAATTATCCTGGCCCCTGAAATATAGACCACTGTGGACAAAAATTGGCCGGTTTCGCTACTTTTGGAAGATTTAGATGAATTACTGAATAGGTCGGCGCTAAATTTTGATATAGGCACAAAAAACTGTATAGGCCTACTAATGGTTTTAACATGAAATACAAATATGGAAGTAACACGTGATCAATTTTAGCAGTTGCTATGCAACATACGAGATGTCTATGTAGTTACTTGCATTTCTCACTAACTAGCATTTTCGTGCTCTTAGGATTTGCTTTTCGGTTTTTAAAAGAAATATTTTTTAAATACCCTGTAATGCTTCATGGACATTCGTAAGAGTTCGTACAACTAACTTTCCCGTTTTTGTTCAAGAGCAGTTGGCTGAAAATCCGGTTGTGCTGAGTTTAGGCCAGTAGTCTAGAGGGCAATGGGTGGTAAGAATCCCCTTTCTGAAAATTGTTTGCTTCTATATGTAGAAAGAGAGACCGAAGATTGGCCATTGACTTGATACAATAATTTTATTTTACTCATTTGTCCCCCCAAATCCCCCTTCCTATAGATCATTGCTTGGTTACAGACCTGGCTTAGTTCACAAAACGAATTGGGTTTTACAGTGTACTCTTTGAAGGAATGAATTAAGTCATCAGAATATTTTAAAAAGGAAGACTAAACGACTTTATATAGGTAACAATATTCATGCAACATTTTCCTCTTTAAAGGCTCAGTTCTCTACCCCAAACAGTACCAATTTTCCTAACCTTCTTACTTAAGCCCCTCCAAAAATTGTCGGAAATACATGCTCATCGAGATACAATCTCAGTTTAAATGTGAGTAAAGAAAAACTCAATTTATATAATCAAAACACTCTCAGTACCGTTCATGCTGTGTAATATAAGCTTTGGTACTCTGCATTGTTTGTATTAGCAGTCAATTAAAGAGCTGAGCCAATTGAGAATTTCGGTACCCTTGTACCAAAATTGTAGTTTGGGGTGAGAGGTTTGGCCCTTTAAACATATTGTTCTGCTTCTTCGTATAACTTATTCCTGTTTTGTTATTTGTTCTTTTTCAGGTAACTTTAAAGGCAACTTCGTACTGTAAATACCTGATGTGGGAGAGGGAGACACTGCAAGAATATCTCGATTCGGATGCTTTTATGAAACAGATTTTCATTAACTTAATAGGCCACGACGTTGCCAGGAAACTGATTCTTTTAACAGAACGGCAGTGGGGTCACGTGGGAATTAAGCCAGACATAAGGCTCTCAGCGTTAGAAGCCGAAGCCGCACAAAAATGAAGCAGAAGGACACTTTCCAATTTAAAGCCGTTTAATTTTTTACTGAATTTCATAAACATTTTTATAACGAATATATTCTTATCCAAGCGACGTAAATATCTAATAAGCATCTTTCTTGGGCTAATTTTCGACTGAGCGGCAAAGAGCCTCGAAGCGGAGGGAAAAGACTCATAGTTAAACACACAGATTATTGGTCCACAGATGAGAAAAGAGTACCTATTTTCGTCGGTGTTATTGTAGACTCTAAAGCGCAGGTCACACTAAAGAAATATCAGAACGGATTACGATCCTATTTTTTAGTTTCAATTTAATTGTAGAAAAAAACAAACAAACAAAAATGCCTCCCTATGTAAATATATGATTTGAATGAGAGGACCATGAAAGTGAAATGTAAACTAATTATTTCGTGACGTCACCCTGACAAACACGGTCTTGGACTACGCGGATCCGATAAAAGCTGGCAGCGGATGTGACGTCTCGAAAGAATAAGCATTATTTTGACTTTCGTAGTCCGATGATATAAATCATACATTTCCACAGGTTGACATTTTTTTTTAATTCTTTCCGATAAGGAGGATATCTTGAGTAAAACTCAAAAAATCAGAGCGCAATCCGATCCGATGTCCCTGTAGTGTGTGACGTTCGCTTTATTTGCAATGTACTGTGTAGTTCCAATTACTTCTCGTAAGGTTGCCCACTGGAAGCGCCCATACTCTAAAAATTAAAAGAAAAGTGAAATTTCACGCGTTAGAAGAGTGACAGCTATAGCGTTGGCTACAAAAAGAGCGAAAATTCATTCACAAAAGAGTGAAAGTCACTCCAAAAGAGCAAAGATTCACTCTGTATGGAGTGCCTGCAAGGACCACTTTTGACGAAGAGTGATCCTTGGAGACACTGGTCAAATAGTGAATTTTCACTCTTCTTGGAGTAAATTTCAATTTTCTAATCATTATTGTAATTGTGAATTATTACTCTAATGGACTAAATTCTTACTTTTTTCTCTATTAGAAAGTGATTAAGTTAACTCTTTTGTTTTAGAGTGCAGGGGAAGACCTTAAGTTGGGGGTGAAACTCCAGCTTTAGCCAAAAGATGGCCCAATTCATGGATTACAGTTCTAACTGGACATTTTTCTTTAAACTGCGCTGGTTTATAGAATATCATTTAAAAAAAATGTCATCTTGGTTGTTAAGGCTTTCATCAAGAGTTTGCCAACATGATATCCTCAATGTCGGGACCCCCAAATTGGTAAGCACCACTCAGTGAGTTCAACCTGTCAAGCCCTCTGGATGGACTTTAATCTTAACTTTAGACAACCAATATGCAAATTAAATTCAAATGTTTTTGAAAGCTAGCACCTTCGTGATTTCGTTCTTCCTTGCAATGTGAAACATTTCAGGTGAGGACATTTAAGCTAAGGCCATACGATTTGAAACATGAATGGTTCGCATGCGTATTCAAATGACTGTTCCTGTAAAGTTAATTGCCAATAAGCGAGTTTGATATTTCATTGCCACATAGAATTGTGGGAAACACGTGGGGTGAGCCCACATCAGCACATGGTGTAGTGCGTGACCAGACTCAGCTTGCAGTTCATGCATATGTCGCTGAGTCTGGTCAGTCTAAATAAGCAACAGCAGATAATTATCAGTGACGTAACAACTATGCATTAACAACCGCCACATGTTTTAGGGCACTGACCTGTATGTGCATATAGGGGTTGCCCTCAAACATGGCCAAAATACGGCTCCACAGGAAAATATTCTATGACTGTGAAGACTATATATAAGGTTCTCAACGCTACTTTACTATTAGAGGCTACTATTTTCAGTACCCAAAGAGGCAGCTAATTGACAAAAATCGGTACAAACCCTCACGTAAGAGTTTTCCTCTTATTTGGAATAAATTTCAAAATGAGAGTTGGACATTTATCAAACAAACTTAAAGTCAAATTTTGACTTTTGACGTTTGTTATTCCCACGATTCGATGCACGTGCGCATGTGCCAAAGAATTACGTGACGCATTATTTGCACATTATGATTTTAAGGATCCGCAATCTTGCTACTACACCCTCGTTCACTTTGACTATTATTCAGTGTAAAAGGTTTCATCTTCACTCATACAAAATTTACACTCGAAATTGTCAATATCTATATGTTACATGACCTATGCCGGCCGCACTTTATGACATCTCCCCACGGCTCTGAATGGGACCTCCCCGACGTCTTCTTCCTCATTTTTGAAGGCCAAAGACTATTATTCGACTTGATAATAAAGGTCATCAATGAAATAGCTGCACTTGAATCGTATTCGTGTATAAGTATGAACATTGCTTGAAAGACTATTTTAAGAGCAAACACAGACGCCCATACATATTTCAAAACAACTGTTAATCTCCCAAATTGTCTCCCAAGTACTGAATTCATCTGCAAAGAATATTTCAGGACAGGAATATTTCATAATCAGGGTTGATCCAGCAGTGATTTTTCGCAAATTTTATAATTGAGAAGGAAAAATATATTGTCGCATGATTCTCAGGAGCCAATCATGAAATAGAATTGTCTACTATTTACAATAATCGAATGTAAAGTGACTGCATTTTCACTTTAAAATCAATCAATGCACTTTATTATCATGAAAGTCATTAAAGTCAAAGCAGAAGCTTGAGATGGGCAATACGAAATCACAGTAAAAAAAAAACAGGGTCATGTTGAGTTTTATCTTTCGTAAAAGACAACAGCCCCATTCAAAAAGGCACTGCAGTCTGTTTTAATAAAATTACACTGTTTTATGATCTTAATATTTGTTGAATGGAAGTACGTTGAAAGTATACCAAAAAGCGCCTACTGACATCTTATTCATATTAGTATTTTTCTTTGAGATCGTGAGGCATCGTTGCAGGTCTGTGTACAGAAATGGGAGTAAGCCTAGCTCCTCAAGGGCTAGATATTTGCAGGAACTATAAAAGTCCCGCGTGCAAAATAGTGTGATATGGGGAAGCTTTTCGGGAAGGCGTGGGGGTAATTTCGGGCATTAATGGCGTAAAATGGAGAAGGAAATGTGTAGGGTTTTACGTTAAGCAGATAACTCCTTATGGGCTTCAAGTGCGTGTAAACATTCCTTGTCATAACACCTCTCTATTTATAATCTATCCTTTTCTCCCTCTTTCTGAATGGATCCGTCAGTATTAGGCAGCGCGGAGATGAGAGAAAGCGGGAAAATGACAGCAATGTAACTAATTTTTGCTGGTTAGTCCAGTGCATTGACGACTCGCTGACGCCGTCATTTTGGAGAAATAACAATGAAACACGTGATCGCACTGTTGAATTTGTGTTTAGAACATTATGGAGCGGTGCATGGGCCGTATGGAGTAGAATTCGCCTCATGAATATAGACTTATGCGAGTATTCGATAAGTTGACCAATCACCTGTTTGCATTCGTTGATGTTGATTTGTCACTCCTACAAATGAGGGCAGGCTTTTTGTATTTTGAAATCATATACATAAGGTATGTTCTTCTATGAAGAGGTTAGGTATGTTTATTGATAAAAACTTGAGAAGAACACAATTTAGTTGTGGAGCCGATTTACTCTGCTCTATTTCAGCGTAGAGGGCATAGATCGACAGCCTCACTTGGTTGGAATTTGTTGTCATAAAATTCCCTCCCTTAGGAATATATTTATGTTTACATATTCCTTTATATTGCCATCCTTTGCCTTCGATCCCATTTTGATATATTATTTGTATTCCACTGCTGCAACTTGTCATCCTAATTAACGTTTGTCAATTGAACCTCCATTGTGAAGGATGGTATCTAGATCTTCTGTTGTGCTTTTAGTGCCCAAATTTTATTGTAGTAAAGAATGAACAGATCTTGCCGTGTCTATTTAATGAAGACAGTACAAGACACAATGGAATAATCAATAATCAAATAATTCTCTTGCCTATTAGGCCTACTTGTAAAGGTTTACACAATACCTTTGCGAAAAGCTAATATTTTACTATCGGTACATTTTACTTTCAATTTCACGTTGTAATTATTCTCAAAGCTATGGTGACATGGAAATGACAAGGTAACGTATTTGTTGTAAAGAACATTAATAACCTTGAAAGTAGCCGCAGTCCCCATAAAAATCTTCTTAAAAGGACCATTCTATCTCGCCTTTTTACCGGATAATTTCTAACCTGCAATTAATCATAAGTAAACATGAGCTCAATATGCAAATCTTCTGATGTCGAGAGAGGGACATGATACATTTGCTGATGTCATCCCTTTTTTCTTAAACGACAGTTGTGATATTGGTATTTCCTGAGGGTTTTATTTTGGATCTTTCAATGGGGTCCTTCAATTGGGTCCTACCCTTAATTCGGGCCTCTCAATGAAATTATTACGCACCAACAATTTGTGTGCAATGTTTCTGCTGGCTGTTCCCCCCTTCATCACTGTAAAATTCTCAGTGGTTTTCCTTCTCGCTGTCTTTGTATATTTTACAAAATTTTTAACCTCTCCCATAAATGAAATATATTCTGGGAATAAATGAACTGAGGACGAGTGTAATACCAAGTTTCCGAATTGTTTCACTGTTCTATAAGCTTTTCGTTGTAACTTCATTAAATAAACACAAGTGCCATTTAGCCATGTACAAATAAAGAGTTTCTACAAAAAATGTGTATATTCCGTTAATGATTCCGGTGTGCAGTTGAGCCTTTGAAGAGAAATGCAATCTGACAATCAGTTTATCACCCTTGAGCGACACACTATAAGGTTTCTGTAAAGCCACGAATCTAGAGGAATAGTATTGATTATGTGAAGTCAAAATATTGTCTTTCGCGACCAATTTGGGATCTTTTTATCATGTTTATTTTTGAAGCTCTTTCTGTTCCAAATCGCCGATGGGCAGATTTTGCATAAAATACGGTACTTGTAATTTTTGTGAAACTTTGAAAATACTGTGCAGGTTGTCGTTATATCATTTACATGTTATATGTAGGCTATTTTGTGATTTGGCTTGTTTTGATGGTGCTCAACTTCTCAACTTCTAACCTTTTGGTTTAATCTAATTGCGCCACGGACTTCCTATACATGGACAGAGCATTCTGCACAGTACATTGTCGCTACCGTACGTGTGAGAAAAAGCGCACCAAGATGGCCGTCTGCTATGGGTTTGTGTGAAAGTTTGGACTTGCTCAAGTAGATTGCCATTTTTTGCAAGAAAGTTGAAATATTTTTGAAATATGGCAAGGCAAGGTCAAAATAACTTCACGCATTGCAGGAATATGATATTGTTTCCCATTCAAGTTTAACTTTTGCTTAAAATAGTACAGAGTCGTCGTCAATTCAGACGATTTATAGCTTCACGGCGGCCATTTGGTGCGCCTTTTTTGTCCCAGTCGGTGGCGACCATCTACGGATAGGACGTATACGTTACGTGCTGTGTCCATGTATGTAAGTCCGTGAATTGCGCCCACCGCACTCAGTTTCCAGTTTAGTTGCGAGTCACTAGATTGCTTTCCATTCCCTGTCAGCCTGTTGAGTATGCAGAACATCACAAACAACGGTATTATATGGAAAGGTTTCATTTAAGTTGAAGCCTCTGGTATGAATTGGTCTGGGGTTCGAACCCGTGTAAAAGGCGGATGCTCTGCCGCTGGACCAGCTCCTGAGTGGACCAAACGCTACGCATTATATGACGTTTTGGATATTTTCAGTGAGACATTGAGATATTAACATCCGAGGAGAACGAAAAAGAAAAAGGAAAAGAAGGAAAAACAAAGATACGAAAATAAAAATAAAATTAAAATAAGAAAGTGTAAAGAAGGAATGATAAAAAGGAAGACTAGCGATAGCGAAAACGGCATCGTAAGCATTGAACAGAACCGTCACGTGTTTTAGAACAACGGTATCAGATACAATGATGGTATGTAGGTTTCATTTAAGTTGAGGTTTTTGGTATGACTTGGTCTGGGAATTAAGCCCCGGAATCGAACCCAAGTGAAAGAAGGATGGTCATGCTCTACCACTGGACCGACCATCAAGGTATTATATGAATATATATCTGAAAATTTTTCAACTAAGATATCAAAATAAAGATATTGACATCCGAAAAGAACTAAGAAGAAAAAGAACAAAAGAACAGAGAATAAAGATATAAAGAAAATAAAAATAAAAAATAAAAGAATCAAGAGGTAATGATAAAGAGCATGACTGGGAATAGTAACAATGCTATCGTAAGCATTGAACAGCGTCATCAAACCTTTTGTTGCTTCATGATTTTGTGAATTTCATTGATCTTGTGATATTCACTTTAGTGCTGAACCTTCTTATTTGATGTAGTAATATGCAAAGGAGAGAGGCACTTGTCCCATATCAATTTTCGACCCCACAATGAAGTATTTCTAAAAGCTTGTGACTGCTATTTTCTGCTCGCCGCGGTGAGATCCTCTACAATGACAGATCGATGTAATTTTCTATGATGTATTTCACTTTTACAACGTACCAATTTTATCAATTTCACTAAATTTAACATTCAAATTCTGTTGTACTCGTGCTTCAATGATATATCAACGGTATTATAGGCTCATCGCAAGGTCGTGCACTTCCTCAGATTTTCGAGTGACGACATACAAACACATATAAAAGTACATGGGATAGTCCGAATATAGAGTGCTTTCACGTGACGTCACAACTGGTGAGCCACGCCCACTGCCGGGCAAAAATCAAGTGTTTCAGTCAGGCGCGTAGCCAGGATTGTGTCATGGGGAGGATTTTGGTATGGGGGGGGGTTGGGGGCACGATATGAGGGAAAAGTTTAAGGAAAGAGAGAAAAACCGCTATTTTAGGTGTTTTTGCGTTGCAAGGTTGGATCATGGGGGAGAGTTCTAACCCCCAAACCCTCCCCGCCACCAATTTCAGTGCAACAGTCCCACGTGGAGTCGTCAGCTGCTTCTCAGCTAGCTATACTAGCGAGCGTACTCAGCCAATTTTGCCGGTCAAAAGGGTCGGGGCTTGTGATGTCATTGAAAGCACTCTATACTTTATTAACCCAGACTTGCTTTAGCAAGAGCGGATGATCTTGGTTGGAATATTAAACTTTGGCTTTTGTTTAGGATGCTTCGGCCTACGTCTGAAACACCACTGCCCATTTCAGTAGCTCACAACTTCGACGGGAGAAAAGGAGCTTTATGCCTCGACCAACACTGGGCCCTTGACAGCGTAAGTGCAATTGAACGGGACACCAACACCAGTCTTTAGAGAAGTGCCCCATAAAACTGTAAAATCGTTTGGAGACGGGTGACGTATATGTGTCGCGTCATACTGATTGTGATAAATACTAACAACAAAGGAATGTTCGATCGCGCCTTTTGCTGTTCAATTTGTTACTATATTCATCTACCTACGACGCACAAAATAATCTCACCTCATCATTCTAATTTCACAATAGACGAGATGCGGCAGCACTTCCTGTTGGATCACACAGTCAAGTGTACGCTCTGCGCCTCGTTTGCCTGTTTACGGATGCGCATCCGTATATTTGCCTATACAGAGGGCGTTTGTCACCTACTACTCTGCATTAGCTTCAGTACAAGTCCACTGAATCAATAACTGCCATGAGACAACACGTATGAAAATATCCGTAGTGCATTGCCCAAAATCATATCTCAATTGGTGTATTTGGTTTTGTCGAAAGAAAAGGTTGATAAAAAGGGCATGGAAGTTCACCATTTGGTTGGTAACTTGAAATTTAAATATTTGACCTTTTGTTAATAAAATGGACCATTGTCATAAGATGTCTTCCCCCACTATCCCTAGCATGAGTGAAAATGTCAAGAGTTCCTAGACATTCGATCAGTTTAAAGTTTTTTTTTTAACAGAGATTGCACCATTTTGCATTGATACTATCAATCTTGCACACGAGAACTTTGAAGGGGAGAAAGAGATATCGGTCAATCTTCTTAGGCCACACAGGTTTTCCTGGGACTAAAACAACTTAGCGTCTTTAAAAATAAACCATGGGAAACATTCCATCCAGGGATAAACAGTTACGTGGCTGTATTGTGCCAACTGTCTTGCCAACCAGTGTGGTTTGAACAACCCAGTTTATTAGTATAATCGTTCACTGATGAGCGTTTGATATGGACTAATATAAAAACCGCACATTGCTGTTTGGCATTTGCGGAATGACAGGCAGTCATGGCAAAATTCATTTTTGGAACGCATCTAATATCCTGCGTAAAGAGTGTTGTCTCGACTGCTTACAACACATATCCCTTTTAAGAATCCCCGCCGAGATGACTTCAAAATAATCCTGTGGTTTAATTATCGTACACAAGCATTGTGTCGTTATGACCTCATGGACATATTTTTGGTCACCCATCTGCTCGCGAACATAACATACCGGGTGTAACTGAAATGGAACTAATAACATGAGAGTAGGGTAATACTTCTATGTGCCTACACCATTTTCATTTAATTTCTTTTATTTGTTACCTTTCGGGAACAGTAACAAATTTCAAGCAAACAACCGGTTACGAGGGCTTCTCACTTCTTCTGCTGTGAAAATTTTGGGCGGCCTTGAACAAGGAATCGTATCTTTCCTTTGCTGGAACATAATGTGTCGCTTCGGTGATGTGGTGATCAGCCTCGCCCACTCCAACTTAAGATTAACCTTGCTTTTAGGATGAGGAAGACAAGGAGTACCGTCTGCAGAAAGTGCATGGCGCAAAGAAAGGTGCGCTCATGAGATTCGATGTGTTAAATTCTAGTTGTAGAAACCACAACCAGTGTGGTTTTTCAGCTACCAAAATTGAATCGATAGCAATGTTATTGTATATATTAGCTCTTTACATACCGAAAATTAACTGTTAAGTACCGTATACAAGTTTCATATATATTCCAATTCTCCCAACCTACTTACTCCCAGTTCCCCTCCCCCCACCTCCCCCCATACATTCTGAGAGCCACAACTGTCTTGGAAAAGAGCCATGAATTGGCCTGACTGAAACCAACCGATTCGCAACTGAACCGTAAAGAACAACTGAGCAACTAACTACAGAATCCATTTCTTTGCCAAAAATAGGGGGTAGAAACGTACACATCTTCCTTGGCCTTGAATCCTCCGATCCCACCCCCCCCCCCCCCGAAAAAAGAAAAAATGAAGGGGATTGTCCACTGTGCACTGTCGGCAATATACAAACGTGTTGTAGTAACGAAATGTTACAAAATTAGCGCTTTACAACGGCAGAATGGTAACAGTTTCTTTTCAGCTTCTGTGATTTCAAAACAACCTTCCACTTCCAAATAAATCATCCCGGCGGATAAGAAAAAATGTGACTTATATCGTCCATATAATTGTAAGTCATTAATTAGAGACAAAAACAGAATCACGGGGGACTTGACAGTTATTACTCAGTCCATACCAAACTCAGCATTTGTAAAAGTATGTCAGTGTTGGCCCCAGAGTTTCAAAATTGGGTGGTGGGGGAACGAACTAGTGGCAAAGGCAAATGTTTAGGGGGGGGGGGATTAGTTCGCATATCGAAACTGAGGCTCATGCTTGTGCTGGTGGGGTCCAAGGTCAAAACCCGGGTGGAGGTTCAGGGGAAGCCCCGAAAGCGCTGCGGTTTTAGGCATATCTTTGGGTGAAAATTTAGTCTCGAAAGAGATATATTATTTACTTTTCGGTCGACCTAGATTCTTACTGTTCCAACTTGGGAGGGGAGCAACTGGGGAAAGGACAAAACCTGAAAAACATAATGCCCCGTCATGCTTACCGTGGTGCCGCCACTGAAAAATGTGCTTTTTATTGTTTAAGTACTATCCAGTTGTTATATGTGTTTCACGAAGCTTTATTATTGTAAGTTACCCCACGGAAGTCGCACAGGGCTGCAAATTATTGAACAGTACATTAGACAATTTGCATCGAAAATATTTTCGAAGATCAAGGCGGCCTAAGAAATGAAATAATTGTCTTTTTTCATCAATTGATTACACCAAAGAAAGCAGGATCACTAGAACTATATCATGATGGGTAGAAACCATATCATTTTTCAGACTTTGTTAAGTTTGTTTAGCCCTATGAATTACTAGAATTTGATGAAAATTTTACCTTTCAATTAAAAAAAAAGCAAAACAACAAGCATAACAAAGAAAACAAAACAAAAACAAGAGAGAATTTAAATGAAATGGTGATCAACACTTTTCAAGATGGGAACAATTTTTTTGGTTTCTGAGTTTAATAGGAGAGATACTTTGAGAAAAACAGATGTTAAAAAATTAGGAGTTCAGATCGAGAGGAAACATGCGTATCTTTACGAACAAAAGACCAGATTTCTCAAGGACCGGTGGCCTAACCAGGATTGCGGTGTTATATTTCTTTCGATCTTTCTCAAATGGGGTTGAGGGTTAGATTGCAAAGACAAGTTCTTCTGAAGGCAACGGAGGGGCTTCCTCATTACTTTCCTAAAGTTTTGGAGCATCCGGAACTGGACTACCTTTCTCAACCTTACCCAACTTGATGCCATTACGGTCAGCCAATTTGTGTCAGTGTGCATTTGGTAGTCTGTTTCGGGATGCATTTAGGAGTTTAGTAGTCGCTTAAATAATAAATAACAGTGGTTAATTGACAAACCTGTTTTGGTCCATTTATCTACTCTGTAATTTTACAAACTTGGGCCTCTGTTTCGACCTCGTGTAAATTGGGCCTCAAGTTTTGTGTATTTTGGGGGACCACTGCTATGGAGGGTTTTTCGACCTTGGCTGCAACGTTTTTGTCATTTCAAAATATTGATTCATTGAAACATCAACACTGTCGAGGGGAACAGAAGGTTCATGAAACGTTATCAATGTTCATTAAATCTGAGATGATTTTATTAGGCTTTGAGAGTGTGCTTTATCTTAGGACTAAACAAAAAAAAGTTACAAAATCCAGATCAAAGTTCATTCTTTGAGTATAAAGAGGCGTTCCTACGCTCTAAAAGCAAACGAGTGAACTTATTTACTTTATAACAGCGTGAAAAGTGTGAATTCACACCAGTAGAGTTTTAGTATTTTACGGTAATTCACTCCAAGGATAGTGATTTTTCCATAAGGAGTGAAATTCACTAAAATAGACGTGGAAATTCCTTCTTTAACGAGTGCCTGCAACGATCACTCTTTTTTACAGAATGATCTCTGAACAGTTCGGGAGATAACCGCTTTCGGGGGAAGTAATGAGGTTTCCTCAGATCGGGGGAAATTTTTCCTGTGTCAACGGTAGGAATATTGATGAGTACTTAGTGTCTACCTCTTCACGGTCTTTGATTTGTTTAATGTATGTGTATTCAAATGTGAAATCGTAGTTAACATACAAAGGGTGCAAAAGGGACCTTCATCAACGTATTTACAAACACAAATGCGGACACGGTCTTTTTGCACATATTTATGCGGAAAAAGCTCACGAAACTTGCAGCTGTGTCAAGTCTATAAATAAAGCTTAGGACAAAGAACGCAAATTTACTCGATATCTCAAAATCGGCCCGGTGAACAACCGAAAATGACAAAGCTTTTTTATTCCCCTATCAACGGAGATTTTAAATATGCCGGAATTCCTCTTTCTTAAAATTGGTAAATATTGCAAGGTTGTTTTAAACGTTATGCCCGTTGAATTTGCGCGGTAGGATCGCAATGCATCGTGGGAGACATTTGAAAATGGTGCTACCTACAGCAAAATATTCCCCCGTTCGGGTGAAAATTGATTTCCCTAGAAAGCGGTTATCTCCCGAACTGCTGAAGGCACTCCATCAAGAGAGAAACATCGCTCGTTTAGAGTGAATTTCACTTTACATGGAGTAATTTTTTTTATTGTTGGGGTTATTTCAATTTTCACTCTATTAGAGTGTGAACAGGTTCACTCATTTGGTTTTAGAGTGTATGTTCCGGTGTTTTTGAACCAGAAAAAAAAAAAAGAACAGCATTATCGACTTGATTTGGTTTTGTCACTGACAGTAGATCGTGAAAATCTCTCCTATGATCCCTACCCCGCGCAATTTCACAAAGCGTTTGTCGTTCACCTCATCGCTGCGTGGGGGCGGTCGCTACATCACCATTACAGTAAGAGGGTCGTGAGAATGCGTTTTACTAGTGTCAACCTTGTGTTTACACACGTAACTATGGAATTGTGTAGATTTTTTCCCATAATGCATGGCAAGATCATTTGTTTTACCTAAAACCTAACTGAAATCATATGTGACCAGAGCTCCTATTTGCATATTTCTTTTTTTTTTTTTAAGAAATTCCAGTTCATCCCGGGAAAAGTTTTTGCCTAACAGCCTTGCAAGGTCACAGCAAGTCGAAGAAAGAACATTATTTCCAATAAATTACGAATCTGTTTCTCAGTGCTCGAGATTCTCATTCGAGCAGAGGGGTGTCAGTTTCACAGAAGAGCAACAAGTAGAAATATTATTGCAGAGGGAGTGAAATATTCCGAACAAGTTATTTCTGCAGTCTCAGTTTGCTCATCCGTATTCTATCTACCTAAGAAAGCGTTTCTGCATAACCTAATGCCAGGGTATAATTTGCATAAAACATGCCATATTACTGTATTAAAACGCATCCCACCTGCCCTGTTAATTAGAATTCGTCAGTATACTTTCGCTTCATCTCCTCATGATACTAGCAAAAAGTGAATGAAACATTTGAAAACTGACAATTCTAGGCTGTGCATACAGCTATGAGTATCATTTCCTGAAATCTAGGGTCATTATCGGCAAAATCTCCCTCTTGGCACGGTTCTGGGGAACTCGCGATCGTTGGTCAGGCTCTGTTCCAGCAGTATCCCAGAGGAATCTCACTCTCCGTTTCAGTAGTCTTCCAGCGAAGACTCAGTCTCTAAAAGTTGCCAGCCCTGGGCCTATAAGCAGCGCCACGTGCACTTGATACATAAACAAATTGCCCCCGACATGGATGTACTGTATACTCCTCGCAAAACTTTACAGACGGCCCCGCATTTCATTAAAAAATTTCTGGCAGTGCCACTTACTGGAAATGTCATGTTAAAAATTCAAACAGTTTGTTTTTTTATACATATCTTAAACGTACAAAAATTTCCTTAAAGGGCCAAACCTCTCACCCCAAACTACAATTTTGGCACCCGGGTATCGAAATTTCAATTGGCTCAGCTCTTTGATTGACAGCTAATTTAAACAGTGCAGAGTGCCAAAGCTTATATTACACAACATGAACGGTACTGAGAGTGTTTTGATTATATAAATTGAGTTTTTCCATACTCACCCTGAAGCAATAAACTGAGATTGGGGTCTGGATGAGGATGAATTTCAGACAATTGTGACAAATCAGTAAGAAGGTTAGGAGAATTGGTAATGTTTGGGGTGAGAGAACTGGGCCTTTAAGTTACATAAGTACACATGTTTCTTGACAATTTAAAGTGTACCTCAAGTAAAAAAATTCAGAAATATATATTGAACAGCATTTAAAATGAATCTTAACAGTCCAGCTCCCATCTTCATAGGACTTTCTTGGGCTGAGATATAAATTGCTGAAATGTTCTTACTTAAAACAAATAAGTCCATTGCGCAATAATTTGTGACTTTCTTGTTGCACAACTCACATTTCCTGCTTTATTTCCCTTTAAAATTAAGAATGTTTTTATGACCTTGAACACTTCCTGTTTGCTCTTATAGCATGTTGCACAGAAAGGGCTTTATTAATAACATCACCCCATAAGAGTAAGAGTGCTATATCACACCCTGGTTCAAGGTGCAGTACCTTTCAGAAATACAAAGAAATACAAAGATGGTAATTTGAGTAGTACAACAAAGACAAGTTATTGTGCAATGTACCATTTAAATTTGAGTGAATAACATTCAACATTTGATATCTCGGGCTCAGGAATGTCCTATGAAAATAGGAGTTGGATGGTTAGAAATCATTTTTCATGTTTTGCATCATACATTTTTGAATTTTTTTACTTGAGGTACACTTAAATTAATTAAACACATAGTGCCTTGTCTTTGCGCTTCTTGTCTCGTTCGAAATGATTGCGTCATACGTTTTAGTCCTCCAAATGTAACATCATTACTCTAAAGATGAGGAGAAGGTATGTTCTTTTCGATTATGAGTTGAATCGTAAGAAGGTAAGTAAGCTAGATTCGGTCAAGTACTTAGGGGTTTGTATCACAAAGAATCTTAACTGGAATAAGCACATTCAGGCTGTTTGCAATAAGGGCAACAGAATTCTTGGTATAATCCGAAGGAATGTGTCCTTCTGTGTTCCCCTGATGTTAAGTTAGCAGCTTACAAAGGTCTTCTCCGCCCTGTATTAGAGTATGCTAGCAGTGTGTGGGATCCACACCAGATTCATTTAAAGCGGCTAATTGAGTTGGTTCATGACATTCAGGAAATTTTTCCAATCCTGTTAAGTTTTCTTCATATACCAATTACAAATGGTCAAACTTAGACAATCCCCATATACTAAGTACAGATAGTACTGGTTAATGAGTGAGTACTTTGAGATTCACTTGGGTTTTCAAACATTCGTCACCAGACAGTCAGCCACTTTTTCAAAATAGGCACAAAACAGTTGCAAGTCACGACACCACAAAAATCAGAATTTTAGCTTTCCCCTTAACTATTGGGTAAACTAGGGTTATATGCATTGCCAAGAGATAGTGACCCTTTAACACTCTCATTAAGTTACCGATATCAACTCAGTGAGCCCCTTTAAAGGATAAGCTAGCAAGCGTCCAGAAGAGATCGGCTCCTTTTATCAGTGGCGATTTTCCTCGGGAACCAGCTAGGGTCTATGACATCCATCCGGATCTTGACCTCCCTACGCTAACCGAGCGCCGCAGGCAAAATATGCTGATTCTGTTCACTAAAGGTTTCTTTGGTAAGGCTCATACTCCAATGACAGACTTACGCAACCTATCCGTAGAACTCGCGGAATGCATGACTTCCATTTGTGTCATGCATACTCGAGAACTAACTGCTACAAATTAAGCTTCCTAGTGTCAAGGGTTGGAATAGTCTCTCACCTGATCTCATTGATAGTACTCACGGTCATAAAGACCCGGTAGTTCTTATTACCAGTTTTGTCAGGCGCCACCTCCAACGCTACGTGGTGAGGGAATGTCCGATTAATGTGCGGATGTGTCACCATTTCCGAAAGGACAAGAAGACTTGCCAACCCTCACTTTTTGGGGCATCATCTCACGGTCAAATTTTTAAATCTCATGGTAAAATAACATTACTCAAAGAAATACAAGCGCTAAACCTCATAGGAAATAACAGCTTTACTTGTTCCACTTTACGCGATTGCGATCCCATCGTAGAGCGATAAAGGCGCGTCATAGGCCGGCTGCTACACATAGGCCTGACAAGTTAGCATACTTACTCAAGCCTGCGCATCCAACATGCAACTTTTTCGGTCGTGCATACAGCGCATACAACGTTGCATAGACCAATAAACACGGCGGTCCATTTAGCGGTGTGGATCGCGATTTTTCTCTGCAGTTCGAATAGTTCAAATCCTCGACTTCTTATCTGTCCTGCAATAAAAAAGGAAGGCCCGTAATCACCGTTCATGCAATTCCATACAGCACAGACCGATTCACAATGGAAATGCAAACACCCACATCCATGCATGATAGGTCTACACTGCGTACGAACAAAGGCCGTTAACCTGCGGGTGCCCTGTCTCATCGAAAAATAGAACAGCTGATGTAGTAAGTATTCAGTATTCATTCAGTCTGCCCCCCCCCCCAAAAAAAAATGAAAGTTTGGGCTGAAATGTTATTTCTATGGAAGAATGGAACACACACAGGCTACAAACAACTTGAGCAACCGACCGGTACCGCACGTATCTTATCATGCCACTGTGTCATATGTAACAGTGAAATTATGTCAAAAGTCCACCATTTTGCATCTAAGCCCTCTCAGATGGGCAAAAATTTTCCAAAAGGGGACGTCCCCTCCCCTTAGACCCCTCACCCAGGACGGTGATCACTAATCCGTTGTGCCCCCCAAACGCCGCGTCTTGGCTACAGCCCTGGACAAGCATAAAGTAATTCAGAGAAAGGCAAACTTTAACACTGTGTTGTCATCAATATAAGTGGAACCAAAGTTAATGTTTGACGTCGTCTTTAATTTATGAAAGAATACAAAACTCCGTTTTGCATAAAGCATTCACTAGAGAAGTATTTTTCCAGCTTAATTTCAAGAAATATCAATACGTGTGAGTATTTAACGTTCTCTAGAACTGTGGTTATTTTCATTATAGGGAGGATGAGGGCGTGACAATCCCTCTGCAAGAAAGACCGTAACCCTGTTTTTCCATAATGAGTTTGGTGGTTAAGGGAAGAGGCCTTGTTAAAAGAGTGTGGAGTGAGTATTTTCCCTGACCAGAACCCCCACGGCACCTCATCATCTGTTATCTCAAGTTCCCAGTGATGAAAAAACTGGTCACGGTATAGTACAGGACAAATTTCGAATCTCCAGGTTTGATGTACCAGGGAGGCCTAACATCTCCCTGAATGTACCAATCTCCAGGTTTTGTTGCGAAAATCTCAAGGTTTGCTCTTTTGGAGGTTGGCATGTAGTCTGAGATTGTAGTCCATCTGGGCAAGAACACTATTACCTTATCTTTGTACAAGAAGCGAAAGTACGCCCTCGTTTGGATTTTCGACAAATACGTCATGGCATTGTTCATTGTGTTACCGAAGGGGAATCCCAAACTCGTAGGCATGCGTTAAAACTTCCACTTACATCCGGATAGAACCCGATAATTAAAACTATTATTCTATAATTAATTCTTAACTATTATCAAGTCAGTCTATAGCTATACTATGTAATAAAATTTGAAACTTCACGATCTTTACTAAGCAAAGCAACGTCAGTTTTCATTTATTTCGAGTTGTAAATAAACCTTTGAGGAATTTTTGCTTTCTCTTCTAGAAGGGCTGCTCCACTATAAACATTCACACCTTCGGTTGCTTCTGGCAAGCAGTCCTCGTTGATTTGCTTGGCACTAAGTTACACATACAGAACGATCACTCACTTTTTGTTGGCGAGGTGTATTATAGGCTGAACAACGGTAAGTTTTCATTTCAGTGAGTGTGCAAAAATGGCCTTTCAATCGTTAATGGTTCTGTCAAAATTTTTGCTGCTTAACTGATCCTTGAACAACTGAATGGGCCATGCACCGAGTTTGTCCTCAGCGAACTTTGTGGTCGTTCGTTCGCTGTATTCTGTATAGGGAGCAATTATGCGACCGTTTATACCTATAGACCTTTACTGAGTGTACATAGTACAGTATGTTTACGTGCATTAAATATATAATTAAGTTTTGTGTGGCCAACCATGTACGTGGCTTAGACGGTTTGGATCATTTAATAGTACAGTCGTCCTAGCGTTAAACTAAACACAGCCTAAAAACACCTTAAAACATGGGGCAATATTCACCATCATGGTTACCAAAGTTTGGGGGGATAAGCTCCAGTATAGGCTACACAACCACTGGTTGATTACTTTAATCAGCTGCTTCAATGAACAGCAGTTTTGATTACTGTACCATATTATTGTTCAACAAAAGCCCAACAGTTTAGGGGTTCAAATAAATGCTGGCCAAAGTAAGTGCTGGCAAAAATGGGATCAAATTACTGATAGCTAGTGCCCTTTCAGTTTCATCTGAGATAATTCTGCTATCAAATTTCAACGTTCAGAGATATTGTCAAATGCTTGAATGAGCATCTGATATATCTTGTGCATATATGATGTCACAGAGCGGAAAGAACACCCTCCTTGGGGGCAAAACAAACCAACAGCGACAAATGGCAATGTAGACATCTGATTTGTCAAACAGTCGAATATGCCATAGTTTGCTACACATGCATGTAGACGAATTCTTATGGATGTGGCCATGTAGTGTTCCATCGTTTTGTGTGCAAGGATGACTTCAAATGTGCCTTTACTGCAAGGTCTATTGTTATTGATAATATAGGCAGCGGGCCGTACACGAAAAAGTGCTTTCGTTTTTAACTTTCGTGACGCACATCTGAGGGTCGCCATAAAAATTACCCACGAAGGTCAGTTTTAACCTTTTGAACATCATATCAATTACCACAAGCGAACGAGTTGGCCTACGAAGAGAAATTTGAGGGTGAATTGTTGGCTTTTTGTGGCCAACATTCATTGTATATACTAGTTCCACGAATTTTCTGACACGTACAAAATCTGTACAATATGCGCCGGGCATAGTGCACAGTGCAGCCTGGTCAGTGAAATTGATAGGGGTAAACTTTTATGTCAATTAATTGACCGGGGGGGGGGGGGGGTTAGAGTAGGACAACTTCCCCTCATCTAGGGAAAGGTTGAATAAATCAGGAACTGGAACGAGAAAGGAAAGCGAAGGGATAGCGAAGAAGAAAAATGAAATAGGACAAAACAAGAATAAGAATTTGGAATAGAAAAGAGGAAGAAAAAAACACATGAAAAAAACAACAAACAGAGAGAAGAGGTGCGTTCAGTAAGGATACCAATAGATGATTCACATGATATTGTTCAATCAAGTCTGGTTTGCAGCAAAGTTATGAGAGAGTAAATAACGGACGGCATATGGTCAAGTGGTTAAAGCATCCGACTTCAGGCGCGGGTACATGGGGTGGGGGCTTACGCCCCAGCCCTCCCTTTTTCGCCACATCAACAATAAAACATATGGAAAATTGACAGTTCAGCTCCCTCTCACCCCTGTTTTCTCTTAGGTCAGTCCCCCCCCCCTTTTGTTTGAATGTGCGGATCCGCGCCTGGACTTGCAGTTGGGAGGTCAGGAGTTCGAGTATATATTGTCCTGGTCATACTGAAGACTTTAAAAAAAAAAAAAAAAAAAAAAAGCAAGCCAGTTAGTCACAACTGGAAAAGCTAGTCCGTGGCGGCTCGACATACACCAATTGGTTAGAAACTGGCCATATGGGCCATCATGTAAAACTCCGTCCATCTAACCGACTTGAGAGGATAGGCCTAAATGGACAAGCCTTACGGCCAAGTAGAACTTAATTCCCATTGAGATCTTTTGTCCAAATTAACCAAAAGGTTTCAACAGTTTCCAAATGGTGAAGGGTTTTCAAAAGGGTTTGGTTTATAAAAAGGGTAATTTTATAATTCCCTTTGAGTTTTGACCAATTTCCATCATCTACCAAAGGGACTGCCCTTTAAATGAAAACGGTATTTACAGAAGGTATCACTTGAAACCCTTTGGGTTCAAAGGGTTTAACCCAAAAGGGTTTCAAATGGAATTTTCAGCTGGGCTGCCAAAAAACTTTGACTATACCTTAAGCTGTAAAGTATATTCTAGTGAGCATGCCTGCATGATTTTGAACCAGCGTCGAAAACAAAAAACAGCGAATTTCCGGCGCGCCTTTCTCACCGCATTATGCAACATAAAGTGCACTAGTTCTCACTAAACTTTTCTGAGCTCTGGACATAACAAAATCGGATATTTACCATTTGTAAGACACCACATCAATAAGAGACACCGGTAGCTATGTTGCTATTTTTGTGACCTGTCTTTCATAAAATTCCAATTTTTCTACAATTAAAGTTCTTGATTTTGAAATATTTTGTCAAAAAGGACAACAAAATTTGGGAAACTTTTGAAATGTCATCGGGTTCTGCGGGTCTGAGGGGTCGCGATTTTTCAAAATTTTGTATACGCTCCGCGCCAATTGAAGATAGTCTTTCGAGAAAAACATCATATTCCAGGCAGGGAAGCTTTGGCCTACCGTAGTCAAATGTTCTCATACACACCGCGTGCGGGACATAGAATACAGAGAGTACTGAGCGCTTGCAGTGACCTTCCGTATATCTTTGCCGCACCCGCACCAAGTTCAAACGAGTTTCAAGGATTGATTTGTATCTCACTTTTGACGGAATCGAATTCAGTCATAATTAGACACCAAATGATCTTGAACCAACTAAGTCGGTCCAGCTTTAGTAAAGTTATGCTCAACTGAAACTATGATTAAAAATGCGGAAATAGAAGGTAAAAAATTTTCAAGTTGATATATTTAAAAAAAAACATATCAGGTACCGTCATTTCAAAAAATCCACAAGGGCATAGGCCACGGGAAGAGGCGGATCCTGCTTGCCGTGAACTAAATATTTTTCAAGTCCTATTTTGCCCGGCCGTATGTCAACACGGTCTGCTGCAGGCCGAACTGACCACTACAGGCTACCCCTTGCCCTTAAATACATGTAAATGTCAGTGCCCTGAAATAAGCACTTCCCCTGCTCTGGGAGGAGTGCAGTCCCCCTATCCCCACCTGAAAGGTCTACGCCTAGTAGCATGAAAGATGCCAATGTCTGAACTGCGATTTTCTATTGAAAAACCTGCCCCTGTCTAAAGCTATCGGCCATGTCATGACACCCAGTCTCCAGGGGCAGGAATTTCTGATGAGATTTTGTGCCAGAAAGATCAAAATTTTAATGAATGGCTACTTCGTCGAGTGTCGCAACAAGCATTTCATCGGGAAACAGCTGATGGCTTTTACAACTTGTGGTCACGTGTACCGTATTCAGTTTGGCACTGGTACTGAATTCAGAGCCTCAAATTGGGACCAGAAAATTTAGTACACGAATTCCGATATTTTTTCGGAAGGGAAACCGTTCCCAGCCGCTAATAACAGTTCGACCACCAAATTTTAAGTAAGTTTGTAGTGGTTTAGGATTTTTAGATAGCATGTAAGTTACTGCTAAGCCGAATTAAAGCTACAACTATTCCATATAACTTGAGAACCAACACACCCCCAGATGCCAGTGCCTATTAGAACCTATTACACGAAATAAAGCTTGCAGACATTCTCGCCCGTATTCGTATTGTTAATCTTCCAGATTTCGTCGTTCCTCGATACAAAAATGATACTAGATGGGTTGAAGGGTATTATTCTTTTTTCAGAGATCGGAGTGACGCAGATTATACAATTTGGATCGGTATCCAGCTTTCGCAGTTAACGTTACGCGCGAAACCGACGTAGCAGGGACATAAACAGTTCCTCGTTCGCGAAAGAGTGTCCTTTTTCTTTCCACATCTTTTTACCGGTTTTAATCCCACGTATCCAAAATAACATTGAAATTTGTTTATTTTTTATAAATTCAACATTAAAAAGCATTTCAGATCATTAAAGTGCCTTTGGAACATGATTAGAGGCTGCAGCTGTAGTCTAAGTGCTGTTTGAGGAAAAAATTACTTAAAAAGTGGATGTTGTTTGTATATCTCACCTTCGCCAGAGTTTGAATTTAAAGGAATATTTTTACTTATTTTTTCTTGATCCATAGGCCAAACGGATCGCTTGTGGTAATGGCATGGGTTATTATTTCATCTTTTCCCATCGATTCGTATTTTTTTCAATCATACCCTCCGAAGTGCGTCACAAAGTAACACGAAAAAGCAGGACAGATTTTGGTCTAATAGTTCTTGACAAGTTTAAATATAGGATAAATTTTTCGAGAGGACTATGTCATGGAGGTGTTAAGATGGAGACACAACGTTAGTTTGTTTCTGACGTTAATCATGTTTTTCTTATCAGAATTGCTATCGCAAGGCCTTAATGAATTTATAGGATTGGTGATGCTTTGTCAAAATACCAGTAAGAAGACACACTCATTGTGTGAACTTGTTTAACTTTTCATTGCCATGCAGCGTTTATGCAAAGTATAAAATGTTGACTTTTTCATTATTCCCCACACTAAATTCATGTTATTTGAAAATCTTACTTCTCAGAGATACTGTGGAAAGAAAGGGACTCGGAATTATTTACAGAAAATGAGAAAAAAGGATAGACTTGAATAATGTCTCCAGCAAATGATGTGTTTCAATCAAAGAGACACAATCAAAGTACAGTCAGGCGTGCAGATCCAAGGGGAGCTTTAACAGACTCAGCCCTCCCTTTTTCTCCAAATCAACAAAAACATACAGGAAATAAGCAGTAAACTCTCTCACACCCCTGTTTTCTCTTAAGCCCCTTTTTGGAATGTCTGGATCCGTGGTTGACAGTGTATTATTTTGTCACTTTTTGAGGATATCTACAATCTTCATTATTTAAGGAAGAGTAGCCCAGAATCATTTGAAAATATCACTCAAAATTTACACTTCAAGTTAGCTTTTAGTTTTTAAACAGGTATATTTCTTTCTCAATGAAGACATTTAAATGATACTAGGAGTGGAAGAACAATCATTGAGCACAATGAATATTGAAAGTCTCACATTTGTCCGCTGCACTATAGTGATTCAAGCACATTCTTCACAAAGGTCTTTGTTACAGTATTACTAGTGCTTTGAATAGGGGAGAATGTATTAAGGAAGGAGGGTTAGCAAAAGCTTAACAATTAAAACAAAGGAACCTGCCAATCAAATTTAAAGACTGGATCCTCTCACCCCAAACAGTTATAATTCTCCCAGCCTACTTACTTAAGCCCCTCCCACAACTGTTTAAAACTGATCCTCATCCAGACATATGGTGAGTATACAAGACCCCAATGTGTAATCAAGAGTTAGATTAGATAGAGTTTTACGGCCCAGTTTTCAGCCTATTGGTTCAAGTTGAGCCGGCCACAGCATTTTTTTCAGTTGTGGCTCAATGGCTTGTTTTCCCTGCTCCATTGCCTATGTGGAGCATCAAGCACAATGGCAGTAGGTTCCTTTTTTAGAGTCTTTGGTATGACTCCACCTGGGAAACGAACCTGGTCCTTCCGAGTAAGAGGCAGATGCTCTTACCGTTAGCCCAAAACAGGCGGTCTCAATGTGTAATCAAAAAGACTCTCAGTACAGTACAGGCTGTGTAATATGAGCTATGGTACATGGCATTGTTTGAACTAGCTGTCCATCAAAGAGCTGAGCCAATTGAGAATTTCTGTTAACCCCAACATAAATTGTAGTGTGGGGTGAGAGGATTGGCTGAAGTACATATTGTCTGGCTGATTGTCTCGATATTCCTCCATCCGTTACAACTCCCTGGTGTAGTGCATAACATGCAGAAGTTACTCTTAAACCCCAGTCTCCTTGTCTCCTTGTGCATTCTGGTGTGTCCCAGGCCGCAGTGTTTTGGCCCCTCCCCTAGACTCATTCACACTTACTTCACCTTGGTTGCCACTGGTTGGCCTAGATCATGTGTACATATGTGTGCGTGTTTGGTTTTATTGGTTTGTGCGTGCAGTGATCTCACAATTACAAGCAGAATCTAGGCACATTAGAATCTACATTTCATTGTGACAAAATGTATGCATACCTCATCAACTCTGTTGCTAAGCAACCATGACATCATTTGTTTGTAAACATGAATGAGTCTATATATTTACTAGGCATATCAATCAATCCCACAATCTAAAATCAACTACGATCCTATTGACTGTCTCTTGCAATACTATTTCAACTACGAAGGATTCTGAGACAAAACAAGTCACAAATGCATATTAATTTGAGCAAGTGCTACTGTATGTCACTGCATATATATCTCAGTGGATGGATCCACTATGATCCCACATGGTATAACCTGGGTAATAAGACTTCGCAAACAGTTCAACATGGTTCCTCAAACACAATCCAGTACTGCAGACAGTAGCAGCTAGAGCTATGGGAGTGAGAGGGGGAATTTGCCCATGAATTCCTTGTGGGTATTTTGTCCATGTCTGCCCCTCCCCCCCACTTGCCCGCCAAAGTTTGGTCAGCAATTAGGTTAACACCTTCCCCTCCCCCTCACAAAAAAGAATAATATAAGGACACTTGTAACATTAGTATGTTCTGAGGGTTTTATTTTGGGACTTAAAATTGTGTCCTTGAAAATCATCAGTATCAATTAACAAACCGTAAACTATCTGATGAGTAATTAAGAGATAATAAGTACAGGGTTAACAAAAGAAATGTCCATACTGAACAGCACTTCACATCATTATTTTTGCATTAAGCAAGTGCTTCAGAAACATTTAAACTTTGAGGAGGTATACTGCATTATAAGAAGGTTCCATAAAACATAGTGACATAATTCCAAAGGATATTTTCTTGGTAAAGCTTACTCCTTAAAGCGGCTCGAGTTGCTTCATGAAGTTCAACAAATTTTCCACACCGGTTAAGTTTTCTTCACATACCAATGACAAATGGTAAACCTTAGACAATCCCCACACCAAACACACAAATAACTGTTTTATGAGTGAGACCTGATCGGTTTTCAAAAATTTGTGACCAGACACTTTTTCAAATTATGTATAAAACCGTTACAAGTTAGGACACTAGAAAATTAAAAAATTTAACGTTTTTTGTGACTTTTGGACTTGAAACACGACTTTTTATGCTAATTATAAGCCTTGTTATGTGGTAGTGACCCTTTGAGACTCTCATTAAGTTATTGATATCAACTCAATGAGCCTCTTTTTAACTGCCAAATTTTTCAAGTTAACATTTTGAGGGTCAGGAAGCTATTTTTGGCTCATTGAGGACCCTTTGCCAGAGTGATTGTGGATGAACATCGACAAACTTCCTCTTTTCTCTTTGATTAGTACTCAGAGGTTAACGAGACAAACCTGTACTAATTGCTTCCAATCCTTCTCCTGAGACTGCAGTTTAATGTTTCCATCTGATGGACATGAGCGTATCCTCAGTCTTTAGCCACTTTCCCAAAGGCTTGGTGTGGTGGAGGTTACTTGCCCCTCACCTCAGCCCAACAGCTAATTTTTGTAGACTATATACATAACTTTCTGAAGACTCTGGGGTACTTCCCTCAAAAAGTTAGCAGAAAAATTTGGGAAGCTGGGAGGCCCTCTCCCTGGGAATTTTGGCATCTGGAAGAAAATTTTAGCTCACTTTATTAGCTAACTAGTTTCCTACCAGCTCACTTTTTCTTTTTGTATATTATTTTTTTGGGGGTGAATGTTTTTAGTTTTAGTTTCCTTCTTTTGTGTTCCAAGGTTGCTTATATATGGTGTCTTGTTTGTACTTACAGTACACCTACGTACATTTTATACATACTGTACTACTGCAAGTTACATAGGTATAGGTATGTGATGTACAGTTTGTATGCATGAAATAAAGTGAACTTTAATCAAGTACAAAACTGAGACTTGAAACAAGCCATGACTGTAGTCACTAAAATTCAAAAGGTTATGATTCAAGGAATTGTACCATACTGTAAATTCCTCACAACATGACACTTGAGTCGAGTAGTAAATGACTTGACTCGGCGGCAAATTTTCTTGACATTCTTATTATTATTTTATATTGCAGATGGCAGAAGATAAGAGCACTCCTAAACCAGCCACCTCAGTTCATTTGATCTACCAGCTCCCAGACTGGAAACTTGAGCAAGGCAGTCTAAGTCAGGTTGTGTATCACAACGAAATCACAGTCACACAAAGTCACAATCAAACTTATTTTGCAGCAATTCAATTCCATCCTCTAGGTTACTGTGGTATACAACAACGAAACTCAGAACAAGACAAGATTGCCATCTTTTCCGTGTGGAATTCTAAGCAGAGCAAAGTCAAACTAGAAAGTGCTGGCCCAGATGTGACTGTTCAACCTTTCGGAGGTGAGGGGGAAGGTCTGAAATCTACATGTCCACTACCTTGGACTCTGTTAGAAAAAGTAGGGTTCACTGTGACCATCAAAGAAAACAGCCCCTGTGTGTACATGATCAGATGTGATGTCCATTTTTGTAGCAAAGACTTACATATGGCCACATTTTGTCTTCAAGATAAAAATGAAAAGCAGCTCAACTTTGTGTCTTTTGTTGAAGATTGGAATCGTGCACCTGGAGCTTGTGGTATGGGCTTTAGAAGGGAAGGCCATTTTTCGGGAGCATATTTTGAAGTTAATGGTTCACGAGCAGCTCTGACAAAGGCATCGTTTTCTAAGGTCAGGCATGGTTGTGATCAATACGGTACTGACAGGTGTTCAGCTCATACAGCCAATGGAAAGTTTGTACTTCATACGGGAAACAAAGAGTGTTTAGAACAATGTTGCCCATATGGACAGCTGCTTAAACTATAATGTATCACTGCCAGGACAAGCAGACATGTTTGCCAATCAAGTCAAAGGAGTAAAATTCCTTTTTATAATAACTGTGAAGAACAGTAATTGTTAATTGAGAGGAAATTTAAACCACAATGTCTTTCTGACAAAAAGTAAATAAGAAAAAATCCTCCAAAATGTCTACTTGCCAAGTTACGTACCAGCCTTGCCAACAGACTCTGTGTGCTTTTGACGCCAGAACAGTATGCATACTACATTTTATGAAAGATCAAAGAGATTGACTAATTTAATATGAATAGCAGAAAATGCTATCCCCCTCCCTCCTCCACTGGCAAATAACCATGTGCCTTACAACATATGTGAATTGTCTTCTAATCTTTTAACAATTCAATAGATTTGCTCTTGACAGTCATGTGTAAATTACAATTGTATATATGCATTACTTGTTAGTCATGACAACAATCTTTAAGGTACAATAAACAAATCCACTTGCTTGCAGAAATACTTTTCCAAACTCAGTCTTTAATTATTAAACTAAAAATAATAGACAAGTGACTTGTAGCTACAGTATGAGAACTGGCAATTTGGCATATCAATATTTTCACTGCATCTGACATTTTTCTCCTGGTGTTAAAAATATCAAACTGATTTCTATGAGGAAACATTTTTTGTTGGCAGTACCTAACTCTTTTCTTGTCCAATACAGTGACAGTTCCAAATATGTTTGGACTTTGAACTACAAACAGCTTTATTTTTTAATGTTCTACATCGATATTACAAATTTCTACCTTTCTTATGTTCATGCCTAGTACTCTCATGATTTCTCCATTTATGTAAAGCATATATCACCAGTGAAGATCAGTAGCAGATTCAGGCAGGGGCTCAACAGGCACATGCCCCCTTTACTGGCCATTATGCATGTTTACATTTGTTTCAGAATGGGTCAAATAAAGCGCCCTCTTGCATCACAGTTCTCTTTTGAATAAGGAAATGTTCCAAAGGTGCAAAAGAAGACCCCATCCCATTTAGAGCTGTCTCAAGGACAGGATCAAACCTAACCTTTGGTCCTCTCATTGAAATTTTCTTGGAATGCAGCCAGGGCTGGAAAAAATTGTTTATTTCCCAGGAAGGGAGTAGAATTTCCCACTATTCTCCCTCTATTCTGATGACCAAAAAAGAGAAATTTCCCTCCAGATGGCCAAATTTCCCAGGAAGGAGCCTCCCAACTTTTTCCAGCCATTAATGCAGCTCGATAAGCTGAATTAATCAAAGATGACCTGTTTAGAAGCAACGGGATACTGTACATTGCCAAGATGCTGTATGTGATGGTGTTTAACATATATTTACATATAACATGAATCCAGAAGGTATAATTTTTCTTCAGATCACTGTTTCCTGTAAGTAATTATTGTATACATTGGGGTCAATACACTTAGTATGAGAAAATGTGACTCGTTGGAAATTTCAATTTTGTGGAGCTGTATATACACATGTACATGTGGGAAAAAATTAAGCCCTCTTTTTTCATGTTTTCCCACAAACCAAATTGAAAAAGCCATTGTCATTGTCAAAACAATGTCACACCAGCTTAGCGTGAACATCACTGCTTCAGACTGAAAAAGATGTAAAATTAGCTGTGTTGAATATTTTTACAAGTTTGCAGTCTCACACTGAATAATTTTACTGGTGTGATACTGTGGTGCATTATGAAGTCATGTATATGGCACATTCAAAGGGATACGGGGGTAATTTTCTGTGAGGGGGCAAGAGCATTTTTTGTCTGACTATAATGTTGCCATTTATCATGTTTTGCCTGAATTGGGAGGGGGAGTGACCCTTCCCCTGCACCCCTGCCTCATATGCCTATGAGTACATCAAATCTAAATTTCTAAGACAATGTATCCTGTGTAAGTTTAGAAATAGGTCTATATCATCACTGGTTCATTTCCCATCCTCATAGCTTGTTCATATGCAGAGATACAGAGATACCAATTTGCTCAGGGAAACTAGGGTGCTTGTGTAACCAGAAAGCCAAAAGGCTTAGTGATTCCTTGCTGCTGAAATGTAAGGCCTTTTTTCACATTGACATTGCTTTGCAATGTTTTTCAATTAACAGGGCTCCATAATGTGCCCACAAAGTACAAATGCAAGGCATCGAATCTTCCTACATTGAGATCCCCGTTGCCCGTCGTGAACCCAAATAACATTTGACCACCACCGAAAACTTCTGGGACCATGTATTCACTATGTGCCATCTACATGACAAGTTACAGGACCCTACAAGTGACCTTTCTTGAAAGACTGTGAAGGAAAGCTTGTCAGGCTTTGAACATGCTGACTCCAAATGAACTTTGACCTTTGGGAAAATCTGCTATGGGATCATCTGCTAAATATGACCAATCCACACAATAAATGTGAGATTAGTCACAATTACCCTTCTTGAGATACTGTATTTACAAACAATTTCTAAGGAATTTACCTTTTGACCTCTCGTGACCACAAATGACCTTTGACCTCCACGAAAATCGATACGGATCATCTACTCAATATGACTAACCCACACACCAAATATGAGCATAGTCACATGTACCGTTTTGAGTTATCGTGTTTACGAAGTTTTCACCTTTTGACCTCTCATGACTCCAAATGACCTTTGACCTCCACGAAAATCGATACGGATCATCTACTCAATATGACCAACGAACACACCAAATATGAGCATAGTCACATGTACCGTTCTCGAGTTATCGTGTTTACGAAGTTTTCACCTTTTGACCTCTCATGACCCCAAATGACCTTTGACCTCCACGAAAATCGATACGGATCATCTACTCAATATGACCAACGCACACACCAAATATGAGCATAGTCACATGTACCGTTCTCGAGTTATCGTGTTTACGAAGTTTTCACCTTTTGACCTCTGGTGACCCCAAATGACCTTTGATCTCCACCAAAAACAATAGGGATCATCTACTCAATATGGCCAATGCACACAATAAATGTGAGATTAGTCACAATTACCCTTCTTGAGATACTGTATTTACAAACAATTTCTAAGGAATTTACCTTTTGACCTCTCGTGACCCCAAATGACCTTTGACCTCCACGAAAATCGATACGGATCATCTACTCAATATGACTAACCCACACACCAAATATGAGCATAGTCACATGTACCGTTCTTGAGTTATCGTGTTTACGAAGTTTTCACCTTTTGACCTCTGGTGACCCCAAATGACCTTTGATCTCCACCAAAAACAATAGGGATCATCTACTCAATATGGCCAATGCACACACCACATATGAGATTAGTCACACTTACCCTTCTTCAGATACCGTGTTTAGAAGCAATTTCTAAGGAATTTACCTATTGACCTCTTGTGACCCCAAATGACCTTTGACCTCCACGAAAATCAATACGGATCATCTACTCAATATGACCAACCCACATACCAAAAATGAGCATAGTCACATGTACCGTTCTCGAGTTAACGAAGTTTTCACGTTTTTACCTCTGGTGACCCCAAATGACCTTTGATCTCCACCAAAAACAATAGGGATCATCTACTCAATATGGCCAATGCACACACCAAATATGAGATTAGTCACACTTACCCTTCTTGAGATATCGTGTTTACAAGCCAAAGCGTCACATACACACACACACATACACACACACACACGCACACACACGACATCACCATCGCATAGATTCCTTGCCTGCCTTCGGCAAGGAATCAATAATTAGGAGACAAAATCAATTGACTTCAAAATATGCAGAAACATTTCTCTTTTAGAAGATGAAAACAGCATACCATATTAACAAGAACATTAATACTGTATTTACAAAGAACTGCAATATCTCTTCTTAAAGGGCCAAACCTCTCACCCCAAACTACAATTTTGGGGTACCAAAATTCTCAATTGGCTTAGCTCTTTGATTGACAGCTAATTCAAACAATGCAGAGTACCAAAGCTTATATTACACATCATGAACGGTGCTGAGAGTGTTTTGATTATATAAATTGAGTTTTTCTATACTAACCTTGAAGCAATAAACTGAGATTGTATCTGGATGAGGATGCATGAGTTTCAAACAATGGTGGGAGAGGCTTAAGTAAGAAGGTTAGGAGAATTGGTACTGTTTGGGGTGAGAGAACTGGGCCTTTAAAGCTCTTCTTAAAACTTTTTCTTAGATGCAAAATTTGTGATGTCATTTTAAAGACAAATTTTAACTTTGCTAGGTCCCTAGGAAAAGATTATCTATTAACATGCCAACAGTATCAAAGTCCAAAAATAAACAGAACTTGCAATTACGAGAAAAATGACAGAATTTGCAGGCAATGTGCACACTCCACCCAACAGAATTGTTAACTTCATGAGTAGTGGAGTATTTTTTGACAAAATAACCAATTTTTTAGTGAAATACCTTGAGGAAGGAGAAGGGTAGATGGGATTTGGAAGACATGGTCTGGAATGTTTTTTCTTCCAGATAAGAGCCCTGTGAAAAACCAGTAGAATATCCCTTTCAGTTTCAGTAATGTCTTCCTTGCACAACCAACATGAATTCTTTTGTTTCCTTTTTTTGAAGCAAAATGAGAATGACCTAGAGAATTTAGGAACAGAAAATGTCATTTCCTGCATTTTATAATGTGACCAAAGGGTTTTGGTAGCCAAATCACTCTATTGCACTGCAGCATTACTTGATCACAATTTGGAATAATGTGTATGCTTTTGAAAATAAAATAAAAAAAAGATAGACTAAAAAGGTGAATTTTAATTTCAAGAGTGACATTGAAAATTTAATGTTCAGTGCAAGTAACAAGCTGGACAGTTTCAAACAATTTTTTAAGTCGGCACTCAAATGTTCTGTGAAGACGGGAGTGACACCATTGGTATTTAATTGAAGTACAATAATTTGTACACTTGAACAGCGGCTGTGCCAGAATGTCAAAATTGGGGGGGGGGGGAGCAAAAATTTTGGGGTGCAGTGTGAAATGGAGCCTAAAGCACACACTCCTGCAGGTGGCATTCCAGGGGCAAAGTCCCTGGAAGTAGGAAGTTTTAGCATGTCTCTGGATGAAAAATTAAGTCTCACACGAGGAATATTATTTATTATCTTCAGTTAACCTAACTACTGACTGATGTGTCTTGGAGGGGCAGAGGTCAAAATCTAAGGAAGCAAATCCCCAACTGATGCTGCACTTGGAAATTTAATACAAAAAGCTACAAATTCAAAGAATTCTGTCTCATCTTGTCAAATTGTCAGTTATATTACAATTTTTATTTTGCTTGAACTTGAAAACAAATTTTAGGCAAACTATTGGCATTTTGTACTTTTACAAGCACTGCATGATGCAGAGTTGCACATTACAATCTCTCAAGTTTTAAAATAAGGAAAAGACCAGAAAGCCAAAAGGCTTAGTGATTCCTTGCCATCAAATACCTTACCTGCTTTCAAATTGACTGTGCTTGATAGATTTTTCTTTACATTTTAGGCACAGAATTTTCACAATTTTACCCCTGGTGACCTCAAATGACCTTTGACCTCTACCAAAAACAATAGGCTTCTTTCTCTCAACATGACAAATCTATATACCAAATATGAAAAGTATCTCTTACTCTTATCTGGAGATATTGTGTTTACAAGCCATTTTCGAAGTTTTGGCAATTTTACCGCTGGTGACCTCAAATGACCTTTGACCTCTACCAAAAGCAATAGGCTTCTTTCTCTCAACATGAAAAATCTATACACCAAGTATGAAAATTGTTGGGCAATCCTATCTGAAGATATCATGTTTACAAGCCATTTTCGGTGTTTTCACATTTTTACCGCTGATGACCTCAAATGACCTTTGACCTCAGCCAAAAACAATAGACTTCTTCCTCTCAACATGACAAACCTATATACCAAGCATGAGAAGTGTTGGTCACTCCTATCTGAAGAAATCATGTTTAAAAGCCATTTTCGGGATTTTCCCAATTTTACCGCTGGTGACCTCAAATGAACTTTGAATTCTACCAAAAGCACTAGGCTTCTTTCTCTCGACATGACAAATCTATATACCAAATATGAAGAGTATCTGTCACTCCTTTTTGAAGATATCGTGTTTACAAGCCATTTTCAGTGTTTTCGCAATTTTACCGCTGATGACCTCAAATGACCTTTGACCTGTACCAAAAACAACAGGGTTCTTCCTCTCAACATGACAAATCTATATACCAAGTATGAAGGTTGTCGGGCAACCCTATCTGAAGATATCGTGTTTACAAGCCATTTTCGGCGTTTTCGCAATTTTACCACTGGTGACCTCAAATGACCTTTGACCTCTACCAAAAACAATAGGGTTCTTCTTCTCAACATGATGAATCTATATACCAAGTATGAAAAGTGTCGGTCACTCCTATCTGAAGATATCGTGTTTACAAGCCATTTTCGAAGTTTTCGCAATTTTACTGCTATTGACCTCAAATGACCTTTGACCTCTACCAAAAACAATAGGCTTCTCTCTCTCAACATGAAAAATCTATATACCAAATATGAAGAGTGTTGGTCTCTTCTTTTTGAAGATATCATGTTTACAAGCCATTTTCAGTGTTTTTGCAATTTTACCGCTGGTGACCTCAAATGACCTTTGACCTCTACCAAAAACGATAGGGTTCTTCCTCTCAACATGACAAATCTATATACCAAGTATGAAGGTTGTCGGGCAACCCTATCTGAAGATATCGTGTTTACAAGCCATTTTCGGCGTTTTCGCAATTTTACCACTGGTGACCTCAAATGACCTTTGACCTCTACCAAAAACAATAGGAATCTTCTTCTCAACATGATGAATCTATATACCAAGTATGAAAAGTGTCGGTCACTCCTATCTGAAGATATCGTGTTTACAAGCCATTTTCGAAGTTTTCGCAATTTTACTGCTATTGACCTCAAATGACCTTTGACCTCTACCAAAAACAATAGGCTTCTCTCTCTCAACATGAAAAATCTATATACCAAATATGAAGAGTGTTGGTCTCTTCTTTTTGAAGATATCATGTTTACAAGCCATTTTCAGTGTTTTTGCAATTTTACCGCTGGTGACCTCAAATGACCTTTGACCTCTACCAAAAACAATAGGGTTCTTCCTCTCAACATGACAAATCTATATACCAAGTATGAAAATTGTCGGGCAATCCTATCTGAACTAAGATATCGTGTTTACAAGCCATTTTCGGCGTTTTCGCAATTTTACCACTGGTGACCTCAAATGACCTTTGACCTCTACCAAAAACAATAGGGTTCTTCTTCTTAACATGACAAATCTATATACCAAGTATGAAAAGTGTCGGTCACTCCTATCTGAAGATATCGTGTTTACAAGCTATTTTTGAAATTGTCGCAATTTTATCGCTGGTGACCTCAAATGACCTTTGACCTCTACCAAAAACAATAGGGTTCTTCCTCTCAACATGATAAATCTATATACCAAATATGAAAAGTGTCAGACATTCCTATCTTAAGATATCGTGTTTACAAGCAAGTGTCACAAACACACACACATACACACACACACACACACACAGTCGTGTTTTTACACACAACTGAGGACTTCATTGTTATCTCCATTCTGTCTGCTTACTTAACCCTAACCTTCACAATAGACTGTCTATTGTTAGACAACCGAGGACTTGAGAAATCTTTTAAATTTACTACCGAGGACCTGGAAGTCTATTGTTTAGGTCCTTTGTTTTACACAAAGACAAACCCACACATACACACACACACACACACACACACGACATCACCATCGCATAGATTCCTTGCCTGCCTACGGCAAGGAATCAAAAATATAGCACATATTTCATTTTTGTAGATGTACAGTAGATAGGACACTTTATGGGGTAGCTCAAAGTAAAGTAATGTATACTTGGCTGACATTCATCATGATAAAAATACTTCCCGTGAGAGCTCCCCTCCCCCCACCCACCCCCTTTGATTTGTTAATTTGAGGCCATATCACCCATGACTCCAAATTTGAATTAAAACCATGTCACCTGTGTTGATTACTACCCTACATGTACTGTGCTACCCCTCTACGTATAATGTGCCACTAACCCTGAGTCGGAAGAGACTGGGTGAAGGGCCATTTATCCCCCATAAATCTTCTGTGTTTGTACAGTATTTTGGATTGATGCCATTTCATACAGTGAACTGAGGATTTTATTTCCTGAAACATATTGGGCCACATTGATTAGCCTCCTCACTTCAGAACTGCCTCCACAGTCACTACTACCCCAGGACAATCATCAGCAAACCCAGTACCCCCTGTATGGAGGCCTCCAGGGTACATTCCTGTATCTTTTATGGGCCAATCCTCTCATCCCAAACTACAATTCTTGTAGGGGTTTACCAAAATTCTCAATTGGCTCTGTTATTTGATTGACAACTAATTCAAATAATGCAGAGTTCCAAAGCTTATTTTACACAGCATGATTTGTACTAAGAGTGTTTTGATCATACATATCGAGCTTTCCTATAGTCACCCAAAAGCAATAAACTGAGATTGTGTCTGAATGAAGATGAATTTCAGACAATTGTAGGAGTGGCTTAAGTAAGAAGGTACGGAGAATTGTTACAGTTTGGGGTGAGAGAACTGGGCCTTTAATTACTACTGTTTATGGCTGAACATAACCTGCTATGGAAAGAGGAGCAGGGAAAGGAATACTCTCATCAAAGGAATATGTATGGCATAATTGGGAGAGCATCCAACTCTCACTCAAATTGTCTGTGGATCAATTCTAATGCCAAGTCACACCAAAGACTTCAAAAATGAAACCTACTGTCATTGTGCAATGATGCTCGACATAAGCAATGCAGAAGGGATAACAATCCAGTCCCCCACAACTGGCAAAAAGGCAGCGAGACTAAACCAGGGGTTTTATTAAAGTTAAGGTGTTAAACCCTCCTCAACCTAACATCACCTCATCAAAGGAGAATGAAAACCTCCTTTAGAACGATCACAAAAATACTTTGAAACAGAAATAAACGGATCAATGTGTAAATATTTAACATCAGAAAGAAGTAGAATACTCCACTTGACATTAACAAAACAATTTTCTTTTGAAGAACATTGCAAGGAACACAAACATTGTTCAATATATGACTTTACAATTTAGCCTGGAAGCTTTGAATATTACTTTTCAAGTTTGAGGCAGAGTAGACTTAAGTGCATTTATATATTTTTCACAGTTCCCGAATAAATGGATATTACAGCATGCTTCTTGAAATAACACTTCAGCACTCTTTTGAATTCTTTGAAAACAAACTGTCTAACCTCAGATAAGGTCAATCATCAAACATTTTTGAGCATTGATGCTTTCCTCCATCATGCAGTTGACCCAACACTTTTGGATTTTGACACACAATTGCAGAAGCATGTGACATACAAACAAGCATCGATGCAGTGTCTTTTAGATTGCTTTGATGCATTAGAGGAATTGCCCATTAGCTTGAATTTAGAAAAACTTCAAACAACAGATCCTCTGTGCAGCTCAACTTCTGGGAGATAATCTTATCTTGACTCCTGCAAAATTGTATTGTTAAGAGACACCCATTCATGACACACTGAAAAACTGTGGTGGTCCAAAAGGAACCCCTCTCCTAACAAATCACTAGGGTGGTCTGATTCTTCTACCCGAGTTTTCATTGGCAGATCAGGTAAGAGTAGGTAATGGGAATACCTGTCATGTGCATCACTTAGTCAATTTTGACATGACTCCTGCATCACAACTCACACAAGCATGACACACATATGACTTACCACTGCTTTGGAGTTTGGAGTAAGAGCTCACAGAGTGCATCTTACCATTGATAAGTGCACTACTGTATAAGTTGTAAATTCCAGTGCACCATACTGAATCTACAGGGTGCAGACTTGCACATTTGTATTTTGAGGGGCTCACAAGACTCCATTAAATGGGAACTCAGCTTTATCAGGCTCAAGAAGATCAAGCAGGTAGCAGAGTGTACCTGCCCAACCCTCATACAAGCTGTATGGACTATCTGGTACTCTAGCTTCACTTCGAAATTCTTCAGTTTGTAAAAATTCGGCAAATTTTATAGCTCTGTGGAGATACTTGGGTTGGTTAGTGAGTCGGTACATGAGAAGGAACACATAGCCGCTTCCTGCGACACCGTGACATATCCCTGGTCCCTTCCTCAGGAGTCCATTCTTCCAGCATAATTCTGCACAGGTAACACAAGCGGCCAAGTACTTCTCCTCATTCCAGAAGGTGTACGCCTTCGCCAAAAGATAAACAACTCCTGTAATAAAACAGAAAGATGACTCTCAATATGAATGTCTTACACTTAATGAATATTTGTAGTGAAGGGGGCTCTGGCACATGAATGAGCCTCTACAAGTCATTTTGAAATATCAATAGTATGTGCTAATAACCTTTATGAATGGGGGACTGAAATTTTTGAAGGGGACTAGTCCGCCAGCACCCCCTCTCATATTCTGCCCAGGGCTGCAAATTGCTTAAATACAATAGAAGAAGAGGAGTAAGGGAACAAAACTGATTTATTTTATATACTTATAAAAAATTGTGTGCGAAGTACGCCCATGTCGCATTGGGTGGTCTTGATTAAGGCATGCTTTTCAACCATGTGACATTGGTCAGACCATGTCATCATTTTGTAGCCAAAAAGCTTGTCATCATCATCACCAAAGGATTAAACAAAGGCATACAGTAACCATGTAAACCCAAGACAGTGCTAACCCATGTCTGACATGGGTGGTTCTTTTGTTAAACAATGTCTGGTGTATTGATGAAGTCTTGACCCATGGTAGAACAATGACAGTGAAAGAAACTTCATGACTGTAGATCACGTCAATGCAAGAAGTAGCGACATGGGTTGAACCCAAGTCATATCAGTTTTACTTCTGTCATTTATAACTCACTAGACCATGCCAGACATGGGATTAAATTTCAAACAATAGCTGACTTAGTATTTCTAACTGTGGAAGTGGGTTAATCCAAGAAAATACAAGCCAATCACAGCCACTGGTATGGATACTCATGTCACAGTACATGTCAGACATGGATGATTCTTGGTTGGACATGGCATGCTAGTAACGTGGGTGTCACTGACATGGTCTATTTCTTGGGCAAGTTTTGCCCAAGAATACCCAAGAAATGCCTTGAGCAAGTCCAAGGAATTTGGACAACTTTTTTGTAAGCAAGTTGTCCATAAACGAACAATATTTCCCCAAATACAATTACTTGGTGGCATAAACTCACCATATGGAAAAAACAGTATCAGGGCCCAGCATCAGACATTTCATGGGTGAAAGGGAATTTGAAGGGCAGTTTACATGTTTGCAATCATCTCCTAACTTTTGTGCAGAATTGAAGCAGAGAAAAAAGCAAAGAGAGAGAAAACTTACATCCTGAGACTTGGACTTAAGTCTGGCTGAAAATGCAAAATTCTAATTTTAAGGACCTTCTTATACTGTTAGTGCTCACAACTAAACAAACTTCAGAATTGTGACCTACATCCAGTGTTGCAGGTAGCCTGGTCTCACACCTGCTTGCTTCAAGTTCTTTTTTTTATAGAAAATGTATAAATTTTAATTGCCAATATCTCGAAAATTGTACATGAAAATTGGTTGAAACTTTCACCAAAATGCAACAGAATATTTTCCTCTTTAACATATCAAACATAAATTTGGTTTAAAAGATAATCAAAGTTTTTTGAAAATTTCCAGGACATAATGCAATTTTCCTGAATTTCAGAACCTTTTCAGAACTTGAGGTAATTTTCTTTAAAATTTTTCCAGCATTTCTGTAACTGCAGGAGCCCTGATACTGTAATCTCTCCTGGTTAGTTAATTAGTTAGTTCAATGAGTTTTTACAACACACCAAAATGCATGTGCTTGTTATATTGTGTCATTCAACTCAATAAAAAGTTCACTGTTAAAATTTATTTTCAAATATAATTCAAGTTCAAATTTGGCTTCCCATGAGTCGCCTCTTACAGGCGAGAAATACCGTGGGCATATTCTACAACCCCAGCCCACAGCAGGATATAATCTCACCCGGGGCTCCATGGCACCGATGCACCAGACCAGGACTTAATGCTTCATCAGAGACTTGGACTTAAATCTGACTGAAAATGCAAATTTCTAATCTTTAGGACCTTCTTATACTGTTAGTGCTCACAACTAAACAAACTTCAGAATTGTGACCTGCCTCCAGTGTTGCAGGTAGCCTGGTCTCACACCTGCTTGCTTCAAGTTCTTTTTTTTATAGAAAATGTATAAATTTTAATTGCCAATATCTCGAAAATTGTACATGAAAATTGGTTGAAACTTTCACCAAAATGCAACAGAATATTTTCCTCTTTAACATATCAAACATAAATTTGGTTTAAAGGATAATCAAAGTTTTTTGAAAATTTCCAGGACATAATGCAATTTTCCTGAATTTCAGAACCTTTTCAGAACTTGAAATAATTTTCTGTAAAATTTTTCCAGCATTTCTGTAACTGCAGGAGCCCTGATACTGTAATCTCTCCTGTTTAGTTAATTAGTTAGTTCAATGAGTTTTTACAACACACCAAAATGCATGTGCTTGTTATATTGTGTCATTCAACTCAATAAAAAGTTCACTGTTAAAATTTATTTTCAAATATAATTCAAGTTCAAATTTGGCTTCCCATGAGTCGCCTCTTACAGGCGAGAAATACCGTGGGCATATTCTACAACCCCAGCCCACAGCAGGATATAATCTCACCCGGGGCTCCATGGCACCGATGCACCAGACCAGGACTTAATGCTTCATCAGAGACTTGGACTTAAGTCTGACTGAAAATGCAAATTTCTAATCTTTAGGACCTTCTTATACTGTTAGTGCTCACAACTAAACAAACTTCAGAATTGTGACCTACCTCCAGTGTTGCAGGTAGCCTGGTCTCACACCTGCTTGCTTCAAGTTCTTTTTTTTATAGAAAATGTATAAATTTTAATTGCCAATATCTCGAAAATTGTACATGAAAAATGGTTGAAACTTTCACCAAAATGCAACAGAATATTTTCCTCTTTAACATATCAAACATAAATTTGGTTTAAAGGATAATCAAAGTTTTTTGAAAATTTCCAGGACATAATGCAATTTTCCTGAATTTCAGAACCTTTTCAGAACTTGAAGTAATTTTCTTTAAAAATTTTCCAGCATTTCTGTAACTGCAGGAGCCCTGATACTGTAATCTCTCCTGGTTAGTTAATTAGTTAGTTCAATGAGTTTTTACAACACACCAAAATGCATGTGCTTGTTATATTGTGTCATTCAACTCAATAAAAAGTTCACTGTTAAAATTTATTTTCAAATATAATTCAAGTTCAAATTTGGCTTCCCAAAAGTCGCCTCTTACAGGCGAGAAATACCGTGGGCATATTCTACAACCCCAGCCCACAGCAGGATATAATCTCACCCGGGGCTCCATGGCACCAATGCACCAGACCAGGACTTAATGCTTCATCAGCAACTGTAGCAAAATTCCCATCTCCTCTTCTGTGCTGCATCAAGATGAAGTAATCCACCGAATCTTTGATCTCTTTTTCAGCTTCTCTGTCTGTCGCCAAGTATTCAGGAAATAGGAGCAGAGAGTACAGTATCCCAGACAGGCCATGAGCAGCACCTATAATTGGCAACAGAACAGGAAGATAAAATTTTGTCTACAGCTAGTTCCATTTCTCCCAAAACACTGTATGTACATCTGTGCCGTTCCACTGCTGTCTAAAATCATCCTTGTCCAAACACCCAAACACAATATTGCCCAAGGACATATTTTTTGTGGAGTATATGAAGTCCTAATGTGTATTCAGAAACTCTCTGTGTATGCTGCTTAATATGAGCTACCCTGTTCTTTTTTTACTTTGATATAATCAAAGAACTTTGTCAATTGAGAATTTTAGTTCCCCTTGGGTAAAATTTTAGTTGTGTTGGCAAGTGACTGTATGCAAGAATTATTATTCCACATCAACCTTGTATGCCACCCTGTTGAAGGGGGTACAGTATAGAATACATTTTCCATTTAAATTACATAACATACACATTTTCTGCAAAGAACACACAAAGGTAGCTTTCCTGAGGGAGGGGTTTAATTAAAGAGGAAGGGGTGACCTCTTTGGAGAGTTTTTGCCTTTTTCCACTTTGACAAAATTAGTTGCTTTGCTGTAGACAAAATTCCTTGACTTCAAAATGTGCACAAAAATGTTCTCTTTCAGAGGGTGAAAACTGCATCTCAATACTGTGGCTTGTGTGGTTTGGAAGATATTAATTATCAAAGTAATGCCTTTCTTGTCTTTATTGTGAGACCCAACTGAATAGCATCCAGAATACATGATGCCTTAAGTTTTAATAGTCAATCTGGGTAATTTTTAACTTTCCTTCAGTGTAAACAATTCTGTTGCATTTTTTCTCTTGGATGGCAAGATGAAGGAGGGCATGTGCCCTCCTTGGTTATGTACCTTTAATTCAAAATGTAGCAATGGAGAAATGATATGTCTAGATTATCGCCTCTGAGCATAAAGGCCTGTTCATAACCTCATAACCAGCTACCAGGTGAATCCTGCAGTGGGTGGGGGGGGGGGGGGGGGGGCAACTGCTCCACCAACAATGAAATATTAAGAGGGAAAACACATCATTTTGCCCACATCCCCCAATACTTCAGACTGATTTAAAAAAGAATGCAACAGACAGAGAAAAAAAAAATGTAACATTGTCAGAAGACTTTAGGGCTTCTACAGTAGAAAATGTCAATTTGACCCAATTTTAAAGCAATAATAGTGCATTTATAATGTGCTATCCATGTTTTGTGTATATGCAAATCAAAGTGTGTGTGTATGCCTGTTTTTTTTTTTTTCCTTTGTGTATGCATAGGTTTCAGGTGTGTAGATTGCTAATAATGTGTCTGGTCATGGACACAACCTAAGGTTGCGAATGTTGGAAAATTTTTGCCCCTCCAACCCACAAGCCAGATCTATGCCCCTGTCACAAACAGTACTGTACGCTTACCTCTCTTCACTCCTGGAGCATGTTTTAACGCTTTGTGCAAAAGAAGATGTTTACTTCATTAAATATATTTCGTACGGTACCCAGCACCTGTGTACTGTATGACACTGATACGGTATATTTACCCAGGTACTGCGTGCGTATTACGACACTGATATATTTATCCAGCGACTGTGTGTTACGACACTGACATATTTACCCTGATACTGTGTATTATGACATTGATGAAATGTATTTACCCAGACACTGTGTATTTAATAAAACTGATATATTTACCCAAATACTGTGTATCAAATGACACTGATATTTTTACCCAAATACTGTGTATTATGACATCAATGCAGTGTATTTACACAGGCACTGTATATTATGACACTGATATATTTACCCAGCTACTGTATCTTATGTGGCACTGATATATTTACCCAAATACTGTGTATTATACCATCCATGCAGTGTATTTACCTAAACACCATGTATTATGACACTGATGTATTTACTCAGTTACTGTGTATTATATGACACTGATATATTTGCCCAGTTACTGTGCATTATATGACACTGATCTATTTACCCAGATACTGTGTATGATGGTACTGGTACATCAAAGGAGGCTCTGAATGAAGCTTTCTAGCAGTCTGTCTACCAACATCAACCATTGTCTTACAGATTCTGTTTATCTTGTCTGCTTTCAATATCTATAAAGGAAAAATACAAGCAGATTACAAACAACAATGCACAACCTATGTACTGTAGAAGGTCAAAAAACATTAAAATTTCGTGCCTCATGTCTTTATAGTCAGGCCCATAGCCAGACATATTACAGTATGGAAGGGGTAGGAACAACTATGTAAAAATGTGCCAATTCAATGGGAACCTGAAACTCTCTAGTCTTGAATACAAATTTGAGCATGCTTCTACAGTAGCACAGTGAAATTATGAACAAAACACATATTTATGTATTTTTTAAGCACAACATTTTACTTGGTCTTAAAGCAGCCTGTACTGTAGGTGTGTGTGTGTGTGGGGGGGGGGGTACATTTCAATGTGTGTGCAAAATGAGGGCTCTGCTGATGTACAGTACCTGGGCTGGAATTTTGAGGTATTTTGAGGTATGAGTGTGATAGCACAGTACTTGCCTGAAATCACTGTGAGAGGTGTGATTATTTGGTATTTGAAACCTTCTGTAGATAAAGAATGAGAACTCTGATAAATAAATTTTAGATTTTCCAGCACACCACCCACACTCCTAGATTTTTTATTTAATTGTAACACACCTGAGAAATCAAGAACTCGGCCTGGTGTACAGTACTGTACATTTCAATGATCTTCAAAGTCTTGAAATGAAAGAGAATGAACAGCACAGCAGCAGGCACTAACCATTACATGTATGATACCTTTATGTTACAGCATTTATCTGAAGCAATTCAAGCACCTACAGCAGCCCACAGAGGTTGGACACCTCATTGGGATACATGTACAGTACTTTGTGCTCCTCCCCTGGAAATTCAGGTTGCCATTTGCATTTTAGGAAGCTTTGCAGACACAAGAAGATATTTCTATTCTATTTTATGCTTCATCTGGTTATGGGCTAAAGCGAAGACTGGTGCAAAGAACAAAAATTTTTAGTTTTTTGAAAAATGAATGGCTGAAAAATGGAGTAGATGCCCTCCAAACTGAAGGAGTGAGGCATTTTGCCAAAACAGAAAATTAATCAGTTATAGTACCTGGAACTCAAAGTTGTCTACCGTACAAAGCTACTGTGGAACCCTACAAGGGTATTTAGCAGTGGATTCAACAGAATTGTAGGGAATATTTTTTCACCATCTGATTGACAGTGACACAACAGTACCAGTTCTGCAACTGGATGGGCAGGAGCCTCCATGCTATTGCACAATTGAGAGTTTCCCCAATCTTTTTTAATGTCAGTACATTACAGTACCTCTTCTTTCATCTTGGTTCTGAGGGTATGAAGACCACACAGATAACCAGCACGGCCTATTAGAATCTCATCGGATCCACATCTGAGATAATCTGGGTTGCCATATTCAGTGCAAATATCAGCAAAACTTGCATACCTGAGAACAGAAATGGCTCTAAAGTTACTAAAAAATACATGAGCAGAGCTGGAATGTTCCTACTGAAGTTTCTGTATTGTCGGCTATCATACTGTACAGTAGATAACACATAAAATGATATTTCATGACAGGAATTCCCCATTACCTACTCTTACCCGACTTGCCAATAGCAACTCGGGTAAGAAGATTAGGCAACCTGTTTGATTTGTTGGGGGAGGGCATCCTATTGGTCCAGCACAGCTTTTCAGTGTGTCATGCATACTGTAGGTGACTTTCAACTTGTAAGGTCTCAGAAGTCAAGATGAGGTTCATGTCTGCCAGATGGTTGGGCTAAAGAGAGTTAAGAGGATCAGTTGTGTTGGACTTTTTCTAATTTCTGGCTAATTGGCATTTAACCACGAAGCATATACTGATATTCATACAAAGTGAAGTAGTTGAAAGTAAGATAGTGACTCCATTGTCCTTGTGGTTTAGTTAGTTAGATGGAGTTTTATGGCCCAGTTTCCAACCTACTGTACAGTATTGGTTGATCCAGCCACTGCCTTTTTCCAATTGTGGCTCACTTGCTTGTTTTCCCTACTCTATTGCTTATGGGGAGCAATGGAGCATCATGTACAACTGCAGTACTGTACAGTAGGTTCCATTTTTAGAGTCTTTGGTATGACTTGACCTGGGAATAGAACCCAGGCCTTCCATGTGAGAGGCAGATTCTTCCAAAACCTGTGGTCAAATCTGCATCCGATAAGACTCTGCCAGTGTAGCCAAGCAAAGTTATTCTGGACACTTTCAAATTCACTTATGACTTGCACAACTAGGGGTCTATTAGACCTACTGTAATTCCTGCCAAATGATGGAATGGAATGTACAGTACATGCAGGGTTGCTGATCTTTTTTTATCATGAATTAAATAGTCCTTGAACAGGACTGTGCTACCTCCATTTATTTTACTCTGCACTAGAGTCCTTGGCCACAGTGCACCAGAGATCCAGACATTAAGGCTTTGCAGCATTTCCACATTTTGAAGTTCACTTTCCTAGCTGGTACAACTTTCAGAATTTCCTTTATTCTGTCCCCTTCCATGTTTATTTTCTACCTCATTGGGGTGATGCCATGTCCTTTAATTGTGCACATTTTTTTCTCCAAAGTCCAAAAATTTGTTTCACTTTTACATTGCTACTCTGCATGTTATTTTTTATACTGTACAGTACTCACATCCAGTTGTGGGACTGCATCGGCGCATGCGCATGCTTGAGTCCTGTAAGTAGTGTTTCTGTCAATTTTACCCTCCACATTCCACCTTCTTGCTTGCCTCCATCTGAAGAAAGACTGGTCAAGTTGCAGAGTTGGGACTGCAATGCTCACTGTGCTCATCGCGCACATCGTTGTGATTTTGTGATGCGTATCGCCAAGGACCGTGTACGGGGAGGTTCCTACCATTAGGTTAATTGAAAATCACAGTCCTGTTCAAGGACTACTGTAAGTATATCAGTGATATAAATAAAATAAAGTGATTTAAATCACATTTTTTCTTATTTACAGTAAATCATGACTTTTCCAATTAAACACATGATTTCAATTGTACTTTTAATCAAGGGGATGTAAATCAAAACAAACCAGTGCACAAGTATCAAAATATAAACAAATCACAAACAATCATCATACAGCTAAGCCTTATTTAATGGCATTGTAAATTTTCAGTGTATGGCATGCTACATTACAGCTATAGTACAATAGGCCCACAGTACAATGTTTACACTGTATACTGGCATAGTACAGTATGATCCTTCAAATAGGGGTCTGTTAATTAGTTTCCACCCTGGGTAGTTTCTGCAGGCCTTTTACTTTCTGCCCCTTAAAATCTTGGTGTGGAAAGTAATGTTTCAACTTACACATGTGTTAAAAATAATTTTTTAACTTCAAATTTCAAATGAAGTACAAGATTACAACGAAATTTGTGGATAGGCCTATAACTTTTTCAGCATCCTCATTGAAAAAAATGAACTGTCTGACCTTTTTTCTAAACCTCAAGTATGACTTATATTTTTTTACAGATACAGTAAGTAGTCCGTGTGTCTATAGGTACAGTAGGCTTATGCTGAATGCGTGAACAATTGTTCACAGCACTGAATACCATATACCTGTACATTTACATACAGTATTAGTATACTAAAGTCTACAGTGTGAATGTTGCTTGGAAAGACGTCAACATGGCAGTACTGTAATGGGTGTCTCAATGAACTGTAAAAGACATGGATGAAGTCTGAAACTTTAAGGAAAAGTTGATGGAATCTTCATTTGAAAAAAAGTACCACTGATATCACATTCCATTCCATGACTTCCAGCCCCCATGTTGAATTTCCCTGCCTATAAAAACCTTGTCCACACCTTTTTGCTTCAGTGAACGAAGGTCAACAAAAACCAGATAAGAAATGGCCCTACTGCTTGCCTTTCACACCTCCCAAATAGTGGCACATCTGGCTGGTATAATTCAGCCTTTGTTCACATCTTCCTCTACAGTGTAGCTGCCTCTTATCAAGTTTGTGGTTTCTTGGAGCTTGCTTGAAATGAGTTAAGCAGGAAGTCAGGTAAAATTTGATTACCCCACCAAACCTCTCTTTTGGTGGGGACTCAGGTGAAATAACTAATAGGGTAAGAAATTCCTCATGCCCAAAGAGATGTTTCCTGCTAAAAATAAAAGGGGGGGGGGGGGTGGAGGAACACCGTTTTTGACGGGCGGAAAGTAACGAGTGCTGAAACTAATGGTAACCCTTCAAATATACAGGTCTAAATGTAGCTAATGTACTGTAAATACTGTAGCCCCACACTGGCGAGTGTATTTGCCATACGTCAAAGAATCACGCCAAGGTGGAGGTGTTTGGAATTATACGCCACACAAATTGCTGCAATTGTATGCCAACTGTTGTAATTTTCCCTGTAGCAGCCAGGTACGCCGTACGCCAAGTTTGTTGGTGCACATTTCCATACACCAAAGATCTTTCTGTGAAAGGTCCTACTTTCCAGTATGGCTGTAGCCTACTGTACTGTGGGCCCTACTATACTACTGTACTAACAAAAGACTGAGTTATGAAGCAAATATTTTTATGAGGAAATGAAAATTTACCACCATGAGGCATGAAAATTAAAGGCATTTACCTCTGCAGCAGCTTTTCAATTTCTTCCCTTCTTTCATCAAGTTGATTGAAGAACATAGCAGCTGCAATCAGTACACCGCCAGTGCCAAGCAGCAAACCTGGCCTCATTTCTTTTGACTGACAACGTTCTTCATAATCAACAGAAACTTCAATGCATCTACGGGTGAAGTTGCAAACTTCATTGCGATCAATACTGAACTGATAGGGAGACTGCAATAGCCTAACCATTGAATAAGCAACCCCTGACACACCAACGTACAGACCACCATCACAGTTCTGATGGGTAACAGGGAATCTTCTCACAATGTCTTTCGTTATGCCTGCTACAAGTTGTCGGATGGCTTCTCGTGGAACTTCTACACTTTGACCTTCCACATAATCTGTGAATTTGTTCTCAAAAAACCTTTGACCTCTGTTTCTTGCCATAGTAGCTGATCTTCTAAACAAATTTGCGAACCAATTGTGAAATGTATTCGTCATGAACATTTAGGCTATAATTGGACATGTAACACGCACAGCGACGACATTGCTACTGCTGTTTGGATCAATAACATAGTTACGGGTTCAGCGAAATTCCGTAAGGAGAAAGCCTGCAACAAGTACAGTTTGTTTTCACATACTGACAAACAACTAACCATTGAATGTACAGCTACGCAGCTACAAATTCAACTTGTAGGTAGCATAAAACACTTATTAGTACCACAGCAATCGTCTTCAAAGCCTTTGCAAATGTGATTGATCTATTACATAGGTATAGTAAATTTTCTAACCCAAACGACCTCAAATATGATCGAAAGATTAAAAGGGAGGGGTGCAGTATGATCGCCTTCCATCCATATTGCATTATACCTGCATGGTGGGATAAAAGAGAGCTTGAAGTTGCTCAGTATATGATGGTGATATGATGAGAAGCGAGTTACGTCATACTCTACGCGATATGTCACACTACTCAGGGACTGGGTTGTCATGCAGAGTATCATAATAAATATAAAAATGCTTGGATTTATATAGCGCCTTATATGTATGTTCAACATCTCAAAGCGCTTCACAATCATTACCCGTGGTCATTGGTAACTCGTCAAACCCACACTATAAAAGTGCACATCCCTTTAATTGCTGTTACAGTAGTACCCGGCACAATGCCACTTCATCGTGTCCCCTGGGGGACTTCCCATAGGAGCAGCCACATACAGCGCATCACTATACAAGTTACCTCACAAGTGCCCATTTAACACCTGGGTGGAGAGAAGCAATCGAGATAAAGCATCTTGCTCAAGGACACAACATAATGACCCAGGTGGGAATCGAACCGGCGGCAATCCTTAGATCACAAGTATTAGTAAGCATGAGTAAGAGTATAACCCTTTTCTCTCTGAATCAGAAAAAAATAACTTGTAAAAGAATACAGATGGGTCGCAGCTTAGAAAGTGAATTCCAACTGGGTAATACGTGGGTAAAGACAATTTTTGATGAAACTTAGTGGTGGTAAGTATTTACCACTACAGTGAGACGACCGAGAAATCGGGCGGGCAAAGCTTGGGGGTGTCAATCAGGAATAGTTCCCGTCGGGGAAGACTGTCCTCCCCCTGTTGTTGAGAAAATCCAATGACAATTTCGTCCGTCGGGGAGCCTTCATCTACAGACCGATAACAGATGTGGGTTTCATAACTAGTCATGCCCGGACGATCTTCTTGATATTTTGCTTAGGCTACTAGAATACCATATCTTCCAGGAAACTCTCAATTCCGAAGTTTCTTACAAAAACGGGCGAGTAGTTGTTCATGTGCATGCAGTGCTGCTCCGACAGCCGAATTGTAGCAACGGTAATGAAAATCGGCCGGACCGTTTTGAGCTTCACTTAATGATAAACAGTAGCGCGAAAATGTCTCCCCATAAGTCTGACTAAAATTCATTTGAAGCCACTCCTTTACAAATACGTTGGAAGTAAAATCATGATAGTCTGGAGTTCGGGCAATCACGTAGAAAATTTCATCTGTTTGGTGGATCTTGCAATTGTATACAACGAAGATTCCTAGTAGAGTCAAATGATTATTGTATGTTTCAAGTTCAACTCGTGGCGTACTAGTTTTTCCTCAAAAGGGGCAAGACCATTACAGTCTAATTGCAGCTGTACCTTTTATTTGATAATTTTCTGATCACTCAGTAAGTTGGGTTTTTTTATATTGAAGTGAAACTTTCATTTCAAAGGAAAGCTCAAAATAACTACTGCTTGGATTTCTTGTTACAAGTCTGTGAAATGCCATTTCCTGCTGCCGGAGGGGTTAGATTATATAACAATTTTCTGAGCGTTCCGGTCGCGCCAACTGATCAGCTGATAGTGGCGCTCGGCTTAGATAGTGTTTTGGCCGAAGAGACACTTAACACAACAATTCATGCTTGCATATCATTCTTCGTTTTTGGGCAGTTTATAAAGTGAAAACTTTATTGACAAAGAAAGTTCAAAATAACGACTACTTTGTTTCTACTTGCCAGCCCGGAAAATGCCTTTCCTGCTGTCTGGGGATTCTCAATTCAAAAATATCTGTGCGCTCCACTTAGATAGTCTTTCGGGCAGCTGGATAACATTTTTCGGACAAAACAAAGTCTGCCCCTCCCAAACTGAAACGCTCCCGTACGCCTATTTTAATATATAAAACATAAAACTTCAAATATATGGAAGGCCAAACTTTTTCCGCGGGAAAGTTTTCCAAGATGGTCCGAGGGCCTCAATCTGCCTGATGATGTTCAGTACCCCCAAAAAACTATAGATCACCTCCTTCTTGATTTTTCTTAAGGTCAGATTCTTCCATAAAACCCCCAAAATCTGTCATAAAAATTACATTTTCCCCAATGTAAGCTTCAGATCGTAAAAATTTCTATGGATACTCAGTTCAACAAATTACCAAAGCCAGCTCTGTTAATCACTCCAAGATTAACCTAATTTTGATCTTGAAAGGCATATCACTGACAGCATAAAAACCCAAAATTTTCATTATAATCTTACCAAAGAACAAATCTTCTTATGTTAAATTCCAAAATTTCTGCAATAAAATAAACTTTTAATTTTCAAATCTTCCTTTCAAAAAAGGGAAAAACTTTTCGGGTAAACTTCTAGTCTCGTCTTGAGACCTTAGTACGTTGGCCTAGAACTTTATAAATAAGTAACCGCAACAAAATTTCAGCTGTCGTGTATAAAACGTTTTTGATTTTGCCCATGTGAAGGACAGATTCTTCAATAAATACTCCGGCTTTTCAATGGTCCTTACAAAAGCCAAGTTTCTTCCAAAAATTTGAAAATTTTCCTTCATAGAGAAGTCCAGATTTTTAAGAATTTGTTAAAAAGAAATTCAAAAATGTCGGCCCACGATTCTGCCAAGTAACGTCCCACCGTGACCGTGATCTATTCATCGCCTTTGTAGTGGCCTTGAAACGCTGCCCCCCTGTCGAAGAGCTTGTCCCCCCCCCCGTCGGGCAAATCCTGGCACCACCCCTTATGTAGTCACATTATTTGGTAGTCACTATCTGTGTGTTTCTTAATAGATGATTAGAAGGCGACTGAGCCCTCATCCAGCCAACATGCCCAGCTGGGCCCCAACTTGGTTTCAGCTGGGCTACTTGCTGGGCCCCAGCTGGGGCCGATCCGTGTTTGTCAGGTGTTCCCACGTGGGGCCCAACTGGGCTATCCTTTCCCAGCTGAAGCCCAGTTGTGCCCCGCTTCAATAACTGAAGCCTAGCTGGGCTTCAGCTGGGCTTCAGCTGGGAAAGGCTAGCCCAGTTGGGCCCCACGTGGGAACACCTGACAAACACGGATGGGCTCCAGCTGGGGCCCAGCAAGTAGCCCAGCTGAAACCCAGTTGGGGCCCAGCTGGGCATGTTGGCTGGGATATGCCTGCAATCGTCGAGTTTCAAAAATCTAGTGCGGATCCGCTGGCAGACATTCCAAAAAAGGGGAGGGCTGACCTAACAGAGAAGAGGGGTGTGAGGGAGGTGCACTGCTAATTTCCGATACGTTTTATTGTTGATTTTTTTTTTAACTAAGTTCATTTGAAATCATCTAAAAGTTTGTGCAGCCGTGCATATCTAATCTCTCAAACAATAGATTCAATTGATAGTTAGCAGCAAGTGGCGCTCAGGCTGGCAACTTGTTGATAAGGAAATTGTGGTCAAAGGGGACTAATTTGGAGCTTGTTCGCATGCTCAATGCATTAAGTAGATAACAACTCTGTGGATCATTGAGTGGAGACAGTTGTAGATGTGCTGCATTTGGCTAATGGATCCTGTTGCGACATGATGTCCCTATCTGCCTATCGGATGGAGTATAACGGTCCCAGAAAGTATATGTAGGATGGATCGGACAAGATATAGAGTATCTGGTTGACTAAGCAAGATTTCTCCTCAATAGGCCCATGAAAAGTCCGATTTGCTTTAGCTGCTATTTTATAAACGTGACTTTTACAGCTCATACTCGAAGAGAGTTCTACACTATTAAAGAAGGATAATGGTGTACTTGTTCAAAGTGTGGTCCCCCATCACATAAAAAGTATTACCCCTATAAGGTATATATACTTCCATGGTCATACAATTGTGAGAATTACTGACAAGAGTAGCTGAGCAACGTAGTATCGAAGTTAAAATACCCTTATGAAACCAATACAATGGAGCCGCTAGGGTTTATAACGATCGGGCGCGTTACAGTTGCCCCCTCCCCCTCCTACAGTTCTGCGTTGGTGTGTGTAGTATATACTAACTGATCCCATCCGCCTTGGAAAAGACTATTTAAAGGGCCAAACCTCTCATCCCAAACTATAATTTTGGTACAGGTGTACCGAAATTCTCAATTGGCTCAGCTCTTTGATTGGCAGCTAATTCAAACAATGCAGAGTACCAAAGCTTGTATTACAAAGCATGAGTGGTAGTGAGAGTGTTTTGAATATGAAAATGAGTTTTTCTATACTCACCTTGAAGCAATAAACTGAGATTGTATCTTGATGACGATGAATTTCAGACAATTGTGGGAGGGGCTTAAGTAGGAAGGTTAGGAGAATTGGTACTGTTTGGGGCGAGAGAACTGGGCCTTTAACTTTGGGTGGGTATAACCAATATCGTTTTTTAACTTTTTAAAATTAGTTTTGATATGTATTACACATTATCCTAAAAATGACCCAATTCAGAGAAGTGCAAACACCGGGTCACAGTGTTTGGAGGTTCCCTTACAACTTAAATTTTACACCGTGGGCGAGTTTTACATCTATGAAAGAGCTAATTTGATATGATACGGACAATTATGGAAAACATTCAAATCACAAGTGGGAAACAAAGATTCCCATATGGAAGCACAGTTTCGTATGTGAATTATGTTTGATTCTCCATGGGAAAACAGAACTTCAGATGCGTGAACAAGAATTTCATATGTAATCGACTAAATTTCATACGTGACGCACGCCAAATTCTCTCGTGTGATAAAACGGTTTTGATATTGTCAACTATTACATCCACGCGTAGTGTGAGACGAAAGTTCTCATTCAGATTACATACGTGATATATTTAAACGCCACTGTGTCAAAAACAATAAAAAAAAAATCTCTTCAAATTTTCATTTTGTACCAAGTTTGTCACTTTCGTAACACGCCCTGATACCAGCTTCAGTTCTGTCACTATAAAAAAGAAAAGAAAAAAATCGCAACGTTACTTGGTTTGTGACAAATGGAGAGGGCAGCACACCATATACGAAAGATTCACCCGAAATTTATCAATGTCGCATTTATATTGAACTATATTCGCTGACGTATTATACCTAACAAGCATCATATAGGTTGTGAACCAAGAAGTATGCAGAAGTCTGTTAGACGTGGCATTTTAAGATAAACAAGGCTGTTGGCGTAAAGCTTTTTAAACCGATTTGTGAATCCTAAGATCTTCAAAACTGCGAGTACATAGTTTGACATAATAATGTGGCAGACTTTAACATAAATGTGATCAGCGCCCCCACCTAAGGATGCATTCGACGTATATCTGCAGTTGTCATCAAATCTTCCTTGATTTACCATCTGTTTGTCCCCGGCAGCCCTTTGTTGGTATTCTTGAAGTATTAAAGGCCCAGTTCTCTCACCTCAAACAATACCAATTCTCCTAACCTTCTAACTTGAGCCCCTCCCACATTTGTCTGAAATTCATGCTCATCCAGATACAATCTCAGTTTATTGCTTCAAGGTGAGTATAGAAAAACTCAATTTATATGATCAAACCACTCTCAGTACCGTTCATGCTGTGTAGAGTAAGCTTTGGTACTCTGCATGGTTTGAATTACCTGTCAATCAAAGAGTTTAGCCAATTGAGAATTTTGGCACCCCCATACCAAAATTGTAGTTTGGGGTGAGAGGTTTGGCCCTTTCAAGCATACCTCAAGTCAAAAGATGCAAAAATATATATTAGAGAGCATGAAAAATGCATTCTAGCAGTTCAATTCCCATCTTCATAAGACATTCCTTAGCTGAGGTATAAAATGTTGAAGTTAATTCACTCATTTAAAATGATATATTGGGCAATAATTTGATGTCATTGTTGTACCTCTCAAATAACAATCTTTGTATTTCTTTGATTTTTGGAAAGTTTCTATACTTTGTACTAAGGGTGCGATAGCAATCTTTCTCGTATGGGATGCTGTTATCAATTAAGCCATCTCTGTGCAACGAGCTATGGAAACAACCAGGAAGTGTTCAAGGTCATAAAACATTTTAAATTTTAAATGGCAACAAAGCAGGTTATGTGAGTTGTACAGCAAGAGGGTCACAAATTATTGCACAATGGACCAATTTGTTCTAAATGAATAAGTTTCAACATTTTATATTTCAGCTCAGGAATGTCTATATTAAGTTGGGAGTTGGGCTGTGAGATTTCATTTTTCATGCTCCTATGTATATATATATTTGAACTTTTTGACTTGAGGTACTTTTTATTCGTCATTTAAGGATTATTCTATTGACTAAGCAGTGATCTAAACATCAGTTGGGCACTTCAAGTAAGATTTTATTCGTAACAGATCTTCTACCAAGAGAAGATTGGCAGAAATCTTGAAAAAGGGGGAACTGAAATATAGAGAAAGCATGTGATGGGCAGTTAAATGTGATTTTCTTGAGGAAGCATGTAATCTTGCCCGAAGGTCTACCTGATTTGAGCTCTACCTTCAGTTTGCGTACAAAAATTTTGAAAAATCGCACCCCAGACAGCAAGAAATGGTATTTCCCAGGTGTTTCGGACATTTTTTTCAGTTGAAGAAAGTATCTGTCTTTGCTCCTCCAAAGAAGAGTCAAATCATACGAAAGCCGGTAGTAACACTGTGACTTCCGAGAGCATGTGTTTTTTCTTTGAAAATCCCAAATCTACACTAGTTACCTCTGGTAAAATGTCTACCTAGGCCACTGGGTAGGTTAATACGTTTCCTTACAAGAATGATATATAAATGCCCATGAATCTACTTTCTCTATAGTTCAGCTCCCCTTCCCCTATCCCCTTTTCAAAATGTTTGCCACACCCACTCCAGTTCCATGTACCTCAGTTCAATTTGAGGACACTGCAAATACCTAGAAAAGTACGTGTGTCACCTTAGCTGAACCTGATCGATCTTACTCGGTCTGGTCCAAAATATGAATCTTTTCTGGCCATTTTCAGCCAAAAAGAGTCAATTAGTTTTTCAAATTGCGCATCAGTATCAGTTTGATCAGATTTTTTTTTAAAACTTGACCACGTCTTCAAAAGAGAACAATGTTTGAAAGTTTTTACTGAAGATCATGACTCGGGAGTGGGATGTTTCGTGAACGCATTACTTTTGTGCAAACAGATCTGTAGCCAGGAGGAAGGGTTGTGCAAGAGCTGAAAGTTCTCGAGCCAGAGAGTATGAAGCTGGTCATTGACTGACGAACAGATCTTTGCACACATAGGCGTACTGACGTAATTTTTTTTTTTTGGGGGGGGGGGGGAGGGCAAGAGCAATTTTAACACCATTAATGACGCCATTGATCATATTTTGCCCATATTTTTCCCGAATGGACCAACTGTTTTTGCCTGAATTGGGAAAGCGAGTGCCCCGCAACCCCGCCTCGTACGCCTATGTCTGCACACTTGGCCTCTGGTCTGCTTGAAAACTTGCACGATTGACTAAATGTATCGGTTGAGCAAATAAAATTCTACAATATGTGAGTAAATGAAAGCAGTGTATTGATCATAGCTCTGGTACTTACTGATATTACATTAGAGTAATCATATCAATACAGGGTGGTCGTAAGTTACTGAGTGGCCACTCGCAATCCCAATCTACAATTTACACTAGATATGCCAAAATTGTCAATTGGTTCATCTGTTTCATTGATATCAGAATAAAAAACGCAGAAGTAAAAATGGCAGAGTAGCTCATATAACACAGCCTGCACTGGGGGTCTTGTCATTAAACATTGGGGCCTTGTATATGACCTACTCATTACAAGACATGCCCCGAAGCGATAAAATAGAAATATGTTCGAAAAAGGATGAATTAAGTTGCAGTATATCGACTGGGATAATTGCGTCTGGAGTGAAGAATATCTGCTTTTAAGATTGGAGTCTAAATCGAATATGTTGCTAAAAAGAAAAAAAAACATACTGCTTTTGAATGGACCCGACTTCTTATACTTCATTCCACACATAATAATCAGCGATAAAAGAAAGTATACCAAAGGAAGAAACGTCTTCGCTACAAAACAAAATTAAAACGTGCTACGTTATAAGCCCATGAAAAGATTATTCCTAGTACAAGAAATCCGACTGGATCGCGTCAAAAAGTTCACGACTTGAGCTAATATTAGAAAAAATGCCAGTGACTCGGATGTACCTGAATTGAGAATCTTAGTGCAAGCCCGTCCCTCATCAAAACCATCCAAATATTTGAAAAATAACATTTAGGGTAATATTTCACTTCAACCGCAACATATTCATACTCGAGGTTTACTCGTATAATTACGGATACTTTCCAATTTCTAACCCAGCCTCCATCATAAGATCTTTGGCTTGTATTTGGAGGGCTGACAGTAATAACTCATTTCACAACACAGTCCCTCCTCATAACAGGCATTAATATCGCTGTATAAAGATCTCTCTTACCCCTCGGCAGCTGCTTGCAATGAAAAACCCCTACACATTCCCAAACCAGATAAACATAGGAGAAATATCGTTTACAGTCACCGTACTGTATCATTTGTTTCATTTAATTAACTAAACAAACCTCTAAATGACAACGATCACACCATCCTCCAAAATGCTAATTAGGATTTGAAATGTCAAAAGCCTCATTTGCCTTCCAAAGGCCTACAAGTGAAGCTTCTGCTCGAGTGGCTTACAATGGATCAGGGCGGCTACTCAATCTCTTGTGATAAAGAGAGAGAGAGAGAGAGAGAAAGAGAGATGCTGCAAGAAACACTCTGTAGAGAAAACTCCGACGCTCACAACCATGGTTGCTACTACACACACGTATATTTAAAGCATCTTTTTTTGATGTCGAGCAGATGGACTCTGTTTTGCGGAAGAGTAAGATCGGATCCCGGCGCTGGAGCTACGAAAGCAACCACAGCTTCGTCGAGGAAAAATAAATCAACGTTTGACTGGATCCATAAGCGGCAATAGTAAAATCAGACAAGAGTACACATTAATTTTATTGGAAAATCTCATTGAAGGAATGTTTTGTGAGGATTTCGGTTAGTCAAAAACAAAAGAAGGTAATGTTTTAAAATTTTCAACTTTCCGTTTAGGAAGAAACGTATTAGTGAATAAGTATCTAAGAAGTAAATATAGTCGTGAAATATTTGTAAAATTATCACTTGTATTCTTCAAAAACTGCTGCGTTAAATATTTAAGGTATATCCTGAGTCTATGAAAAGTCATCACAAGAAATTTTTAATCTTACTGGAAACGAAACTTTTCTGATCGACTTTGTATTAAGTAAATGTAAAACTTAAACCAGATCACGTGCACTGTATGTGGTGTTGAGCCAGTATTATAGTTGCAGTATAGTAATGGCATGAAATATACGAACATTTAATAATTGTCGTTTCTTGTTCCGATGTACAATTTACGTAAACAGGAAATTGTCAAAGAACTTATCAATCTTCACCTCTTTCAATAGATATTTTTAAACTAAGACAAGAACCTTATCTGCGTCGTATATCTGTTGTCACTTAATTAAACCTGGTTGCCACTACTCCGAGTGAAAACCGCGCTCTAACACCAGACAATTTAACTCATCTTTTCAATTCCATATAATAATAGGAAATATGTTTATTGTATAGCTGTTGGCTAACATTTCGTTTGCAATAATGCCTGGCTAGAATGTTGTATTGTATACAATTAACGTGTGGTACATGTCAGTCTGGCAGTGCTCTTGTTTGAAAAGTGCTCTTGTTTGAAAAGGTTGTCTACAAAGTAATGTTCTCTAGGTGTGGGGAAGAGTTGCTTCATTCGGGGGATAACACCATTAAACTGATAGAAGCGCATCCTTTCATCCGATGAATTCACATAAAACGACTGCATATGGAAAATTTCTGAATTTTGCCTGAGGATCCTTGAAGTAAATTGTCATGATTAAAAACAAATTTAGAATTAAAACACGTAGTTAGACCTTTCAGCGTGATGGGTGTCCACAATGAACTGATCGAATAATAATAACTTGTGCAATGCAGGTTGTAAACAAAAACGTTGTTCTATTCACGATGACGAATTTATGACATGTGAATGTATAAACTTAAACCTGTTTTGATGTTAGTTTATTTAATGTGCCTCAAATATGCCTTACCACAATTTCCTTGTTCTACAAGAGGTCCTGATAATAACAGAAAACGTTAGTCAATGTCAGCATGTTGGCAATCAAAATGCCTGTAAATTTCCGTGAATTTTGATATCATGCCGAACTTATCGTTGTTTCCTAAACAAGGATTGATTACATTTGCTATATGTTTTCTAAATTGCTCGATTCTAACATCTAGCCAGAAAGCATCGTTTATAACTGAATGCGTGATTGAAATCTTAATCTTTTTTAATCTAAAGCGTGGTTATTCCCTATAACTCTAAATAGGAATGCAGTTCAAAATAATGATATCAATGACCGAAAAGACTGAATGGACTTCGGCAAAACTAGTTAGTTTGTTCCTCAGATACAAGTTCTTACTACCATAGGCGTTGTGTGAAAGTCCACTGGGTCAGTATGGCCATGGAGATCACACCGATTGCACCCTAATACAACTTATGTATATGATGTCAAAATGCAAAAAGGGCGCCCTCCATTGGAGGGATAACATCGACAGAAGTAACTGATTGGTCAACTAATCGGATACTAAGCATAAGTCTTCAACACACGGTGAGGCGAATTGTACTGCATGTGACCCACCGCTCCATATGTGTTTCGCACAAAGTTCAATGGTGCGACTCACGTGGTTCACTGTTGTTCCCCCAAAATGACGTCAACGTATCGTCGTCAATGCATGCGGTCTAGAAAAAGCTGTGCAGGCTCATGTGATTAAAATGTGGCCTTTAAATATCTAAGCAACTACCTGTAAGACACTGCTGCACCCCGTCTCCCCAAAGTTATATTTATCTCTATCATGATGTACGGCAGGAATAAGCAAATCTTCAGTATGTTTAGTTGTGATAAAGAAATGACAGAACATTGATTATAATGCAGAACATTACATTCTATTAAGTAATAAATGGGGCAATCACTTCTCGATTCGTTGCACGTCTTGCATTTTTAGGATATGATGACTTACGCTTGTGGTTGTGTCTTTAAAGGGCAAAGTTAAGCAGTCATCTTCAACTTATTTTGAAAGAACTACCCTTAAATCTCACGATTTCGTTGTTTTTTCTTTGGGTAATTTTCATATCAGTTCAGGGGTTAAATATGATTTCCATGGCATAACAAGTATTTACCTTAAAAAATTTTACAACTGCGGAAGGAAAATATTGGTACATTCTAGAGACGTATAAAACAGTTCAGTGTACAGAATGCACTCAAGTTCGGGTGATTGCATTTTTCCCTTTAACTTGTTGATTTGAAGAATCTGATTAAAGGTTTTCTTCTCTTTCAGGTAACAAATAAAAAACAATGCAGTAAAAGTGAGAAGAATGGCCTAAGTGATAAATCATTCAACGAGAACCGGTGAAAATGGGAGAAATCCTGCATCTGAATATTATCATGATGAAAAATCTCTAAATGACTGGAGATTATATCTATATTGTGTTAGTATATTCAGTAAACACTCTGATTAACGTTTCTGACATAGCTTGTCCAAAGAAGGGTATACGTATCATATCTCAAATCATGAATAATTCTAACAAGAAATGAAAATGCCTTCGAAACAGCTGAAGTGGCTGTTCCTTTGTGTTACTGTGTTCATTGTTGAAGGAGACTACAACACAAGCAGGTGGGCCACAGAAATACACACTGAGATTATTACCCAAACAATAACGACTGGGTGTGATCCTCGAGTTGACAAGGGTTGTAATGGCCCAACTGAAAAGCTTGAACCGTCGAAGGAGTACAGTGTTGATGGAGTTACCCAAAAGTTATCAGAAGCAACTGAAGTCCTTTCTCCAGATGAAAAAAATGGGATCACAGGAGATTTAGAGGGTCGTAGAGGGAGGGACCGTGGCACCACAGAAGACTTCCAAACGGGCGTGAGGGGTGAAACCACTGCAGAATTTTCAACAGGGTTTCGGGGAGGGACTGTTGTTGGAGTAGATTATGAGACAAGTAGTAGTCCAGCCGTCAGCAGCCATCATGTCTTACCACGTACTGTAGCAAATATCCAGGAAGGCAGAACCAACTTAGCTAGCATTTTAAACAGGTTGAGTAATGAAACGACGACAGAATTCTTGGGTGTTACAACAGAGGAGAAGCGAGGGCATGAAGAGGAGAGAGTTGATATCCCACCTTGCAGGAAGTGCCAAAATGGTGAGTTAATGTTTTGATTGTTGACTCTAAAATATGTCAATGAAAAATGTCTTAAGAACGTTTATGAATTGGGGAGATTGCACATGCAGTGTACAAGAACAAAAACATTAAGTTGACATGCAGGGGTACAAAATGCAATGATAGGTCAATAAAATTGCTCCCTATAAAAGGGAATGTATATTCAAATGCGGGCATGAACAGAGGAATAGGAATCTTGTCAAATATTTGACAAGATTTATTTAAAAATTTACTGGAAATGGTTCAAAAATTAAGCTAGTCGTTTCATTTATGAGCTGATCGAGTCTACACTGTAAAACATGTTTGTACATTTACAGAAAATAAAATAAAGAAAAACAAATAAATACATAAAAAGTGTTGTTAACTCAGTGACAGCAATTTTTTTATGTACTCTTTTTGTATTTCTTTATTTTTTCTTCTGTAATTGTACAATCATTCTGTAACATTACCGACATTTTTTACAGTGTAGTTACAGCTTTGACAAGAGTCCGTTTTGCCCCTATTCATTAGATTCTATCCAAAATTGACTAGGACTTTCAGAGTGTCGGCTATTATGAAAAGGGAATTATGCTATGTTTGCTGTAAAAAGAGTTTAGCAATTAACTCTTTTGCTGGAACCACTTTTACACTATTGATCCGTTAAGGAATTAAACATATAAGTTTAGCATAGAAACATGTTTCCAAAATGGAGGTAAATATCGGTGTTTAATTTCTAATATGAACACGTTTTAGAGGTTGTCAATGGGGTGATATTTTGAAAGAGGCAATGGAAGTAGTCCGATGGTGTCGACAAAGCCTAAGTGACGACTCAATAGAGGCTTTTCACATGACGTCGTAATAATCTCCGGCGGCCATGCTGGAGTACATGTAACTACGTAGTAGACCACACTAGGCGCGCTTGCTCGTTGAATGTGTACGCATCATGCTTACCACGATGCACTCTGTGCAGTGCGTTCGGCATAAAGCCACGTGTATTTGGCATGAATGTCCTCCAGCATGGCGGTTCCGTGACGTAATTGCAAAGCCTCAATAGAACGTTGAAATGGAAAGACGCAAATATAGTAAGCCAGAGACGAATTTTATTGTAACAGGGAAACAAAAGAATCATATAGCTACCGCTTCGAAAAGTAATCGTTCAGTTACGAACACAAACGAGTACTTTAGGTATGAAGGCAAGATTTCCAAAATGTTAATTTCTTTGAACATAATGACCCAACTTGAAACCATATGTCAATTTACACGCGATTTCCAAATAATAGACATTAACAGATTTTTCATGAGATTCAAGGAGCATAAATAGAGACGGAAGTAAGATCCCAAAAATGATTGCTGATATATGAACATGGTAGTTCCCATTGTGTGACTTTCCTGTGGAAGCTGAGTTTCACCACGATACAATAACAACTTCTGTAGCTAGCTGTATGGTAAAAGGATAATGGCTCTTTTACATGCCACTTCCGGAATCAGTGAATTCTCATACAAACACATAATGAAGGCAAATTATAAAAAAAAATGATTTGTCTTCCTTTATATTTAGTTCTTTCCGCCAGCGAATGTTTAGCATCAACTAAATTTGAATCTTGATGACCAACTCAGTTCTAGATTCATGAGTGACTACGCAGTGAGCGACTCTGAGATTTAATTAAAAGTCAAGCTCTAAGCATTGACTTGCCTTACTTTAGCTTCATTCATCGTGCTCCCCGAAAGAGAGGGTGATTAGATCCAACGTTGAACTGGGTCAAGAACATAAGTGCCAGTCTTTGACGACCCACTTCATTCAATCGACGAAGAGCTCTTCTGAAGGGTTCGGATGTAACTCCCATGAGACTAACTCCCATAAAATGAATAAAAATTCGAAGTGGATTCTCTTAGCTGGTTTGACAGTCATAAACCTGTAACCGATCGAGATGAAGGTGAACCTTCAATAGAATATGAAAACAATAAGCATTCATCTCCTCTTTGTCAAACTACTGTTCTTTTCTTTCAAGAAGACAATTAGTACTTAAAAGTCAATTGTCAATCATTTTCACTGTGGTGGTAAACAAATCTTGTAACTGATTGGTCGTTGCATAGGTTGCGTATTGTCTCTATAGAGGCTTTGCAATTGCGTCACGGAGCCGCCATGCTGGAGGACATTCACGCCAAATACACGTGGTTTTGTGCCGAACGCACTGCAAAGTGTGCACTGTGATATGCACGGTGTGTACAAATTCAACGAGCAAGCGCGTCCCGTATGGTTTACTACGTAGTTACATGTACTCCAACATGGCCGCCGGAGAGTATTATGACGTCATGTGAAAAGCCTCTATATGCCTAGTAGTCGTGTGATGACAGTAGCATACTCTCTGTCAATGTCCGATATCTTCCTAAGATGATTCGAAACAACAGCCAATTGGAATCATATTAAAATCGTGCAGGTAAAGCTAATGCAGAATGGTTAAAAGATGTTTGTAATTTATGTAACAAACCGTTTTTTAAGAAGTAATTATTCAGCTCCTGTTGCGAAATCCTATGCATCACCGTCGGCATTAAATATAATGAAACAGTCCACCTAAAGATTAAACGAACGACAAAATGATAACTATTCCATACTCTTCAAAAAGTGTTTTGTGACAAGTAATGTTAGTTAACATTCGGTATTACATAGTCAATCAAATTTGGCTTGAAGCATCGAAAGGGGGAAACAGTAGCTAAAAACGTGTAATGGTTATTAATGAGAATACATGGGAATGGTATCCACTTCGTTCTTTCGGACGCCATAGTAGCAATAAATGAAAATATACAAAAAGTGAGCATGAATGAAGTGTTTCAGTTGAATGAGACCTATCAGGTGTACTCTAAACGTGATATCTACTATGTTTCTTTTTCATGTTTTTTATTCAAAATCTGTTGGAGCACCACTTGAAATTGGTTTTCAAAAATGCAACCATTGTATTCTCATGAAAGAGCAAACATGCACTAAACAACGATACATGCAATATTTTTGAGTATACACTGATTCATGGCGAAGTAAATATATATATATATATATATATATATATATATATATATATATATATATATATATATATATATATATATATATATATATATATATATATAAATATGTGTGTGTGCGTGCGTGCGTGAATGTGTGTTTGAATGTTTGTTTGCTATATATGTTTATTAAACATACTTAATTTTTGAAGAGACGCTAGGGCCATTTATCTTTTTATAAGCGTTCCGTGACTATTTATTGAAACTTGGACGAAAAGAATGAAACTGTTAGGCTAAGAAGGAAAATTACAAAATGTTCTCGCTGAGTGGAATGTAACTCGGTTGTAATCATTACCACGACAACAAAGAACCAGAGCATAGCATGAAATGACATGTGAAAGGTAAGTAAACAAACTTTTATTAGTACAGAAGTATCGAGATAGAAGTATCAAGCATTGTGTAAAAAAGCATTGCTAATGGAACTAAAATATCCAGTCCGTGGCATATTAGCCACATCCATAGGGTTTGAGAAGTGTGGCTAAAACAGAACATTTCAGCAGACAAGGTTTCCGTCGTGTTCACATTATCTTCAGTCATTCTTGCTTTAATTATAGACTACGGTGACAGAAAACATGCCATTATCATTTATTATCCTTCCAAAATGTTTATTCAACCTAAACAAACTCCATCTGAGCCATTAGTGAGATTTTTGAGTCAAACGGAGGCAATGAGAGACTGTTAAATTGATTTTCAGTGAAATGATGAGCCTGAACAAACTTTGGCCATGTATAATGCAAAAAGGTGGGTTACCTTCTCCGACGTTTTTCATTTAATTATATTTGGGTGAATGTTTAGTCAGGCAGAAAACAACCGTTTTATTCTTCTTTCAACATATTCTTCTGGTATTGTATATTCAATAAGTATAGCCGATAGCTTCATCGTTTTCCAGCTATAACAAATCATTTTTGTACTATACTATTAAAATAAAAAGTGTGAAATTTCACTCGTTAGAAGAGTGAAAGTCATTAAGTTCACTGTAAAAGAGGAAATTCACTCCTTGACGGAGGCATTCACTCTAAAAGAGTCAACTTTCTCGTAATTTCAGCCTACAGGGACCCGCACTCTAAAAAGAAGGATTCCCTCAGACACTCGTTAAAGTGGTCGTCACTCTTCCTGGAGTGAATTTTTAAGTGACCTTACTCTTTTTGCATTAGAAAGCAACCAAGTTTGCTCTTTTGTTTTTAGAGTGAAAATGATTGAAGGTAGGGTATTAACCAGACATTTTCATTCCACATCATAATTAAAAATAATCCCAAGGACAAATTGAAATGGAAGGGACGGCTCATATGAGACATCCTACTTTACCCCTCGACTTTTTCGATGGTTACTTTGCGGGTCACAGTCAATTGTAATGCTACCATATGTTCTGAGAAGTTTCTCAATTCAATATCACCTACAAAAGCTTAAACCTTTAATATTTCAGCAAGTTACTTAGGGATAATTCACATGTATTAAAGGAAGGAAATGCTGAAACATTTCAACACATCACACAGTTCTTTGCATGTGCGATGAATTACTTCAGAAACTCCCCAACTTACATCAAATACCTTGAAAACGGGAAAAGGGAACTGAGTTTATTCCACCAGGACTTATATTTTGGGATTTTATTCTTAAAGTGTTCAGTTAAAACAACTCTCTTTGTAGCATGTCATTATACCCCGAAGTACACATCAAGGAATATGCTCTGTTCATAACATTTACACGACACTGCGGAAGAAGAAACATGCTGAATCTTCTTTTTTTTCTTGCGATTTTCGTTACATCCCAACGGCTTTAAATCGATTAATATTCTATCATGACATGTTTAATGAACTACTTAGACTGAAAAAGTGACTCGGATTTCCAAAAATCTGGGCTTTGCGTTCACGATATATTCGTAACTCAATTGTACTAGTCACGTGTGACAGTACTTTGCCTAACATGGGTTTAGGGTATGTTTTGTGGAACGTAGTTTTTCAGCAGTTGTAATTTTAGAAATTGTTACTTGTAAAGCCTAGGGCTCCATGGTGTCGTTTGCTTGAGAGCTTTCACTGAATGTTTTCGTTCCATAACATGATGAAATTATCAGAAAGCTTCTGTTTGAGAGTATCTTTTATAGATGGAAGCATAGACGTTTCTTGTAAAATATTGCGAACCATTACTTCTAAACGATACAGTTTAGGCATAGGTTTAACAGGTATCGTTCAGTTCATACAGGATTCAAAAAAGGCAAGAGCAATCGTCTCAAAACGTACGTTGAAGCAACAGCTAATTCTCAATTATTTCTTATTTCTTTTCCAAGTGACTGAATTTTATTAGGGAATTACACATTGTCACATGATTTTCAAGAGCAATTCATGGTATAGGAGACACTACCGTACTAGACTAATTCAAACTGGTATGACAGCATTTCCTCTGTGAACAAATAAAACGGAAAGACAAGAAGTTCTAAATATGTTTCGAAAAGCTTGTTGGGATATTTTACCTGTCGTCAAAATAAAATAGGATTGTATATGCATGTTGTCATAGTTTTAAAGCAACAGAATATTACGCTGGACAATATGTCACACGAAACATTCATTATACATATCAATCGGAAATAACTGTACCATATGTGCTACTTGAACGCGCTATCAATGACCAACTAATGCCATAAATCAACCTAACTGCTCGCTAACTTCAACAGATTTATGTCCGCACATGCTGATGCATGAAAAAGCCCACCGGTACTTCATCATTAAATTGAAGCACAACTAAATCGGTCTTTTATATTTGTCTCCTTCGTTGGCTTAGACAAACAGGATTTGGAAAAGATAGAAACGACTCCATCACTATCTGGTTGACCTAACATGGCTTTTTAACTTATCTCCTTTCGTGGATCACATGCTTCGGCTTAGAAAGGAAACGAAGCGAAAATTTGTTTCTATTTTTAAAGGCTATTGGATGGAAATCCCTGGACGGATCATTTTATCTGCTGCGTGCAGTACGTGAGCAAATTTTAAAATGTGGAATCTAGTAACATCGCGGCAAAAGTCCGGCCTAATCAGATTCATGGGATAATCCCCTCAATAGGGTCTAAGCTTAACCTTATAAAAGAGGCAGATTTCTCCTTTGACTTATCTATTTATAGATCTATGGAAAATATTGTTTAGTAGATTTGACTGGTATATAGCCTTCTTTGTTCATTCAATATGCATTGCTCGTTACAACCAGCTAAGCTGCAATAGTGGTAAATTCTTTGTTCACAACGTACTTCATGAAGCAGTACTAGCAGTCTAATCTGATAATTGCACCATTTGAGTGGTACATTTTATACAAACACTCCTTGAATAGCTTTCTTCGTCCATTTTTATCTACTTTTCTACAACAACTATACATGAGTGACTAGTACGGCACGTTGTTCATTTGAGTACAATATTTACGTTTTTGTCATTTTCTAACCCAAACACTTATAGAACATTGCATTCCTGGCTATTCTCTTCGACAATGTATCCTCAGTCATCTCACATACAAAATGAAGTTGTCTCTCCTCACTTATGGTTACACCTACATTACTTCACGCATTTATGTTAACGCGGCATTTCAGAAAATTGTTTCTATATATAGAGGCTTTGCAATAACGTCACGGAACCGCCATGCTTGAGGACATTCATGCCAAATACACGTGGCTTTGTGCCGAACGCACTGCACAGTGTGCACTGTGATATACACAATGTGTACAATTCAACGAGCAAGCGCGTCCCTTATAGTTTTCTACGTAGTTACATGTACTCCAACATGGCCGCCGGAGAGTATTATGACGTCATGTGAAAAGCCTCTATATAAGACTATCTTATAAAATAAGGGTTTTATAAGAAACTCTTACTTATTTATTATAACATATTTTTCTTCAAACTTTAACCGCAACCCAAAGCTGTATAGGTCCCTGCTGACTTGAGCAGTCATCACACTTTCAATAAACGTTTATACCAATTTTAGGGTCAAATTTGATTTATCCCTCTTTTTCTGCCTTTCGTCGTTTACTTGTTTTCAAGTTTTAGAGCTTACAAACGCCGCAAATGTGAAAATAATATGTTCCTTGAATATCAAATGTCTTTTACCTTAAAGGCAGTCATTCGTCACCCTAAACTACAGTTTCAGTATGCATATATCAAAACTCTCAGTTGGTACAGCTCTTTGATTGGCATCACATTCAAACAATGCATCATAGCTAAATTACACAGCATGGGCACTGAGAGTGTCTTGATTACACATTATGGACTTGTATGGCCACTGGGACAAGCCATGAAGCAATAAACTAGGATTGTGTCTGGACAAAGATGAGTTTTAGATAAATGTGGGAGGGGCTAGAAGTAAGTAAGTTGGGAGAATTGGAACTGTTTGGGATGATGAAAATATGCCTTTAAGTCGGCGTTGTGTGACAAGTTTCAGAGCGAAAATGATTTACTCCTGTTGTTTAATCTTTCCAGATTTCTATTTCTGCAGTGGGCCTATACTTAACCGGTTGTCTGTTCTGTACAAAAGTATCGCACATTTAAAGGGGAATATTGAGTTTGTTTCATAAAATTTTTTCATAATTTCAGAACTATTGTTTGCCGCCACAAAATGATAGTTTTTCCAAATAAGATACAGTTATTTATTGCCAAAGAATGCTTTGTTTCCAAGAATTTCATAAATTCAAATGGTGTAACTTCCTTTTTTCTTGACATGCGTAATGTTATGAGGATATGGACCTAGTTGCTGGCGTCATTTGTTAGAGGGAACATTTCATACTTATTTAAAGAGAAATGCGGTCACCCCAACTTGAAGAAGTGTAGTAGACTGTCCTGTTTCATGATTGGGTCTTTAGAGTCATGTGACAATATTATTCTCTTCAATTGTGCAATTTAGGAGAAACTGTTTGGTTTACCTTGAACCTGCGATATCGAAGTCCTAAAATATTACGAAAGATACTTTGGTGAGAAATAAGGAGAAATTGTTAGATTTAGCTGTCAGTGTTTCAAGTACGTTTTGGGCGACTGCATGCTCTTGCTCTTCAATCTATTTGTCCTTGATTGACAGGTCAGGACATTTTGAACTCAATATTTGCCTTTCATTCCAATGAAATATAAAATGTTTTTTTAATATTTTTAGAGAATGGAATGTCAAAATCTGAATATATATTACACATACAGAGAGAGTTGACAGGGAATAAGGCATAACGTTCGCATTTTTGCAAAATTCAAACATGTGATAACATTTTAATGCATAATTTATGCGACAATCTGCAGACGGGAAACTATTTCATCTCATAAAATTGAAAAATGATTAAAACGTATCTCGGTTTCATTACACTTTCTCTTTGGGGCATAAAGAGCAACATACTAGGCTTGTGCAGAGTAGTACATCATTACACACTTCTAATAGTCTATGAATGTGTCTAAATTAGCAACACATGCCACCGGTAGACCCTTGCGCATGTCGCCCGAGGCGTAACGTATCGCGATCTTAATAAAGAAATATTTTGGCTATCCGGGGTCTCGTTCTACAGTCATCCAAATTTCATTAAGTATTCCCAATCGGTAGTATGTTCGCCTTTCACTTCTCCCCCGGGCTTCTTGAAGATGAAAATAAAGCAAGCACCGTGTGCTTCTAAATTTCTGGGTCTTCTTTAGCCGTCGTGTTAAAGAATTGATGTCGTGGAGATAACGAACAATATGTTTTAAGTATGGAAGAGCAATACAGCCGACAGCTTTTTCTTACTCGCAGCTAGTGGTACATTTTCAGACAGGAATACCATTTCATGTTTTTACTGTGTCATTATTTCGACAATTATGTTGTCCTTTAAGCACGGAATGATCACGTGATCGCTTTTCAAAGATTTGTCGTGACACATACAGGAACACACTGTTATCTGTCATTGACATAGGAATTCAAACATACCCGCAACTTTTTGTGTAAGCATGTTCCGTCAGTAACATGAAATGAAATATGTGGTTAGGATACTAAGGAAATAAAAAGTAATTGAAAAGTACAAATAATGTTTGTTCACAGATAAAGAAGTAGACTTTACATCAACAGGAGCGACTAATAAATATGCCTTTGTATATTATGTCATTCTAAGAGAATATACCAAACTGAATTTGTGTGTTATGTTAAAAAGGGAACATAGTGTTAGCATTATGCGGAGTTTTTCATTCGCTCAGTTTGAATCCATAACATCACACCTGCTTGCTTCAAGTTCACTCTTTGTAAAATTCTTTCAACTTCAATTGCTAAAGTCCTAAGAAAGGAAAATTGATGGGAACTGAATGAAAATTTCCCCAGAGTGCGTAAATGTTCCTCATTAATTTATCAAGGATAAATCTGGTTCTGTAAAATACTTTTAAATGTTACCGATGTTTCTATAATTGGTCTCCTTATAGCACCGAAAAATTCTTCAAAAGGGAGACTTTAGGATATTATTGAGTGTAGATTCAAATCGATTTTATTTTTAACTTGCTTTTAATTATTACTATCATGTTGTATGAAATTTCTTGGAGAGTATGACTAAAATAACTTCCAATGAAAAAAATATGTATAGAAAAAACTATTCTTTCTGTCAATTTAAATACCAAATAATAATGACCCTTTAGTTTTATCAGGGATCTTAGCCCCTCCAAATTGTCGGTAAAATGATTACATTTAATAGTGTAATTTAACTCAGAAAGGTAAGGAAGTTACAGTTCATTATGGAAGTATCCCTATGTGAAATTTCTGTTGACGGAACCGTAATTTACATTTTGAATGTACCACTGAAATTTAAAAGAGCGCATAATTTTGTATTTATTGTCATCAAATTTTGACGTAGTGTCAGCAAGGGGCGAATGCTGTGGTGTGAATTTAATTTGATAAAACTAATTACGATCTTTCAAATGATTGTCACATTTTAATAAAACCGAGGAACTCCAGGGGAAGTAGGCTCAAAGGTAACGCTCTCAAAGCCGTTAGTTTTTACCCCACGGGAGCTTGGCGTTTGCAATTATGCTTCAATTATTCATTCAAAATAGCATGTTTTCTTTGCAGTGAGAAAACCTGGTGCACAGCGGGCTTTATATCTTTGTATCGGAATACTGCTCCGACCTGAATCTTCGGGCCCGAAAGATTAGATGTCATTAAAATATCCGAAGAATAAATACATACGATAGCTGCAAATGCAATCATAGTTGTGTTTTATGTTTCTGTTGTAAAAATTTCGTATTCATTTTAGCATGCAAGTGAAATACGTTATTGATGCAAAGATAAGTAGGGTATAGTTAGATAAGATTTGACGACAAACTAACACATATGTATTTTACAGTGTTAGCTAAGAAAGCAAAATGATTCTAATACAATTCAAGTACGGTTTTTACATGCAAAAATATTCCCTATAGGGAAAACAAAATCAGAAACGGATAATAGAAAAACAAAAACAAAATCACCAAACGAACCCTTCCCACCGAATTCTGACCACCCTCTCACCTGTCCACGACCTTAGGTAAGAACTTAGAAAATGGCTTCTATTTAGAAATACTAAACAGGTTCTGGACCGACAATTCTTGGACAGCATATTCCAAGAAAAAGTTGACACTTATTTGAGACTCCTTCTTTACTCTTTCTTGATAACTTTGATTGAATATGACATGATGGGGATCAGTAGATTGTTATAATAAAAGTGTTCATGACTATTTACTGTGATGAAAGAAGAAAACGAGCATTGTTAGTTAGTTAGTTAGTAAGTAAGTTAGTTAGTTAGCTAGCTAGTTAGTTAGTTAGTTAGTTAGTTAGTTAGTTAGTTAGTTAGTTAGTTAGTTAGTTAGTTAGTTAGTTAGTTAGTTAGTTAGTTAGTTAGTTAGTTAGTTAGTTAGTTAGTTAGTTAGATGGAACTTTACATCCCAGTTTCCAACCAATGGGTTCAAGTCGAGCGGACCACGGCTTTTTCTAGTTGTGGCTCACTGACTTGTTTCCCCTATATACTCCATGGTAGTAAGTTATTGAGAAACTATATGTAAATATTGCTAAGCTAGGAGTAATGATGTCAGGTAACTAAGAGGCAGTTAACTCTCGCTCCAAATTACAATTCTGGTTGATGTCCACAGAAATTCTCATTCGATATGGCTCTCTGATTGACAGCAAGTTTTAAAGTGCAGAGTACTCTGCCTCATATTACACATCATTCATGTACTGTATTGAGAGGGTTTTGATTACACATTGGGGTCTAGTAATATGTCCACCCTGGAGCAATTAACTGATATTGCTGTGGATCAGGGAGTTGGGTGGATTAAGATGAGTTTTAGACCGTTGTGGGAGGGGATTAAGTAAGTATAGGTTAGGAGAATTGGAACTGTTAGGGGTGAGAGGATTATGCCTTTAAGTAGTTTGAATGAACAGATGAAGCAAACAAGATACTGGCCGACTTCTCCGGTGCCGAGAAATAATAATGAACATGAATACAGTCGAGCTAATTAAGCTTATATAGTCAAGAAGTGTGTTTGTGGGTAAGATAATGTTTTAAGGACTTGAGACAAGTTTGGTAATTTTGAAGGTCAGTAAGACGAAAAAATACCAAGTTGATGATCACGAATGATCGACATCTTCATTGACATAAGTGGTGCGCTAGCCTTTATCCGACAGGACCAGGACCAAGCTTCCGAAGCGAAGAGGAAGCACTTTACCAGAATCCCTGTCAATGGTGAAAAGCTTCCGCAAGGATGCAAAAAAGCAAAACATTAAATACAGAATATTTTGCTTTCCATGAAGAACATTGAGAATATTTTTTTTATTTAAAACATTGAAGGCAAATCACCTGAATTTAATCAGTACGACTGGAAGGGGCAAAAACATTTCCAAGGGGCGAAAATTTTTTCCAGCGGGGTCAAATGCGTCAGATGTATTAAGTCAATGGAAATTTCCAATCCGTATCTAGGGGAGAAAGAATTTTCAGGAGAGCTTCGCCCCTATCCCCCCCCCCCCCGGCAACGGGCATGACTTAAGGAAAAACTGTACATTTACTTTTGCCAACAGAAGTTTTTTGATGTGGACAAGCTGATCTGTTCAAGAGATGCCTTTAAGACAGACAAAGTACTGAAAACTGCAAAATACCTTCCAGGTGGCGAAATATTTTTCAGAGGGTCACATAATGTTAAAATGCATGGGCTACCTGAAACTTCAGGGGGACGACCCCTTCCCCTCCATAGGCATTCCGCTTAACGTAATTATTTACAATCTGATGGTCATGACATGTTGCTTTATTCTCAGTTATTTTGTGTGAAGAATTTATTATTTACTACGGACAGTGTTCGCAGGAATACCGTTTTTCCCTCGTCCCCGACAGATTTTAGATAACCAGATGCAAATGTCAAATACAAAGTAATGCATAATTAAGAACGCAAATTTGGAAAAGTGATCAAAATCGATGTATTTTGGCTTTCATGCATTAGCAAGGACCACAGCACTATGCTACCGAGTTGCTTGGACAAACAAATGTAAGTTTAGACCGACTTGTCGACTAATTAACATTCCGTCCAAGGGAGAAAAAATCCTGAACCGCTTGAAGAGTTAGCTGATGGACAATTTATAGAATCCGAGACCTTCATTAAATAAAACTAAAAGAAATTACGATCCGAATGAATGTCAGAGCTGCCACGTATTGTGACGGGAGAATGATCAATACGTATGCACTCAGCATGTGTGTTTATACATTTATGTGGAATACTTCATTACGTAAAACAAGTTTCGTGGCATTCATGTATTCACGGCAGCTTCTGAAGACTTTCAAGTTTGACTTTAAAGCAGACTTGTCGATCACTCAAGGATACATTTGACTACTGATAAAAATAGTCGAATAGAAAAGGCCTTTATTAGTTAGAACTATGTAAGTCACACTGTGCCCAAAATGTATAGAGGTCCAAGTTGTGTAACCTCAGTTCGCATGATGATGATGCCCACTTAAGGGAGGAATTTTCAATCTTTTTGACCATCGTCTCAAATAATGTATCTTTTACGCCCCCAGATTAGAGAAACTAAGTCTGGGGAAGACAAATACTGAGTGCCGCTTAAAGTGGGTAAGGTTCGGTAGTGGGATATCTCTCCTCATGCTATAGACGAATCCGATTAGCGCTTGTTTTAAGTGACTGTAGGCCGCCATTAGTGGGATCCATGAACCTTAAATCGTCTTTATTTATTGTTTACATGAATTTCAAACCCTCGTATTCAGTGAACTTGGAGAATTTAAGATACAAATTAGTGTACAACCATCCATGATAGAGGTAAGCAATAAAATCGAAAGATTTAAAGGTGATGGACCCCAGTTATGGCCGACTGAAATCAGACCATCACTTGCTGTCCAGGTTCGTGTACATGGAAAACACTTGCAATGGTGCAGCTTGGTGATATTTAAAACTTTAAGTTTAAGCATACATATGATTGTCCTTCAGTGGACGTAATAGCTTCTTCGGGAAGCAGTGAAAGTTTTGGTTTCGCCGAACGGCCCTTTCCCAGAGGGTCGGGAGGACTTTAGAAAAAAAACATATGATTGTATTATATTTAAATCTTATACATAGTAACCGGAACAGTGTGTTGCGAAACATTCTGTACTGTATTTTTGAACGTACACTAGTATTGAGGGAAAAGTTGTCACGATGATGCATCACAAAAAAAAAAAAAAAGAACAAAAAAAAAAAAAAGAGAAATAGAACTTTTACATGTGACGTCGGAGAACAAAAAAATCACGCCCTCGTTAAAACAAGCATGTAGGGTTGCAAAATACGCAACATGCAAACAGCTGATTTGTGTGAAAGTAAAGACTCGGTCACACTACAGCGATATCAGATCGGATTACTGTCCGATTTTCGACGTGAGTTTTAGTTAAAATCTCCTGCCATCCATGGTCGGAAAGAACCAAAAATTTGCCATCGTGAGTAAATATATGACCCGTTTGGGAGGACCACGGAAATGAAATATTAACTACTTATTTAGTGACGTCACATTGACAAACAGCTTTCATCGGACTACGCGTATCCGATAAAAGCTGTCTGCGGATGTGACGTCACAGAATAGTTGGTATAACTTAGAATTTCGTAGTCCTGCGATACGATTCATATATTTTCACAGGGTGGCAAATTTTTGTTCCTTTTTGACCAAAGATGGAGGAGATGTTAATTACAACTTACAAAAACGGAGCGAAATCCGATCCGATATCGCTGTAGTGTGACTGGCCTTAAGTCTCTACCGCAGTGGGCGTGGCTTACTCTATACGCAATCTTATCAGAGTTTAACCGCCGTGGATGCACTTTTAGATCTCAACATAGAATATGATCCTATGAGATATGAAAACTTTTCTCAGGCAAATTTTTTATCTTTTCATCAACGTAAACAGATATGACATTTCAAGAGCTTGTGCGTCTGCCTGGTTGAGATTTTGTTAATGGATTTGGGAAGAGAACGATTTTGAGGCTTTCTTTGCAAATTAAAAGGACGGTATCTTCTCAGGCCAAAATAACAAAAGGCCGTATTTTGTAAAAATTTGTGTTTTCGCTTTTAATGGCATTTTCTCGTAATGTGAAATTTATCCCGGACCCTGAGGTACTCTAACTATATTAAGCCAAAGTTTACTTGCAATTCGCACAATGAGGCAGCTAACACACCAGGGTACTTGAAATATCTTGTTTCTGTGTGGAAACACTCAAGGCCGATGCTGCGAAAAAGTGATGAACATTTCTTAGCAAGCAAATATTAACATTTGAATAGTAATAGTCTGTGCTATCATAAGGGAATTTACCATATCTAGCCTTAGCCCTCGTTGTAACGGTATTTTTCCCTTGTGGCGAAAAGTAAATTATAATAATAATTTTGCTAACCTAAGAAGTTTTGGATTAAATTTCCAAAATTTTCAAGACCGTTACGTGAATATATCTCATATTTGGCAAGATTGCTTTACACGTCTAAGGCAGTACCGGGAGGAAATCTTAATTAGCTGAGTACAGCTTATTTAAGCTGTTTATGAAAAAAGCGTGTTAGGTCGCATCAAATTACTGGTTTCATCGGTGAAAGTAATTAGGAAAACTAAAACTTTTCTTGAAAATGTTTGTTTCTGTTTTATGCAAGCATTCATGTTTGTCTCTTTCAATTTCAATGGTTGATTACGCAGGATGGAACATGCAATGTTACGAATGACAAAAATTAAAATAGTCTCGTTTCAGTCGTTTGGTCCAACTCTTATTTCTTCTTGGCTCAATTGATGTGGCAAGTTTTCATAGCGTGGAACAAAATAGAAAGAAAGTATTTATCATGAAATTTGTCATGAGTTCTATTAATAAAGATTTGTTTTTAAATCGAACATGTATACTTAACACTATTGAGGTGTAGAGTTGCAGAACCAGATAGCACCTACAGTACGGTATTGTATGCAGTCAATCTCCATATCGGTATTTGACAATCTTTCGCTCGCGGTTAGACTCAATATTTGAGTTAAAAGCCTGCTTATAAATATCTCCTCTCATATTTCAAAGAAGCTTGCTTCGTCAATTCAATACGCACTTGAATCATGCGAAGTGTACAATATGCCTATAAGTGCTAATCTCTCTGATAATTTCGTAGCCTGGGGGTTAGCTAACCCACTACAGATCGATTCCGATAGAGGAACCACTTAATAATTAAACCTTTTTCGTGGCCAGATGCTTGAGAACCACACTCCCTTGTAACTTACCTAATTGGTAGTTGTACAGCAGCTTACTCGACGCTTATAAATGTATGCGCGTGACATGAAGACAGATGTTTGAGGACGAGGGTTTGGATAGAACATAATATATCTGTCGGTTGGATTTTTCTAAAATGTTAGAAGAATGTGCAGCGACACCATTTCAATCATGTAATTCCGGCCTTTTAAAATGCGACGCACAGGCACAGCTGCCTTAAGAGAGACAAAATACTGTTGCATTCGCTATTATGTCCTTTTGCATCAAATGCAGGCTTCTAGAGTATGTGCCGTGTTGGATTACCCGTAAACAAACTTGCAATATAGCCTGTAGTTTCCTGTCGTCTTCTTAGTGTAAGAGATTATATTACATTGAAAGTAGTAGTATAGCTCAGTGACACATAATTGTCACAATTATGCAATGTGGTACCTATATCTCGTACTAGTTACAGCATGGCGCCAATTCTTTGACATGGTAGTAGCTCTATGGTTACAGCAAATGACCTAGGCTACCAAAAATGCAATACATAAAATTGTAGCACTCATATTTGTAAAATAATAGACAATATAAAATAAGGTAGTATATTAGCTTTACCTTATATACACATTGGATTTCGTATACAAGTTAAGTAGAGCATCCATGCAGGGAGCTGTTAATGACAGCTCCTTGGTCCATGTACAACTGTTTTATTACTACTGTAGGTGTTGCCTGACACGCGTATCGATTACGCACATATACTGCGTGCGCATGATCAATGACTGCGTCGGCGTATCATTGAGATACGCCGCTGCCGGGGAAAATATCAACAGTGTTATAGTGCAAGAGTCACATGTGGGTCGTCAGTTAACTAAATGCTTGACACACTAAGATTTTGCCCATCAAAAAGCTTGTTACGTCAGGGATAGCACTCCATACTGGTATAGTGTCTATCTCATCATGATTTATTTTGTATGCTTGTACATATTATATATTGATTAGAGAAGGTTCTCTCTACGACCATGGAAGTTCGAGGCAGTATTCCCCTATGACAAAAACTCATACATACATTGCCCACCTCAAAATAGGCTGAAGAATATCATGCCTTCCCAAATAGGCAAAGAGTCCTCCATTGTAAACGTTCCTTACGATATGTTCTAATTATACTAGTGCTATAGATGAAGTTCAGCTGTTTTACCGACGCTAAACCATCATTAATGCAGTGGCGTAGCTGTGATTGAATTTTAAGGGGGGGGGGCCTAGGTAACGAGTGGGGGACCTGGTACCTCCGAGGGTCAGGCGTGGCAAGACTATCTTAGCGAAGCGCCACCATCGGTTGGCGCGGAGCGGTCAAGAAAATTTTGGGCTTTGCAGACCCTCCAGATGGCCGGAAACGGCACTTCCCACGCGTTTTAAGCTGCATGTACCCAGCATTGAAATACGAATCTCATGTCTGCCACTTCTCAAAAAATGAGAATAAAAAATCAATCTATGAAAAATGGTAATACATACATTTTTAGGGACCCCAAAATTAGGCATTTCTGATATGTGGCCAGGAGGATGAGACTAAAGAGAACCGGTATCTCCCTTTCCCTTGGGAAAAATTGTAAACTTCAGGAGGACGCAGATCACAAATGCGGCAATATCTGAATGAATTTCAGCTTTAATAGGAAAATCAAAAGTAGTTGTGTCCTCCTCTGAGAAATTTTCTTTGCGTTAGATTTCCTACATGCAAAATGCTGCCATGTTTGGCAAAACTTTGAACTGATTATAGGCCTGCGTTTTAGGATTTTCCTTTTTGGGGAGCATGAAAAATTTCAAAATACTCGATTTTAGTCTTTGCAGAGATTTTACAAGTGGCATACATACTACCAAAAAAAAAAAACAATGTTTTCTGGTTTTTGGCGGTGTTTAGATGCAAAATGGTGCAGTATTTGTTCAATCATCGGTACATTAGGTAGTCAAAATTGAAACACTACAAGTAAATCTCTCAAAATATTAAACCGCAAAGCATAAGTATGTATCATGTGGGAAACACATGAAATGCCGAGCTTGTGGACATTTTATAAATCCGCCCGGATGCCAGTGCCAACTAGTATAAAGAGGACTTGTCGAAGAAGTCGTTCTACAGTGGCACTTGTCATAGGCAGGAGTGAGACACGACAGAGGCCTGCTTGTTAGGGATGGAAGGGAAGAATTATTAGAAGGCAGTACCTTATCCTTATGACATATTTTGTGTAAGATAAAGTATAGGAATGGTCGTGTAAGAATGGTCTCCAGTGTATGATTGCATTTTTATTTCCGTTCAAACATTTTTTCTCAATTACTTTATCAGGATGCAAAAAATCTGGGGGGGGGGGCTGAAGATCTGGAGGCCCCCAGGCCCCCCTTTGATTTTGAAGGAGAAACATACTTTACAGTAAATTTAGGGGCAAAGCCAAATATAGGAATAAAAAATAAAAATATAGGAATGGTCGTGTAAGAATGGTCTCCAGTGTATGATTGCCTTGTTTTCAGTAAATCAACCAGCCATCCGAAAGGCAGAAAGGGTCTTAACCTTAACAAAGTCACATTCAAGTTTGTCGTCGAGACGTTCGTTTCATCTTCGAAGTGAAATGCAATTAATGACAGTGCAGATTATATACGTTACCTAATTAAGCGAAAGTACGTCAGCATTTTGAAGTTATTACTTGATTTCATACGTGCACACAAAATGTGTTTTACATACATTCATGCATGTTTTCTTAATTGTTACGCATTTTATTTTTTTACTGTTTTAAAAAAAAATACTTCACAGTTTATTTCCCTTCAAACATTTTATTTTTTCTCAATAACTTTATCAGGACGCAAAAAGTCGGGGGGGGGGGGGGGCAGGCCCAGCCCCGCCCCCCGTGGCTACGCCACTGCATTAATGCGAAAGAAGCTTGTGGCTTATTACAATTTCACGTCGAATGGCAACCAACTCAACTATTTAGATCAAATATGGTGTTTTTTTACAGGCCAGTTTAGAAGGGAAATACCGTAGATTGCTCTTGGATAAAACATACATTTTACTTTGACCCGACCAGGAATCGATGCACTTGGTCACAGCACAGGTCATGTGATGGATAATCAGTCGATGGTAAATTCTAGTCTAGCGCTCAGAAAGTTCAAGAGTAATTAAGTGCACTTCATTATAAATGCTGTCCTTTCTGGGTGTCATTTCGCTTTTTTCAAGTTTTCTTCTAAAATTTGCTTATAACTAATGATCATGACCCCTCCTGGAAGAAATAGCAAAAACGTATCTTTGGAAGGATGAGCTCTTGGCATTCATTCCCGATTCATGAATGAAAGAGTAGCCTCAGTTGCCATTACATATGGTGGGTCGTAGATGACACAGGTGTCCTTTCTTGTTTTCAATCTTTTTATTAACTCACAACTAAAGATGAGCCAAATTGCCACCCACTTTAACCTTTTCTCGCAAACAGTTTTTTCTTGGACTATCTCATTTCGTTTTTCATTTTCTAGACTAGTCTATTTTTAAGGCGTTTACAAACGGAAGTTATTTTCTCCTAAACTGCATACTACATAGAAATGAATAAAATTATTTGAAATGATTTTGCTGATGATCCTAAAATTGATTGCAAGCAATGCATAATGTTTTTCGCAAAAACCAAGAGATGTCGGAAATAACATTTCTCTCACAAGTAAAGAATTTCTTGGAAAGATATACGACATTTAATTAGTTCATAATAGTTGATGCTTATTAGTTGTACGGAACGCCGTTTACGACATACTTCTATGTGTCACCACGCTCTACTAATATGTTCTATTGGGTTATTTTGAATGAAGTTGTCATGTCTACTTGGAAAGGAGTCCTCACAAACATAAAATGAATGGAAGCTGGTTTGTGGCGTCTACCCAATCTTTCTGGGAGATCTTACATTAAAGTTTCTGTACACGGTTTATCGACCTTTACTGCTGATTTTGCCATAATGCTGTCTTCACATACACGAGTAACGTTGCTGTCAGTGATACTATACGAATTCCTTCAGCTAGCAAATACTGTCCGGTTTTGTGACGTCAAAGACAACTCACAAACCCTATATCTGCTGTACGTGTGTATGTTTTCGAAAATACGCGAAATGATACGCAAAACTAATATTCTAAATTGATCGCAAAAGGATCCATTGCAATGTAACTTGCTCGTTGTGGTATTCAATTGGTATGTGTGTTAGAGGATTTCAATTTCAATTTTCAAAGCTCTTTCAGCAAATGAACCCCGTTTTTGTCAAAATGTCCATCTCATGCAAAAGATAACAAATATCACGTGATCACGGCTTCCCAGAACGCCTTCGCATTGTAACATTGTTGTTGTTTACTATTAGAGAAAGTCTTTTCTGACACTAGATCCACTGACAAAAACAGTGATCAGTTGTAGTACCGTGCCTTCTAAAAACACAGTGCACAATGTTCATGCATGGGTAAGGTAGGCAAAAGGTCATTTCAAGGAACAGCCTACCACTAATTTTAGGACTATTTACTAATCATTCCGTTGTAAATTCATTTCAATAAATGTCCCTTGAACAAGTTCCAGTATGGTAATATTGCATTATGTTCCATTTATCTTGCAAGAGGACCTTGGAATATTGGCAGTCTCTATTGAAAAGAACAAATTCCCTGTGATGATTTTCGTTGACATCTAGGTGACGATTAGAATTGCACGCTGAGATATGTCATCCTAAATTCAAATCCCTGGATGTGTTCGTCACTGTTGGTTGCGATAAAATACTGGGGAAAATTTCTTGCCGACAACGATGACTCGCAGAACCTTCTACATAGATTTAAGTGTTGGATTAGTGCGTGGGAGCAACTACAGCAATGGATCTCGAAAGTTGCACGGATAAGAAAGATTTCAAGCAGTGAATTGTGAATGAAAACTTATCGATAGAAGAAAAACTTGCTCAACTTCATTGGATATATCACGTGGTTTACTACGTGTAAGGATGTGAAATAAAAAAGACAAGTTGGGGGAAAATAGGTGTACAATGCATGCTGGGAAGGGAAGTGTACCACAACAAGGACTCTAAATGCAAGAATAGTGATATGATATTCATAGAACAATTTGGGAGGGGGGGGGGCGGGGGTAAAACACCTTCTTTTGACATCACATGCGAAATGAGGAAGACTTTTTCGGAAGAAAATAATCCTTCAGAACTTATACTTGCAATTTTTAACGAAAAATATTGAATTACATGGCATTTTTATGTGGCTAGGAAGAAAATAGTCAATGTCATTGGTTGTGACTGTCCTGACCTTTTTTGTGGACTTTATCTGTTGATAAAACCAAATCGTATTTCTCATCAATCGGTCTATTGAGGCGAGACTATAAGCATTAGATACTTAGCACGACTCTGAGATCACCATGAAACTTGTTTAATACTGTATGTTATATGCAGTTATAAGAATGTATCGAGGCATTGTGACTTATTAAAAGAAATCCATTGCGCATAATTACAGTCACATAATTTAACATTTAATACTACAAATTTCAAAGACTATGATTGTTGTCATTTTTTCACTCCATGACGTCATGACTCCGAGAGATCCAAGCTGCCGCCTTACCTAAAGTTTAGAATTTCTCCTATCATACTGCTAACTGGCATCTTTGACGTTTGAAACTTAAAAAGGAATCAGGTTATCAAGAACAATTTCAATCTGTTTCGCATTTCAAACTAAAGATCTGATAAAGGACCTTGGGCCTTTCATCACAAACTTAGTATTAAGGAGAAAATTCGAAGGACGTAGGTAAATATTACAGAGAACTGACAAATTAGGAAAATGATTATAGGGTAGAAATAAGAAGTTCATAGAAACATTACCTGATGTTTTGAGCAGAGTGGATGGGCAGGGTCCGAACATTATGTACTCCTTCCCATTGGCCTGTTGGTTTTTGCTAATAACCACCACGACATGCACGTAGCCAAGTGGGGTTCCAGAGGGGATATTACCCCTCCCTCCCAAAAGAAAAAAATATCCAACAAAAAGGTAGTGCACTCAAGGACAAAATAGATATTTCCCCAATAACCATAGCTATTAACATTCAATATTAATCTTGTCAAATTCGATATCTCGCACCATCTTGCATCCAGGCTCCCTGAAAAGGTTAAACTATTGGGATGACAAGGGATCTGTGACACGAACAAACAACCACGGCTTACTGAATCTGCACTAGCTGCGTTCTTCGATAAAGGCCTAATTTGTCTTTTAAGGAAGAAAGCATTTATCCAAATTCTGGTTTACAGTAGTCTACACAGACTACTTTACATCATAATTGTGCGAGAATCATGCAACAATACTCTATTAACTTGCAGCTGATTGGTTTCAAGTTACCTTCTGTATGCAACTTATAAAATAAAACTTGAAAGAGAAATAAGCAGGATCTTTTAAAATTTATCTGCTGTTTTAAAAACAAAATTGGCTTGCTGCTTTTGTCTTTTAATTAAACTAATGATGATATCTATAGCCATATCTAAGAGAAAGTCGATTTTTCTTTCTTCGTTTCCTCCGGCGTAATGGCTGATTTTCCCCTTTGAGTTATACTTTTGTTTACAAAGTTGATGGAATGAATAAACTTGAACGGTTATTTATATTTTGTATTCGGAAGAGCAAACCTTGCTGGACCTCACAAACTGCAATGAAAAACGACGCCTTGGCGGCTTTCATTGTCAGACCAGCACGCCTTGCTTGCATCTGTGGGACTATCATGTTACAAGAACATGTATTAAAACTGAAGTAAACGACCTTGGACATCAGTGTTAATGGCAAAATAGAAGTCAAAATGTAGCAATCAGCCGGACGTCTCAGAATATGAGTGAAAAAGGGAGTAAACATTAGCGTTGCACTCCTACATTAACTGTTGGTTATATCTACAAACGTTAAATTAATACTTAGAGATAGACTATGCTATTTCAGTGTTGTAGGTACTTTACATTCACAGTTCTGATGAAAAGCAACTATATTTGGGTGTCACGTGACCATGCTAACACAGATCTCGGTCTAAAAAGAGCCGTTACAGACTAGCCCGCGGAGCGGACACAGTCTTTTCTTTCAGCTCAATGCTACGAAAAACCAGGCAGCCTAAGGCGGGGGGGGGGGGGCAGCCACAGAGGGGCTACGCAGGCTAGTTACAGACATGAGTGTAACCAGGAAGTTTGAAGGGAGGGTTTGCCCCGTAAACCAATTCTGACTGCCACGCGTTACGACCCATTTTGTCACAACTGGCCAAAATATAACAACTTGTTCAAAAATGTAAACAATTTCTAACCAAAATGTAACAAAGTGAAGAGTCACATTTTATTCTTAGCCTTTGGCAACCTCTTTATTTGTGTATAAACTAAACAATTCAAATAATAAAGTCGCTGTAACTCGACTGACCGTCATCTTGTTTACAAATTACGTTAACAGTGTAAGAAATGGTCAGTTAACCTTCACAGTTCACCGTTCGAAATGACCACTAGACTGAATCAAGTGTCCTGACCTTAAAGAAATAATTGAAAAGGTAATTAAAGCAATGAAACAGGTGTCTGGATGCTGTCTGTGAGGTTCTGCCAATTGAATTCGTTGTCATATACAGTTAAGGATAAATGAGAATTGTCCTTTCTCACAAATTCATTTTAGAAAGTCGTCGACATGAGTGCTTCTTTAACGTCTAACAAACAGCTGCATTGGGAAGGGAAATATTTAAACAAAAGTTTTTATCCATTATAACAAACTCTCGCATTTACTCACCCGCCGAGGACGCTGGCGTCTTTTGATTGTCGTGAATTTGAATTTTATTGTTCAAACGTATAGCCTAACCATCGCGCTGATAAAAACACAGTCAATCTTAGAATAATAAAATGCATACTAATTTATGGTCCCACAGTCGTTCGGTATTACTTTTCATCACACAATAAAATACACGAATGCATTCTGTTTTTAACTTGCTCCTCATATAAGTCTATACAGACTTTCTGATTTCATGAGTAAATTTTTTATTGGGTTTTGCCACAGAGTCCATTAAGCTTGTGATTTTTAACATGAGTAACAGCTCAAAGTCTTCGGGTGACATCTAAATAAACCAGCATGGAGGAACCGGTATTTTTTATATGTATTTATATTTCACATAGCTATCGTAAGCTTCGTTACAGACAGTTCAAGCTTCAGACAATATAGGATTGGGGAAATAAGATTCATCAACCCCATTCACTTCTAACGACATATTCTTTATTGTCCGATCTTTGCAGAGGCAACTATTTACTTTTAATTCTTGTGTTAACCACTACCCAAAGAGAGGAAATTGACTGCTGTGTATACTGTAGCCTACACATAAAGATCCTTGGTAAACAGTATGGTAATTTAGTTGATTTCGTGCCACTTATTCTAACTAATCGTTGTGTCCTTTAAAAAAGCCATATGCAGTTTATTGTGAGTTTCAATTTCTTTGGACTGCTTGTTTTAAATGCTTGCAAGCCCCCTTATTTATTGATTGCGTGTTATACTCAAATAAAATTGACTTCTAATCACATCTTTCACATGACTAAACTATCCCTCCATTTAAAAGTACAACGCAACCACGAGCCTAATGTTATATTACTAGCACATAGGCTTATTTTCAATGTCATGCTGTAATTTTCGTAAATTGCGTTTTCATTTCATTACTTCTAACCAACGTAGCACTCTCACATTGATTGAGCTCAACGAATTCAAATACCTTTCAAGTACATTCAGGAAAGAGTATTTAAAATTTCAATGTTAATGAATACGCACAGTTTCAGCTGATGCTGTACATATTTAGCAGATTCTTGGCTGGAAATCCACGAAAAAGGGCAAACAGAAAATTGTAGAGTACAGATGTCAACATACGTCTACTAATCCAAATTGAAGCTACATGTTTTTTGTAAGACATTTGGCTGCTATGCAGTCAATTTTAATCTTTTTGACAGGCACACATGGACTTGTTTCTTACAGTCCGACAGGCTGTGACATAAATCGTTTGACATGATTTATTTTTCTCAACGTTTCTGCATGGTGTCCTGTGCCAAAGTAAGAATGAAATGCAGCTCATTCCGTCAAAAGATGATGAGTAGGAAGATCTTGGTCCCTGACTGGTATTTGGCTGCACCCACTCCAGAATTGCAATTTTGGATTCTTCTTTGTGTTGACTAGGCTAGCGGCAGCACTCGGATTTAAAAAAAATGGGGAGGGGATCAATTTAGGCGAAAGAAAAGTGTTGGTGGCAACAATATCACGGACAAAGCGAAACATCTTGGGGCTTGGGTTCCGGGTACGGCCGTATAGAATCTCTGGTAAAACCCCTGTGAGCGTCCAGTGGGTGAAGCCCCCAAATTTTCTGAGGTTTTATCATATTTCCATGTGAAAAATTTAAATTAAGGTTAAAAGTACTTGGTCCAAATGTGGAACTAAGGGAGAAGTCTCTGATTGGGGACATTGTCCCCCATGTTCCTGAGCCCTCCCCTGGAGCCACCGCTAGATTACGTTATCCTTCTTGAGCAAGACAAACAGTACGGATGCGGCAAGCACTACTGCATTCTAAACGTAGCTCGTTAACAGTGCTGGAAATGTTGCGTGGATGGGTTCCTAGCTGGGGATGCAGGTTTCACACAGTTGTCCTGTTGGGATAGAGCACACACTTGAAATTGTATACATACACCTTACCTAACAAGAAATTGTGTAGGACGCCGCATTTGAAGACACATAATCTTATGTAGCTGTGCAGATGAACGTACGTAAAGAGAAAAGTGACACCTGAGGGATTAGAAACAATGTGGCACACGATACCAAAGTTTTCCTGCCTGAATGTCACAATTGAAAACTCGGGTCAAAGAAGGGTAACCTGTGTCTAGTCGACACATGAGGCAAAACAGGACAGAATTGTGGCACTGAAAATTTGGAATTAAAGAGACTTCTTTAATTCTAACCACACTTGAAACTCATCCATACGCATTTCTTAAGTTATCTCAGTTTTCCACATACTACGTGAAGGGTCAAAACGAACTGTTTCTTCACATTGCTACATACCCAACATGTGGCAATGCGGGGCAGAGCATGACACTTTGGAAAGGTGTGACATGCCAGCAGGACTCCCTCATCCACTGATTATGGCTTACTTGTGAGTACATATGAACCAGGACATACCTGTCCCGAAGTTTAAAATTTTAAATCTGAGATACGTTAAATCTTATAAAGCTTACGGGCTTCCTTCTGGAACCCACCGGAAGAGGCGCGCTCTTCGCAGGAAATTCTTTCCCCTAACCTTTTCTCGTGCCCCCCCCCCCCCTTGGAAAACCCTGTTGCCGCCACTGAAAATCGTTTCCATTTTGGTAACCACATTTTAGTTACACCTTTATTTTGGGATACATTGAGTTGGGTTAAATCCTCCAGATCTCTGTATTAGAGGCACACTGAGGAATTTTTGCGATGGAGATATAACCTACTAATGCTCAGCCTGAGAGTGTAACTTTTAGATTCACAATTTTGAGTGTCATGAGACAGGCTCATTTGAACCAAAAGGCTATATACTCTTTTTCCCTTTTTTCATTTGATCAACATCATAATAGGCTATGCTAATTTACCTTTTGACCTTTCAATCGTTTATACAGCCGTTTCCTTTATTGTGTCACTTTTGTCCTTTTCATTCAGTAACAAAACACTTAGAAGGCCTTTAAAGACAGTTTTATGTTTCTGATTTGTATATCAGGCTCAGACTTGTTCATACATTTGAGACTTTTATGTGATCAAGAATGTTAAGCTTACGCTAAATTTTGTTGCGAGCAAACATTAGATCTTATCATGTGCTGGCTGACATTTTTGTAAACATAGACGGGGTCCATCCTAGTTTCTCGGAGTCTTGAAAATTTGAAAGATTTGTGATATCTCCATCAGCCATTTGTAATCATGAAATCAATCTGTCTCCAGAGTAGAACATTGTGTACATGTAAATGTTTACTTTCTTACGTACCAAAGAGCACGACTACATTCATTGCACTATGCGTTGCGGCTTGGCATTGTAAATTAGTGTATTATATCATAGGCTTGTGTTGCGAAGTGTTGACTTGTATAGTATTTCAGTAGCCCGTCTATAGGATCATAAATTTGGTCAAAACATCTTCAAACATTTGAACGAAGAGGCTAATAGAAGACAAAACTATGTTTGTGTCAAATGCTTTAACAAAAGACTTGAAAATGTATAAAGGTGATCAAATGTTTACAATACTAGATACATGTTTCATCTTCCCAAAAATGTTCAACACTTTCTTGTATGACGTATGACGGTGTTCGTGAACAAATGTTTGATGGTGTGTGCGGACTTTCAGAGAGAGAGAGACTCGTCACCCCAAACAATATTTTTGTCATTGGACAAATTCCTCAATCACATTTGACATTTTGATTGACATTTAATTGAAAAGATGGAAAAGGTAATATTTTACAGCATGCCCAACAAAGAGTTTTCTAATTACATATTAGGACCTTGTTTGGCCACTAGCATATGCCCTTCGGTAATCAAGTAAGATTAGGTCTGCACAATAACGGCTGCGGGATGGGCTAGATCGAAGCAAATAGGTTGGGACAACTTTTTTCCCTTAGTGAAGTTGAATTACATCTCTTTGCATTACATTGCTGGGACCATCTTGGAATAGTTAATCAATGTGAGCTCGATTAATTTTTGCGATATGTCTTTTCCATTTATTATTGTACGAATGATGAATGGTGAGTTGAATGCGTTGATGAACTTTAATCTGGAGGTTTTTGCTGATATGAAGTCATTGTCACTGAGAAATTATGACTTTAAACAAGTGTGAGAACGAAGGAGCAGAAAAGGCTGCAAATGCAAGGAAAAGGGAATGATAAATAGGCTTAGATGTGGAATGGAATCCGAGTAGACAATTTTAGCGATAATTCCACAACTATAAAGATGGCAATAATTTTTCATTTTTATCGCAGCACCATGACTCCAAAAAAGGGATTTATCATTTGTGATCATGATAAAGAAGATTGCCTTTCATTTATTGCTTAGTATCCTGTCACGTGACGTTACACAGCTGCATTACTTTAGTAAGGTACAGTAGAACAATGTCTAAGCCCACTTATACCTGATTTAAAATCACCAGTCCTTGATAAAATAGAAGCGATTCAACCATTCACTTAGCCCGCGGAGCGGACAAAGTCTTTTTCGTTCAGCTCGTCGCTACGTAAAACCAGAGCAGCAGCCTAAGGAGCGGCAGCTAAGGAGGCGCTACGCAAGCTGCCATTCACTATACGACTGAAGCCCTGTGGTTGGTGTGCGAAAGACAAAATCATTCTGAATATAATGTCACAGAGCGGAAAATAGGCCTTCCTTTGAGGGCAAAACAAACCAACACAGAGACAAATGCAGACCGCTGATTTGTCAACCAGTCGAAAACGCGCATAGTCTGCTACACGTGCAGGACGAATTCTTATGCGTGTGGCCGCGTGTTCCATTGTTCTGCTTAAAGGATGACGTCAGTGTGTCGTCAATGCACAAGGTCCAGAGATTATCAGGAAGCTATTGCATTAGTTGTTGTTACAGCTGCACTTGGCAAATTATGGTTTACTAAAGACGAAAAATAAGTTTGTATTCCTATGTACAGCCAAACAACATTGAAGTGCAACATTCATTGCATATGGATGTGATTAATGATTGGATGTAATCAGGGTCGGGACTTGGGAGGTACGCTGGTTTGTTTGAGTAAAATACCTAATTGACTGTAAAATATTAGCAATTGGCCCAAGTATAAAGCCTCGTTCATATGTGTTAATTTAATCACCTTAGGAGTTATTGTAAGTCTTCTCCAATTAATCGACACTTGAGTGCAAGGAGAGGACATCATCAATATAGACGAATCCTATCAGGGCTTGTGTTTAGTGACTTCAGGCAGCCATTAGTTGGGTCAACCTTAAATCGTCTTCATTTATTGTCTACATGAATTTCAAACCCTCATATTTAGTGAATTTGACGGAATCAAGATATAATTTAGTATACATCCATTCATGATACAGGTGAGCAGAGAAATTGAAAGATTAAAAGGTGATAGACCCCAGGTATGGCCAACTGAAATTAGACCATCAGTTGCTGTCCGGATTCATCTATACTGATAAAAAATGTCTGCACATTTACAAAAAATTAAACAAAAAATAAATAAAAAGTGCTGTCAACTCATTAACAGAACTTTTAATGTATTCCTTTTGTATTTCTGCATTTTATTCTTTCTTCTGTAATTTTAGAAACTGTTGAAGTGTGGTTTAATTTTACTCGTATAACGGAAACAATTCACTTTTTATTTAACCCATATTAAGCGAACACCAATGGCAAGATCAAAGTTGTTAGCGGGAAAGTATGCTACTAGAGAAACAACATTGCCCACACCATGCAATATGTAACCGACGTAGAATGGCCACACGACATCCACATAAAAATAACCAGTTAAACTGATGAATTTAAGAAAAGGGGAACAGTCGTCCCCTGATATTGATGTGGAGCCCCACTGGTTTCAGTCGACTATGAAAAGTTAACGCCTAATGTCGTCTTTCCCTTCATAAATGTTTTAAACAGAGTGTTCCCGAGGGAAAAAGTGTCGTGGCTTAACAGCGCCACTCTGCCAATTGACGGTGAATCCAAGCTATGTAAAAAGATTGATGCTTTGATGGAAAACTCAAGATGGTGAAGAGAGTCGACATCGAAACCACTTATTCACGAACGAACGGCCAGAGAATGTTCCCAAAAGTAAGCACTTCAAGATTTTCAATGAAGCATTCCCCTCACCAACTCGAAAAGCAATAATGCTTTCTGGTTGAAGGGGAGGGTAGCGACAGAACTCAACTAAATAATCTCTATGGTTCAGAAAAACGGTATTCATTGGGTTCTCCTATATGCAAAGAAGTTTCATGAAGGGCCATAGTCGGACTTGTCGGACTTGGGGGTTCCAGCAAAGAATGTTGCACCTGGAAGGCACTTCCAAAGAAAACCTCTTAAAATGAATGGTACGGACAAGAGTTTAAAGAACTTCATTATCCAAATGTGATGGTATCTTATCACTGCTCTTCTTTTGACTGACATCAATGATTTGAAGCGAGATGGTTTGATGACACAATGTCTTCAACTAGGCTTGCCTGTACCAGTTCATGACTCCAGGTAATCTACACAGAAAATTTTTCATTTGGAACTCCGTATGCGATAGACGATAATGCAGCTGGCAAACGATATCGACAAGCACTCTTTCACCAGTACCTTCATCAAGCTTACGACTTTAAGCCTACACTGGTTGTTAAATTTCTCAACGGCCATTAAAGGGTGAAATCTGTATCATACGTGGTAGCGGAATACACCAAAAGATACTCAGAGAATGGATGGTACGGAGTGTTCGGCTTGATGGTAGAGCATCTGCACTAAACCAGGAGGCTTAAGATCGATTTTCCAGATTGTCTCATGCCAAAAACTTAAGTTGGAACCTACTACCGTTATACGCGATACTAAGCGACAAAAATCCATCTACCCACAACTGGAAAGCCCGTGCATGACACCTGTAGATTAATATAGAAGGTTAGACGCTGAGGCATAAAACACCAGTGAAGACCAAATATAGACGAATCCGGACAGCATGTGATGGTCTAACTTTAGTCCGCCATAACTAGGGTCTATCACCTTTTAATCTGATTGTTTATATGTATCATGGATAGTTGTATACAATAAATAAAATAAGTACCATAAATGAAGACGATTTAAGACCGATGGACCCCACTAATGACTACCTTCAGTCATTAAACACAAGCGCTGATCGGTTTCGTCTGTACACGAAACCGGACAGCAAGTGATGGTCTGATTTCAGTCGGCCATAACTGGGGTCCGTCACCTTTAAATCTTTCGATTTCCTTGCTTACCTCTATCATGGATGGTTGTACACTAATTTGTATCTTGAATTCCACAGTTTCACTGAATACGAGGGTTTGAAATTGATGTAAACAATAAATAAAGACTGTTTTAGGCTGATGGACCCCACTAATGGCGGTCTACAGTCACTAAAAGCGCTGATCGGATTCGTCTATAGAGGGTGGATAACTGTTTGGTGATACCCATCATCCTGAAAGTAACCTGTGAATGGTCAAGACCCATCACCGACAAATGTGCCTACGTACTAGCCTATCGAAAGATACGAAAGATTTGGTCCCCTTGGAAACATCACTGAAGACAAGCAAATTTCCTTTTATTCTTGCGATCATGTGAAATTGCCGCTGGAGATTTCAGTTTGCAAATATGAAACTGTTTATCCATGCATACTTTGAATTTTGTAATATATATTTTCATCATTGATCTCAAATCGTAGTTAGTTTAAGCTATGACGAATGATTGAATGCCCTTCCGAACGACAATTTGAATGTGTTGATAGGTTGCTTTTGGTGGTTGTTTGCTGGAGTTGTGACACAGGAATGAAAGTAAGTGAATGTGGGAACAAATTAATAATGCGAATAGAAACTGAAAACCCAGGAGGGTTCTTGGGGAAGTTCACACTAAATGCACGAAAAAGAGAGAAATACGCCAAGTTGCTGGTTTTAAACTGATGATTTTGCAAGTAATCCGACAAATTCTGCCTGCTCACAGCATCATTAGCGGTATTAATTAGTACCCAGTTCACAATATTCTGCGACCCTTCGAATTTCACCATAATCATATAATACTAGCATAGTAGCACTATTGAATTTGCGGACAGGTTCGACTTATATCTTCACGTTTAAATTGAGAAACAGCTCATGGTGCCGATCGTCAAGTACTAATTGTACATTACTACAGTATACTTTATTTCATTATGTTGTTTCCTGTGTTTTGTCGCATATTTACCTAGCATGCAAATAGGCCTACCTTCTCTTAAATCGCTTTACTCTGTTTCATGTTCATTACATTGCTTTTTCTATATTGTACGAAATCTAAAGAAGTTTGCACTTTTTCCACCAACCCACTGCTGGTGGTAAAATTCAAATGTTTTACCGGGGATCCTTCTCGATACCAAACACTGTCATTATACAAGAGAGACTTATTATGCGCGCTATAGGTACTTACCTCGAGAGCGAAATTGAATAGTCACCTTAATTGACAAAAGATTCATCTTAATTTCTGTGAGCTTTGGGCAATTTTTTACAATCGAAATTTAAAAGTGAATCCAAATGAATGTTACGCTATTTTACATATTATTTGCCATCAGTCATATCTTCTGAAATAATTTAATTTAAAATCAATTTTAGATTTAACGTAAGATTTACCATCAATTAGTATTCTCGGCGATAAGACACAACTTATGAGTTGAATACCCTTTGTAGTAGAGATATGCACTCTATAAGTCATTCCACTTTCGTCTTCTGTCACTAACTGTTGTGTAACTGTTAAATGACTTTTGTTTACCTATGACTAACAGCTAGTGGTGACCTATATGGACGGTAAATACCTCCGAGAGATCATAAGTAACTACGTGAACAGATGTGTGTTTGGCGAACCAGGGAGGAGCCGATGGGAATTATACACTTTGGTGTTTGTACTATTTACACAACTGAACACTCGAAGCGTTTTGCAAAATTCGGCAAAGATCAGTAGACACATGAACTGCATTTTGAAGCTAAGTGGTGATAGTTAGAGATTTCAAATAAATACACCGATCCTGTTTAGTGGACCATTTTTAAGAACATGTTTTGATGTGGGTAGGGGATGTAGTGGGGATGGAGGTAAATTTTTTTGCCTGATCCCGTACACTCTGAAAACCAAAGAGTGAATTTAGTCACTCTTTAATAGAGTGAAGTATAAAAGTGTAAATTCATTCCATTGGAGTGTTTATTCTCTTCAAGAATAGTAGAACTGACTTTAAAAAAAGTGAAATTTTACTTTTCAAAGAAGGCCATCCGGGCCCCCTTTTTGAGAAAGTGGTCCCTGACGGCAATCCATCAAGGGTTAAACTTTGCTCTTTTTGGAGTGAATTCCACTTTTCTTGGCGTGAAATTCCGCTCTTTTGGAGTGAACTTTTCAGCTTTTACTCTTCTAAAGAGTGAAATGTCATTCTTTTTAGTTTTAAAGTACCCATCGGTATCGGTACCTATAATACTATAGGTCTTTATTCAAGTCGGGGCAAACTCTTGTTTTGTTGTTGTCATCAGCTGTCAACGAGTGATTAGTAAAAGTGCAAAATGTAGACGCGTTGTGTTTTATTAAACTTTTTCTTGTTTTTGTTTTTTCAGTTAAATCTTAGTTGTACAACAAAGAAACATTGAATTTAGATGCAATAATCTTTAAGTTCATGGAGGTTTAATGGAAGAGACAAACCTAATTTTTCCCAGAAGTGACTGCGTCAGTATAATTGGTTCTTATCATGTAATCTTATAGACCTGCAGATGCAGTATCTAGACAAACTTGCACGTATGTAAAGAAATTTAATAATTCGTTGATCGTATAGGGACTGATTATCCAATTCCTTTTTTGATTTTTAAAGTAGGAAAGAAATTTGTTTCAAATTAGCTTTTTCGTACTTAAATTAACAACTTGGGAACCGGTCTCATTTTGCTGACCTAATTGAGGCAAGATCTGCTGCATTTCTTTATGAATAAGACCATAAGTCATTTCCGGTCCTAAAGTTCATTTAACCTACTGGTGTGTGCATTCAGATTATTGTTAGTATATGTTTCCCATTAGATGATTAAGCCAAGCTGACTACAACAGGAGTAATTCATATCGAATGGTCTCCACGATGTCTTTTTAGTCGTACCTACAGAGTCGACTATTTGTGGTGACATATTTTACAGTAGTAAAAGTTCTTAAAAGCTCGCTTTACCTTGCTCCCTGACATGTATCGACAAAATGAAATATATGAGAATGTTGCGAAGAGAGTATGCCTGCTTAGGTACATTCGATTTTGTTTTTCACCTGGTGATTACAGAAAGACAAAATAGGCAACCCATAGTACCTGGAAAATCAATCGTGACATTTGTACGTTCCCAACATATCTCAAGTTAGATACGAAACAGTGCTTCATCTAAAAGCCCGCGTTTTGATTAGATGGGTTCTAATTTCTTGAAGTCTCAAAGATCACGTGCCTGCTATCAATATCCAACTTGTGTAATTTTTTGCAAAGGGGTGAAAACGGATGGATATAGCTAACCAACGCGTAAATCATCCACTCAAAGTCCCGCAAGAAATCATACATTCCCTCAGAGTGTTCTGATGAACGGAACAGTTTGGTAATGAGCCGGTAAAGATACGTTTCTGATGGCGGTTTTAACAACGAAACAAACCCATTAGCAATGACGACGAAAATATATCCCAAGATCCATTAGAAAATTGAAAATATATCAAATATCAGACCTTTCCTCTGATTAAAAGGCGCCCGCCTTCAGTTACTTTCTCGTAAACTTTTTTAGGTAGTTCGTGTTAGCTTCGGTGTCTTCCTGATATTGTGCAGAATTATCCAGTGAGACTTTAATTCTCTGCCACTGGTGCCAATTCTTGGTAGTAATAAGGTCATTATTTCTGGCACTAGTTTAGTACCCGATAAGTACAGTGTGCCTATAGATATTCTACAGTGATGTCACATGACGTCAGATTGGAGGGTAAACATTGAAGGACTTTGTAAGAACATCACTAGACTCTACATGCGTGCATAGTAACTTTATTCGCGTTTCTCATATACCAGTTGTATACGCTTGTGTTGTGAAAGTTATACTGATAGGAGCTTACTTCTGTCAGGGAGCTGTTATTTGGAAATAATAGCTCCCTGCTTCTGTCTGTGTTCTGTGCCGGACGTTACATCGTGTCTATACTATGGGTCTGACGACTCGAAAGAAACGACGTTAATTTGTAACTGAACTGCACTCTTAAAGCAATTTGGTCGAAATTGACCAATAATAATTGGTTAAGTATGGAGTATGCACCGATCCCGCAATGGTTAAATTTGGACTAACTCTTGTCACGATGAACTTTTTTTTAACATTTCCGCAGCTACAGTGCGTTATCCTGGTACAAACGTGGTACGCATGATCTGTCCACAAGTACCCAGTGGAGCGGACTCGTTTCCTACGTTCCTCAGCTTCCAAAACCATCGACTGAACAAGGAATATGTCTCACAGTTTGCTAAGTAGGCAAGTCCAAGAAAGTCTTTCGCAGCAAATACACGTGAGGAGAGACGTTTTACTCTCATTACCGGCATTGCGTCCGTAAAACGAATGGTGTTCAGAGTTAAGAATAAAGAAATATTTATTTTTTATTTATGGAGATATATAAAATGGCGACAATCACTTGGTCAACTATTTACCGCAAAGTTGGGACAACCGATACAGTGTGCCTTTCTGTCTGGACACTTGTTAGTGGTAATGTCAAAGAATGCGTTGGAATGGGAGTTAAACTTGAAGTTAAACAGGGATTTCTGAAATTCTGTAAGACAGATTTCTGCAATAATGGTCAAACAATGACACTGCAAATGTTTGCATTTCTTTCCTTTCGAGATGGCAAGTCTCTCTGTATACCTAAAGACAAAACCATTTGACAGCGGTAGACTTTTATTTTGAGGAAGGATGACTATTTTCTTTAAAGTATGAAAAATAGAAAATAAAAAACAACGAAATATATTAAATACGGTATGCGTTTCATTTTTGAACGATTAAGTACCTACAAATATTATACCTAGACCTAAAGGGAATGAATTCTTCAACTCATTAAAATCTTACAAACATAAAAATTGATCAGTTGTGAACAATTAAAATCAAGTTCACCCTTGCATATAGTTTGGTCTTCAGTTATTGAGAAATATTTTTTGGAAAACGGATCGAGAGTGTAGGGACGTGTGACGTATACCACGACCGGTGTCGTTCTGATAATGAATCATTAATGAAAACGAATGACACATGACTTAACCCAATGGCGTAGTTAGCCTTTTTCGAGGATGGGGAAACCAAGGAGTTGTTATTGTTGATATTGTTGTGTCTAATAACACCTCCCTGGGGAATATTTAAATTTTTCGATTTTTTTTTATTTTTGGGCATAATTTGGGCATAACTGCGTTAGAGAACGCAATTTGAGGCTCTGGTGAACATTTTTTACACCTTTTTTACAGGCTTTTAAAAAAATATTTAAAATTACGAACTTTTTATTGCGGAAAATTTTGATTTTTAAAAAGAAAATTTGAGTTTCTTGTTATGAACTTTGAAAGTTAAGGTATTGCCTTGGAGAATCCACCCTTCCTTTTGGCAAAATCCGAAATTGTCGAAGTAGCTGAACTTTCTTGGGTAACAAAATTTTTATATTAGACCTACGAATTGGAGATCTTCTACGAAATTTTGTTGCCATATTTATACAAATAATTTAGAAGCAGGAGATTCTATTGAAGAAAATGAAGAATTTTATGAAAAAGATGTAAAAGACACTGCAGTTAAACGGTTTCACTTGATGCTTAGGTGTCAGATATGATAACTTTCGTAATTTGTCATTTTCCCAGGGCCTGTTGTCCCTGTTGCTGTCCGCTAAAGTCAAGACCCTACTTCTCCTAAATTTAAAACGCTACCTTAAGGTATCGCTTAATTTCTAGTAACAAGAAGCAAAATGACCCTCAACCTTTCAGTTAGCATCAAGGAGATATCAGCTCTATCATCGCCATTTTTATTACGAAAGCAAAAGATGAAGAAGAAGCAATGTGATTTGAAATACATTTACGTTCTCCTTAAGTAAGGCACGTTGAGTATGACTGATTGACAAGTAAGTTAATTTTGGCATTATGTTCCTCCTTTTGTTTTGTTGTGGTTTTTTCCTCGCTGCTTCATTTTTACCATTTCATATAATACCCGTCTTTTCCTATTTATATCTTTTAAAATTCCCTGATCATGAGATTTTCAATCAGCGTCTGGGAACTATTTCCTATCGAAGCACAGCAACTTAATTCGTAATCAGAGGAGGTCTGGATGATCAGACTATCCGTAAAGTACTTTGAACCAAAATTTGGCAGACATAACGTAAGCATGTATGAGAGTAAGTCTAATTAAAATATGGTGTACTTACTCTTTAAATAAAAAAGAGAAAAATTAGAGACAGATCCAAAATAAGATTGAATGTTCACTACACTCTTAACGATTGAGGCTGACTGTTTTTCGATTGAACGTTTTGACTCCAACTTAAGATTGATCTCTTATTTCACTCTAAAGGAGTGATAGGCTATTTCTCTCTTTGGATTTAAGAGAATAAAGTTTGTTCGACTGAAAGGTTTATGAAAAGATAGCAGAATTTAATTTCTGTGGAAATTTACGAAAATTGTTACTTTGCCGAAATAATTCTTTTCTTTTGAATGGCCCTATTATGGTCCAGTACTAACATGATAGGTCAAGATCACTTGATAAAACACCTTTTTCAATTATTTGAATGTCTTCATTTACGGTCTTTAGCAGTGCTGAATAGTCGAGTCCGACTCGACTCGGACTCATGATTTCAGAATTTGAAGGACTCGGCCAGAGGGAGTGAATTTTTCCCAACTGACGAAGTAAAGAGACTCGAGTCCTTGGAAGCTGAATATTGCGGGACTCGTGACTCCAGGTCTCCGGACTCGACTACAGCTATGGTCTTAAGATATTTGTTTCCAAGATTTTACAATTTCTTGCATTTCACAATCACAACCAAGTTTACACATTATGATATGGAGCCTAAACAGTGTATGAATTTCTTTTTTTAATCTTTTCTATGTTATCTGTTAACTTACCAATTCTGAGGTCTTCAGTTGGATTTTTGATTTTTCTGAGTAATACATTTTCATAATAATAAATAGCATCTTATAAAAGAAGTTTTCGTAAAGGCACGCCACCTTAACAATATTCCTTGGAATGAAGTTACAGAAAGAATGGCTAACGTAACCCAAATATCTCATAATCCCCCTTTTCCGGCATAATTCAAATTTATTCGTGATAAATGCTCGAAAGCAGAAGTTGTCTTGAAAATAGTCGATACTTCATGGTAATTGTGGCTATTTTAAATGGTACCTTTTATATCACAATAGAAAAGTGTCTTGGGGAGATAGTGAGGGATTACAAGAACATCTTTGTTGTATATTTCGTCATTGCCTTAAGTAATGGTTAAGATTTTTCATGTAAGCTGTGTAATTGCATAGCGCCGAAACTTGGCCCAAATTTTGAGATACACGCAGAAGACTACGTATCATTGGAACCATTATAGTTTACTGCATTGGGGCGGATGGTCTTTATCGGAAAGAGCACCTTTAGGCTGCGGATTAATGCTCCTTACTGCCAATCCCAATGGCGAATAAAATAAGCCTTACGGTTTTTCTGAGTGGTTTGTGAATGAAGTTGAAATCAACTGTGGAAACTGCGGACAGTTTTACCCCCTGGAAATTCCGACTACCCTAAATTGTAGTTATCTCATCAATCTAAGTTATTCCATCGATGGGTTTCTGTCGAAGTAATAAAAGCTAAAATTTCCCTCATTCCATGTGCGTTTACAATCTCGCGTCTTGGATCTACACTTTAAAAGCTACAACTTGTCCCGCAGGTAGCAGTCTGATGACCATATACGTTTCGACCAAGTCTAATCTTTAGCAAAAAGGAGAAAGTGCTGAGTACTTTAGCGAAATAATGTAAGTAATTGTAGAGAGCACAAACTCTCCCCAGGCTGCATGAAATGTCAAAAACCGGGAGGAATAGGACAAAATTACGAGCCGCTGGGCACCCATAAACAACTCCAATTATCACTATTGAAATCTTTACTATGTTGTTTCGACAAAGTTCAGTTATTGCATCAGCTTCAATCGCCAGTTTTGTAAAACTCAACTTCGTTTCTGAAAATGTAAAACATTACATTTGTATGAATCTTTTGCTCCATGAAATCAATGACTCTTGTTCTCTGATTTGACATGGGAAAAACGATCATTACGGACACACGTTTACATTCGGGAACACTCCATTTTGTTCACGCACATTGCAAAGGAACCAAGTGTTACTATAATCATCTATTACCTTCAGGGTTGCACCTACTATAGAACACTTTTGTTTTACTTTTTTTTTGAACGAGAAAGGAAAATTAAACATGACTTAGTTCTCATTATTTATTCAGACTTTCTTGCTTTTAGTTTTAAGTCATATACTCACAAATGGGTTTACCATTTCCCCTGTGAGTTGGAAAGGGGGAAAATATCAAGCAATCTGCCGCCAGTGTCAAAGTTTATCCATTTACTCATGTGACATCGGAATTGAAATGAGGCTTAGGTAGTTTCTTATTACCAGAAGTCTGTGTAGTAGCATCCATAGTGAACCATTCAAACCGTCTTCGTCCCCTTCGTTAAATATTTAAATACATGTTTTTCCCTTTTACTCGGGAACGCTTGTAGGAGGTAGATCGTGTGTAAGAATAAGGCTGCAAGTTTTACTGTAAGAGGCGCAACCCGCCTGAGATCAGAGTAAAAATAGCGTTGCCTCATTAATCCCTTTAACAGAAGTGAAGCGACAACTTGAAATCGCACAAGGAAAATGCGGAATTATAACTTCACATTTTTACGAATAAAACGCCAACCAAGACTGAAGGAAGCTGCATGCACTGACAAACCGGAATGCACATGCCGGTTAGAATTTTATCGTTGCATCTGAATTACTAAGTTTGCATCAATACAAATGTCACATAATTGCTCATTTTCCACGTGAGAACTAATGGAAAAATTAATGTGTACGTGCTTTTTATATTAATAAGCAGCTAAGATACCACTTCGTACTAACCTTCTGCATTTTAATAGTATGTGAGTGGGTGTGTGTTTGAGTGATAATGTTCCGTTTTCTGATCAGACTAGCAGTGCTTTCTCCAACTTTTTTAGTTCTTTCTTATGGCCATAAGAAAATTTGATAAACATGGCAATCCGTTTTCTTCGAATCTAATGAAACCGTTGGAGGAATTTTTGTGACGTAGAAGCTCTTTTCCGGACTTCGTTTACTTAGGCGATTCGAAGTTCTGCTCTCCCAGTAAATTAGTAAATCCTATTTCTATAAACTCTTGCACATACAGCACGCCCTCACTAATACATCTGATGTTCAATAGTAAACAATTAAACACGAAATCAGTGGTGTCGCCAAGGGGAGGGGAAGGGGCCATGTGCCCCTAGGTAAACCTTGTGCCACTAACTGATTTATGAAATTTTCAAAAAAAAAAATATTTTGTCTTTTAAATTTAGAGTGTGACTGCGATATTTCGTAGGATTTAGTTCTTCTTTGGACAAGAAAAAGCAGCAATTTCAATTTCCTTCAAAGGACAAAGTCGCCCAAAGCACGTGGGAAATACCATTTCCGGCTGTGGGATGAGCTTAAGATTATCTCATTTAACTGCATGCACATTAACTGCTTTCTGAATAGTTTAAGGAATATTTCGGTGTCAGTTTTAAAAGGGGGTTACAAAGGAGCTTTTGGAGTAGTTCACTAGTTTTTTACCAATGAAATCTTACTTGAAGTAACCCTGGAAGTAATTTTTGAACCAGTGGTAAGTTAAAAGATGACGACATTATAGTACCTCACAAATACTTCGAAACCCTCCGGGGTATCTCCCCTGGACCCCACTGGAGCTTTCCATTTGAACCCCATTAGGGGCCCTAAGATTGGTCTCTGGACCCCATCTAACAGTAATTTGCGTTTTGCTCTTGGTGGCGCCTCCAGCGCCATGAGCAATGTCTAGCAGTGCCCCCTGCAAAATCAGTTTGCCCCCTAGAATGAAAAGTCTGGCGACCCATCGATTAACGTTCTCGTTGGATTGACTCGAGCTGCACCCTAGAGTTTCGCTTGCATCAAGCCTGATCTTGTGTAATCCTGTACTAATGCATTTCTCAAATCAAGTTGTTCAACCTCTCATGAGTCCATTAGTTCATTCAAATGATATTACTCTGACGAATAAAGTAGCTATAGGGGTAAATAGCGACAAGGGTAAGGTCAACCTGACGTTGACAGGTATGAAAATTTATAATAGTCTGAGTTAGTTAGTTAAATGGAATTTTATGCCCCAGTTCCCAACCTATTTGGTTCATATCGAGCCGATCACGGCTTTTTCCAGTTGTGGCTCACTGGCTTGTTTCCATACTCCCTTGCTTATGCGGAGCATCACGCACAACGACAGTAGAGTCCATTTTAGTCTTTGGTATGACTCGACGTGGGAATCGCACCCAGGCCTTCCGCGTGCGAGGCGAGGCGAGGCGTGAGAGGCGGATGCTCTACAGCTATAGACCAAACACTCGGTCTATAAAAGTATGAGATCATTTATAAGTGTTGTATGTAATGACCATAACTGAATAATTGAAGACTGGAAGCGATCTCGGTTATGCACACTCTTCAATTATTATACCCATTGATTGATCTTAACTGTCATCACAAAACAAATTATCCACTAATTGCAATTTCGAAACTACTCAGTGACGAATATGAGGCTCTTTATGTGGCATGCCATTTTTCCTCAGTGTAGCTGAGGGCCCCACTACACTTGTTATAGCTTCACTGCTTTCAATACCTCCACGAATTACTTCCAATTCAATTTCCTTGGGGACGAAGAGAAAACCTAGGAATGACTTTTTTCCCTGAATGTGTTTTCTTCACGGCTGCGTTTGTGTTTTCTCTTCAATATTTCCTATCGATGATGTTGATTTATCAACCTCTCTAATAAATCCAATAATATATCTATGGTGGTGCTGCGTGGCTAACGGTCAGTCGAGAGAAATTCCCCTTTCAAGGCTAAAAGCCTATAGCTGTTTTCACGCGTGTTTGACAGATCCATTCAAATTAGATTGAAAAGTGTCACGATTATTTGTAGTCGAAATGTAAAGTTGGAAAAACGTGTATGGCCGTTGAACACACTACTATTTACTCCCATGCAAATAGCCTACCGATCCAATAAAGAGATAAATATGATCTCATTGTGTTTTTACGGTTTATAAAGTTTTGAGAACAATTTTGGTGGAGATACGTTGCAGCGTAATTAATAGCCTGCGTATCTTCTCTTTGGTTGCTGCTCCCTCTTTTTGTAGCAATGAGACAAACGAAGAAAGCTGCGTCCGCTCCGCGGGGAATTTAATTAGCTGATGAACACAACTATTTATTCACACATCGCGGCTCTCCTCTCGAGTGCAAAAATCCCCATATGTCTATTCCTTTATTGTCCTAAATCACCCAATATCCTATATCCTCCCCCATCGAAGTGTGTTTCAGCCGCGATACCTATTGTATGCTTCTGCACTTTCAACCCAACTACACGCCTTCGACAAACTAGACCAAACGATTCAAACCCCAGGCAATATTCGAAAAAAATCTTAGTGAAGATTTGCATGCTTTCACACGTTTGTATTTGCTTCTACGTGGAAACAGTCTTAATCCAATTCTCAGCTACATATTGATTTTACGTGTAGCAATCATTCCACGTCACAGTTTGGACTGCGGATCTCCGCTTTGTACTGAAGTGTGATGATAATGGCGCTAACTAGGGAAATCCCAGGTAACTACAACAACATATTGTGTTTCAATTTACTTTCCTGTTTGAGGTTACCAGCACAATTTTCCGAGAACATACATGTTTGTGTTCCATTTGTTCCATTTTTAATACGAAAATCAGAAACTTTACAACACTGTAAACACAAATTAGTCAAGTGGTGTCTGAATAGACTAACCACTTTAGTCACTCATGTTTTACTAATTTGTGATGATATCTGACTAACTTCGTACATGTGGACTAAAGAATGTCAGTCAAACGTTAGTCAAGGAGGCTTAATATTTGTAAACCTTTATATTTGTAAGAAACTTATTCAACTGGGTCATTTTTCGTCAAATATTAGTTAATATTGTTGACTAACGTGATTAGTCATTTCAGGCACTGTTTGTCTAATTTGTGTTTACAACGACGGGTATTCTGCATGGGGAAACATAATAATTTGGCCTTGTAGGGATGCTGAGGTCTGGGTTGGCAAAATACATTCACAACGATGAGACCAAACTTAAAAGGAAACATGTTAATAGCCTGGTATTCCCCTTTAAGCAAACAATGTAGTTCTGATAAGTGAAAACCAAATTTCTTTGGCCTTTTGATTGATATGATAATGGAGCTAAACATTTTAAGAACCCACAGCGGCATGTAGGCTGTCCTAGCCTACGATCCTACATGCGACGAATGTTAGGCTGTCATAAGTTCAAGTAGTAAAATATAACCCAAGGCCGAATATACTACAAGTTGGTGTAGGTCATGATTTCTCAAACGCATGGACTGATGGACTCGACTTCAGTTTTGGTTGCGATTCTTTAAACTAGACGACCGTGAACTCAGAGACGTTGCTTTGACTTCGTAATTGCCGAAGTGCAAAATGTGAATTTGAAATTGAGAATTTTGCTTATCCTTTGTGTTACATTAAGTGTGGTCACGATATAAAACTGATACCTGAGATTTAGTCGTCTAGAGAACAAGGTTGGCAGTCCTTGGTTTAGATCAAAAACTTTAATGAAGTCTTCCGTATGAAGGTAAATTGAACACCTTTGTGCCACCCAGCGCATAGGCGATGATTTAAAATGGTGACAAAGTTGACTTTGATCTGTGACTCAGTGACGCGTCGGATTGAATTGAGTGATGACATTGACACTCTAACGCCCTATGGTAACTATATAGGCCGGTTACTTGGCGCGTCACTAACCTGCATATTATTGTTTTCCATTATAGAGAGTCGATTATCCGACATATCCTCCACGTCAACTTTGAAATGAAACCTGTTCTCTGAGTGCTTTATTTAATCTTGTGATATGCCTGTCTACCTATTAAGACTTAAATCCTCTCACCGTCCCAAACAGTTCCAATTCTCCCAACCTTCTTACTTTAAGCCCCTCTCACAACTGTCTAAAATTCATGCTCATCCTTACAAAATCTCAGTTTATTACTGCAGGCTGATTATACAAGACCCCAATGTGTAACCAAAACAATATCACTGGTACAGACCTAAGTTCGGTAATTTACTTTTAAACTAACTGTCAATCAAAGAGTTGCGCCAATTGAGAATTTACAATTAGAGTTTGGGGTGAGAGGATTAGCCCTTCAATAAATCTGTTAACAAGTACACATTAAAAAAGACCTGGACTGGTCAGTTAACACTTTGATGGATCCATTTTAACCAATACATTAATTTAATTTCTAAGTTTGAATAAAACGAATTTTGTATTCGGTGTTCAAAATTTGGCATATGGCGTGCTCATATCGAAGGTCCTAAGGTGGACCACCGTTAAAGGTCCACAAGCCCTTTCTTTCTTTCTGAGTCTTTTCAAACAATGTAACCTGGTAAACCAAAAGTGTCCCACAAGGCATTTGGTGAAAGATTAGAAAGTGAAATCAAATCAATTTGTGCCGAACCTCCACAAAAGGGAAATGTTCCAATTTTTGTCTGGAGGAGGGTCTCACCTTTCTTTGCCACAAGATAAGCGGGATTCAATCAGTCTCTGGAAAGACATTACCCTCATATTCTTTTACAAATTGTCCGAAAAACTGATTAAGCCCAGATTCTTGGGGTTGCATACTTTTATGGAACCTCATTTGTTTGCCTTAACGAAGTAGCAAGAATTACCTCCTTTTTGCCTACCTGTATTTCTTAACTAATACTCAAAACCCTGCGAGGTGATTTGGAATAATTTTTTTGCTCTATCAGTGACTTGTAGTCCCAACGGCCAACGCCTAGAGGGCGGGAACCAAACAATTACTACTTTAATGGAGTAACCTCTCTAAATGGGAAACAAAATTACAGGTGGCGACAAACCATTCAACTTGTAGACAATTGCAAGCCTATATCATGTTTACTACAATGCGTCTAGCTTCAGATAGCCAAAATGGCTGGAAAGAATAAACGAAAAAGCATGATCCTTGCAAAAACGGAGTGATACTCTACGCGGCAATTTGGAACGGTATGTTACCAATGCTATAAGGCTGACGATATGCTTCATGTTGCGCTGAGCATAATTTGTTGAAATTAAAAGAATTGTGTGAATTTATTGAAAATTCTTTCTTTTCCATCTGCTCTGTCTCGTCTCATTTCGATTAGCTTCAATTTTTTTATTCTTCGACAGGAAGTCAACCCACTTACGTTGGAGGAATTCCTCCAACCGAAAATAAAATTTCTCAGTCCTTCTTCCGACCGACTGAAAAATCACGTACAAAACAGAGCGTTGGCTGGCAGCTGCGCAAAACGGTACCGACTTTAATTTTAATGGCAGTGTGCGATAGAAGTGCGTCTAGGAGTCTGCGAGGGAGCTCAATCGTGATTTATCGTCCATTCGTCTTCTGCTGGTTGTAAAACGTCCCTCGTGGCTCACTGCGCAGTCTGTTAAGTCATGTTGATATGGTGAATTGCACACTAAGTAAGGATAAAGACAAATCTTGATAACATGACTAGATAAATTTGATAAGTTCGGTGAACAAAATTAAAGGACAGAGGTAGTTCACATGGATGTGCGTGTACTCCAGACACGTACAGTAGAGCGTCCAAAGGGAGCAAACGCAAGTTTTGCCGGCTACATTCCACGGTGTGGAAACCTCAACGTTTTGTCCAATGCAATTAGCAGATTTGCAACGAGTCACTCAGTGGATTACCCAGTCGCGGTGTTATATCTATTTAAAAAGTCATTTAACCTTTCCAAAATAAGTGACTCGAATCATGATGACTAGTTTCATTTCTGGTGTTGTCAGTGTTAAAGTGTACCTCAAGTCTAGAATTTTAAAAATATATATATTTCACAGGTTGCAAAATGTATTTTATTCATTACTCCCATTGTCATAGTTCATTCCACTGTTGAGATATAACATGTTAAAATTTATTATCTTCAAACAAAAGAGTCCATTGTGCAATCATTTGTGATTTTTTATTGTACAACTCACATTACGTACTTCATTTCCCTTTGCAGTTTCATGACCTTAAAGGCTCTCCGTTTGATGGCATAGCATGTTGCACAGAGAGGTCTTAATTAATTACATCAACGTATTAATTAATTCACGCCATAAGAGTAAGAGAGCTATTACATCTCGGTACAATCGAGGTAAATTTTAGAAAAACAAAGAAATACAAAGTCTGTAATTTTAGTGGAACAAGAGTGAAATCATGAATTATTGTGCAATAAACCATTGTTAAGTGAGTGAATAAACTTCAACCTTTTATATATCGCAGCTCGGGAATGTCCTTTGAAGATGGGAGATTGACTTTGTTTCTAAAAGTCCCCTCGACTCTCTGGCCAAGAGCCAAGGGGCGAAAACCAAACATTTACTCCCGGAGGAGTTAAACGTCCCAAATGGACAAGTACGCCCTCTAAAGTGCAAACATTTGTGGTCCTGCTCTAGACTAGACTGGCTGAATAGAATAGAAGACAAACCCTGGATGCAGTTTAACGTCATGCCCAGGACAGGATGGGAGTTTGACTGTTTGAATTCATTATTTATGCTCATTAATATATGCTTTCGAAACCGTGGACTTGACGTATCCTTTACTTGCGACTTGGGAGTATTTTAACGGTCCTTGTAAAGAAGCTTAAAGCACCCCATTGAGTTGGGTTATGAAGTTTAACAAATCTTTCTAAAGTTTAAGTTTTCTTCAAATACCAATGAAAAATGGTCAAACTTTGACGATCCCCATATCCTTTATACAAATAACTGTTTTATGTGTGAGTACTAAATGACTTTCTTTGGTTTTCAAAAATTCGTGACCAAACACTTTTTCAAAATTCTGCACAAAATAAAACCGTTACAAGTCAAGATACCACAAAATTAAAAAATTTTCCCTTTTCCTTAACTCTTTCCTTAGACTCATGAAACATTCTAATTATATGCATTGTAATGTGGTAGTACCATTAAACACTTTCATTAAGTTATCGATATCAGCTCAATGGGCCCCTTTAAACGAATACATAATAAGCATAAATCAAATTTTGAGTTTTTTTTTTTTTTATTAATTTACATTACAAATCTGCCCCTGTATGGCCCATAGTTATTCATGATGAGGTTATACACAAACAGTAACTTCTTGTAAAATGTTCAAAGCTCGATCGATGATTTGGAAAATTGGCCTATTTGTAACATGGTTATGATACAGTTAACATTAAATTGATAACATATTTAAATCTTTTTTATATATCTATATATTTATATCTTCAGCCTTACTGTACGCCTGTAGTGCCTTCTGTAGTTCTGTACCTAAGGTTTGTTATCTTCATGAATAAACCTGATGGAAATGTCTTCTAATCGTCCTATAAGACCAGTTGCCTAGTTTCGTGAAATTATTCCGCCCTTCTGTAACTTTTCTGACGATATGAACCTCATGGCTGATAAAAGAGGGGGGGGGGGAGTTGGAAGTTAGTGGAACAATTCATCGTTAATAATAAAGACAAAACACACAGGGAGGATAACATTCAAAAAAGCTATTACAGCTATTGCAGGCTTCAACAGTAGGAGGGGGTGTATAAGCGAGTTCGGGAATTCGTTGCCGAATGGAATTGTGGGGCGCTACATGGGATATACAAATTCAGCTCCACATGCAGTGTACAGAGTTCCCTTGTTTTCGTCAGTACGTGCATACATCACTATTACGTGTCTAACCAACTCGAACGAAAACAGGGGTTTTCAGTGCTACTTTACGGCAGACTAAAATGCAAATTTTTTACTCCAAGAAGACACTTTAGACACAATCCGCTGCACAAAAGCGCACTTGGGATCCCTCCTTATGTTTTGGATGGATTAAGAACGAATTATTTCATCAAATTCTCATGTAAACTCAAATTTTGGAATACGTGTTGTAGGTGCGGTATTGGTTTGTTTATACCGACGATTTGGACGACGTACGAATTACTGAACTGGCTTATTGGAGTAGTATCAGGGTCATATAACGATGTACAGCCTTTGTCAAGATCAGATTCATCAAAGTGCTTTTATGCGAATCTTAACTCGTGGGTGAACACATGCTATCAGGTACGTAACCAATGGGGGTGAAAGGGAGCAAAGTCCCCTTAATTTCGAAAAACTGTAGCCCCCTATAAAGAGTTCGAAGTTTGCAATTGACCTAGTACATCTTCACACATCAGCTATCAGCTCTACAGCTAAAGGAGGTGCCAAACCATTAAGGGCCTAATTCTGCGAAACCTACCCCTTGAGTGTACAAACACTGTAAACCAGTGAATGTTAAAGTGATTACTTTGGTAATAATGCATCCAAAAATTACACAGCTATTTCTGTACAGCTGGAGGGGTTTTTTTGAGCTGTCAGTGCTAACAGGTTATCGAGGGCATCGGAAGAAAATCTAAAAAATGACCAAAAAATATTGCCTCGTCACTGTTTTTGCCATTCTAATGATGGATGAATGATAAATATTGTATAAAAGAGATTACGTTGCATTTGATATATATGTGTGTGTGTGTGTGTGTGTGTGTGTGTGTGTGTGTGTGTACTCATTGCCGTACGCAATGCGACGTCCACTCAAACCCATAATTAATGGAACATAACGACTTCCGTAGTTTTTACCCACAATACTTTGTAACTAATGTTGCAATTTATATGTATAGTCATTTTTAAAAATGATTAAGACCGATAACGCATTCTTAAATAAAAAAAAAAAAAATCCCATCGGAGTTCAATCTAATCATGTTTTCATCAAATTTAGAAAATCTTTGCGCATCGTGAATTTCTTAACATTCTGGATATTATTTGTGTAGTTCAAATATTTTACCGGAGTCACTGCTAGGTGCCAGTCGTGTATGGCCGTGGGATTAGGTAATACTTTAATGTGCGACTAATTGTTCATCTATCTGTGCCTTAACTCTCTGTTCACGGCGAAAATGAATGCGTAATTTTTACCCTGCCGAAGGCTTTTCTTTTCTACATGGAAGCCTATCATTAAGTTACATGAGATCACCTGAAACAGGTGTTTTACCTACAAAGTTCAAAATGAGTTTGTGCAGTGGCGTAGGCTTATCAAGGATTTCTCTCAAGGGTTGGCCTACCCCGCGGAGCGCCACAGCATCCAAAACTTATATTACGAATATGCCGCACAGCCTGCTACGCAGGTAAGGGTTGGTCATGCAGTATGTTGTATGAACACTGCCGCTGGGTAGAAATCTTTGCAAAACTTGGTGTTCTCATGTGCACTCTGTGTTTAAATATTTTAAATATTGTAAGGTTTAAAAGTAATCGGCATCGGTGAAGGAGGTCATGAAAAAATGCTTTAATGGCTACGCCACAGTGTTGTTGAGTACAGATAAAATCCCACCATTACAGCTGCCGACTGCGAGCTAATTACTGACAGGCAGTAACTGACCATTTACATCAACTCAGTGGCGTAGCCACGAGGAGGGTTTGGGGGGTTAGAACCCCCCATGACCCAACCTTGCAATGCAAAAAACACCTAAAATAGCGATCTTTTCTCTCTATTCTTAGACTTTTCCCTCATATCGTACCCCAACCCCAACCCCCGCCCAACCTCCTCCCCCCATTACACCAAAACCCTCCCCCTGACACAATCCTGGCTACGCGTCTGCATCTTCCGACTGCCAGTGTGGGCGAATATAGTCTACTTGGATACCACGCGGACGGCGTTTATTACTACTGCGACGCATTGTCTTCAGTCGAAGTCTTTTTCTGACAAGGTGCCGCTCATGCTAGTGAGACATCTAACCTTTGGCACCCTCCGGCCATGATGCCTAGCACACAAACATTCAGTAACCTGATTGATATGCTTTTGAATATGACAGTGGGGTACAATAATATTGTAAAAATGTTACTCTCGTTAGCCACTCTTTGACAGAAGTGTGATAAGCACGCAGCAAATAAAACAATATCAAATTTTTCATTTGGGGTAAAAAACACCCGCCACAAAATTCAAGCATCCTTTCTTTTTCTTCACATGGATCTGCACTTTCCCCTTATTTTGGTTGTTTTACCGAGAGTGTTACGAGACGACATCAACCAGATTGAATCCACGGACGAGCAAGTGGAAAGTTCTAGAAAGTGCTAGCATCGGTATTGTCTCTCGAGCATGTTCAACAGGTAACCCCAGAGAACATTCGCACAGTTACTGGAAACTACTGTATGATGTAATGGCCTAATAATAGCCAACTTGTGGTTATGGGTTACTGAGCCCAGAACGTTCGCTGTTCGTTTTGTACGAGATCAAACGAGACGTTTCCATAAGAGTAAGATCCAGACTTTTCTGGAAGAACTACCAGGCATATAAAAGGTCATGCAAGCAGTGTGACGGGGAGGGAAGAGAACAGAAGATACACAGATAATACAGAGACCAGACGCCTGCCTCGCCGCCTAACGCTGTAATTGTGTCGCCATTTACCGATCACTATAGAGGCTTTGCAATTACGTCACGGTACCGCCATGCTGGAGGACATTCATGCCAAATACACGTGGCTTTGTGCCGAACGCACTGCACAGTGTGCATTGGGACACGTACGGTGTGTACAATTCAAGGAGCAAGCGCGTCCCTTATGGTTTACTACGTAGTTACATGTACTCCAACATGGCCGCCGGAGAGTATTATGACGTCATGTGAAAAGCCTCTATAGTCTTCACCCTGCCTTCGCGGAACCGAGTCCTACGCTGTGTCGCTGTACAATCGACGCTAACAACACTACCCCTTGGACAAAGAGTGACACCTTAAGCTGTAAAAGATTGTAAGTAGATTTAAGATTAATTGTTGTAAATTTAAGGAAGTAAGAGGTGAATAATAATTAAGTTGTTGATTTTAATCTCGCTCTTCTGTGGTCTTTCGCTGTTATTGGTTTGTATTGCGACCAAGCCGTAACAAGAGAGAGTGGTTGCGGGACACTTTCTACCCTATACCAGCCCGCACAGTCGAACGTACCGACTTTTTGCGTCCAGGGCATCAGACTTACAGTCGAGAGGTCGGGGTTCGAGTCCTGGCCGGGTCACACCGAAGACTTTAAAGAGGCTCATTGATTTGATATCGATAACTTAATGAGAGAGTACGTTAAAGGGTCACTTTTTAAAACGAAACCTACTGCCATTGTGCTTGGTGCTTAGCATAAGCAATGGAGAAGAGAAAACAAGCAAGTGAGCCACAACTGGAAACAAGATCGAGGGCAATCCACGGAGTTGCATATCTCATCGCTAACATTTGCGCAAGTTGATTACAGAACTTGAACTATTTATGTGCTAGAAGTTTTATCTGTGCTGTTTTTATGCTACAGTAGAATTTCATTGACAAAAATTACCATACTAAAGCTGCATGCCACAATCCTTTGAAATTCCTATTTGATGTCCATTTGGGAAGCGATTTTTTTTCGTTCCAAGGGACGGAAGTTTTTTTTCGTAAGATAGCGAGGGGAAAGAATATAGCACAAACCAATCAAGTTCTTGGACATTAGGCGCACCCCTTATTCAAAAACAAAAAACATCATTTGGATATATAAATTCTGACACCGGATTATAAAAGAACTGGAAAAGGGCTACCCAATCTTTGTAACGGTTACCCTTTTAATCCAGTAGGCCTATCTAAGATTTTGGAACAAATTTATTTTTAAGATGTTGGTATTCCCTTGCAACACTCTAAAGAAAACTAGCTTGACTGTTACACTTAACTGATACGGATATGGACGCAACGATTAAAAAAGTAAGACGCTTTCGGGGACGCTTTAGACAAGTGCGTAATTGCTATTATTCAGGCATTAGCTGTATGAGCGTATTCTCCATTTTGACGCGACCGCAAACTTCAGGTGTGCCCGGAACTGATATGCGCATCAAGTGCGTCTCAATTAAAAAACTGGGCGTGTGCGCCATGTTGAACGCGTGGCGTTAGAAGATTTCCGGCCGACGCTCAAACCTTTTCTGCGCACTGGCATGTGGAGAATCCTAGCCCGTGGCAAGGAAATTGTCACGTACGTTTTTTTGGCGATGCTTCAAAACCGCCAAGTTTTCAGGGCACTAATATGTAAGGTAGGAAGGCCCTATGCCTAACCTAATGTTCCCACAGTTTCATATCTTGGGTTATTCCTTGCCACGGGCTAGGATTCGCCTCAGGCCAGTACGCAGAAAAGATAAATGCGTCGGCCGAAAATCTTCTAAAGTAAGTTCCTCGGTACTGTTCTTTGGGACACCTTGACATAAAGTGAATGATTTCCCTACTAAATTATGTCCATAAATACCGACATACGACGTTTTGAATTCCCAATTACAGGCCAGGTTCAGCCCATTTGAAATTCGAACTTATGCGAAAAAACGTATGTGAACGCGTCTCAAAAATGGTGACGTCATTGGAGGCACGGTTAGCAACACTGTACCAGAGAGCTCACAATCATCGAATCATGTGCATGGTAACGCGTGTTAGCGCATACATAATTGCAAACACCGGTGCTACAATAGCAGTGAGCGTGGCCACTGACATTATGAATTGTGCATTGCACGGTTACTGCTTAGTATTCGCAATAGAGGCTTTTCACATGACGTCATAATACTCTCCGGCGGCCATGTTGGAGTGCATGTAACTACGTAGTAAACCATAAGGGACGCGCTTGCTCGTTGAATTGTACACATTGTGCATATCACAGTGCACACTGTGCAGTGCGTTCGGCACAAAGCCACGTGTATTTGGCATGAATGTCCTCCAGCATGGCGGTTCCGTGACGTAATTGCAAAGCCTCTATAGCATCTTCACCAAACAGCTCATACAGTAAAGACGCGCTCGTAGTGGGGATGCGCTTGTTGTAGTCTGTCCATACATGTTCATAGCTGTTCTTTTTATCGCCCGAACCTCGTCTTTCTTGCACAAAAACAGAACTATTTTTACCCGCGCGCATATGCACGCGAACATTTTGGCCAATGATTTGCTCCGAATCCCGTCCATGGTCCGCGCCTTTCGCTCTGTATGTTGGACTCTTTATTGTGATGCAATCGTTTTCATGGGGTTGCTAGGATAAGACTTTACCGAGCGTTACATTAGTTCCACATCTAGATGCGCGCCGTAGGGCGGGGTTTGTGCCGCCAATTGCGTCATAAAAGTCAGGTGAGCTGTTACGGCTTTTTTCAAAACTGAATTTCGAACGCAGTTTTCCTTCGAATATCATTTTTGCCGAATTGTACGGGTTTTGAATGGTGTGTGGGATGATATTTGTACAATTCTGTATCAAATCTTGCAATACACAAAAGTTTTTATGGCCATGTCACGCCCTCTTTAACCTTTGACAATCTGTAAGGTGAACTATGTCCTTGGTTGCCATGGCAACCACACATATCGGTACAACTTATCATGCCTAGGCTATTACACTTAAACTTTCAGTCTTGTGGGATGCTTCCGTTAAGAGTTAAAGTGAATACAAAAAAGTATTTGACCCCCTGTCACGTGACCTTTGACCTTGGTTGCCATGGAAACTACATATTTTGGTAGAACTAGTCTACCCTATTATACTTGTGAAGTTTCATGTAAAATGAAGGTTTTCTTTTGAAGTTTTAGTACAAAATAGTAAAGAAAAGTGGTTTTTTGCAAAATGCGACCTTTGACCTCTGATCTTTGACCTTTACTTCCGAGGGTCTGGGAGACATAAGTTCCCACCCTGGGGTACCCACCTACCAATTTTGAAAAGAATCAGTCCAGCCCACTAGGAGGAGTTTAAAAGACAAAAAGGTTGTTTTACGAACAAATTATCACTTGAAAATTTTTTGTTCCATTCTACCATTTAACCTTTGACCTCTGTTGCTATGGCAACCACATATTTAGGTAGGTCTAGGTGCAATCATCATATGTGTGAAGCTTCGTGTCAGGAGGACTTTTACTTTTGGAAATATAGCAGAAAATGTCGATTTCACTAAATTCGACCTTTGACCCGCAACCTTTGGCCTTCACTTCCGGTTGTGTATTTAAATGCAATTGTTCCACCTAAGGTACCATCCTACCAAGTTTGAAGAAAATCGGCCCCGCCGTTTACAAGATATTAGGGGAAAAATTGGACACAAACACACACACACACACCCGCACACACACACAGTGGTGTTTTTACACACAACTGAGGACTTCATTGTTATCTCCATTGTGTCTGCTTGCTTAACCCTAACCTTCACAATAGACCGTCTATTGTTAGACAACCGAGGACTTGGGAAATCTATTGAATTTACTACCGAGGACCTGGAAGTCTATTGTTTAGGTCCTCTGTTTTACACAAAGACAAAGCCACACCCACACACACCCACCAACACACACACGGACAGGTTTTGACCCCTCTCTCAGCCCTGGATCTTCAGTCACCCCGGGGTACCTCACCATGGGTTAGACCTCGAGACTAGTAACCTGGGAAAATTTACCGTTACCATGGTAACCATTGGGATTTTAGCTGGCATTGCCATATATAGGCCCATAGGCAAAGTGACTACAATATCTCATCCTCCTCACGGAGCGATGAGATAAAAAGGCCGTGGCCGGCTCGACCTGAAATAATTGATTGAAAACTGGGCCGTATACTCCATCTTACTAACTAACTCCAGCTAAACGCTGCGAAACTATCCCGGAGGAGCGGCAGCCAAAGAGACAGTGCGCAGACTAACCCCTACTACCCCGTATTCCAATGACTTATTGAAACATGTTTATATTTTTACACCAATTATTTCTGTTCATTTCAAGAAAACTCCAAATAATTATTAGAGGGCATTTACTTGTAAAGGTAAGGTAACATTTTTATTATTGGTACTTTGACAGTTTGTATGAAAACAAAATCTTGCATTTATGCTATTATGTATTTTATTGATAATATCTATGATGAATCAGAATAATTTAATTTCATCTTTTACGGAGGCCATTCCTGGAAGCTCATTTGGCCCGCCTTTTCGCTCAAAAGTTTTCCCTTCAATTGTCGTAATGCTATCTGCTTCTGGGTCCATTGCTATCAATCAATTCGCTTTAAAGTATTACGGAACCTGTGGTTAAAATAAAAAAGAGCCTCAGAGTCTTCCATAATTCTTAATGCGTATTATATCCCTTAATAATCAGACTCGTGATGAACGCCTGTGTGACATGAGAGAGCGGATGAACGGCTAGTAGCACGTACAAGTGATCGATATAATACTTGGAACGTGTGCATTGTGGTTAAGACGCAGGGGTCAATGGCCCTTGGAAGCCGTCGAATCACAGTATTTTCTATTTGGAGGACCGGTAGCTGAGTTAGTGTTTACCTCAGTTCTAAAATTCCGCATAAATGGTCCCCGACGAGCGAGGCTACGTTTTGATTGAGGCAGATGAGAGTTTCAGATGGAAAGGAAAGGTTTACCCAATAAATACGGAAAGGCAAACCTTTAAAGACAGAATATGACTTCCACGGGAGACACTTTTGTTACGAAACGATGGTGAACCAAAGTATTATTTAAAAAAAAAACTCCCCTAAAAACACTGCCAGGAAGAAATTCATACTAATGACTTTACATTACGATTCTCTCTTTAAACTATGTAACTCCTTTCATAACATCCTGAATCATGACGTCACACAGATCTCGAGCGAACCGGTGAACAACCGCTTCTGACGTTCTCAAAACTCCTGTCTTTAAAATCAAGCGTCAAAAATTTATTCAAGGAGCTGGGGCGGAGCCTGTGAACAACCATGATAAGCGTAACGCGTTCATATTGGTGCGTGGTGTACAGCACTGGCCAAAATGCCCCCAGGTCGGTAGAAATGGCACTTTGGGGCAGTGGTCAGTGTACCGTAGCCACGGGGAACAGGGGTAGAGGTGATTGTTCCCAAGTTAAAAAAAATGAAAAATTCAGAATTGCACTACATATGACACCCTGATCATCAAGTAACGCCGATCAACTACAGTGAGGTTTTCCCGACTTTTCTTTCATAAAATTCCGTAAATATTTGTTCAGAAAAGCGAAATTAGGCCGTATGCTTAAAAAGGCAACATTTTCTGCCCACCCACTAATGCAGCCGTGCTCACTCATAAATCAGTTTTGGGACTTTTCCGAGTTCTGGAAATGAAAAAAAAAAAAATGAAAATTTGCCCATGTGACACCAGATCATCCAAGTGGCACCGGCCAGCTATAGTGCTACTTTCCTAATTTCTGTCATAAAATTCCATATCTTCTCCAATAGCCCATAAGCTCTGATTTTGAAATATTTGTCTAAAAATGCAACAAAGTCAAAGGGAGTTTTTTAAATGTAGACGGAGAGCCTCAATTCGAAGGCCTTAGATAATCATATACGACAATAATGATTATAAGTGGCGGGGAATATCAGATTTGCTAATAAGAAACGCAGCTTTTCCAAGTATCAGACAAATTTTTCAAATTTCCGCACAGGAAATGCACGAACCAAAATTGTCTGCAATACAAGCTCCTTTTTTCCAAGTATTTCGGCAGGCTTCGCGCTCCCGAAAATTACGTTACTCGTATAGCAGTTTTCAAAATTAAAAACAAATTGCAAAATTTGGTTAATACCCCCAGCTCCCCGGGAAAAATACAGCTATACCCTGTTCACTGCATATAAATCACTGCATATAAATAGGGGATACTTTAAGATACCGTTAAAAATTAACAAAATAACAAACAATATGATCAGCAGGGGATGAGCCGGGGAAGGGGCGGTTCCCCCGTCGCTCCATTAGATAAGCTCATGTTGAAAAATATACTGCTTCAAATAGTGCTTAAATTGTATTCCTGTATACAGCTATTATCAATGCTACAGTATCATTGATACATCTCTTCCTTGTATGATAACCAATATGTATCTCCAGAGAGACAGAAATCCATGGAAGACCTTCATTTAATTTCTCACACTTTGTGACAAGACTGAAATCTCCGTCTCTCACAGTCTTACAGTGACCAGTCTCATCTCACTCGGATACAATTAAAGTGGCCAGAACCGTCTTATTCTAGTGCCAAATTCTATTTGATCACATTAAGCTGATGCGATTAACTCAATTTTTGTGACCGTCCTAGTTTTAGCTCTATGTAATAAGTTACATGAAAATAAAAGGTGGTACAGAATTAATGATTCCCCGGGGAAATCGTGACCTATATAGGACACATTGTTTAAGTCTCATTCATCCTTTTTGTCCACTTTTCAGTTTTGCGACATCATTTCTGCTTAGTTTTAGTGCTATTCTAATGAAACGACGTAATCATAGAGTGCTTTCATTGATATCACAAGCCCCGCCCCTTTGACGTGCGAAACTAGTGAAGAACAATAGGTTAGGTAGTTAAAGCTTGACTGTTGCACTAAAACATTGTTGGTTTTTGCCCGCCAGTGGGCGTTTCTTAACAATTGTGACGTCCTGTCTGATCCTCTCTGGATTAGCGATACATCACTACGTGTGTAAAATATCCCGCATTTATTTTCGGAGTGAATTTTCACTCTACCCCGGGTAAAATGCACTCCTATATGGAGTGGTTCCTCAGCACACTCTTTTTGGACTGAAATTCACTCTGTTTTTTTGAGCATTCTACAGGCAATTAGCCACTGAAACATATCTCCTCCGACTCGGAAGTCATATTTCTACATATTGACAAGGAGACTGACATGGATTTGGTATGAATTAACCAAATACTCCGGGGAAAGACGAAGTCAATGTATTGAAGTACTCAAAGATGGTTTTCATAAAGTTTGTTTCATTCCCTCTTGGCTACAGAATTTGAAGGGGACATTTAACTTCAGACTCAGAAACGCAATAAAATCACTTACATGCATGTGGTAATGTGGTAAACTGTTTCCTCCAGCTATGAGGAACAAACTTAAGAGTGAAAATTATTTTATCAACTACAACGAATATTTTGTCACAATACATGTAAGAGCAATCATTTTCAAAATAAAATTCTCACATTTTTAGTCTTTTAGTGAAAGAAGTAAAAAAGTTTTCTGTTCGCCAAGCACACCAAAAGATGGCCTTTGGCGGGGGTCCGGCCACCCTCCTGTCGGAAAGCTTGGCCCCTGTCTGACAAGTCTTAGCACTACCCTTAGAGTGGAAATGGTTGTATAGTCCTTAATCAATCCTTACAAAAAAATTAAAGAAACTTCTCTACGGAGTCTTAACCAGTTAGTGAATCATTTTTTTTTTTTTATGAAATAACATTTTTACTTACTTACAGCATGGAGCTATATCATCAGTTAAATGCACATGGTTTTTTCAACTTTGCAACTAAAGGCAAACACATCCGGCATTCGACATTCCACAGAATGGGAAGTCCATTTTCCAGTCATTATATGACATACTCAATTCCCGTCTTAAATGTTAAAGCCCAGATTTCCAAAGTGCTGCTTCCTTTAATACCAAACTCCTCATCAGCTTGTACATCCCACAGCAAGTTACTTCCGGGCACATCTTTTGAGAACCTTATCCCTCTTCATCTTCAAAAGATAATTTCAACATTGGCTTTGATGAAACAAGGATTGAAAAATTGTCTCTCCTCTTCAGTCTGAAAATTCAAGCCTATCGGAGACAATTTATGAAATTTTCAACATTTTTTCAAATGTTATGATTAAGTTTTTTTTGTCGTGTACATCTGGTTCTTGTTCGCATGTGCATAAATGTCTTTTTCAAGCATTACAGACATATGTCATAAATAATCTGGGTAGCACTAACATATTATAGCTGCCCTTTTACATTATCGTAACATGATTGTAATAATTATCGCATGATGTTACCGTCGTTCTAGACTAAGCCCAAATTTACGAGCATCTTGCAAAAATTTAGAATTGTGAGGAGAATGACAATTCTTCATTATTTCTAGCACTGTGGTAAGATGGATCATGTTTTTCCTTTACTACTTTTATTCAGACTATGGAATCTATAATTTCTAGTAAAAGGTCATGTGACATGAAAACGGCAGAGTTGGATACATGATGGAAACCAAGAAAATAGCCGTAACTCCCCTAAATCCATCATAAAAATTGACTACTTTACATGGCAATTTCTGATTTGCACTAGCTCATTAGTAAACATGAGCTCAAAATGCAAATCTTGTGATGTCAAGAGAGAGACACATGTCATATATGGCTAATGTTATCCTTTGTTTCTGCAACCTGGAAAGGACAGTTGCTACATTAGTTTGTCCTGAGGGTTTCATTTTGAAACTTTTAATGGTGTCCTTGAAAATCATTGATATCAATTACCAAACTAAATTATCTGACGAGAAATTAAGAGATGATTGATATAGGGTTTACAAAAGAAATGTCAACTTTGTGCAATATTCCACATCATTAATTAGCATAAGCAACAAGTTGCTTCAGAAACATTCAAACTATAAAGAGACACTTGATTTTGAGAATCGAAAATGATACAGACATAATTCCAAGGATTTTCTCTTTAACTGTCAGGGCTTTTTCCTGACATGTTACAATACCTTTAAAAAATCGAATCTATAGCGACTTCAGTAAATGTCTCTTACTCGTTTTTTTTTATTATCATTATTTTTCATGTGATGTTTTTAGTTTGTTTTGACTTCACATAATTTGTTCAAAAAAGGCGCCATGATAAAATAAAATGTAAGAACTAGCATATGAAAGGTGTAACATGTTTACCGAATGCAATGCAAGGTCAATACATCATTTCACTGTTTCTTCATAAAAACAAAATTTGAACTTTTCGCGGAACCGTTGCACACTTTATTTAACACCTTGTTTGTTTCTTCTCTTTGACAGTAATAAAAAATCCGTTCCTGAGTGATGAGCAGAGATTGTTCGAGAGTTTGTTTGCAACTTACAAGAAATCACTGCGACCTCTTCGCAAGGGAAGCGACATGTTGACTGTTTACTTTTCCCTCATCATAAAAGACATCATCGATGTTGTAAGTTATACTTTAATTTCGGCAGGGCGAAATAAGTTTTCATTCAAATTGAATCCTTAATCTATTGGTTCTATTACGATCAGATTTAGTTTCAAACATCACTTTTTCATTCTCTTAGTGCGTAAAATAAACTTTCAACCCCGTCGTTGGAGGTCTGTTATTCTTTACACCAAGGTTCAATTCAACTTAGGTTGCAAACAAATACATGGCGACCGGGCAGAATGAAAACCAAACTTCGTGCTCTGCTTGCTGTGCCAACCATTCCCCGTGATGTTGTAACCTTCTGAGTCTGGGATCAATGGCAGCAGAGAAGTTTTGCTAGTGACACCAAATTAACTCAACCTAAAAATAAGAATGGGGAAATTTCACTGGTTTGAAGAGTGAAAGTTAAAAGGTTCACTCCAAGGTGAGCGAAATGCACTCCAACAGAGCAAAGTTTAACTCTCAATGGAGTGTATGTATGGACTACTCTTAAAAACAGTTACCCCTGCAGACACTCTTCAAAGAGTGAATTTTCCTTCTTGTTGTGGTAGATTCCACTGTCCTTGGATTAAATTAAAACTCTAACAGAGTGAGTTCGTTTTTTTCACTATATCAGAGAGTAACGAAGATTACTCATTTGTTTTTAGAGTGATAGTCGCAATATTATCTGATCGCACTTCAAAAACTTTAGGCAAGGTATTAAAGTCGCATTTCATCTTAACTTATTTAAAATTCTAGAACAGTAAGGATCGCTTGAAGTTTGGAGTCATGTAAAGGCAATAAGAGGACCTTGAGGCACTTTAGGGCAAATCTTCTCACCCAAAAGTTCCACTTCTCCTCACCTACTTACTTAAGCCCCCCCCCCCCCCACGAGTTTCTAAAGTTCATTTTTCTTCCAGATTTCAATTTCAGCTTATTGCTTCAGAGTGAGTATACAAGACCCCAGTGTATAATCAAAACACCCTCAGTCAGTACATGCTATTTATACACGAATCCGGACAGCAAATGATGGTCTGATTTCCGTCGGCCAAAACTTGGGTCCATCACCTTTAAATCTTTCGATTACCTTGCTTACCTCTATCATGGATGGTTGTACACTAATTTGTATCTTAAATTCTCCAAGTTCACTAAATATGAGGGTTTGAAAATCATGTAAACAATAAATACAGACGGTTTTAGGCTGATGGACCCCACTAATGGCGGCCTACAGTCACTAAAACAAGCGCTAATCGGATTTATCTATAGGTACAGTGCTTTGCCTTTTTTAACTTGCTCAATCAAAGAGTTGTGCCAACTGCCAATTGAGAATTGCTATAGACTACTTCAAAAATTGTACTTTGGGGAGACAGATGACTGTCTTTCAGATGCGCAATAATCGGAACTTAAAAGCCTTCTATTCCAGCTTATCCGTGCATTAATTCATTTCATTATACATTCTAATAATGTCAGTTACAAAATGTTTCCAACGTTTCGCTCGAATGAGAAAATAGTCAAAATGTGGGGGTAATTTGACCAATAATTTGTAATTAATAGGCTTAAAAAGAGTCTAGTTACCACTTCACTGGGTAATTATTGCCTGCGTAAAACCGTCAAAAATAATTGGGCAAACTTTACCAAATTTTAATACTTCTAATACGTGTCCATGCATGAGTGTTCGTGAAAGTTTTATTTTAACATAATTTCTTGAGAGTCGCAGTCACTTAGTATAACCACTTTTAAAAGTTCTGGGATTTGCAAAGTTCTTCATTTTCAGAGGTAAATCTATCTGCGTTACAAAGAAATTATTGATAACTTATGACAAAAGAAATTTAAAGGAAACGGTAGCATGAGAAACAGCTTTAATTGGAAATCTTTTTCAAACTGGAAATTTATTGCAGACTTTACACTTTATTAAGTCATTTATGATCATAATTAGGAACATTCAATATTTAATATGACTTTGATCTGACATGGTTGAGGGAAAACAGATGCTACTGCCAAATTATGAAGAAATTTCATTTTGTCTGAATTATATGAAAAAGGTTATTACGTTGATCTATATTTCTAATTGTGTCATACTACTAAAAACTGACATAAATTGGTGTAGTCGATGAGATGAATGAACTAAAGAGGAAATATTTCAAGTTTTGTTTCATCAAACTACTGCATGCTTGTTCGCGGATATTGAACTGTTCTGTTTGTTCTTCTTCTTTTTTTGAGGGGGGGGGGGGGGTTCGCTTTCCGTTATTGTTATCGAATGTTACTGTATCATTCGATAGCCATCAATACAGCTGTCTGCATTTTTCTGTGTTAGATTGTTTTGCCCCAAAAGGAGGGGGTATTTTCCGCTCTGTGACATCATATGCATGAGGTCAATAGATAGTTCCCAGTGACGCCAAAACTAGGTATTAACAACCTCCATGCCTGAGAGAAATCCTGTTCGTATTTTATAGGGGTTACCCTCATACATAGCTGAAATGCCACGTGAAACGCTCTTATGACGTCAAGTAAGAACTATCCAGAGCAATCGAAAGCTTAAGTTAATGCCTAGGATATCTATGGAACTATCTATTGTTACTTAATGGTGTTGTAGTGCGCCTGCATAGATGACACAGCTATTACGCATGATCAGTGACGGCCAGAGTATTTAAAAGACACGTTGACGTCGCGTGGAAACTCTCTGTAACTGAAGAAGACTGCAAGATTTCTTTGTGATATTAGATGCCCCTCATGCTCTTTCTTGAATTATCCTTTCGCTGCTTCATTTTTAGTAGAGCTCGTTGTAAATATCTTTTCAGAAAATATTACCTTACGGGAATCGTTAAGCTCAACATTTTGGCCATAAAATCCTAAATAATACTTATGCCAATGACATCGTTTAAGGTGACACAAACAAATGTTATCTTATCTGACATTTTATTTTCAGGACGAGAGGAACCAGGTTTTGAAATTAAATGTCCAGTTAAATGAGGTAAGATTCTATTGAAAATGAAGGATAACCTATAGTGCTGCTCACAAATCACTTTTATTGAGATTTTCTAGATTACCATTTCACGGAAACCAGAATGTTTGATGGAAAGTGTAACGTGAAATTGTTTGATAATTGGGAACGGTTCGGTTTTATCGAACCAGTTTAGAAGGTCACACATTCCGTCTTTGTAGAAACAAAAATCTGTCATTTTGGTCATGACATTTCGGGAGATTATTCTATATCTTACGCAGTGACGCGCTTGTTATCTTATTGCCAACTCAACTACCATCTATTGCACATGTCGATGAAACACTTTCACAATACGGAGCGAATGTACCTATGTTGCCATTTGCATTCACGATAAAGCTTAGCTTAGGAAATCTTCATTCAAGATTATGACGAAAATATCACCAAAGGCTCGGTAACAAACTTTCTCAGACTCTTCGGCAGGAAAGGAGAGAACGACTTGTCATTAAGCTTTCCATCCTTAGTAAAAATTTTAATGGTATGACGACATATCAGTTTTAATGATGGAAGATTACCGCTATATCTCTGCAGCGTCTCACACTGTTCGCGGTGCTTTCGTAAACGAAGCATTATGGGTAATTTACCCTCTGCGTCAACCAATCGGAAGCCTTGGCTTGAATCCAACAAACGATTAAGAACTTCGTTGAACGTGTTTGCAGATAAACCTCTAGAGATTCTTCCTGGGCCGTGATAATAATATTCATTTTTCTCGTTGAAGATGATGTCGTCATTTAAGAAGCAGAACAAGGGCGTTCTGCCGCCCTCTAATGTGACACGTGAGCTTGCGCCGTGGTCGAGTAAAAGAGGGATCGACTGAAGGTCCCGTCTTTCACAGGCAGCGACTAATGGTGTATAACCGTTCTGGTCCGGTATGTTAATGCTTTGATAGGCTCCGTGATCCAACAGACATTGTATAAATTTAAAACATGATGATCTTCTGTAGTCCAGTGCCGCGCACAAAATGGCGGAACGACCAGTCTCCGGTTGAATGGAATTTGCATCCCCACCAAACTTCAGTAAAAGCTGCAGAAACAGAAAGATCAGAAAGGTTGCTTTTTTATTTGAAAAAGGGAAAAATATGTCTGTTATGTTCTATTTGCTCCTTTTGATTCATTATTTAACGTATTCAACGCTGGTGAACAAAATTAAAGAAACGAGACAAATACAACCAAACCGTTATGGGACCTGTAGACCTACGTTAGTTACATTTATAGGGTGGCATATATAATCTTGATTTCAAAATGGTCAAGGTGCACTCTCTTTTTTGTCTAATTAATGTACACACAGCCAATTTCTTTTTTTTCTGTGGCAATAGTTTCGGGTTTTTCCTCAGTATCGGGAAACAACTCACACAACAATACATTCGATAAGGCCTATTTATGAAAAATCAGGAAGTTGTTAGGGAAAATTCCTTGGTAAAATGTAAGCATAAAATTAGATTTGTAGCCATGAAGCGGTTAAAACGCACACATCGATACGCATGGAGAACTGGAAGCAGTTCCTTGTTGGAACCCCTCAGTTATGTAGGAAGTATGTCACACAGGAACGTCGCCATATTGCACCCTCATGTGCGCAACAAGGACATTCCAATGATTCATGTGAGTATATAGACATATTGTACAAATACATACGCACACACATACAAACAGACACATACGCACAAACATACAAGAATGACAGGAACTTTCCAGACACATCAACGAGGTCTCCGTAACAAAGTCTCTGTAATTCAATGTGATACAAGGGAAGTCATTTTCATGCGTATGAAATTGGTCAATGACATAATAAAACTCTCACTGAGCAGGATACGTTGCTAGGTTCGAAGCATAAGCTCCCTGCATTTAGGTTTTACCAGTTTAACCCTTTACCGTTGTGCTCCGATCGGGGCATATTTGGGCACCTCGGGAGTGGGCGGAAAAGCGGACGTAGCCCGCCCCGCATCGGCTTCCGTAGGCCATTGACCCCGTGACCTTAAACTATTGTCTCTCTCGTTCTTGTGGCCGAATTTTCGGGTAGCTACTCGCAGTTTCGTGAAACAGTAAAGATGGGTGACAGCCGAGCTCTCCGCATGGGTCCAAAAGGACCCAAACAACGGTAAAGGGTTGATCAGGTGTTGTATACCAAGTCTGTGGATGACGCCAGTCGTAAGTAGTCAATTCCGCTCAAGCTACATGGTTTTCTCTGTGGGTACTCGGTCCTACGCCCTTACTCCTATGAACATCAATGTTTTATCATCAAAATCGGTTGTCATACCGACAGGCTCCGAATTTAAGCGCCATCGGGAGGACTGGATCAGTTGCTTTGCACTAGTGCCAGATTTAATATCTTCCCTCATAGTTAGTTATCACATTATTATTGATCTAGTTAGGGAAGATACCTTGGCATAACTTTGAAATCGCTGTTGGAAAATTTGGGAAAATATCCTTCGTTTGGATACCTTTCTTTTTCATAATGTATGCAACATTTGATTTGTTTCGTCTTGCATGCAACATTCCATCCATCCTACATATTCATCCATGCCTACATATAGCAGACCATCTGCGGCTTGTTTATGCCGGGTCCAAATAGCAGCTCCCTAGTTTGACAGCCTTTAAGACGGGCTGAGCAAACAGAGTGCATTGGGTTGGATATATTAGGGACCTGTCACTCGGATGACAGCTCCCTGGATGTATATACCAAAACTATAAAAGACTTAAATACACCATAGACCTCAAGCGAGAGCGAGACACACATGTACAAGACTAGCGAGCATCAAATTGAAATTACGACACACACCGATATGCATAAGAAAATGAAGAAAATGAAGATAAACTTTAGAATTTACTTAGATATGATTAATTTGGAAGCCCTAAATCTCAATGGGCCCGAAGGGCAGAGCTAATGCCAGTAACCATGGCATCGATCATGAACGTCAGCTTTCGTACCATAACAAAATACCGAATCATTCTTCGTCTCCCGTTCCAGGAATTGACCTCGCGCATCTAGCCTACAGGTTATGTATATAACGACTTCACGTGTCGCTGGGGAGGTTCCTTTAAATGGTTTGTTTTTTGCTTGGTATTTCTCTAAGTAAGTATTTGTTTTAAGGGGCCAAAGTAGACTCATCTCTCATTTAAACATAAAACCGCACTTGTCCTTAGATACTTTCTCTACAGACTTGCCTAATTCTAATACACTTCTAAATTTGACCCATTTAATCATGAAGACGTCCCAAGGTGCCCAAAAAGGATATAATCGGACGCCGTCACGGTCAATCCACAAATTGCTACGAGTGCCGCCGATCGGGAACTTTTCCTTATGTAAAAGAAAACTATAATACCGGCATCAGTGGATGTACTATGTTAATCTTGCAGCCTGGAATGGTGGTTTGTGTTTGTGTGAGACCGTTAATTCACTCTTTGACAGTTTTAGGTTAGAATTCGTTAGTTTAGCAACGGGAATCTACTTGCAAGTGCTCGCCACTGACAGTAAAATGACATTTGCACACTTCAGAGAGATAAGGCACCACGACGATCGATACAAACAGCTGTCCTTTTGAGGTGAAAAGTAATTATTCATAACTATCTAAGGGACCGAATTAGAGCAGCTTCAAAAAGTTCTGATCGTTAGGAGAAAGAAAATTTAGGACAGGTAAATTATTCGGCTTGTTCAAACATCTAACATGGAATTGGAAGGTCATGTGATGCACTGTATTTTCTGGCTTCATCGTGGGCATTTTCGGGGTAACACAAGAAAGCGAACCGAGAACTCCAATACGCTAATTCTGTAATTTGTTTTGGTGACCATGCACATGCGCACATCCTCCAAATCGTCGGGAAAAATAACCCAACCCCGCATCTACAATACGTGTTACAAAATGTTGAGATTACATAAAAATTTGATGACATCCTTCTTTCTTTTTAATTCAGCCGTAACATAAGGAGGAATCATAAGTGCGGTTATGTGCAGTGGACTGTGTCTATATTGCCTTTTTGGTGTAACAATATGCATTTTAATCTGCTATTAAATAGGGATGAGCCCCTATTTTCGTTCGGGTTGGCTAGTCAGATTTGTGCAATAGTGTTGCATTCACGTTCTGCACGAATGCAAGGTAACGTCGTAAGTTATGTGTCGAGCTCGGTTTGTGTATCCCACTTTGTGCCCCGCAATTCCCTGCGCCAACGAATTACTAAACTAGCTTACTATACCCAGTTACGCATTTTGCCTACCTTCAATATTTGTACCCCTCTCTCAAAATAGAAGATTCCTCTAAACCCAGGGAACGCGAATGTAGACAAAACACCGTTGAAGTAGTTGAGCCCCGTGCCATATTGCACCATCGCACCGCACTCCAAAAGGTATCGCACCATCTTCACGTTGCACCTTATAATGGCTCTGGCGAGGGGCGGTAAACCCTCTTGATTGCCTTTGTTAATATCTGCTCCGTGATCCAAGAGCACGCCAGCGACAAAAATGCCACTCTCTGGTCCCATTGTGATGGCGTATTCCAGAGGTAAAAGCGGTATGTAAATGAACGGATTACAAACATTTGCTCCTGCTTGACATAACACACGGAGACACCTTTCACGATTCGATAGCCATTTCCTCCAGGATCTGTCTTTTGGAATGAATTTTCGGTGGAACCTGAACACTGAATTCATCGGAGTTCTGTGAGATACAAAAATGACGCATTTAATATTATTATATTATTTATTTAATGAAATTAATAATAAAAATAAGAGTTACTTTGTTATTGTTATTAATATTTATTTGATTAAATTATTGGCAAACTATGGAAGTCGGACGGTTTGCTTGAAAATTACTAAATGATCAAATCGTAATATTTTTTCACCTTTGATGATGACGTGTATTGCAAAGCACCAATGGGAGTTCGTCAGGTTTACAATCCCAAGACAGTAACAGAATTTCGAGAGGCGTGGCAAACAGGGGGTCCTCCTCGTTTGGATTGCACCTGCAATGTGGCGGGAAAGGAGACAAACATGAATAAGTATACAGACATTCCATAAAAAGATAGTCATCGGAATTATTTTAAAGATGGAGTGTGTGAATAGAATTCTCAAAACGCAACCTTTGGTAAACTTTTCGCGGATTACGTCACGACCACGTGACCTCATACCTAATATCTGAAATATCCACAGAGGGTCAGTCATCAGCGGCTTTGAATGGATTTTGGGAAGAAGGGAGACTGTAGTGTAACAGTAGCTGAACTGTCTAAAAGAAATATTAAATTAACGCCAGCCCTAATTTTCTCGTTGAAATTAGCGTTCTCAATACTAAAGCAGATTTAAAAATGCTTTTTGAAAAATGTTTAGAGAAAATCTAATAAACATAGACCAAGGTGATGCTGTTAGACAGGAGAATTTGAATGAGGTAAAGTTTTTCAGTGGTTAGGAAAAGAATAAATCACTCAAAGACCGAAAGACCATGCGACACAATTCACGTTATAGATTCGTTGGTACAAAGGGGTTAGCCAAATACGGTTTTTCGCACCGTCGATTGAGCTTGTTCTATGTTACAAAGCTGTTTCTATCCAAGCTGGATATTTTCCTTTCGAATGCCCCGTCGGCCAAGGACGAGGGGCGAACAGCACATCAGTAAACACCATCTTCGAATGTTACAGCGCGAGGATCCGTTATGGTAGAATACACATAAATCTTTCGGGTGAATATGTTTTTTTATATTCTTGTCAGCTATACTTACATTAGATAATATCAGAAGCGATGAATTCATGCCATGCTTGAGAACCCCTCGACTGTCAGACAGACAATTGCATTATTCAATCTCCAGAGACTTACCCTGATTGGTTGCCTCTTTGAATTTCATACGGCTTGCAAAAATTCATTTGAAATTTAAATAAAGTTAAGGTTGTGGAATTCTTTCCTACATAAACCGAGGAGAAGTGGTTGTGTTTTTAAGTCAAATTGTAACTGTATTGAGTAAGCCATGTCTTCTTAGGTTAAGTTTTTGTAATCTAATTAATGATCAATCGAAGAGTGTTTACAGTGAAGAGTTTATGTTTATTGATACCGATTTTAAAGCCAATAGTCTGATTGATCCCAGAAGCTTTTACTACGTCAAAACATTGATCCCTTAGTACCAGACGTCAGTACATGGATTATTTCATGATCTATAGCGACACAAGCTTCAGTGATGCTTTTCCTTAAAATAGCCTAGTGGCAAAGAAAATTCCCTTTCGCGTTCCTTATTTTGAGTCCAAGGTGTCAGCGTGGATTCAAATTCAACAATATTGACCAAAACTTTAAATATTAATGACTCTAATTTCCTTTGAAGAGGGTAGGTTGACAGCTCGAAGTAGTTTTAGACAATTCTGTCATAAAATGTGCTTTAACTTTTTCCCCGCAGTAATAACGGTTGTTATAGAGGACACAATCCGTCGCTACGTGTAATAAGCTCATGCCTTCTTTCAATTTAAAAAACATTACTGCTGAATTAATGAATTTGAATGGAGTTTTTAGTCTGGTTATAAGAAATTGGTAATTTGATGGAGGAATTGTAGGGTTTAACGACAGAGAACTATGATTGAGAGATAAGCAAATTAAAAGCTACTGCGTTGAGATGGAATAATGCGATGCAACAGACAATTGGGAGAGAGAGATTTTAGCTTCGCAATGACGACTTCAAGGAGCCAAATTTATGTAAACTGCATTAAGAATTTGTGTGCAAACACATAGACATAAAATAAAAATGTATAGCACCGCTTTTCGTAGGTGAAATACGTCCAGTGGCGTAGCTAGGATTTTTTCCAGGGGGGGGCAAAGGTATGAAATTTCCCCAAAACTTTTCCCGGTCAATGTGTATGTATTTCATATAAAATATGCAAACTTACAAGTATAACAACATTACCATCATCATTTTGTAATATTACCTGCATTTTAATCTTAAAGTATAACATAGAGCAATCGGAAATAACAAAGTATATTATTTTGGTAAACAACATCTGGTTTATTTGTATGTACTAACGCAGTGGCGTAGGCAGGATTTCTCTGATGGGGGAGGGGCGTGCAGTTGGTCTCAAGGGGAGGGGTGTCCGGAAATTTTTTGACGTTTTCAAGGAGCCTACATGCAAAATGGTGCGAGATTTTCGACTTTGACAGGAACAGTGTCAAAAGTTGAATCGTGGTGGTTCATGAGGATAAAACTGAAACTTTTGTGTCTTGACATGCATTTCTTTTTATGCCATTTATGCTACCTTGCGAAGAAAAACTTGTCATAAAATTTGCACACTTTTAGGAGTCAAAATAAAAGAGCATTGATCGGTATTTGTGGTTTTTCTTGGCCACAAAATGTTATTTTGTCATAAAGATTATCTAAGCGGAGCGCCACCATTGGTTGGCGCGGAGCGTAGAGAAAATTTAGAAAAATCAGACCCCTTAGATGGCCGGAAATAGCATTTTCCAGGCTTATACGAAGAATCTAGCCAGTCGCTCTCTTCTTTGGTCGTTTGCAATAAAATGCTCACTTCAAAATATGTTCGCAAACTGCACAGTGATCGGAGAGTTAAGAGCTAATTTTACCCCAAATATGTTATTTTGCCCAAAAGACAGAGCGAAGCGCCACCATTGGTTGGCGCGGAGCGTAAAGAAAATTTCGAGAAATCAGACCCCTCAGATGGTCAAAATAGCGTATTTATGCTTGTAAAGAGAATCTAAGCTCGTAGTCTTTTGATCGATGCCACCAGTGGGAAACAGAGTCTACCTTTTCTGAGTAAAAATCGGAATTTGACAGAATTTGCCTAGGTCTATTTGTAGGAATTAAAAAAAAAATTGGTATCACTGAAAGACCTTGCAGGGGACAATCTTTCCCCTTTGAAAATTTTTGAAAAATTGGGTGTCCTTTTAAGCAATCTGGTGCCACATATGCTTTCTTTTGAAGTAAAATCTGTGTTGATAAAGTTAGATTATGTATTTTTAAGAACAAAGAAAAATGGCATATGTGAGGGGGGAATGGCCCAATGGTCTCCCCCTTCGCACGCCACTAAGGAGGCCTAACAGTGGCTCGATCACACAGGATATCCTGTGAGAAAAGCAGTCTGTTAAATGTAGAAGGCTACAAGGTACTCATTGTCCATTTATTGTTACACTCAAAGTGAGCAGAAAGCTATTTTCCCGAACTAGCTTGTGAGCCTCCAAGGATTAGGCTAAGTAACAAAATCTAAGAATGCCAACGGGTCCCGTTAATTCTAATTTCTAGATTAACTTTAAGTTTATCGTTGGCCATGGATTGTTTCAGCTTGCCCCATCCATCGTTATGTACACGGAGTAAAATCGTACAGCTACTGCTAGCCTGTAGAAGAACATTACAACCTCGGGGGTCTACATTACTGACTTGTCAGTTTTCACATCCTTTTACTTAATTCCCAAAGTATCACCTGAATAACAGCTTCCTGTGCACTGAAATGCACTGATCATAACCCCCGTGCGCATACAAGCACAAGAGAACATTCAATCTGCTACGCGGCGAGGACATTTTTGTGGAACGCGAATTGGGCCGGTTCATGCGACACTGACGACATCTGAGTTAATTTATTGCATGAAAATACGAATTATGTAGGAGAAATGTCTTACAATTTCTTATTCTAACAAAAATTTTGAGAAATTTTTTGTGAAACTCTTGTAATAATGATAAGATTCATCAAATTTCCCCATTTTCATCAAATTTCCCCAAAAAATTTTCCGGGGGGGGGGGGCAACTTGCCCCCCCCCAGTAGCTACGCCACTGAATAAGTCTAAGCCAGAAACATCAGAAAGGCAAGTATACTTCTCTTTTCTCGACGATCGTTTTCTCCCGAGCAATTTTTGTTATTCGAGTCAAGTTATCGACTAGAGTCATTATGACTTTTTGATTGGGGAAAATCCCCCAAAATGTCAAGTCAGGTCGAAGAGATCTAAGGTGGTGAATTACCTGCGTGGCAAGCTGTAGGGCATATCCCTTGTCCGATCATATCTATTACGAGGCTCAGGAGTTCTCTCCGCCGGGTAGATTGTGGCAAGGAGGAACAATGATGTAAGCTCACGCCAATAACCAAGAGGAAGGGGGGGGGGGGTATCCCAAAAAGCAGAAACACCTCTAAGTGCTAAGTGTTGTTCTTTTGTCGTTCGCTAAAAATTATTTTGATTTTGGTGAACAACTGTTGCCTTAAATGAAATTGTTTTGACCTATTCGAATGTCAGCCGGTCCCCGTGTGGAAAAGATGTTATATGAATAATTATTCGCACATCGATTATCAGTCACACTTTTCGTATGGGCTACTGTTGTAGACGCATACGCGTATAGTAATTGGTGTGTTTGCAATGAGCGACTCAAAAATACTGGTCAGCACTGCATGTAGGGAATCAATTTTGGAGACACATTCTTCTTTACTTTTACTGGCGTGAAATCCCTCCAAACGAAACAATTATATTTTCTTCACAATATTTAACAGTTTAATGGGATGCCTTCTTCTAGTCTCGTACTTATAAAACTCAGAATTCACCTTCAAGTTATTGCACTGCATGACAACATGCATTTAAGCAGCGCAGACACAACATCTCTTACAATCTAAAAACTAAAGAGAGAGAACTTAGCCACACTTTAATTGAGTGAAAAGTGTGAATTTACTCCAACAGAGGGTTAATTCCACCAAGGGAGGCACTTCGCTCTTTTGGGGTGAATTCACTCTTTTCACTTTATTAGAAAAGTGACTAGCACGGGTGGCATAATTCACTTTTTTGTATTTATATAGCTAGTTTTTAAGTGTTATTAGTAAGAATGTGCGTATACTACTGCATCCGCTAAAGATTTGTTCACGTTAAATAAAACAGCCTAGTATGTGCAGCCAGTGAGTGGTGGGAATTACTACTGATCACTGGTGTTTGTCCCCGCGGCTACTAGCCGACGTGCGAATAGTCATCACGAAATTAAATACCTTAAAATAAAGATTTTCAGATTTTCAAATTGAAATTTTCAAAGCTCATGGTAGCATAAAAACTGAAAGAACAATGAACAATAAATAAAATGAAAAAAAAAATGAATGAATGAAAGGCACGAAGGGAGGGGAGAGAGTATACGGATTTCAGGAATCATAGGAATTTTTAATGAATGGGATATCTGCAAGCTATCGCAGTGACTCGTGAATGTTTCGCTTGCAAACCAAACAGGGAGTTGTAAGGTATGAAGGCTTAGCCGCTCCTTAAACCAAATGGCTACACATAATTTGCTACGCCTTTCGTCAGGTTTGTAGTCCACAAATTTACGCGTAGCTGACATATTCTTTCAGAAACTTATAGCTTCTGCTGATGATTTCCTTACACCAACATCATAATCATAAAGATCACAACAACTACAACGTTCAAATAAAAAAGGTTAAGGTCTAGCCTACTTACCTTGCTCTCTGAAGTAAGTACTTCAGGGTATTGGGGGCGGCACAAATCGTAGCCAGCGTCATCACGTGTGTCGGTCTGTCGTTCGATATGTAAAATTTCATCTCACGCAGACTGTGAGGATTTTTAACGTTTTCTTCGATGTAATGGATTTTATCCCTGCAAACTGCCATACACACTTGATCAGCTCGAATCGATAGGTTTTCGGAGGCCAATGAACTTTGCATAGAGTCGTCCCTGGTATAAGCATTTTCGCTTTCACTCCCTACCGAATAGTTTCCGCTTCTTGAAAAACAACACACTTTACATCGCCTTAACATAATTTCGCCTTGGTATTTATACCAAAATTGGACACATTTAACCGTTAGCCTAGGTTACAAGCTCTTTGTCTATAGGGCTAATTATCATGCAACTTTCTCAAATGGTCTTGCCTGGCGGGTTGCTCACATACGTTTCTCGCACCTAGATTGTGTTGCTGAAGTTGCTTAGTGCGTGCGATTTTCATCAACGTGTCATACGCATAATTTGAACAGTAACACCCATGCGCAATCAGTGAATAGATCATAGAAATCCTTAGCTTAGGATTTCGATGGAATAGGTACTTTTCATATGATGTCATAATACTCCCTAGTGGCCTTGTTGGAGTACGGAACTACGCACTAGACCACACTCGGCAGGCCGGCTCGATGATCGTGTACACACCGCGTATACCACTGTGCACACTTTGAAGAGGTTTCAGCACAGAACCAGAGTCGAGTATACTTGACATGATGTCTGGAGGACAAGCATGCAGGGTGGATTCGTAACGTAATTGCAAATTCCCTGTGGATTTCATCTGCCATCCGTATCATTCAGTTTTCTCGCGTAGTAGCCACTTGCCAACCATGGAAACGTCACGCGCGCTGTGTCACCTCGTGCAAACTATCACTCTACTGCACTTCAATGGTAATAGTATGTGCTCATATCGATTTTACTCACTGGGAAGTGCTTAGCTAACGTTGTGTGAAGGGATGCTCCATCAATTTAGGACATAACCACAGTGATTATGTCCTGTAGGGCTTATGCACCTATGGTCATTTCTCTGTTTTTCCATCCAGGCGTCCTACAATAACTGTTACTAAGGTGTTGTTGTGCGCGCGTTTCTGTTACACAACGACTGCCTTTAATCATTTTCGTCCAGCACGCCAAATTGAAACGCGCAGGCGTCCCTTGCATAACCTCTATAGAGGCTTTGCAATTGCGTCAAGGAACCGCCATGCTGGAGGACATTCATGCCAAATACACGTGGCTTTGTGTCGAACGCACTGCACAGTGTGCACTGTGATATGCACGGTGTGTACAAATTCAACGAGCAAGCGCGTCCCGTATGGTTTACTACGTAGTTACATGTACTCCAACATGGCCGTCGGAGAGTATTATGACGTCATGTGAAAAGCCTTTATAGATAGTTCTCACGTGACGTCATAGACGCTTTCCACGTGGAGTTTTCCAGCCATGTTTGAGGGCAACCCAGTATGTATGTACAGGCTTGCCCTTAAACATGACGGTTGCCAACGCATATTTGTGACGTCAATGAGGTCGTGCACGCGACGTCGAGGTCGCGACGTCACCGTGTATCTATTTGACACACTGGAAGCCATTGATCAGGAGCGATATAGGTGTTACCGATACCGGCGCATAGTAGCACGTTGGTAACAATTGTTGTACACTTGGACGCCTAGATGGCAAAGAAGAACGCGCGATGCAATAACGTCGGTGCGTGACCCCTACACAGAGTGCTTTCACGTTACGTCACAATCTGTACGCCACGTCCACTGTCGGGCAAAATCAGCAGTAGTAGTTTAGGTGCGTTCGATTTAGCGGCTCGAGCCGGCTCACCTGGCTCCTCTAGTTTCTTGACCGATATCTGACGTAAAATACGTCACACCGCTTTACCTGACCACCTCGGAGGGCTGGTCGCTTTGACCGGCTCATGTTGTGACGTTTTGATGTCGTTAAAATCTCTTTTCCGAAAGATCAGACGCTGGCTGAGCCAGTTGAGCCGACTCTAGCTGCTAAATCGAACGCACCATCTGTTTTCCATCTGATTTCAAAGAAAAAATTGTTAGTCTCAACGTATTCAATAGAAATGGAACTACGTACACGCCACACACATGTAAATGGTCAAATTAGACAACTTAGGATTCTTACCATTTAAATATCCGGCTGAGAGGACATCACATCGTAGTAGTTGTGTGATTCTGATTCGCAAGGCAATTTGAGGCAAACTGAGAGACCTCAAAGACTGCAGTTGCCGGTGCCACTTGATGATTTAGTGTCACATATGGCAAACTTTCTATTTTTCATCCCAAGAGCTCGAAAAAGCTTGAAAAACTGATTTATGAGCGGACACTGCCTTTTAAGGGATTGACATTGCGGGTAAAGTGCCCTGAAAATGACAAGGACAATCCCGTAAGTATACTTTTTGAAAGACATTGGCGTTTTTTGTGATTACTTTTTCAGTCTTGGGCCGTAGGGTCCGGGGTTCAACCCCCAGAACCATCCCCACCTGACTACGCCAATATCATGGACGCACCACTGATCTTTGCGTAGGACATATATAGAGAGATTATTTACGTGACGTCAGCGCGTTCCACTGGATGGAAAAGATCAAAGGTATTCGTGGTGTTACCGAAACGCGCGCACAACAGCATCTTAGTAACAACTGTTGTTAAGCGGACGCCTGGATGGAAAAACAGAGAGATGCGCAACGCAGTGACGTAGGTGCATAAGCCTTATAGACGAATTCGGACAGATTTTGATAGTGTGAATTTAGTCGGCCTTTCACTCATGTAGACGATATATAAAGACGATTCAAGGCTGATGGACCCCAGGAATGGCTGCGCACAGTCACTAAAAACAATCCCTGATCGGATTCGTCTATAGACCAATCCGATTAGCGGTTGTTTTAGTAACTGTAGGCAGCCATTAGTGGGGTCCATCAGCCTTTAATCGTCTTCACTTATTGTCTACGTGAATTTCAAATCCTCATATTCAGTGAAGTTGAGAAAATTAAGATACAATTCAGTGTACAACCTTCCATTGGACAGGTAGGGAAGGAAATTTAAATATTAAAGGTGATGGACCCCAGTAATGGCCGACTTAAATCAGACCATCACAATTTGTCCGGATTCGTCTATAGACCGGTGGGCTCCGACCCAGTAGAATCCTCCCAACTTGTGTGGGATATTCGATTCGTATGACCAATCAGCTGTTTTCATTTGTTGTTTCCTTTTTTGTTATTCCTCAGCAAGAGAGGGTATTTTTGGCATTATGACATGCATAAGGTCTGCAGTCCCTACCTATTTTGGAAAGTGGACTTTTTCCGGCAAATGTTTTTTTCTTCTTTTTTTTTTATAAAAAATTGTTCATTCTTTTTATTTGCCCCGTTTCAAGAACAAATAGCACCCAGGGGACTAGGAGTGGTCCCCCGGTTGGGTCCTTTACAAAGCACAGTCAATAGAAATAAAAAAAAACTTAAAAACGGAACTTTTAAGAAAGAAACGCAACAAGCAAAGAAAACAAAGGAAAACACGAAAACGAAAGAAAAGAAAAAAAAAAAAAAAACCACTCCCGAAGAACATTAACTACTACAAGCATAAAGATAAAGATCCGACAAAATATTTGATTTGTTTGGAACCACATGTATCAACATGTCTGGCAAAAACACATGTATCAACATGTCTGGCAAAAACCCCACCCCCCTCTATAAACACTGCCATCTCTAAAACTTGTTACACTTGCTTTTCCGTATGTCCTTAATGGTGCATCCATATTCTTACTACATTGATAAAAATGTCAGTTGCTATTATGAAACGCGGGAAACAGATTAAAGTTTATTTTATTTCAATTTTTACAGACATGGATAGATCACATTCTCCACTGGAACCCGGAAGAGTTTGGGGGCATCGATGAGTTGAGAATACCAGCCACTGAGATGTGGATTCCAGATATCACTCTATACAATACGTGAGTAAGCTACAGTCGAAAGGAACAATCGGGACTGAGTACCCGTTGTTATTACCCGTTTGGTGATCCGATACCTAAAGTTTGAAACCAACCTCGATTATCTTGGAAAAACGGCCTACTTAGATCTTGAGAAGCACATGGTACAATTTCGTAAAATGTGATAAAATTTTAAAATTTATAGTGACCCCTTCTTTGCCAATTTTTGCCATTACAGTCATTTTGATTTTTAAGCTTGGGTCATGGTTCGTGTGAGGGTTAGGCCTACCATTCTCTATGCGCGTCATTCTAACTACTACAAACTACTAAAAATCCACAAAAAAATTAAACATCCTCGCATTTCGTGCCATACAGGTGGTTGTGTGGAATCGGCACAGACTTCTTTCAAGTTTCACTGCGTTCGTGTCGACGTATTTGACAAGAAACCTGTAAAATATTTATCTTTCATATTTGCCTTTTATCTAAAATGTTACAGGCTAAACGCCGTATTAAAAAAAGTAAGTGACATTTTCACAACGGCAATGTTGTATAGTTAAATTTGTTCAAGCGGTGGCTACCGATACGTTCTCCTGCCCCTTTGTTCATATGGGCCCTTGCTTACACTTCAGCGCTCAACGCACTGAAGACTTCTATAGTTCCTATTGCGGAAAAACTTGTTCTGAGTTTACTATTAATTTTTTATAGCCTACTATGGTTGACCTCCTTTCTTTCATCATTTATAGTCGTGACATGTGACATAATGGAGGAATAGACGAATCCGATCAGCGCTTATGTTTAGTGACTGTAGGCAGTCATTAGCGGGGTCCATCAGCCTCAAATCGTCTTCATTTATTGTTTACATGAATTTCAAACCCTCATATTCAGTAAAATTGAAGGAATTAAGATACAATTTAGTGTACAACCAGCCATGATACAGGTAAGCAAGGAAATTGAAAGATTAAAAGGTGATAGACCCCAGTTATGGCGGACTGAAATCAGACCATTACTTGCTCTTCGGATTCGTCTATACGTCAGTGATTACAGTTTGGTTAGTTGGACAAGTAAATACGTTTACAAGGATGCAAATCCTATCGTATGTTTGTGCGTATGATAGTGATGGTTAGGCCTCCGACAGTCATCACTACCTGACTACGTTAATTGCCCGGTTCACCCACTTAGAGGGGCTGGATTTCTAGTTTGTGTCTGAAAACCTTGGTTATGAAATTCCAATGCCTATTGGCTGACCAATTGAAAGCTGTATTGTAATACTGTCCATAAAGTGACCCCATCAATTGGCATATACTTTTTAATCACTCTACGCTTACAATATACAAAATCAGTATTTAAAATAATAATAATAATAATGATAATAATTCACTTTCATATAAACTTTCAGAAACATTACAATTTTAACGAAATATATCTTGAGAACCGTTAAACTGATATAATTAAAAATGATTTTTCCTAAAGAACGCTTATCCTGACAAGTAAATCAGGGCTTTTCGCTGACATGACACACTACCTACCATGACCCACTAAAACTATAGTGACCTTATTCACAAATTATATGAGGCTGAGTAATATATCTTTCCCTCTAGGTGCGTAGCGTCTCTGTGGCTGCCACCCCTCAAAATCTTTTCGCAGCCATGAGCTGAAACTTTGTTTGCTCCGCTGAAGACCTCTCCCGTCCCAATAGTTTTATTTTATCGTTTATTGAGAGCCATGATTCTTGACTCTGAAACTGGGGTGACGTTAAAAAGGTACAAAAAGAAAAGACAGTCACTCATTTCGGACAGGAGTCTAATTAGAAAACAAAAGTTGGGCCTACCCTCACAGCTGAAATTTTAATCTCCAAAGGGGCTAAAATGCACAGACATTTGTGCATTTAAAACATCTCTATGTATTTAAAAAGCGCATTCGAAAATGCATTTATCTTTCTTATCTTCTTCTATTTTCCAGTGGAGATTCAGCGGTGCTGGCCCAAGGCAATGTCACTTCAAGTAATGTCATTCTACGTCACGACGGACATGTTAGCCTCATCTCCAAACCGTTTGTTCAACATAGTACCTGTCTTCTCAATATTCGTTTCTTCCCCTTTGACGTGCAAAAGTGCAGTCTAAAGTTTGGATCCTGGACATTTGATCAAAGACTTCTAGATTTACTAAATGGAACTGCCAGTCCAGCTTTTAAGGATTTCGTCCCAAATGAACAATGGGACCTGGTGTTTTCTTACTTTCTTCGAAACGTAGAGTGGTACGAATGTTGCCCGGAAAGATACGTGGACATAACGTTGTACATGGGGCTTCGAAGAAAACCTCTCTACTACATTCATAAACTGGTCATGCCGATTCTTCTACTCTCGGCCCTGTCCATGGTCGGATTCTTAATGCCTTACAATGTCGGAGTCGTCAAAGCCAACCTGAGTATCAGTCTTTTCCTTTCAATGACTGTATTTCTGTTGCTAGTGGCGGAGACGATACCAAGGACGTCTACGCACGTCCCTCTTGTCAGTAAGGAATTTAATTAGGCCTTTATTTGAAGTCCACTGACGCACGTATATCAGAAGGAAAATGTACTTACGTGCATACTCATTTACATATCATATGAATAACCCTAGACATATAGTTCGGAGAATGTTGTAAAAGTAGTTAACTTCTTTCTAAAGTGTACCTCAAGTAAAAAAGAAATCAAAAATATAAATTGAACAGCAAAAAATTTCTAACAGTCCAACTCCCATCTTCATAGGACGTTCCTGGGCTGAGATATAAAATGTTGAAGTTTCTTCTCAACTAATAATGGTGTATTGTGCAATAATTTGTGATGTCATTGTTGTACTACTCAAATTGCAATATTTGTATTGCTTTGTTTTTCAGAAAGTTACTGCACCCTGTAGCAAGGTGTTACTTATGGGGTGATGTACTTAATTTAGCCCTCTCTGTGCAACATACTATGGCAGCAAGCAGAAAGTATTAAAGGTCATAAAAATCCTTTTAGTTTTAAAGGGAAACAAAGCAGGTAGTGTGAGTTGTACAACAAAATAGTCACATATTAATGCACAATGGACCGATTTGTTTTAAGTGAATAAATTTCAACATTTTATATCTCAGCGCAGGAATACCCTATGAAGATGGGAGTTGAACTGTTATAGTAACCTTTTCATGCCCTTTAATATACCTTTTTAATTTTTTTTTTATTTGAGGTACACTTTTAGACTCTAGGCCCACAGTCGCAAAGGCTCGGTGACCTGAAAGCTGTAGCCTATATACTAGAACGTATATAATTTAGAACTACCATTAGTACTCTCCTCGACTAACACTATTTCATACAGTTGCCTAATCGTCACCTGAATACATGTTAACGATTTGATTTTGGTATGATAATATGACAATTTTATTTTGTTAAACTCATTTAATTTATTTTAATTTGACCTTCATCGCAATTACATAAAGCATATTCACATTTCATCCATACACAATGATAAATAGATTCACCATTGCATTTTTGTAAATCCCATGTAAGGTCAAATTCCTCTATAACAATGTGCTTCTGCTACGAGCAGTGGAGTACCTACTGGGCGTAGCTGAGGGACCCCCACCTCACCCCACCCCGCCAACCCCCCAAAAGTATACGCCTACAAATTTATAAAGGTTAAATACTTTCGAATTTAAAACTGACTTGTTGAGGCCCCTTCAATCATGTGTCAGACCCTCGAAAGCAAACTAGCTACCGCTTGGTCACAAGTTGAATAAAGATACGGATCGACATTAAACGACTGACGGACGTTGTGCCCTCATCGGTTACCGTCCAAGCAACTATTCTGTTCGTTTCCATAATTGCAAACTTATTTGAAAGACAAAAAGTTGTGAGATCAGTTAAAGTCTAATAGAAAAACTACTTGATTTTCACCCCCATGCGGAGACAGTTAAACTATGAAGCTGGCTCACACACTTGACTATTTTTGGTACAAATCGAACAATTTGTTTCTTAAATATGAACCGGTCCTGTTACCTGGTTACTCCTGTAGTCAATTATTTGATCAGATTTCCGTTCAGTTCCCATTTGAACGAGTTCGGTTCACACAGTTTCAAAATTTGAAACATTAGCTTAATCACACCAATCTCATCATTGACCGTTCATGATACTTTCATACTTTCTCAATAATTTTATTGTTCTCTATATTTTAAGCGGCAATCAGAGTTTGTTTTTTTTTTAATATTTTCACAACTTCAATTCTGAATCACATTTGTACATTGACTTGAAACTAACAAAAAGGGATCCATGAACACTTTATAACGTCGTGACACCTTAAGCAAGCCGCACACTACACGACTTTGCCCACCGCAACTCAACTCGATCGTCGCTACAACTGTGATTGGCAATCTTAAGACCAATTTTAAGTCGCACCGACTTCAGTCGGATAGAACCAATAGAACCAATATGTTGGTTCCTCCCGACTGAAGTCGGCGCGACTTAAATCTGGTCTCGCCACTGCCAATCACAGTCGTAAACTCACGCACATTACACGCCTGTTGGAGATCCGACGATCGAGTTGAGTTGCGGCGTACAAAGTCGTTTAAGTGTGCGGCTAGCTTTACAGTGTAGTTGAAGCCGTCTAGTCTTGTATCTGTGTAGACTTTTTTACCTGACAAAAGTTCAAAAATTTTTATTCAGCAGTACTTAGCACACATTTAACGTTTCGTCTAACCTGAAAGACATATTCAAGGCACTGTTAAAAACGTCGGGTGACATTTCACCAGATTCCATGTCAGTATAGCACCCACACAATCCTGGTTAATTTGACCAGGAATATTTATTCAAATGAACGAAGAAACTGGTTAAAAACTAGAAGAATAGTCATTAACTTGGTTAAATTTACCAGTGTAATGGTTAATGTGAACATGATTTTCTAGTAAAAAAAAAAAAAAAACAACAACCAGGATTGTGTAGGTGTTATATTTACACGGACCTGGTGAAATTTCACTAGGCGATTTTTAGAGTGTGTGTCTATATTCTGGTAAACAATAAGTTCAGAAGACAAGATGAGGTTCTGGCACAACGGTTTAATATTCTCTGTCAAACTCCGGTTGCCCCTTTTATATCATATGTAAGCAAAGTATCCATGAATAGATGAATTTGATATTGGACACACCTTGTCATTTCTTTAAATTAATAAAAGTGCCTTTGATGTATTGGGACACCCGAGTAACCTTCTTGAATTTGGGTGACGGTTATTTCCCTTTAAGTAACCAATCAATTCATCAAGTAATGAATACACCAATCAGTCCAATCATTCAATAAAGTATTATATTCATTTTCATCTTTCAGCTCAATACTACATCACTATCATGATTCTGATTGCTTTATCAACTGGTATGAATATAGCGATACTAAACATATTCCATCTTGGTAAAGAGAGCGCCAAAGATGTTCCACGTTGGATGAGAAGGGTCATATTCTTTTATCTGGCAAGGATAATGCTTATGGAAGACATCGTGGCATATTGGAAAAAGACGGTTAAGAAGTTTCCTCAGAAGAGCAAAGATGCAGCCGAGAGGGAAGCACTGCTGCGAAGACAGCGCTGGTTCGCCTCCAGGTGTGTATTTTAGATGCCTTTGACGTAACGAAAACCATGTACTGCCCTCTAAATAGAACTTAATAACGCCCTTGACTGCAGGCTCTGCACACGTCACTTCCAATGTGAGGTACTCTATCACTATCTATCTATTGTTCACAACGTCATATAGAGTGACCTGAATTTTGCATTTTTTTTTACAGACGAATACCAGTAGCTGATGACGTCTGACATTAGTGGCGGGGTCCGTAAGGCTTAAAATCGCCTAAATTTTATTGCATTTCGAAACTCTTTTATTCTGTAGAAAATGGAGGAATCATGGATTATTTTATTGCGCAAGCATTCATGACGCAGTGAGGCAAAGATTTTGAAACAATCAAGCTGATGGGCCCCATTTATGCTCGACTAAATCAGACCACCGCTTGACTTGAGATACCTAAAAGTAATTCGAGATAGTTTAAAGTCCTTATAAAATGGTGTAACGGCTTTCCATGTCCATGATTAGTAACGTAACAATAAAACGTAAAACGGCCTAAAGTAGCCTAATATTTTGTCTTGACCTGCATCTAGTTCATTCAAAGTTCTTCATCGCATTGCTTTTTCCTTCTTTTCCTGATAATAGGTATGGAATCAAGTACAATCCGAAGGAAAATGTACTGTTAAATAACTTAAAATCCGACGCTGACAGTTTGGAGAGTCTCCTCCACGTAGAGCACACTCAACCGGAACCGGAAGAAACTTTACATGAATATGACAATATAGATGAGAAGATACCACTCGTTTGGAGGGTCCGAATTAAAAACATTGAATCCAGTGTTTCAAATATTCACAAACACATGGTCAACGTCCAAAAGAAACTGGGAAAGCTTCAAAAGAGTAAACGTGAATGGGCCCTGGTAGCTACCGTAATGGACCGTCTTTTCTTCATTATTTACGCCAGTACCACAATCTCGTTGTCATTTTTTATCCTGGTATTGGCGCCCCAGCATCAGCTCGAACTTGAGGCAGATAAGTAAATCCTGTTGCTACCACTACTTGCCCAGATTGAACACTGAGAGGGAAATGGACCCTAATTTTGGTCGGACTTTGCTTACTAGAACAAAAGATAGGGAGGTTTATCCTACTGAAGGAGGTCCTGGAACAGTTGACTTACCGTATCGTAGCTTGTCCTGACATTGTTAATCCAACATCACTGTGCTTGAATCTGATGAGAGAGTGTGTAAGTCCATCCTTTATGCATATGACATCATATAACGTAAAATGCGTCCTCTATTAGAGGCGAGCTCGCAGATGCGCAACCTATATCAATTAATATAGGCAGTTGTTTTGTGCATCGATGGATACGCTCGTTAACCTACTAAGTAATGCATCCTTGATGTCACAGGGCTATTCATTTAAGAAGAACATTTCCTAAAGAAAAGACTAATGTTTCTAGTATTCCAAGCTGAATTATAAGCTTCATTTTCCGTCTCTTCTAAAAACGATCTTCCAGCGTGATAATGAAGTTTTACAATTTTTTGCTCGAAAACATATAGACCTTATGCATTGACGGCACGCTGACGTCATTGATAAATAACAATGAAACACCGGAATCACCCCTTTATTTTGTTAGAATTTTAAAACATTGATGGGGCAGTGGACAACAAGCAGTAGAATTCGCCTCACGTGTGTACAAGACTTACGCATATCCAATTAGTTGACCAATCAACTGTTTTAATTGGTTGATGGCTTGATGCTGCTTTGTTATTTCCCCACCGAAAGGATGACGTAGTATTGCATCGTGACATCATATGCATAAGGTCTGTAGTTTACCAAATGACTTTAAGAAACCTTCGCTCTGAAAACTCTTAACAAAGGCAGTAGAAGTATGGAGCTAGATGTAGCTAAATCATTTAGAGGCTATCAGATTATGTGCCATTTTGGGAAAGACGTTCTTTGAGAGGTGTTTCTTGTTCTACGATTACAATCGAAAGCGACATATCATGTGCTGTGGGGGCAATATGTGTGTTCAGAACCGCTTCTCGACCTTTTGGCTAAGATCATGTGTAGTACCTGTTTTTTTCATCCAGTCCTAGAATGGAGCCATACATGACAGACCAATGATGTAAATGGTCTGAAGGCAGTGAGGTTGGTCAAGTGTTGTCCTTCAGTGGATGTAATAGCTTCTTCTTCGGGAAGCAGTTTTGAGTTTAGTTTCACCGAACGGCCCGTTGGGAGGACTTTAGAAAAAGAATAGGTGTGTTCTGAGTTAGGGTTTGATATTGTAATAATATGACGTCAAACTTTCAAAGTTCAAAGTGGTATAAACATGGACACGCTGAAACTTTTCCAAACTTACTCAACCCTAGGAAGTTTTCTTCTTTATGAAACTTAACAGATACATACAATAGAAAAATAAAGAAATTCATGACACAGAAGTACGGAGCCCCAAAAGTGCCATATTGCATGGCACGATGGTGAGACAAATTATTTTACCTTGTCGACACCCTAAGCTAAGGATGGCAACACAACGATATTAATTATCTCACCATCATGACATGCAGTGTGGCCCATTAGGAACTCAGAAAAGAAGGACGTAGTGGTTTGGTCGAACGAAAAGTCATTGTAACAACTCTATGAGCGATTAAGGAACTCGTTCAAATTCTCAGGAGTTTCCCTCTGAACGCCTGTAACTTTGGACTGACTTGCTCGTTGACGTAAAGCCTATTGAAATCCTATTAAATCATGAATTATCGAACAAACATAAAAAATAAAGTCTGGAATGGTTACTCTAGGGACCTCACCTCGCTATTCTGTGGGTAGAGTGGCACCATAGTATAGTTCACTAATTTTATTACAATATTGACTAGTTAGAAACATTTACTAATTGTATTAAATAGCTGCAACCAGGGAATGGGCGGATCTACGGTGAGGGGGGCCTGATTCATCCAAAGTTCTCCAAATAAATTGGCGAAAATACGCTATTGCACGGTGGAAAAGTCATAATATCCTCGGAAAATACTCTGTGTCAGAATTAACCGCCCCATTATGTCCCGAGACGCGTCACTAGCCCAAGGAAATGTGGTACACATTCTCATGCAATGACTTCTATCCTTGAGGACTTAACCTGTCCCTTACATGTTACGTCATCTCCCAGTACCCCTTCGCCCACCATATAAGAAAAATGGAAATCCAGCACTCATAGCCATGAATATTTTTATATCATTTCTATGTCTTCTTGACTGATTTTCCTTCATTCATCCGCTAAAAATGCTATATATCTCGTGAGACATTTGATTGTTACACAGCTCGACTTTTTTTTAAATTGTCTAAGAGCTAGGCTTCCTGAGTCACCCTTACGGTGTTTGCTGGTACCCCATGTACTGGGAACCAGGAGGTATATGGAAAAAAGGGCTTCCAGATTGCAGATATACATGTTGCCACAGTAAATTTGAACTACTAAGTTTGGTCAAATATTTTCATTCAAAATAAAAAGGAGGCTCCATGTCGGATATTTTAAAATTGAAGAATCTAAGCATTACATTCCCTTGTAAGGACGCAGGGCAATTTTCAATAGAGTAAACAGTAATTGAATAAGAAAAAATGCCAGCCGTCACCGAACCCTCACCATCTACCAAATAAAAGCACCTGAATATGATTAAAAGCAGCTACGAGTATGGTTTTCTTGTTTTAGGAAAGACTAGATGATCACGAATCCATTGTTAGGATGTAATATATATATATAATTATAATTGTAATTTTTAAACGAGACAGTACTTTGCTCTGGAACAGGGCGCTAGTAGTATTTGTATACGATATACAAAGTGGCAACAACCGAGTGTGGTCTATGGAGGGAGTTATTAGAGGCATCTCCCTGATCTATATACTATCAAGTAAGCCGAATTCAATGGGATCGTTTGACGTCCTTTTGTGGTACAGAACGCAGAGTCGTATACACGTCTCTAGTAGAACGTACATACATTCGAGGGCGCCCCTCATGCTCTGTGATTTCAAAAAACATAAGTTCTTTGGGGGAAAACTTGCTCATTCACCGTTAGTTCTCACTTGACGTCAGGAAAGCTTGAAAAATGTCGCACTGAACCATCGCTTGGGACAAGTTTGTCAAAAATCAAATTTTTAAAGCTTAGATTTTTTTTCTGAATTATGTCTGTCGTAAGGTTTGAGACGTGCATACGACTCACGTGACATTAATTTCGGCTTGATATGAATTTCATTTTGTATTTTCAATTCATATTTATGACATATAACATCTTCCATGTATAAAATTTAAAATGTTCTTGTATAAGACAAAATGAGTCTTCGAGATTAGTTGGGGTCGCATGATTGTTTCATATTCCATTTTTATATTTCTCTTTTTTTAAATTCAAGTTTTATAGCCACAACTTATAAAATCATATGGATAGACCATGGGAAGCTAAGTAAGCTAATGGGACGTAAAAAGTGACTATCCATGTGACGTCTCTATAGCTTGATAAATTGCTCGGGTCTGGTTTGGGTAGGAAGACTTTTTATAAACCCTGAAATACACATATTTTGAGAATTGTTGCTATATGAAACAGCAAAATGTGGCATATATAGATTCATATGTAAATTTAATGTTTTGGACCACTCGCTGTGATTCGCCTATAGATATTTCATCAACCGCGAAGAGGGTGCAAAATGGGCTCCCAAGCGGCCCGTAAGTTATTGTTCCCATCATTTTCTTCCCAGTGGCCGTGCAAAGTCCCTGTTGAATATATCTGGTTGAACAATAAAAGTATTTTGCTGTTTTATGTTTGCTCTAGAGCATGTCTATCGGTTAGAGGTGTAGAAATTCTTCGGGAAAATACTCAACTCTAACTCTATAAATATGTACCTACTCCATGGACTGGAAGACACCCTTACCGCGCTTGTTATCCGCAACTGCGCTGGGGTCTTGAATCATTCAAATTAAGTAGGTCTATTCATGTTACATCGTAATGTCTGATACAACTCATAACATCTTTTGGATTGATTTTAAGACTGGACATGTTTTGATCTATCTTTTATCGAAAATAATTTTGTGTTTGATGTAAATTGTTAAGTTGGTTAGCCACCGAACGTATAAAGTTCTAATTCAAAACCATATAGGCTTGTCTTACATTCTTGATCACTTGGAAAGCATTTGTCTTTCAAGGTCTGAACACTCAATAATATGGAGAATATGATGATCTAATGAGGTTTTTCACGTGACCGACGTCTCTTCTTTCTATTTTGACCGAAAAGCATCAATTGTAAATCAATTGTTACAAAGTTCGCGTATCGAAAACACACCTACTGCGCATGTTCAGTGACTTACGGACATGATGTCATAGAGAGACACATTTAATTCAAGTAAAAACCTCTACAGAGGTCATATATGTGACATCCGCGCTTTTCAATTTGGCATATTGATGATACTTGGATGGTACTTGGATGGTACTGACCATGCGCAGTAAATGTGTTTCTGATACGCGCGCAAGACATCACCTTAGTAACAATTGTTGTTCAATGGACGACTGGATGGCAAAATAGTGAGACGCGCAACGCGATGACGTCGATGCATAACATCTATACTCCAGAGAGTGAACGGTAAGCATAATTCTCCACACGTTACGGGCAAATCCTGCCAACGTGTGGGAAATTGACCACGCCCCTAATTTAAAAATTGTCAGATTTTCGATCCCTTTTGAAATTCTGACTCCGAATTTTGAAAGAAAGTGCTAGATATCCCTCCCTGACCTTCAAAATGACCCTAAGAATGATTATTAAACAAATTTAAAGATTTCTGAACTTCAGTTTGCTCATAACCCAGTGGGAATAACAGTATATAGCTGACGGGAACACTATACAACTATAGACCTTTCTGTTTTACTTCAATTTACTCACGGAAGTTGACATTTTCAATCCACTCACTGTCTCCCAATGATTATTTGACTGTTTCTGTTTTCAAAAAGTCATCCGATAAATTATTAAGTTTAATTTAATCATTACGTACCTGTGTATTTTGCTGTGTCAATTTGACAGTTTTTTCTTTTGATGCTTGTAAATAAAAAAAAACTATTGGCTTCGAGAAAGTAAAGACTTGTAATGTATGTGGTTTTATTTCAAGGTGGGTTTTATTCGTTGACATATGTTAGCCTAAAGTTGTCTGCATATGCAGTCGGGCAGCCTGCACTGGGTTTTGTCATGTGCTGGATTTTTTAGTCTGAGAGTACTAAGAGGAGGAATTACCCACTCTTTCGGAGTAACAAAAATATGAAACAAACTAATGCATAATTTGTTTCTCAAACATAAAATATTGAAGTGACCCTCCTTTACGATTTTTGGTCATTTTTTCACGCTTGGGTATGCGGAGTTTCAGCCCCCTCCCTATCGACTACCGACTATGCGCTTGTCCATACATCCAAAAGAGGAAGACATTTAAGAAATATCATGCATGCGATAGCATATAGCAAAGATTGCACCCTCGTTTTATTAGGAAACGCACATGATTCTAATACAAATGCATAGAAAAGTGTATGGCCTGCAGTCATGTTAACTATTTTCCTCCAAAAGACCTTGGTGTGACGTCAGTCAGTTGGTCTATACCCAAAATGCTATAGCACTTTTCATCAAATTAGTCAGCACAAATTCTTCCGCCAAAATATCAACACTGACATGATTTCCGATGCATCCAAAATTAGGTCCGCCAGCTGGCCAGAGGGGGGGGGGGGACTAGAGACAACAAAAAAATCTCAGGGAGCATGCATATTCCCCCAGCCCTTAACGCCGCCACTGTGAAGCCGTCCTAGGTAGGCACTGGCGTAATAAGGAATTTCATTTTGGGTGGCCATCTGCAGGCCTTGTAGGTCTAAAGAAAGGGGGTATCCTTCTCCTATTTGAGAAATTTCTGGATGTTTAGATACCCTTCAATGATTGATCTGGTGGGCCATTGGAAGTCGATTGTTTTCTTCTATTACATGATAGGGAGGTGTGGGGAGTTGTGGGGAGTCCTGACCGGGTCATAACCTACTGCCATTGTGCTAGATGCACAGCATAAGTAATGGAGTAGGGAAAACAGGTTAGTGAGCCGCAACAGAAAAAGAGGCCGTGGTTGGCTCGACTTGAACCAATTGCTTAAAAACTAGGCCATAAAACCCCATCTAACTGACTAACTCCAGCTAACCGCTGCGCAAATATCCGAGGAGCGGCGACCTCAGAAGCAATACGCAGGCTAACCCCTACCTCGTATTCCAACAATAAAGTGAGAGAGATATATATTTTTAAACCAACCATTTCTGTTAATTTCAAATTACTCCATTATTCAATCATTTTTTCAGAATTCTATATAGAGGCCCAAGCCTCTTCCCCCACCCCCTTCGCCCCTTGTTTGCTTGGGGATGTAGAATATGCCAACGGTATATCCGGCCTGTCGTTAGAGACGACTAAAGGGAAACCAAATTTGAACTTGAACCATACTTGGAAATAAATTTTAACTTTGAATTTTGTTTATCGAGTTGACTGACACTTTATAACACATTCGTGTTGGTGTGTCGTTAAATCTCATCTAACTAACCCCCACGTCCTTCCATAGTGGTCAGTGCGGGTAGGGTTAATGAGAAAGTCGGAAATTGGGGCACTGAAAAGCTGCATTTTGAAAGAAAAAACCATCAACGTTTAATTTTAAGAGTACATTTGCAAAGGATACTATCATTTTACAATAACTTGCAATTTTCACTTTTATCAGCATAATATAGTAGTTTTATCTCCTGTTCGAACAACATTTGAAATCAAAGACAATTTTAGCAATGTCGCATGCGGCCGCCGCTCTCACGAGGGTTACAGATAAATAAACGCGGCAACTCGCCCATTAAAATGTGAAAATAAACACTGTTGTAGATATGATTTCGTGTCATCTGAAGGGAATATTATACCTACATGGACTCGTTGACTCCATTCATCTCTTTTTTTTTATTCGAACCAATTTGAGAGCTCAACTACAGAAAAATGTGGGAACCTTGTAAAGCCACGATTTAAGTCTATTATTTTATTTAACCCTTCCCCCGTCTTCCGTTAGTGTTTATCGCACCATGCGATGGGCCAGGAGAAATCTGCAGAAGGCGATCACGCCCCCTTCAGGAACCTGGTTAAGAGTCTTTGTGGAAACTGCTACTAATACAATTTCGTCCGATTTGCATATTTCCCAAGACAAAAAAATTGACGAACATATGTTTTGATCCATGGACATGAACCCCTTGTCAAAAACTTTGAACCCCCACCAAGATTCTTGCAGCTTTTATCCCCATCCATTCAGAGCCCTTGGATCCACCTGTGAATATCTTACATTGAAATTTAAATTAACTCTAAGGGTGTGTTTATTTGCATAACAATATGAATAAAGAGGAGCAAAACACGTAAATCCTGTTTACAACGCCGCTGGTTGTTCATGCAAGATGTATGGACAGTACAATGCAAAGAAATATGTGCTGGCAGGCTAAGACTAGAAATAGGTGCGTAAGAGGTTTGAAGAGGGGAATGCCATCCTTCTAAACACCTTCAATTTTGGGGATATCTTTAATCGACTTTCTCCGTCGTGCTAAAAATTTGGTACGAGGTTTTGGACCATACTCTCTCGAAAACTGATATCTATTAACTTTGCCCATCTGGTAAGATTTAGAACAAACATGGTTTAGCGATTTCACCATTCTTTTTTTAATGTTGTTGGAATCGCACGGATAATGAACAAAATGGAACATTTCCTGTAGGCCTCGGTAGGCCTAGCCTATGTTTTGGAACATTTCTTGGAATTCGAAGGCCATGAGTCAAGACGTGGATGATGACAGGCTTTCCAACATGTACGGCATACTAACTTGCAATTCCCGTGTTTTCAAACTTTCAAAAGGAAAGTTAATACGATGCAAGAAAAAAACACGTGCGAATACAAGGTGTAAGTAACGAAACAAGGCTGACCGGAGGTAGCCTACAACTTTAAATTGTTGGGGTAAGTACCTCTGGGCCCTTCCCGGGGAGGGACCGAGGGTTACCCAAACGTCTTAGTTTAAATAAACTAATGCTTAACGTTAGGCTAGGCTATGAATGTGGCAAGTGTTTAGTGTCACGGAAAAAAACGGAATTAGGTAAAAACTTGAAAACACGCAAACTTAACGCAAACACTTCCTTGATCCTTAACGAAAATAGGACTTGAATGAAAAAATAAACTGGTAAGACATACATCTAGCATCGCCTTGACCTAGCCTAGGCTAGGCTACTTAATTTTGTTGCGTGAAATGTGGTTTGTATTCACGGAATGTGAACAGTGGATTGGAATTAATCGGATTACATCATGAAAAATTAATTTGTATTAACAACTAGCGTTATCTACTGTATATCACGGAATTTTTTCATACACTACAAATGCTTGCCGCTTTAATAGCCTAAAATGTTCTTTTTAGCATGACGGGCCCTACGGACAGTGGCGAGTAGATCGGATCCCTGCTTTCTAAAATGTTTTTGTTCAGTTGTATTACGCTCTCTTGCATGGTGCTTGGTCATGGAAAGAGAACACAAAGAGAATTCAACAATAAATAAAGAATTGTTTGCAGCTGCGCTTCAATAATCCACCCTAGATCCCTGGATTCGCCACTGTCGTTGGAGGGCTTTATTTCTTATCCTAGGCCTACACAATGTGCAGGCTATAGGCTTGTTAAGCACAGGTCCTTATCCCCCTCAAAAAAAGAAATTCTTACCACATTATAATATTGTATTTTACCCCTTCCCCAATGCACCGTCGCCCTACCTAGGCTATATCTCAGGTCCATTACAGTCCCAGTTAGGGGTTGGAAGGCTCCCGGGCCGGTGAGAGAGAAAATATGGACCGCAGTTTCTTTATTTTTCACTTCTGTTAACTTAGGCTACGTAAACAAATACTTTCTCGTTACCTTTCCCGTCACGTGGATGCAAATTTTCTATATCAAGACTAGAAAATTTTACCACAAATTTTTTTCCCCACTGGAAAATACACCTCTTTCAAGTCTTTGTCCTAACAAAATATGGCCTTCATGGCTTTTGGATATCATTAAATTAAGATCCGCATCACAAAAAAGATGCGTGGGATAAAATTTTCCAAACAATTGAGACGAGAAACTATTTTTTTCTTGGCCTGTTTTAATAATTTACTAACATTCACCAATTGTACAGTAGGGTACAGTACAGTAGTAGAACATAGTACAGAACAGTATTTATCGTGCAGTAATGTAGCCTATATTGTACAGTATTTCAGTTCTGTGTACCCGATAAACATATTGTGAAGTGTCATAGTCGCACTGGGTTTAATGCCACAGTTCTGGTATCGAAGGCGCCCCCACCCCCTTGTTGTAAAGATTTTGCTAGCCAGTTAGACTACAGTCATTAGTTTGATACCTTTTGTAAATCTGTGCGTGACTTTGCACAGTACTCGCAAGCGTACCAATGTGATCGGACATACAAAGTGTAATTTCATTGCTTGAAGGGAAAATGTAGCTGTTTTGTAAACTTTTCACCGTGCAGTCTTGAAATTCTGTGACATTAAAGGGGGGAGGTGTAATCGAGTAAAGCAAAGTAGTTCCAGTGAGTAACAAAATCCTCTTTTCAATAAGAGGGCTTCCTTTTTCTTTATCCTCTTTAAGCTCCTGTCAAAGGCATCCCAACAGTGTGTTAGCTTGTCGTTTATAAATGGCTACAATTTTGAGACTTGCGTTAGAGGTTGACCACCTTTTTGCAAAATGGTAACCTGTATTTAAAGAACATTAACTTTTAAGTTGTTCGGTCTCCAAATTCATTTTGAGAAAAAATTCTTTATATCCAGCAGTACTTTGATAGAGAGTGATATTGCAGGAGGGTGTCATAACCACGATCTGTATTCTAAGACTTTTGGTAAAATCATTCCGTAAAATGCACGCATTGATAACTGTATGACTGTATTTTTACTATTTCTTTGATTCCTTTTCCAATCTCATTAGACAAATACTAACTAGCCCTTAAATGTAATAACCTAAAGTACACCGTGTTTAAAAAAGGGTTTATTTGGCCGTTTTAAGTGGCTTGTACTGGGTAAAGGACACCTCGCTCTGAAACTGCATGGGCTGTTTGTCCTTTTCCTACATCATCAACTTTTGCATCAACCGGAAATGTTCATAGCAATGTAAAAACCTGTAAAAATGAAAGCCCTACACATCGTCTTGTTAAAACAGGCTATCGTGTAATGTGTGACACCGACTAACACTGTAAACTACACACACTTGTAGATGCAAAGAAAACACGTCACTGTATTAAATATTTCCATTGACTCCACAAAGCAACCCGTCAGTAACATTACTAAAGATTGACGTATTTGTTTCTCAAGTAAGACCTTCAAATAAATATCGCCGGATTACATTCACACCGGCCCTCAAATTTACACGTTTACATCGGGATAGTTGGAATTCTTTGGAATGACCTCTTACAATTAACAATATAAAAACGTGAGATAAATTACATAAGCCAGTAGTTTAGGTTCATTTCCTTTATCCTTCAACAATGCTGTAATTTCTAAGAAGAACCTCTTATAACCATTATATTCTACTTACAAAGTTTCTGTCAGAGTGCATCATAGACTGCATAAACTGACCATGGACTTCTGTTCCTAAATCATCCCCCCTTCCACCACCACCTGCGGCATTCCCTCCTAAACATTCCGTTCAATAATATTCCGCCATTACTTCCCCTCTCCCACCGCCCTGACTTCCTTTTCCTGACTTCCACTCCCTACCCCTCCCTCTCCCCGACGATCCGTCCCTTCGTTCCATCCCTATCACCCCCCACATCCTCCCCTTCCTCTCGGATCCACCCCTCCCAACCCCCACCTCCCCCTTCCCTTCCTCTATTCCATCGCTCCCTCCCTCATCCCCTCCCCTTCCCCTCCCCCTTCCCCTCCCCTGCCCCCCTCTTCCCCTTCCTCTTCCCCTTCGCCTGCCCTCTTCCATCCCCTCCTCTCTCCTCACCTTCCTCCAAGGGAGGATTTCCTAAATTTCTATTCTCATTGCCGTGTAGACTACATGTTCTCTTACAATAACTGCTAGTTTTGAAGGCGCTGAAAAGCATAACGCGGGGATTTATGGTGTGTAACACCACATTTTGTGTCATCGGTAATATTTATTGACATTGACAGTATTACAGCTTCTTTGTCCTTTTGAAGGTGAGATGTAGTTTTATATTTTTATATTTACACAAGTTTAGGTAAGGGGAAGGGTACACTAAGATAAGGTAGGCTAAGGGTTTACACTCAAAGCAGATAAGGTAGGCTAAGGGTTTACACTCAAAGCAGGCTTACCTGTTTCCTGTGTCACTTCCCTTAGTTACTCTTGCAGAGTGCAAAAGGCTAAGGTCATAGGTATAGGAAAGACTAGAGCTTAAAGTTGCCCTACGGCTATGAAATACTTAGCCTGTTTTGCATTAACTATAATAGAAATTAAGGTAAGACTTACACCCGGTTACTCTAAATGTTGGACCACTTTTGATATTTATCATCAATTTTAGGTTATTGGTCAATTATTAAGCAATTTATTGGTGTAAAAAGACCATTATACGAAGCGTGTAACCTCATGCATAGACTTAGGGTCCATATCTTAGGGTTAAACTCTTATATCTTATGTATTTATAAGACCATATTGAAATGTTGGTTTATTTTGAGTGTGCATACTGTATCTATGCCAAAGGGTCTATGTATATTATTGCATCAAGGCCGTGAACTGTATTTCACCGAAACTATGTTTAAAATTAAATTTGTCCTTGCATCTTTCTTTACCTTGCTTTAGGCCAGACTAAACACTAAATCCGACGACTAACTTGTGTTATAAATTGTACGTTAGGTTTATGCACATATTGCTTATATTGAAGGGAAAATTTTATTTTTAAGCAGGAAAACATATTGCTTACATTAAAGAGATGATTGGCGGTATCAAACTCAATCTTACACTTTGCTAGATCTTTAATCAGGCTTTCATTTGAGCTTAAAATTTATTTTTTTGTGTGTTGCTATTCCCCTCAATTAAAGAAAAGAGTAGAGTAATATTTTCACCTTAGACTAAGCCACACATTTGAGCCTAACACGGCTATACATCAGTGAGCCTAAAACGGCTTCACATTTGAGCCCAAAAAGTTTCATGCAAGCATGGCTGTATGGGACACGTTCCCTTGGAGAGGGGGAGGGAAGGTGACTTTTCCCCAACTTCAGATCCCACCCCAGGGCAAAATCTCTGCCCAACTGAGGCATCGAAGTCTGCCTGATTCAGCAAAGGTTTTGGTCAATAGGGTATTGCAACTTCCCAGCCCTCCCTTCCCGTTTCGCTATGCATACCAGTATAGGCTATTATTATTCATTTAGAAAGGTAGACTTGTACTAAGAATGTACATCGAGGGGTTTGCGTTCAAGAGACATACTTTAGTTGTACCTTTTACTTCATTGAGAGGGGCAGACTGACCTCAGTCAGGCTCGGACATCAAACTTGGGCTTATGTAAAACTGATTTGTAATTTTTAGGGAGTTTTGTTTTCCTGCAAGGGGGCACAGCATAAGGGTTAAGAATTAAAAAGCTAGACAAACCAGGCTATAGACTTGTACTTTTAGAGCAGGAGAACAATCAGGATTTCGTCCAAGTTGAAATTTACGTGTTATGAATGGACAAAATTTAGGACGTTAGAATAAGATTTAGGAATAAACTATATACACAATACCGTCGGCTAGACTTTAGTTTTAAGTTTAGTTTTGGGTTTTATTTTGGGGTTAGTTTTAGGTTTCGTTTTAGGTTTAGCTTTAGGTTTAGTTTTAGGTTTAGATTTAGGTTTCGTTTTAGGTTTCGTTTTAGGTTTCGTTTAAGGTTTCGTTTTAGGTTTCGTTTTAGATTTAGTTTTAAGTTTCGTTTTAGGTTTAGTTTTAGGTTAAGCTTTAGGTTTTGTTTTCGGTTTAGATTTAGGTTTCGTTTTAGGTTTCGTTTTAGGTTTAGTTCTAGGTTTAGTTTTAGGTTCAGTTTTAGGTTTCGTTTTAGGTTAAGTTTTAGGTTTCGTTTTAGGTTTTGTGATTTAGTTTTTAAGTTTTGTTTTAGGTTTAGTTTCAGGTTTAGTTTTAGATTTCGTTTTAGGTTTCGTTTTAAGTTTAGTTCTAGGTTTAGTTTTAGGTGAAGGCTTAGGTTTAGTTTTAGGTTAAGATTTAGGTTTCGTTTTAGGTTTCATTTAAGTTTAGTGATTTAGTTTTACGTTTCGTTTTAGGTTAAGCCTTTAGGCTTCGTTTTAGGTTTCGTTTTAAGTTTAGTTCTAGGTTTAGTTTTAGGTGAAGGCTTAGGTTTAGTTTTAGGTTAAGATTTAGGTTTTGTTTTAGGTTTCATTTAGGTTTAGTGATTTAGTTTTAAGTTTCGTTTTAGGTTTCGTTTTAAGTTTAGTTCTAGGTTTGGTTTTAGGTTTAGGTTTAGTTTTAGGTTAAGATTTAGGTTTCGTTTTAGGTTTAGTTTCATGTTTAGTTTTAGGTTTCGTTTTAGGTTTCGTTTTAAGTTTAGTTCTAGGTTTAGTTTTAGGTTTGGTTTTAGGTTTCATTTAGGTTTAGTGATTTAGTTTTAAGTTTCGTTTTAGGTTTAGTTTCAGGTTTAGTTTTAGGTTTCGTTTTAAGTTTAGTTCTAGGTTTGGTTTTAGGTTTAGGTTTCGTTTTAGGTTAAGATTTAGGTTTCGTTTTAGGTTTAGTGATTTAGTTTTAAGTTTCGTTTTAGGTTTAGTTTCAGGTTTAGTTTTAGGTTTCGCTTTAGGTTCCGTTTTAAGCTTAGTTTTAGCTTTAGTTTTAGGTTTCGTTTTAGGTTTAGTTTCGTTTTAGGTTTCGTTTTGGGTTTAGTTTAGTTTTAGGTTTAGTTTTAGGTTTAGTTTTAGGTTTCGTTTTAGGTTTCGTTTTAGGTTAAGATTTAGATTTCGTTTTAGGTTTCGTTTAAGGTTTCGTTTCAGGTTAAGTTCTAGGATTAGTTCTAGGTTTCGTTTTAGGTTTCGTTTTAGGTTTCGTTTTGGGTTTAGGTTTAGTTTAGTTTTAGGTTTCGTTTAAAGTTTAGTTCTAGGTTTAGTTTTAGGTGAAGGCTTAGGTTTAGTTTTAGGTTAAGATTTAGGTTTTGTTTTAGGTTTAGTGATTTAATTTTAAGTTTCGTTTTAGGTTTCGTTCTGGTTTTGGTTTTAGGTTTAGGTTTAGTTTTAGGTTAAGATTTAGGTTTCGTTTTAGGTTTAGTGATGTAGTTTTAGGTTTCGTTTTAGGTTTCGTTTTAGGTTTAGTGATGTAGTTTTAGGTTTCGTTTTAGGTTTCGTTTTAAGTTTAGTTCTAGGTTTAGTTCTAGGTTTAGTTTTAGGTGAAGGCTTAGGTTTAGTTTTAGGTTAAGATTTAGGTTTCGTTTTGGGTTTCATTTAGGTTTAGTGATTTAGTTTTTAAGTTTCGTTTTAGGTTTCGTTTCAGGTTTAGTTTTAGGTTTCGTTTTAAGTTTAGTTCTAGGTTTGGTTTTAGGTTTAGGTTTCGTTTTAGGTTAAGATTTAGGTTTCGTTTTAGGTTTAGTGATTTAGTTTTAAGTTTCGTTTTAGGTTTAGTTTCAGGTTAAGATTTAGGTTTCGTTTTAGGTTAAGTGATTTAGTTTTAAGTTTCGTTTTAGGTTTAGTTTCAGGTTTAGTTTTAGGTTTCGTTTTAGGTTCCGTTTTAAGTTTAGTTTTAGCTTTAGTTTTATGTTTCGTTTTAGGTTTAGTTTCGTTTTAGGTTTCTTTTTGGGTTTAGTTTAGTTTTAGGTTTCGTTTTAGGTTTCGTTTTAGGTTTCGTTTTAGGTTTCGTTTAAGGTTAGATTTAGATTTCGTTTTAGGTTTCGTTTAAGGTTTCGTTTCAGGTTAAGTTCTAGGATTAGTTCTAGGTTTCGTTTTAGGTTTCGTTTTAGGTTTCGTTTTGTGTTTAGTTTTAGGTTTAGTTTTAGGTTTAGTTTTAGGTTTCGTTTTAGGTTTCGTTTAAGGTTAGATTTAGATTTCGTTTTAGGTTTCGTTTAAGGTTTCGTTTCAGGTTTAGTTCTAGGATTAGTTCTAGGTTTCGTTTTAGGTTTCGTTTTGTGTTTAGTTTTAAGTTTAGTTTTAGCTTTAGTTTTAGGTTTCGTTTTAGGTTTCGTTTAAGGTTAGATTTAGATTTCGTTTTAGGTTTCGTTTAAGGTTTCGTTTCAGGTTAAGTTCTAGGATTAGTTCTAGGTTTCGTTTTAGGTTTCGTTTTAGGTTTCGTTTTGTGTTTAGTTTTAAGTTTAGTTTTAGCTTTAGTTTTAGGTTTCGTTTTAGGTTTCGTTTAAGGTTAGATTTAGATTTCGTTTTAGGTTTCGTTTAAGGTTTCGTTTCAGGTTAAGTTCTAGGATTAGTTCTAGGTTTCGTTTTAGGTTTCGTTTTAGGTTTCGTTTTGTGTTTAGTTTTAGGTTTAGTTTTAGGTTTAGTTTTAGGTTTAGATTTAGGTTTCGTTTTAGGTTTTGTTTTAGGTTCAGTTCTGGGATTAGTTCTAGGTTTCGTTGGAGGTTTCGTTGTAGGTTTCGTTTTGAGTTTAGTTCTAGGTGTAGTTCTAGGTTTCGTTTTAGGTTTCGTTTTAGGTTTCGTTTTGTGTTTAGTTTTAGGTTTCGTTTTGGGTTTAGTTTCGTTTTAGGTTTCGTTTTAGGTTTCGTTTTGGGTTTAGGTTTAGTTTAGTTTTAGGTTTAGTTTTAGGTTTCGTTTTAAGTTTAGTTCTAGGTTTAGTTTTAGGTGAAGGCTTAGGTTTAGTTTTAGGTTAAGATTTAGGTTTCGTTTTGGGTTTCATTTAGGTTTAGTGATTTAGTTTTTAAGTTTCGTTTTAGGTTTCGTTTCAGGTTTAGTTTTAGGTTTCGTTTTAAGTTTAGTTCTAGGTTTGGTTTTAGGTTTAGGTTTCGTTTTAGGTTAAGATTTAGGTTTCGTTTTAGGTTTAGTGATTTAGTTTTAAGTTTCGTTTTAGGTTTAGTTTCAGGTTTAGTTTTAGGTTTCGTTTTAGGTTTAGTTCTAGGATTAGTTCTTGGTTTCGTTTGAGGTTTCGTTGTAGGTTTCGTTTTAGGTTTCGTTTTGGGTTTCGTTTTAGGTTTAGTTCTAGGATTAGTTCTTGGTTTCGTTTGAAGTTTCGTTGTAGGTTTCGTTTTAGGTTTCGTTTTGGGTTTAGTTTAGTTTAAGATTTAGTTTTAGGTTTAGTTTTGGGTTTCGTTTTAGGTTTAGTTCTAGGATTAGTTCTTGGTTTCGTTTGAGGTTTCGTTGTAGGTTTCGTTTTAGGTTTCGTTTTGGGTTAAGTTCTAGGATTAGTTCTTGGTTTCGTTTGAGGTTTCGTTGTAGGTTTCCTTTTAGGTTTCGTTTTGGGTTTCGTTTTAGGTTTCGTTTTAGGTTTCGGTTTGGGTTTAGGTTTAGTTTAGTTTTAGGTTTAGTTCTAGGATTAGTTGTTGGTTTCGTTTGAGGTTTCGTTGTAGGTTTGGTTTTAGGTTTCGTTTTGGGTTTAGTTCTAGGATTAGTTGTTGGTTTCGTTTGAGGTTTCGTTGTAGGTTTCGTTTTAGGTTTCGTTTTGGGTTTAGTTCTAGGATTAGTTCTTGGTTTCGTTTGAGGTTTCGTTGTAGGTTTCGTTTTAGGTTTCGTTTTGGGTTTAGTTCAGTTTTAGATTTAGTTTTAGGTTTGGTTTTAGGTTTCGTTTTGGGTTTCGTTCTAGGTTTCGTTTTAGGTTTAGTTCTAGGATTAGTTCTTGGTTTCGTTTGAGGTTTCGTTGTAGGTTTCGTTTTAGGTTTCGTTTTAGGTTTCGTTTTGGGTTTCGTTTTAGGTTTAGTTCTAGGATTAGTTCTTGGTTTCGTTCGAAGTTTCGTTGTAGGTTTCGTTTTAGGTTTCGTTTTGGGTTTAGTTTAGTTTAAGATTTAGTTTTAGGTTTAGTTTTGGGTTTCGTTTTAGGTTTAGTTCTAGGATTAGTTCTTGGTTTCGTTTGAGGTTTCGTTGTAGGTTTCGTTTTAGGTTTCGTTTTGGGTTTAGTTCTAGGATTAGTTCTTGGTTTCGTTTGAGGTTTCGTTGTAGGTTTCCTTTTAGGTTTCGTTTTGGGTTTCGTTTTAGGTTTCGTTTTAGGTTTCGGTTTGGGTTTAGGTTTAGTTTAGTTTTAGGTTTAGTTCTAGGATTAGTTGTTGGTTTCGTTTGAGGTTTCGTTGTAGGTTTCGTTTTAGGTTTCGTTTTGGGTTTAGTTCTAGGATTAGTTGTTGGTTTCGTTTGAGGTTTCGTTGTAGGTTTCGTTTTAGGTTTCGTTTTGGGTTTAGTTCTAGGATTAGTTCTTGGTTTCGTTTGAGGTTTCGTTGTAGGTTTCGTTTTAGGTTTCGTTTTGGGTTTAGTTCAGTTTTAGATTTAGTTTTAGGTTTGGTTTTAGGTTTCGTTTTGGGTTTCGTTCTAGGTTTCGTTTTAGGTTTAGTTCTAGATTTAGTTTAAGGTTTCGTTTTAGGTTAAGATTTAGGTGTCTTTTTAGGTTTCGATTTAGGTTTCGTTTTAGGTTTCGTTTTAGGTTTAAGTTTCGTTTTAGGTTTTGTTTTGGTTTTAGTTTAGTTTAGTTCTTGAAAATAGGCAGATTAGCGACCGATTTACTTTGGATTTACGTTTTTAATAGCGCACAGGTTTAGGATTGATATACTTATGGAGTAGGCTAGAAACGTCCTTATGAGGTTTCGTGTGAAAATGCAAATCTATATGGCTTAGATTAGCACTTTAGCAGACGAGTACACCAAGAAAGCCTGGGGGTAAGGCTAAATATTTAGACTAGGTAAATATTTACACTGCCATTTTCTTTAATTTTTTGAAAATTGGCAGATGCAATTGGTTTACTTTAGAAAACAAAGATGTGTACCACTCAAATGGTTTAAATTACAAAAGCTAGAGTAAGAAAGGTTTATTATTAAAACTTGAGGCTAGACTAGCATTTAGCATTTTATTCAGTGTTTTTGAAAATAGGCAGCTGCCTTTGGTTCACTTCAGAAAACACACATCCTGGCATAGACTACTCGAAGGCTAGACGAAGTACTACACCGTACGTCATTAGTTTTGTGTAGATACTCAAATTAAAAATGATTTATATTGGCAGGAGTAGACCATGTAAGGAATAGTACAAAAACTTTAGGCTAAACTATTATTAACACGGCCGTTTCATTCCAGGTTTTTTGAAAATAGTCAGATGCTAATGGTTTCATTAACAACAAAAGATTCAGGCTTAGACTGTTATACTAACGAGAATGCTAGACTAATATTACATCGTGTATGACTTTAATTTTGTGTAAAAACTCAAATTAAAATGGATTAGATTAGCACCTGTCAGTTAAGTTGTTAAGATGTTTTACCTGTTTTTTGCTCTCAAGGGGCAATTTCCCTAATTAGAACCCAAAATTTTCGGCGCGCTATGCGCGGTGTAGATTCACTCCATTTTTTTCAATACCTGTAAACCATACCAAGTAACAGGTAGGCAGAGTACACAGGTTATGTAGAGGTCGTAAATTTCATCCCATATCACAAAGCCTAGTTGCTGTTCTCTTGTGTGTGTCATGCGATAGGTCAGTTGGTGAGCGACTCACGGCGCATAGTTGGGCTATTTTATCGGGTATTCCAGGTGGTTTCGACACAATGTATGTTATCCCCATACGGTCTACAACCCGTACAGTTTTTTTTTTGTTTCTTTTTGTTCTTAATGATTGCATAGGCCATGTTATTTTTGTAAGCCTACCAAAAATTTTCGCGCGCTTTGCAATTTCACGATTCAGATTCAAAAGAACACTATCAGTGTGCAACTCGGCTTTTAAAATATGAAGTGATATTGTTCAAAGTTTGTCCCAGGCTGCAATGGCATTGTGAGCCTCGACTAGAAAGGGCGGTTGGAATTTAACCAATTGGTTAGATGAGTCGGAAAGCTTAATCTAACTATCCCCCACTTGAATTTCAGTTTTTTGAATAAATAGTTACAAGCCACACATTTTGAGCCCGAAACCATGGCATATTCCCTTCTCACCACCCCCTCGTTATAGGGGCTGTCGGAACTTGTGGTCTCTGGCATGGCCCGCTCCCCTGTCGGGAATAATCTGTCGCCTTGCCACGGTTGGTTTAGTTATTTTGGCTTTCAAAAGAGTTAGTTCTGCGATAAAACCCAAAATGTTCGGTACGCTTTGTCCACTCCTCCTCAGTTCCGTTACCTAGAGCTAATAAAGTACAAACCCTTCCCATCTTTTGAAGTAAATTAATAAGTTGATTAAATGGATTAATGTACATGTCGGGAATTTAATCTCATTTCGCTAAACTTTTTTAATAATCTCTTGTGTCAGTCGTGCGGTACGGACTCGAAGAGGGAAGTTCAATATAAGTTGTGCCCGATAGGGCCCAAATGCCGGGACAATTGACCTATATAAGCTTTACATAAGTACAGATTCTTTTTAGTGTAGGCTAACACCAAAAATTTTCGTCCGCTTTTCCACGATTAAATCAGTGCGGAAATAGCTTCCTCTAGCATATACAAATTTTATGTCGTATATGACTCGCAATGGCAGGTATGGTGCACAGGTTTTCTTCAAATCTCCCTCACCAACGCATCGACGGCATCCTGGCTGTCGAGGCTTGGTGTCGCTACCCCCCCCCCCACCCCTCCCCTGTTCGGAGAGTGGTCCTTCGTCGGACAAACCCTGGCTCGAAGCCTGGAGGGAAGGAAAAGTTTTCCTTCATACTTTATGACTTGTATATGTGTAATGTGTATATTGGAGGGGGCCAATTTCACTAGGAGGGCGTGTCGCCCCTCTAAAACCCCCTGTGGAGAAACTGGAATCTAGTATAAAAAGAGAAAAATATAGCACCATATTGCATCTAAGCTCTTCGAGACAGCAAAAAATTCCAAAAGTGGAGGGGGACACCCCGGGAGACAGGCCCGTAGCCAGGGTTAGCACTAACTCCAGCCCAGACCTATTTTTTTTTATTTAAATGGAGTTTTGGCGTTTTTCAGGGCAAAATGTCAATTCCGCTGGTTTAACCAATGTACGCCTTATGAGTAGCTGTTTTGTTTCAGTGCAACACAATTCCCTGGGGCCCCATTGACTCGTACAGTAACCCTCATACAGCCACACACTAACTCTCGAGGGAATAAGGAAAACATTGATACAAGATTGAAAATGTCCAAAAATTCCAGCTTAGGTGTTCACCAGATCGCTCAAATTTTGATGTAAAATTGCAAAAACTCCTAAGGGGGAGAAGCACACCCTCTCCCCGTTCGGTCGCTCAGCTCCTTGCTTGGGCCTTGGGCGCTTCGCGCCCTCAAGAAATGTCGAACCCCAGTGGCGGCGATGAAAAATGAAAAAGTGGGGGCTAAAGGTATGTTCAGCCCCTCAATATTTGTCAAGTGCTCCAATTAAGAAGCGGGGAAAATTTCGAAGGTGGGGCTGAACATATACTTGCTTAGAACACTCAGGAAGTGCCGTTTCCGGCCATCTGAGGGGGTTTGTAAAGCCAAAAATTTTCTTGTACGCTCCGCGCCAACTGATGGTGGCGCTCCGCTTAGATAGTCCTGTCGGTCAAGATTGGGGACGATGAGTCGACTTGGCCCCTCCACAAAAAAATCGTGGCTACGCCCCAGCCAGTAGCCTATTGTCACTGCAATTATATTTTACATACTTCAATACTTCCTTCAAGATGTCAGAAATCATTGGTCTACTTCTAGAACTTACTTTATTAATCATAGACGTAACATTGAAGGCTAGACTACTACCGACACACGTTTTTGGTAGATGACTAATATCAAAGGATTGACTTACATTTAGTCCTTATACTTAACCTAGGTTAGTCCTTTCATGAAGGTATTCATATTGCGAATGTTAAGACATATATTTCAGGAATATATCTTAGGGATAGATTTTAAGGCGGATTATAAGCGACATTTTAGCTAGCATAGATTATATATTTTCTTTGTAAAAAACACTTAGATTGCATGATTTAAAACGCTTTGGTGGATAAGCTAATATATTAAGCCTCAAATTTACACTTACTAGACCAGGCATATAGTAAAGAATTAACCGTGCCCTGTGCTAAGTTTCGACTTGGTATATCACTGTTTAAAAAATTGATATAGAAGGTCAGACTTGAATTAAAGGAATAGACTTACTGAACTATATTGTAAGACTCACTTTATCATGTCAATAAAGTTACCCTGGGGGGCTAGACTATAATTTTGACTGAATGTATCCTTTAAATAAGCTGCTACTATTGCTTTAAATTTTGGATACATGAAATTGCACTTATGGTATTTAGTCATAAATTTCCCTAAATACATTTGAAGAGGCAAATTTTAACTTCGAGGAGTCTGTTTTTAGGTTGCATTTTTTTACTACACTGAACAAGTTAGGATGAATGGGTGAGAACGAAACTTGTAGGTTAGAAAAGAATTACAAACTTTTCAAGTTTTGATATGTATTTTTACGAAATATTCAGTTTTCTTGTCCTCATGCAATTAACCAGTGTAATATATTCTGGAATACACTTAAAATTCGAACAAACTCCCTTAGAAACAGGCAAAGATTCCCATTTAGCAAGTTCCAGGTTCTTTGTGATGTACAGTATACGTTATAAAGAACCTTAAAATTTAGTGCAACCATCTATAGACAAAAATGCCTGCATTTATCCCATAGTTTGAAAGGCATCAAAGTCTAAACTAGGCAATTATACAGATCCTTGTTTAATCAAGTGTAGTGGGCTAAGAAATTTACCAGTAGACTAATGTTGACATTGTCATTTTATTTTAATAAAAAGTTTCTTTTAAATAGGCAGAAATCATCGTTCAATTAACTGATAATAAGGCTGAAGTAATACTGAGGTTGAAAATAAATGTTAGCCTTCCTTCAAATAGGTGTCTCGCAAATTGTTTACATTCAAAATATATATTGGCTTGCGTTATCGTCCATATGTATCAGGCTTATACTTTCAACCAAACTTTTCAAAATCGAGCCTCGTGAGGTAATGTGGCAATGAATAATGGATTTAATTTACAGGCAAAGATTCCCTTTTTACGTGTTAGTTTCAATACCCTGTGTATAACGAACTGCTATTGACTTTCATGAAAAGGTAGATTCGGGCTTTACGTAAATTTCAATGCAAAGAGACATAACAAATTATTTAAATTTAGAGAAAAGATACATACAGGTATATTATGAATGGATAAAACTTATCAAACTTAGCAGAAGAGTACTTAGGCTGAGAGTAGACTTACATTTTTACATTTAATCTCGGATTTCCAGTTCACAATCAGATACAAAATAGATTACAAACAGTTTTATTAGATTTAGATGTGTTGGAACATAAGACAAATATTCGCAAAATGTTGGTAACTTAAAAAAGAAATTCATTAGTTCTTATTGTCGTTCATATTAGTTTATAGACACTGAAGACAATGACGTTAGCTGTAGGTTCCAATTGAACTATGTAGTTTTTTATCATCATTTAAATTTTCCACTTTATTAATTTAAAGGTCGATAGACGACTAATTATAAAATTAAGCTGTTTTAGCCACTTGAATTTGGTTGTTGACACTTGGTGAGAAGATGGTTCCTATTGTTTTTGGTGGAGGTCTAAAGGTCATTTGGGGTTGGTAACCTGGGTCAGGGTCAAAAGTTAAAAGATCAAACCTTTTAGTAAGTGGATGCATTATGGTGAGAAAATCCTCTTTGTCTTTAGTGGAGTCAAAGATTTATCTTGGAGTACCACAGGTCACTTTGAAAACTACGTTTAGTATAGGGTTGCTAATGGTTAGAAGGGGAACTTTGGGGCCTTAACGTTTTTAGAGAAGATAAAGAATCATCTGAGGTCTGCAGATGTCAAAGTCCTAATAATTAAATCTTGACACAAACCACTTTTCGAACTTGTTTAGATAGCTTTTGACCAGCGATTGAAAGCAGTGGGACACTATGTTTGGTACATAGGTTTTTTGCAGTGGGTGAAAAAATTGATTTTGGTGGAGGTCAAAAGTCATTTGAAGTCACCAGAGGTCAATCCGAAAATCTTGTTAATAAGGTATCTCAAGAAAGGAATAAAAGACACTTTTATATTTGGTATAGATTTGTCATGGTGGGAAGAACCTTAATTTTGGTGAAGGTCAGGGAGAGGTTATTTGAGGTCACCGGAGGAGAAAAACAGCGACAACCTAAAAATGTCTTGTAAACACCTAACCTCAAGTTAGGAATGACCAACACTTTTCATGTTTGGTACACAGATTTTTCATGTTGAAAGGAAATACCCCGTTGTTTCTGGCTTAGGTCAAAGCCCAAAGGTCAAAGGTTGTAAAAATGCAAAAACCTTAAATGGCTAGTAAATGCGATATCTCAAGAGAGGAATGACCGATACCTTTCATATTTGGCATAATAATGGGTTATGTTGAGAGGAAGAACGCGTTTGTCTTTGGTCAGGGCCAAAGGTTATTTGAGGTAAAACTGCAAGAAACATTAGCTTCAATTTTAAAATTTTTGGCCCCTAGAAAGTTGAAAGCTTGCTTATTAGACTTTTGCTCTTTTTCCCACCTGAAAATACTTTTTGTGACCCTGCCGACCTTGGTCTCCCCCCTCCAGTACCTTGCTTGGCTACAAGTCTGAATGGTCTGTTAACACAGTATCTAAGGATATCAATAAGGCATTTTTCATATTTAGTTTATAGGTTTGCAATGCTGATAGGTAGAAGCCTACTGTTTTGGTGGAGGTCAAAGGGGTTATTCGAGGTCTCAGGAGCTAAATGTCCGAAAACTTGGTAAATGGATTATAAACACAAAATGTTAAGATACTCACTTCATGTTTAGTATGCAAATTTATTATGTTGGAAGGAAGAAGTCTTATTATTTTGGCGGAGGTTAGCTAGGTAACCAGAGGTCAAATGCCATTTCAACCAAGGTCAAATTTTATATGGAATGAACAGGAGTTAAAACATTGTTTAAAAAATACTCTCGAGTAGGAAAGTTGGACGAATTTCATATGCAGTAGGTGGATGCAGTATGGTCAAGAAAAGAATCCTAATTGTTTTTGGGGAGGTCAGAAGCCATCTGGGATCGCCAGCCATCAAAAGGTAGAATTTTCAAGATTATCCTCTGAAGGCACCAGAGGTCAAAACGCAAAATTTGCAGGTAAACTTTCCTTTCGGCAAGGGATCACTAGGTTTGGGGGTTTTCTGGTTGACCTATTACAAGCATACTTTTTGATTTTCAGAATGAATATTCACAGGTTACCATAAGGAACGAACCAAGAAATGTTCCCCTGCAGACTTCGAAATTGTGGAATGAAGAATTTCAAGACCATCCTTAACAAATCAGAGCAGATGAGCAGCATCGTCAGGGAACGCTTTCAATTATTAGCAGGGGCAATTTTGCTTTGAAAAGAGAAACGGCCGCATTTTCCTTGAAATGAAGTTGATGTAGTCATGTCAGATTTCTGCTTTTAATGGAAGCTTAGATATGAAGACCGGTTACTATTAATAATACTCTTCAAAATTCAGCTCAGGAAACCTCCCTTAATACAATAGGAGAGAAAAATTTGACATGCCCGGCCGGGAAGCCCGTCACCAACATTTCAACATCGAGTTGGTAACAACCGATCATCAGGTAAAGACCCACCATAACTTGAAACCCCTTTCTGCAGAGAAGATAATGATAAGGATAACAATTGTGGAAATCTTTTAGGCAGCAATGTGTGTCTAGTGGATGGTATGCATAAAGGTGCACTGACCTGTTGACTGAGTTTCTATATCATAGTGAACAGCGAAGAAGAAAAATTCCTGGGATGTTATTGCAGTTACAGAACTGAACTGAGTTGAGCAGTCAACCATTGGTTTGAAAAGCAACATTTCTGGCCATCGTCTCCAGTTCTCTAAACACCTTTTAACAGCGAACAAGCCGTGTAACTTTCCTTTTAGAAATATTGTCCGTGGAATATATTTGTAGCCGACAGCTCGCATCTCACATAGGTGGGCTCAGTCCGCTCCAATCCCGTTTTAAACTTATGCAGACTGAGACTTTAATCTTTCCAAAACAACCATTGAAAGTTGGTTTAACAGGACTCATCTAAGTTACTTCGGAGAAGAAAACGAACGCCTCAGCTTTTGCTTTTAGAAGTCTGGACCTTGGAGGGTGTTTATAGTTGCATCCATTATTAGCGGATCCGTAGCTACCCTTCAATCCTCAGCTTACGGATATGACTGAACAAGGATTAATATGCCCTACAGCCTGCTACGCAAGTTAGTCCGTTGCTGGACAATGTACAGAAGAAAGGGAAGGAGTTTCCATCGGACGAGATAGACTGGGATGTATTGTAGTCGATGGCATGTTTTACCTTCTAGGAACCCACTTTTTTTAGTCTTATGAGAGATTCCCAATGTGTGCAATCAACAGATGCCCTGAAATCAGCTGCAACTTATTCAAGTAACATGCAAGGAATGTTTAATGGTAACTTTTTTACCCTATGACTTCCAGATATGAAACACAGTGAGAACTGAGAGCATGTTGAAAATTCAACAAAGGCCTAATTTGTTTTTTGATAGGATAGACGCGCGACTATCGGATAGACCCTCTGAATAAGGCGTGTCAGAAGGTCTTTTGGCATTTCTGGCAACAAAAGCTGTGTTAACGGTTAATTCATGGAAGTCTGACTGAGATAGTGCTTCCATTTAATTAAGCCTAATTTCATTTTAATCTACGCGATAGGCGAAAGGACTATGAATGTTATTTATGGCAGATGCAATATCCAGTCAAATCATCCAGGTAAGTCTATGTATTCACCCTTTTGCCATTTTCAACCGTCTTTATTTTCTTCATTCAAGACAACGAGTTCCTTCACTCGTTTGACCAAGAGGGCTATAAGGACATAGAGTTTGTTTTATTTTTCAGAAAATTTCCCACTTTGGACGATTGTGCATTTGCAGGAAAAATAGTATTGTCCATTTGATAATTAAAATCTTCCCCTTAGACTTAGTAATGCTAACACCCGTAATTCGCCTATCAACGCATATTTTTGCTGCATTCCGACCTTGGATTGATCATGATGGCAGTTTCTGAAAGTATCTGACAAAAAGAGTTTTCGTTTCCAGAAAATACTGTTCCCCAAATCGCAAAAAAAAAGACCGGATCACAAGTGAATACCGATTGAGACACTCAAGGATAACTAAAAGACATGCTACATGAGAAGAGGATATTTTCAAAGCTTCCTTTTGAAATACGATTACTCTTAGAAGATCACTATCAGACGAGTTGACTGAAACATAGCAAGATGATATTTGCTGAAAATATTTCAGTGCTGAAGGAAACGATCATGTTCCAATATCCAGAGAAGGATTTATAAAAAAGTGCTGCACAATGAAAACAATCGATTGATATCTCTCTTTGAGAAAATGGAATTATTTTTTGGAATTAAACAAGAAAAAATTGAGACAATGGGCGATTGGGGAAACATTTCGGAAAGACGTAAAAAAGTTGCCATTGAATATTTCTTAATTGTAACATGACCTGAAACATACATTTTTATTTCTCTCAATGAGAATAGATTGCCCCACTTAGCCAGACAAGGCACTAAAGAGGATAAAATCGCTTCCAATAGAAGAACCAACACTCAAGAACGAGCGGTGGTGAACCGCATTAGAGCGATGGCAGTTTTTCTTCCTTGTAATTTTGCATGGGATTTCGCTCGCCCCCTTCCCTTGCTACGGGTTTCCTGTGACCTGGTGACTAGGATTTACGTGGACTTGGATGAACAAGAAACACTGACTGGAATAATTTCTAAATTTCTAAGAAGACTGAAATGCAATAGCGGTGATTTTGGTACCCTATCATTCAAGAAGAAGCAACAGGGTCGAAATTAGATAATTTCTCGACATTTTATGACAAAGAGAGAAGCCTATTCGACTTTATACCGGTAAGTTTCAACTAGGCTACAGGCAAGAAGGGGTTGGAATGGGCAAGTATGGAAGCTTAATTTACTGGGATGGTGTCTACGAATCGAGATGTATCCTCCAAATGTGAAAACTTCCTCTTATCAGATGACAACAGCTCATTAATGGACATTCAAACTACTTTGCCAGAAATTTGGCATCATTTGTAACCACCCGGAAGATTACGTTGAAAAGACGCCAACCAAATGGACGAAGTTGGTCAGTGGTGGAAACTGGGAAATGCAAAAAGCCGGCAGCATTTTTTATGATGCAATGTTTGCGTGCTTGCATAAACTTTGTGAAAAGTGTCCCCCATTACCGGTCAACTCAGCACTACTGCAGGGGTTCATACCCAACACAGCACACACACTCTAACTTATTGATGGTTCATGGTAAATACCAGGAAATGGAGGCACCAACATGGCACGAGTGTTCCCCTACCACACGAAGTTTAGGGCCCCATATGCCCCAAGTTACTAGCCATTTAATGATGGGGTTTGCAAAATTACAGAATACAGAAATAAGACGTAATTGGCGATGGAAAGTCAATGTTGCCAAGAAGGTTAAGGGATTTTAATGAACAAGGTGGTCATATGGGCAACTAACACATGGAAGGAAAAGGAAACAATATTGTTACACCCCCAAAATGTAATTTTTAAAGAAACTTTATTAGAAAGGCAATGCAAATAGGGTAAGGTGGGGTAATTGAGGTGGGGTAAAGTGGGTAAGTAAAGGTATAGCTGACCCATGTACAGCTAAATTGATATGGTAAGGTGAAAGGTTTTTAAGTCAAAATAACAACAAAATGACACCCCATGGTATGGGCAGTCCATGTGAGTATGTATTAAAGAAGCATGTATGACGCCAGCAGTTGGGTAAGCTTGTGAGGTCAGTTGAGGTAGGCAAGCGAGTCAGTGTTCCTACCATGGTAAGGTAAGTGACATAAAAAGGTAAGTGGACAAGTAAAACGCCAGGTAGTCTGCAGGTAAGCGTGAGGTGAGTTTGTGAGGTACTAAATACAAAACCAGTTGTATGTGAGGAAGGTAAGCCTTGAGTTAGTTAGTTAAATAGCCAGATTGTTGGAAACTGGGCCGTAAAACTCCAACTAACTAGCTAGCTACAAAGCCCTTCGATGAGGTAGGTTAGCCAGTCGAGGTTTTTGAACGCGGTAAGGTAAGTGACACGCAAATAACAAGTCTATTGGACAAGTTAAAAGAAAAGGCAGTCTGTAGGTAAGTGTGAGGTAAGTTTGTGAGGTACTAAGTATAAAACCAGTTGTATGTGAGGTAGGTAAGCCAATGGGGTTAGTTTACAAGCATGATAAGGTAAGTAAAATGGAGAAGTAAAAACACAACACAATTCAGTGTTACGTAATCATTACAAAGCCTTGCGTTAGTTAAATGGTCAGATGGATGGAAGCTGGGCCGTAAAACTCCCAGCTAGCTAGCTACAAAGACTTTCGATGAGGTAGGTAAGCCAGTCGATGTTTTTAAGGTGGTAAGGTAGGTGGCATGCAAATAACAAGTCTATTGGACAAGTTAAAAGAAAAGGCAGTCTGCAGGTAAGTGTGAGGTAAGTTTGTGAGCTACTAAGTATAAAACTAGTTGTATGTGAGGTAGTTAAGTTAGTGCGAGGTAGTTAACATGCATTTTAAGGTAAGCGACAAAGGTGAGTAAAGTGGGAAGTAAAGCGGTAGCATGAAGTTAAGTGTGACATAATCATTACGAAGTCTTGCGATGAGGTAGGTAGCCAGTCAGTCGGGTTTTTAACGTGGTAAGTGATATGTAAATTCAAGTCCAGTAAAAAGATAAGGCAGTCTGCGGGTAAGTGCAGAGCATTTATAAGAACGAGTCTTGTGAACTGTTTACATAACTACCAAATGAATATGTGGCGTCGGTCATCCGGGTCCTTCCGTTACCCTAAGGAGTGAAAACACCTACTGAATGCAGCACTTTTACGCGAGATTTACCAATTACAAAACACTGAACACGAGGTAGGTAAGCCTGGCGGGGTAAGTAACATGGTAACTTAAGTGACATGTAAATTTAAATCAATTGGACAAGACAAAAGCAGTCCGCATGTTAGTGTGAGGTAAGTTACTCTGCAAGGTACATGGGAAGTGAAATACAACAGTGAGTGTATATTGAAAAAGTAGAGAATGTGGCCCAAAGGTAATTGTAAGAAAATTTGTGAGGTACTAAGTATATAAACAGTTGTATGTGAGGAAGGTAAGCCAATGTGGTTAGTTACTATGGTAAAGTTATTGACATGTAAAAGAGTAAGAGTGGACAGGAGAGTTTTTGGAACTGAATCTTCATACGCCTCGCGCCAATTTGAGTGGCGCTAGACTTTGTCTACATGTTTCGTCCCCTCCATATGCATGGTACACAGGTAAGTGTAAGGTAAGTTGACGGTAAGGTAAGATGACGGTTACAGAAATTCAATACACTGTATTAAACAGCGTACTGAGGAATAAGAAATGCTAGTCAGGTGATTCTTTCATATGATGCAATGCTTTCTCCTTTTCATTTCTTTTTCATTTTTGTTGTGTTCACTTTGATTGTTACATACTCCATTTCGAACTTGAACTTGAGGAGTAAATATAAAGACGAAGGTTCCTGACGTGAAAAGGTTATTAAGAAGAGTAAGCAAGCAAAGGAGTAAAGAAGGTTTAATCAGGATTTGAAGAAAGAACTCTGATCAATGAAAAGGATGTGTTATAACACATCTGCCGGGTTAATTCCTTACGGGCCAGGGATTATTTAGCGGTAGATGGGTTGTCCAATTTTGAGGCAAGAAGAAGTCGCTTATATATTACCAAACCAGGTAAGGTGAAGATCACGAAAGATTACTTATGGATTATACTTCTCGTTGTCCTCCAGTGGTGTCCTCCAGTTCTGCCCTCTGCCTGCCCTACTAGGTTCTCAAGATAAGTAAATAGCTTCTAAGCGTTCGCAAAAAGTGCCAGCCTCCACGGGACCTCGGCTATAAAACCAACAAGCATGACTGGTTGGTCCTATACTATCCTTTATGTGGGGTCTTCCAGTTTATACAATGGAATACATTTCCAATAAAACATCGAGCATGGTTTGGGATTTTTTTTTTTTTTGCTTTATGTAAGTGAAAGTGGCATCATTCTCTTTACCACCAGCCTATTTATCAATCGAATGAGCTATTTCTGTCTAGAATGAAGCTGCACTCGTGACACAGACCAATGATGTAATTGGTCTGAAGGCCTTGATGTTGGTAAGTCGGTAGGTTGTCCTTTTGAGGAATCTTTTGTTGTGGTGCAGAACTCCATCGTGAGTAAACATTTGGTTTTGTCGAACGGATTTGTTCGAGAGGACTTAGAAAAGTTATTGGGTATCTGATTCAATGTTTCTGGTACAGCCTCCAATCACAAGTCTGAAACTGATGTTTTCTCTGGTACTGAAGAGCATTTATAAGAATGAGTCTTGTGAACTGTTTACATAACTACCAAATGAATATGTGGCGTCGGTCATCCGGGTCCTTCCGTTACCCTAACAACGACGTTGGAGTAAAAACAATTACTGAATGCAGCACTTTTACGCCCTACACTTTTTGTCGGCGTGAAAGGAATCCCTACACTGTACATACACTAACTACGGGGAAATGACTTGTCACCGACCGGCCCGGCCCCATAGTGTATCTGATAATTCAGGCCGGTCATCTGAATAAAGCCACGGTAACAAAGTAACTCATTCGGATCAATGTTTCCAGACAACTGTTTGGCTCTTTCCAAACCGGCATTGAGAAAATTTTTATAAAAACTCACAAGATCGGATTCCGCGAATTCGTTGCAGTGTTACCGCGGCTTAACAGTCTGAAAAAGATTACTGGTACTTGGATCATTTTCAGTGGCCGGGATACAAGAGTGGGCAACAATGAGTCACTTGGCAGTGATGACACCCCCACCGTCGAGTGGATAATACAAACATTCTTTCTTAAATGGGAGAAAGTTTGGGGGACCTACAGCCGTAGTATCTTCAATGTTCCTAAATATGCCGGAGCAAAGTGTGGTGGGAATTTAAAATATGCTTTATGTCAACAATACTCTAAAACAATGTTAACCAAAATTTTTATTTCATTCCAATTTAACTTAGGCATTTTCCACATAAGAAATCTAGGTCTTTGCCATATTGGGGCCTGACTTATTCCTATTGATATATTGTGAAGATATTGAAAATAACCCGAAAGGCCGAGGTATTCTCTATAGGCCTGAAGTGTTCTTTCTAGACGACACTTTTCATCTGCAACCTACATTTGAGCAAAACGCCATTGCTCTATTCTTTTTTTATCCTCACACGTTTCTTACTCTCATTCTACTGTCTTAAATTGAACGTCTAGGGGGAGGCATGAGCAATTGCGATCCTTAGAAACAATTGCCGATACATTGTGCAAACTGCAAGGTAAGTCTCTTTAAACTTTTCTTCACAAATGGTACAAGGGCTTTAGGGCTTTGAATAATAACTCAAATGTTCGATAATATAAAGAGATTTGTTGAAATTGCAACTTGGAGGGACAATCAGAATTTGATCAGAATTCGACGTCACAACACTTCCATTTTCCTTTCTTAACTGATTGTTTATTAGTCTAGACATTGAAAAGATCTTTCAGTGAAAAAATCGTGAACCACCAAGTTAGGTACTGTTGAATCAATCCCACAAGAAAACTTCCCCTACAACTAGTCAAAGACTTTGGTGCAAATTATTGTGAAGAAATGCTAAAACAATTTCCCTTCTCTTCCATCGTTTGTAATCTATGTTCAAACACACCCGATCCAGACAGGATTTGCAAGAATTGCTGATTGTCAAAAGAAGTTCAAAGGCGACCCTGTGCATATAATGTCACATAGCAAAAAGCACGCCCTCGTTCAGAGGCAAAACAACCCGACAGTGACAAATGCAGACAGCTGATTTGTCAACCAGTCGAATAAGCGCATAGTCTGCTAAATGTGCAGGGCAAATTCTTATGCATGCGGCCACGTGTTCCATTGTTTTGCGCCCAAGGATGACGTCAGTGTGTCGTCAATGCTTAAGGTCTATAAAGCACCGAGTCATCACCACTTCATTAGTCAACTTTTTCTATTCTCAGGTAGCTACACTACAGTGTTTACCCGGCAGTCAAGAAAGAGTTGTGACGTCGGTGAAAATACTCTTTTACCTTTAACGTTCCACCTGTACATTTGAAGTCAAAACGTACAATTCTTAAAAACATATTTTATTTCAATATATTTATAATAAAAAATGGTTTCTTTGTGTCCTACTTTCTTTTCCACGTCTTACTAAATTTACTTTGAAGACATCATAAATCCCGGCCACATATTTTGCGAGATTACGCGGTGGAACAGGTAGAAAGGGGCACTTTTCCTAGACCTTTACAAGTATCAAAACTACATACCAGAAGAAATCAAGACCAGGAAATTTATTACAATTTTGCGTCATGGAAAGAATATTTATATACCTAAAATGATAAATATCTGTATCGTAAATTACTTTTCAAAACCCTTCGAAAACGACTTCCGCTTTTCACTGACCACAGCACACCTATGACCGACCTTAACTTTCTGTAAGTCTGTAGTAATCATCGAAAGAAAAATATGCAAGCATTTCAAATTTTGCCCGGTGGTTGCATGATAATTTCCGGAAATGACAAAAAATAACCATAAAGTCTTATCAAAATTAAAACATTTTAAGATACTCCAGATGACCTTCAGCCCAAGTCTTCCCTCTCAGCCTTAAAGGAAAGTCACTTGACTTGACTCAGCGGACAGGCTGTACATCCAACTGCGCCGTCGTGGTCATGTCTGTGCAAAAAGGAAAATACCTGTAGAAAAGATGTCATGCAGTTCCCCAGTCAACATGTGGCGGCAGAATGTCGAAATTAGGAAGGGGGGGGGGGGGCAAAGGAACATGCCAGGATCAAAACTTTTCGCCCAAATACTACACCGTGCCCTACCTGAAAACCTTGTTTGAACAAATTTTTCCCTTATTCTTGGCTTTCTCAAGTCAACTATAGACATGACTCCCGCCTTTACTACTATCTTTTTTAATGGGAATTGACCCCCGTTTTACTGTTAGGTAGGTTTACCTCAACAATGTTGACGTGTCGTTAAACCCCATCTGACTAACCAACTAACGAACCATACCAGTGTAAATTACGGAATTTAGACAGAGATTAGCACGAAGGATCATACGGCAACTGGGGTCACAATACCGATCAGCTAAATGAGTTGTTTCAGTCCGGTTAGCAGATCACGAGGCCCCCTTACGTCAGTTTCCACGGAAACATATATACTCCGATATCTTGATGTGAACAAAAAATGAGGAATTCCAAATGTCCTATTTAAAACCCTGCGTATAGTTTCAAATTTTCAGTCGCTGCCCCTGTCAGCCCTAACAGGTAGTGCGAGTAGTTGACAGATATTTTAGTGCAATGTGCAGGGTCCAAGCTTCGGTGAAGAGGTAACATAACCTCACTAATTCCTCTATCGACTTCACACACTTAATCCAAAAAGTAAATTGTCCTCTAAATAGCTTCGAGTTTTCGCCATGCTCTTTTGCAGGTGGTGAAAGCTAGCATTTGTCACTGTTGAAAGCTGACAAGTTGACCTATCATGGCACTTTCAATTTACCGTGCCATGGCCGTGGAGATTTTTGCTCTAACAGCTCACCCAGGCTTTGTTTTCACTCAATTTTGGTGAACCGCTGCTAGCTTCTAAAGCCAAATTTTCCCCAAAATATTCTGTCAAATGAGCCCCTTTTCACCACATAGACACTAATCCAGCTAGTTAATTGAAATATGCCACCACCATCAGAGCCGTATATACAGCTCTGACCACAGTGGTGGTGGCGGTTATCAATTTGAATCCATCAAAAGCTGCCCATGGAGGGTATCCAGAAGCGCACAACTTTCGTAACAATAAACTGCACCCCGCTGTATACAGGAAGCCGACCACTAACATCAATACTCGTACGTGGAAAATGTTTACCGACAGAAAAGGTGCCTTAAATTTTATGGATGTTGTTTCTGACTGTCATAATTATAAAATATGATCATTTTTGCATTTGAATTTTGTAGACAATACAGACAATAGAGTTGACTGTGCAAATTCAAGGCAATCTGACAAATTTTAGTGCCATTTTTTATTGTACTCCTCTGTGAAATGCCGTTTTTTGAGTACGATAGCTATTGTGGTGGGAAACACGTACCTATCATTCAAGGCTCTCTAGCTCAGATTTTAATAGTCGTGGGGTTGGGATTTGAAAATGGCATGGAAGCCCGCATCGTGAGCTTCGATCAGAGGGGTGGCATATCCTGGTTGAAAACTTCTACTGGGAGCAAGGGGGAACGGAAATAGCCTAATTTAGTAGGTCAACGGGACATGTAATTAGTGGCCCGCTACATACAATACCTGTTCTAGTAATTTTTTCTCAAGAACGGGCCAAATATCTCTGGTCCATGGATTCTTATAATTCTGACCTTGTCGTTCATTCAAGCTGAAATTTATTTACCCTTATTCGTCCTTGGTTTATAAATTAGGCTGCCTGTTCACCTCAATATATGTAAAATAAATAATATAAAAATAGTACAGGCTACTTGGAGGGAATAAACCTTTGAAGACGAGACCAACGACTATCTGCTATTAGTGCATACGTACAGCGTACATAAATCTTTAGAAGAAACCTTTACTCTTTTCAAGGATTGGGATTATAATGAACGATTGGCCGTTACGAAAAAAGGGAATCCTGAGGGTGTACGGGTCGACAAAATATTGCTAATAATCATCTCACTGCATTTTCACGGCAACTGAAAATTAAGATGAGCTACACTGTATACTGTAGGGTGTGGAAAGAGAATTCTCTGCCAAAAATATGCAATAATTGCCTTGAAATCTAAGAAGAGCCCCACGATAGTTGGCGCGAAGCGAACAAAAAATTGAAAAACAGCCCTCTCAATATTCCGAAATAGAATTTTTCAGACTTGTAACTCAGGCAGTGTACCTCAAGTCAAAAACTTTAAAATATATGTTAAACAGCATGAAAAATGAATGAATTCCAAGTCTAAATCCAATCTTCATAGGGCATTATTGAGCCGAGAAAGTGCGAGAAAGTGACGTAGCTGCGGGGGGGGGGGGGGGGGGACTTGGGGGCTGGAGCTCCCCCACTGAATCGCCCACCCCCAAACATCCCCTCACTGGCGACCTGGGCAAACAAATATATTCATGCTGGCCGATGATAAAACCAATCCGGACTACCCGGCTACTATGACATAGATACACTTGCGATAGATCCACGCAGTTGCAGGGTATTCTGCAACTGTGGCCCACTCTGAATTTCGGAATAAATTCAGGTAGACTGTGACAAGTTTCATATCTTCGGAATCTCTTGACTTTTTAACTGTCGGGTTTCTGGATGGATAATTTTCTAGAAGATTTGGAGTGGCTGAAAGTGTGCTCCTAGCATTTGACCTGTTTCTATCTCCTGCAGGGGTTTTTTCAATTCCTGGGGATGCACAATTTTTTTCCAAAATCATACTTGGTGTGGTGGGTAGAATATTTGAGTCAAATATTGTTGGAAGGAATTGCACTTTTGCACGGCTATTGCTGGCAGTCATTGGCCAGTGCATCAACCAAACCTTAGTTGGGTCAATGCAGTCTCAAGGGTCGCAACCTTACCACTATTACCTCACAGGACCTCACTTCGCTCTTGGACATATCCAGTGGCGTACGATTTTGGCAAAACCAAAATTAGGGCAAGAATTTGGAAAAAATTCGGACAGGCCTTTAATTTTGTAAAATGGGATGGCTTTTCAGAAAATCCCAAAATGTGGCCGAAATCTTAAAATGCCCGAAAAAAGGAAAGAAACTTCATAAAGTCGCAATAAAATTTTCATGAAAAACCAAGTCAAGGTTAAAAAAAAATCGCTCACCTTCGGGCGGCTCAAAAAGCTATTATTCGTGACTTTTACTTCACAGATAATCACAACTTAATGCCCGAAATTGTCGAATATTCAAATTCTTTCAAGCATTTGCCCGAAAATGGAAAAGTATGACCGTAAGGGTAACATAGTTGCGAAAAATCAAACAGATAAAAAGATCGCAACACACTTGGGAAGCCTGTGGCTTGAAATCATTCTTAAGCCTGTTTTTGAATCTTGTGTAACCAGGTAACACAATACCCGAAATGGCCGATTATTTTAAAAGCTTCAAATCTTTGCCGAAAAACAGAAAACGCTACATTCAAAGTAAAATTTTCATACTGTAGTCCTGCAAAAATTGCCCGAAATGGTCAAATATTCGGGCGAAGATTAAAACAATGCTGGGGCGTTCTTAATTGCCAAATTAATTCAACGGACAGACAGGAGGGTGTTCAGGTACCCAAAAGTTTGCCTTCTATCTTGCTCTAGAGCCAAATACGGGCAACGGTTATGAAAATCGGGAAATTTGTTTTTCGATACTTGAATGATTCAATGTGGGAATGTCTTCCCATAAGTCGGCTTGAAAATTCGTTAAACACACCTTGTAATGTTACATTTTTCAAAAGTAAAATCATATAAAGTCGGAAGTTCGGGCAGTCACACACTTTGTTCAATATATGTTGAATTTAGCCAAGAGTCGCAATAGAGAGAAATTCATTAGCATGTTTTCGATTCCGTTTTGCAGTTTCCCCCCGAAAATATGGGGGACCATTCCATCGATTGGTAGTGATACATTTTATCTGGTAATTTTCTAATCAGCCTAAGCCTGGAAATGTCATTTTCGACTGTCTCAGGGGTCCGATTTTTCAATATTTTCTTGTTGCTCCGCGCCAACTAGTGGTGGCGCTCCGCGTAGATAGTTTTCCTAGCAGAATTTTAGTTTCAAGTGAACATTCTTTGCAAACGTACCCTCGAAATAGCGACTGCTTAGATCCCCTATAAGCATAGGAAATACATTTTTGACTGTCTGAAGGGTCAGATTTTTTCAAAATTTCGGATACGTTTCGCTCCAACTTATGGTAGTTTTCCACTAAGACTGCTTCATAGCAGAATATAAGGTTCACGTGAGCATTTTTAACAAAAGGAAACTCATAGCGACTGCTTTAGATCCCCTATAAGCCTGGGAAATTTCATTTTCAAATGTCTGAAGGGTCTGATATTTCAAAATTTTCTGTACGCTTCCCGCCAACCAATAGTGGCGCTCCGCTTGGTCTTTCTGGCTGAATTTTAGTTTAGAGTGAACGTTTTTCTGCCATTGAAACTTAAAATAGCGACTGCTTGGATCCCCTGGGAAATGCCATTTTCGACAGTGTGAGAGGTACGAATTTTCAAATTTTCTGGACGCTCAGCGCCAACCAGTGCTGGCGCTCCGCTTTGACGGTCTTACAGGTAGAATTAAATACATTTTTCGGGCAAAATCTTCTGTCTTCTTCTGGAAATACCTTACCCAGGTGCTTGCAGAATACAGCAGGATTCCGGATTTGCACTCCGAGGATACATAGTCCAGTGGAGTAATGAACTTAACTAATCAGTGTCTCAAAAGTGTGTTTGAATCTGAGAAAAACAACAAATTTTTCTTACCAGTATTAAAGACAGTTAAACCTGGCAAATGCCATTTCTAGCCGTCTCAGAAGGTGTAAAAATCCAGAATTTTCTTTGTACGCTCCGCGCCAACTGATGGTGGCGCTACGCTTAGATAGTAAATTCCAGCCCCCTGCAAAAATACCCCAAAGGCCCCCCCCCACCACGAAAAAAATCCTAGCTACGCCACTGAGCCGAGATATAAAATGTTGAAATTAAAATTGTACATTGCGCAATAATTTGTGTTGTCATTGTACTACTCAGATTACAATCTTTGCATTTCTTTTCTTTTCTGAAATTTACTGCAGGTAATGTGAGTTGTACAACAAGAATGTCACAAATTATTGTTCAATTTGCCAATTTGTTTTAGGTGAATAAATTTTCAGTTTTTTTTTTTTATCTCGGCTCAAGAATGTCGTATATATGTAAATGGGAGTTAAGCTTAGAATTAAACTGATTTTTTTTACTTGAAGTACACTCTAAGCAGTCGCTACTTTGAATTTCCGTGTGCAATGAAATTTTCACATCAATAAGGGATGAACAAATTGCAATATGATCAGGGAATTACCAGATGAAATGTACCATTTTTTCCGGCTAAAACTTTGGGCTCTTTATACACCTGGGTATACTCCTGTCTGCAACAGGCAGTTGTAATACCTCCCTTGGGTAAAATCATCTTACATTGTATTGCAGCTTCCGCCCGAACCATATTCTACCACATAGTCCAAAATCATGTCCATACTATGAAGTGAAACTCAGGTACGTATAATTGATTTTGAAAGGCTGCCAAAATGTGCGGCCAAGTTTCATTTGTTTTGGAAAATTTTACAGTGACTATGGTGTTTTCATTTTCTGCAACTTCTGGAAAGAACTCGGGCACAGTTTTAGGTGATTAAATGGCTGTCATTTAGGTTTTTAGAGGTTTTTAAACCTCTGCCCAATATTCAGATCTCAAGAAAGAGGCAGTCTTCTCACTGCCAAATGGGCCTAGGTTTTAAGGGAGAGGTTGCCACCCGCCCCATTATTTTTTTCTATCTCCCCAAGGTGTCTGGAGCGCGAACAATTAACCATTCACTGTTAGAAATTTCTCTGTAAAATTTACATAATTTTTATGGCAATTTTTTTTCCAACCAAATAATGTTTTTTTTACAGCCAGACTGTAATCATGAAAAAACATTAAGTGTTTGTTTTTTCTTTACAGTTTTTGCATGTAAATTAGTTTACAAATGTCTACTGTAAAATCGAATTACAGAATTGTTCTGTTTTTTTTTTTTACCTTAATTTTATGTGAATTTACAGCCTACTGTTTTCATTCTCGGCGTTTTAATATTTATTATAATATCGCTTTTTTCCTTTCATATGTTATTACGTAACATACACTTCACCATTACGTAGATCAGGTATTTGCTTATCAACGTAATGTGTCGTTACGAAGTTTTTCAATCAAAACACAATGAGGATACTTTGTTATCACATTTTTGTCCAGTAAACTGCTATCTCTAGGAACTTTGTAATTGGAAAGTCACATTTTTGGTACAATATAATAATTGTTTTTAAAATAAATATGACAAAGAATGCAAATACATTGGTTGCAAACATTTCCAGACAAGGTAAACAATAAGTTTATCACTTCCTGATTAAAAAAAGCCAAAAAAGATATTATTCAAAGCAACAGCAATCCTTTTGTTAGGAAAATGCCTACAAAATAAGCTCCACCCATTTATGCAAAATGAGATTTACGTCATAAAGTGGTAAATTTACAGACTCTTTCAAGTAAATTTGTGAAACGTTTTTAATTCGATCAAGTGCATGAGCGCCTGTGGCGATGAGTTGACATCAGTATACCAATTGTCAGTATAATAAATGTAAGTTAATTTTCAAATAGGGCCATAAATTTGCCAAAAATGTTTTCTTTTTTAACTGAAACTTCGCAGAACGATGCATGTTATATATTGAAAATTTTCTGGCTATTTCTTATTTGTTTGTTTGTTTGGGCTTATTTTTGTTTCTTTTTCAGCGTAAAAACAAAATGAATGTTTGTTAAATGACAGTATATTTATGTGAAATCAGAAAAATACAAAATACTGTTAAAATTTCTGTACATTTACAGAAAAAGTTTTACAAAGCAGTAAAATTTGGTTAAAAAAGCAGACAGAAATGGTTTTTCAAATAAACAGAAAATACATGTTAAACAACCTTTTTTTATTGTAGAAATACAAAGTTTCTGTAAAGATACAGAAAATCTCTATTAAAAGTAAAATACAAAAAGTTTAAGTTAAAAAAAGTCTGTAAATTTACAGAAATTTTTAACAGTGTACATCGATGAAACTGGAGCGCGCGAAAATTTTGGCGAGTTATGTTTGCGAAAATCGCTTGCAAAATCTCGCTCTTTGGTGAATAAGTCTACACTAAGCATTTGCCCAGCCATTAAAAGTTCTAGACCGAGTATGAGAAAATTCCAACTGAGACCATACTGCCATAAGGTGTAATCAGTGGCAATTGCGAAGTGGGACGAACTGTTGTAAAATCAACTACCGTTGAAAACTCTTAATGCTTTGTTGATTGCACGAAATTTTGCAAACTGGAAAAGTATTACAAGTTGATAAAGACGCTTCGGTTTCCATCACTAGTTCAAGCGAACCCCAGCACATCACCGAACCCCTGCACTGAGGATAAAGATATTTTTCCTATAGACGAATCCGGAAAGCAAGTAGGCCTAATGGTCTGATTTCAGTTGGCCATAATTGGGGTTCATCACCTCTTTCAATTTTCTTGCTTACCTGTATCATGAATTGTTGTACAATAAAGTGTATCATACCTTCAATTTTACTGAAAATGAAGGTTTGAAATTCAAGAAGACAAATGTAGACGATTAAAGGCTGATGGACCCCACTAATGGCTGCCGACAGTCACTTAACACAAGCGCTGATCGGATTCGTCTATACTCTAAAAATGTGTTAAGTAATGAGGCGCTTTTCTAAACACTTTTTGCCACCACTTTATATATTTCGTTATAAAAAGTGGGGGAAAATAGTCTAGAAAAACGATTTTTGGAGTAGACCCTATTGAAATACAAAATGCGAACGTGACGCCAGGGTTTTACATTCGTGCCTAAATTTTGTATTAAAAATTACTCATTTCCGTGACAAACTGCGCCGAGACATCTTACAAGGAGAATCTGCTGCTTGGACATCCGATAAAGCGGTTGTGTTTGTAATTTCAAAAAAGGAAGTCGGGTCTTATCGGGTCCTATCGGGTCGGATGATTTAATGAGACGCTATTGATAACAATTAAAGGAATCAATTAAAAGGCAGATGGAACGCGCGAAAAGTCTGGTAATTTTCTTAGTATCGGTAAAAGTGGCTATAGGCCTACCATGCGTGCTAACGTAAATCATACTGTAAGCGTGGGGCTTAAATTATTCTGTTTTCTGTCTGTTACACTGGGGGATGATTACGTGAGCCAACCCCTAGCCAATGCTTGGGCATATCCCCATGGGAAGTTACGCCAACGGCCCATACACTCTGGCACGTGAAAACGTTCAAAAGCATCAGAAGGGTTAACATAACATAACATAACAAAACATAACAGGTTGAAGGGCAAAGGAGGGCCAAGGCCCCATAAGATGCCCTGAAGTCCAATACCTAATCAAAAGTCAAACCACCAAAGCTTGACGACAGCCCCAAACAATCAGATTCTACCACAGCCATGGAAAAACCTGTCAATGTTAACCTTAAAGCAGTGAACTGAGGGGGAGTTAACTACCCAATCTTGTAGACAATTCCACTCGTTGACAACTCTATGGGAGAAACTAAACTTCCTAATGTCAAGCCTTGCAAAAGGCTTTTCAAGCTTTTTACAATGCCCACGCACCCGAGAATTACTTTGAACCCTTAAATAACTACAAGTCAGAAGGGGATTCCTTTCACAAAGGAACTTGAAAACCTGGAGCATGTCTCCCCTAATCCTTCTCAGCTCCAAGGTGGTAAGCCCAAGATGTTTAAGCCTAGCATGATAAGGCAAATTTCTCACCTCCGGAATGAGGCGAGTGGCTTTCCTCTGAACCTGCTCTAAAAGAAACTTGTCCTTTTCATAGAAGGGACTCCAAGCCTGAGCTGCATAGTCAAGATGGGGTCTTACCAACTGCTTATACAAATTAAGTACAATACCCTTACTAAAATTGATGAAATTCCTCTTGATCAATCCAAGCACTCTATTATTAGCCTTTACAGCAGTGGCTGCACACTGCACACTGCACAATCCCCAGTAATGACAACACCCAGATCTTTCGCAGAGGTGACATTACTTAAAACACAACCATTCATGTTATAATCATAGCTAAAACTTTTGGGACCAAAATGAAGGACCTTACACTTATCTGTATTAAAAGACATTTGCCAGGTCTGAGACCAAGAAAATAACCTATCCAGATCTTTCTGCAACAGTAAGTTTCATCCAAAATACTAATCTTCCTATAAAGCTTAGTATCATCGGCAAACTTACTTATACGAGATGTAAGAAAACTATCAATATCATTGATGAAAATTAAGAAAAGAAGTGGGCCAAGGACAGAACCCTGCGGTACTCCACTTGTGACTTCTTTCCAAGAGGAGAAGTTACCATTGACAGCAACTCTCTGAGATCTACCATGAAGCCACGAATTTATCCAGTCAGCACAATTGCCCTGAACCCCTAACCTATGCAGTTTAACCATTAGCCTACCTAATGGAACTTTATCAAAAGCCTTTGAAAAGTCAAGGTAAATGACATCAACGCCATACCCAGAATCAAGAGATGAAGAGACATCTTCAAGAAAGCTCAGTAAGTGAGTAACACAAGATCTGCTTGGCAGGAAACCATGCTGTGACAGATTAAGTAACTCATTATCTAAAAGATACTTAAGTAAACTATTTTTAATCAAAGATTCCATAACTTTGCACACAACACTGGTTAAACTGACAGGCCTGTAATTGCAAGGATTACTTCGATCCCCCTTCTTAAAAATTTGAGTAACATTTGCTACCCGCCAGTCAGTAGGAACAAAACTCCAATTCAGACACTTCTGAAAAATGATGGAAAGAGGAACTGACAAAATCTCAGAGCATTCACGTAAAATGCCTGGGTGGACCCCATCTGGCCCAGGGGCCTTACTAGCTTTCAAACTCTTTACAACTTTTTACAAACTTGTTCCTCTGAGAAAATGACATAACTGATTGAAGAAGAGACATCAGAACCCTTACAAGTCCCCAACAACCCAACCAACATGCCCAGCTGGGTTTCAGCTGGGCTACTTGCTGGGCCCCAGCTGGCCCCAACTGGGTTTCAGCTGGGCTACTTGCTGGGCCCCAGCTGGGGCCCATCCGTGTTTGTCAGGTGTTCCCACGTGGGGCCCAACTGGGCTAGCCTTTCCCATCTGAAGCCCAGCTAGGCTTCAGTTATTGAAGCGGGGCACAGCTGGGCTTCAACTGGGCTTCAGCTGGGAAAGGCTAGCCCAGCTGGGCCCCACGTAGGAACACCTGACAAACACGGATCGATGGGCCCCAGCTGGGGCCCAGCAAGTAGCCCAGCTGAAACCCAGTTGGGGCCCAGCTGGGCATGTTTGCTGGGAAAGATGATTCCTCAGTAAAAACAGATACAAAATAGTCATTTAACAAATTAGCCATATCCTGATGGTCACTAACCAAAGTATTATCATCACCTTTGAGAGGCCCCACACCCTCCTTAAGCTTCTGCTTAGACCTCACATAGGCATGAAAAGTTTTGGGGTTTATCTTAACCTCCTTGGCCAACTGTTTTTCAAACCTAGTTTTAGTTCCATTTACCAAATTTTTAACTAGAAATTCCTGCTTCTTGTAAGCTGCTAAGTTTTCTGGACTTTTACTGGCCCTATAGCGACGCCAACACTTATGTTTCTTCCTAGTTGCTCTTCTCTAGAAATCCAAATTGGCCTATTTTTAACCGCAGCTTTCTTAAGTGGGATACACAACTTTGTTGTGTCAGAAACAACATCCCGGAAAACACTCCATGCCTCAGCAGGGCCCAAGTGAGACAAACGGGTTAAAAGCTCCTTAGCACGAGTAAAGTTAGCCTTGCTGAAATCTAGAATTCTTTTGTCACTACTATTATGATTGCTGAAACAATGTAACTCAAAACAAATAAGGTCATGGTCACTGGACCCTATCTTACCACCATTACTGTAGCTACATTTCTAACCATGTTCTCATCTGTACTTAACACCAAATCAAGGCAATTATCCTCACGAGTGGGAAACAGAACATGCTGGGTAAAGAAACCATCAGTCACAACCTCAAGAAAATCCCTCCCATGTAACCCACTAGTACAGGAATGCCAATCAATATCTGGAAAGTTAAAATCCCCCAAAACAACAGCCTTTTTGGAAGAAATTTTCCTACAAATTGATTATTCTCAACGCAAGAATTTGGTGAACGGTAAACAATACCGACAAGCAAGGGGGTGCCATAATCATTGCTACAGCTAAGTTCACACCACAAGCAGTTAGAGAACCCACAGGAAAACTTGGTTGTGACTTCAACCAGGGAGTTGTTGTCCCTGACAACTCCCTGCTTCAACACAATTTAAACTATCCTTGACAAACAATAAAACCCCTCCACCCCTACCGCCGACAGTATCAGTCCTATCTTGCCTGAAAATTTTGTACCCGGGAACCAATTTCAGAGTCGCTTACCTCACTATGGAACCATGATTCGGTAACTCCAACAATGTCTGGATTGTCAATGGAAATCTGTGCAAGAAATTCATCGAACTTGTTAAGAATGCTCCGTATATGGTTAAAACCTCTGTGAGCTTGAATAGGACCCTCAACACAACCAACATCAGGGATACTCCTAGCACCATAATCCCTCGCCCATGAAACTAGTTTGACAACTGGGATTCCACAGCCCTAGTAACCATCCTTCGCAATTCATTGGCCCCAACTCCTGACAAATGCAGCCCGTCTCTAGCGAATAGATCCCGTCTATTATGAAATTTGGCCCATGTATCAACAAATTTGAACCCCCCCCCCCCCCCCCCGAGAACACTCGTTTTGCAACCACTTGTTCAAACTCGCAATTTTACCCGAAGAAACCTTTCTGTGAAACCTAGGGAGAATACCACAAATAACCCCCCTTACTGCGTGTGGACTTTTCAGTTCCTTAAATTTTGACCTGAGTAAAAATTGTCTATCCCTACAGAGACTGTTACATCAAGTTTTTATGTTAGATCAAGGCCGGGACTTTGGCGGCTCATTGTCAGCCATGAAGGCCTCCGGAGGACCACCAGATATTGCTTACGGAGGGGGTACGTAATTACTTCTGATCATTTCGGTGAAAATTGCATTGCCAGGAAGTTTGATGTCTGGTTCTCAGGACATGAACAGGTATAAATACAGCTCCGTCCCTCTCACACCGCTAATGTTACTTGTAATTTTATGAACTTTGATGGATCATAGAAGTATACTCATGATCGGAATATGATTGCATAAGTGGCATGAGAACTTCACGAACTGTGCATTCCCTACAGGGAGGTCATGTCCCTGCAAGGTCAACACAGCAGTTTGAAATAACAAAGGGAAACGAACATTTTTTGTCAACTTGAGGGCATGAGCTCTGCCGTCGTCAACTTGCTAATTCATTTACTGCGGATATCTTGAGATATACATGTCAGATTTGAATGTAAGTTTCACCACACTGTGTAGATTTTGTGCATCAGTCATAGACATAATGGTGATACACCCCTGGCCCCGAATCATAGGACCCCACCCGGGCCCGCTGATGGGTGAAACGTGTACGTATTGATGACACACCCTCATTCCAGTATGTACAGAAGTGAAATAAACAGGCACACCTATGCGATAAAGCTTCCCAAGTGTTTCCACCAACGACGGCCATTCAATGTTCCGAAAATTATTTACATAAAAAAGAGATTTATAATGGAAAATAGTTAGTTGTATGTATGATGTAGTAAATGTCACAAAAACTTGTTTCAAGTTCTTACTATGAACTGAAGAACAAAGTGGAAACCTTTTGTTTTTGTTGAAGGTAGCGGGCCACTAATTATAAGTCCCATTGACTTACACACTAAATTAGGCTACTTCCGTGCCCCCTAGCTCCCAGTAGAAGTTTTCAACCAGGACATGCTACCCCTCCGATCAAAGCCCACAATCTCGACTTTCATGGCACTTTCAAATTTCCATACCATGACCATTGAAATTTTGAGCTAGGGAGCCTTGAATGATAGGGATGTGTTTCCCGCCATAATAGCTACTCAAAAACGGCATTTCACAGAGCGGAGTAATACAATAAAAAAAATGGCACTAAAATTGGTCAGATTGCCTTGAATTTTGCACAGTATGTATTTCAACTCATTGTCTACAAAATCCAAATGCAAAAATGATCATATTTTGTAAGTAACACAGTCACAAACAACATCCCATAAATTTTTTATGGCGCTTTGTCTGTCAGTAAACATTTTCCCATGCACGAGTATTGGAGTTAGTGGCCCGCTACCTTAAGATGATGAAACGCTAGCGAAATATTGCCTGTTGTGCCATTACGTTATTTCTATAAATAGCTGTGAAAGGCAGAGGAGCAATACAATGAATGACTGTAAATCCAGGGCTCAAGCAATTGCTACTAAAATTGATGTAATATTGCATTGAAGTGGTGAAATGGAGCAGCTGTTCTCAATAAAACCAGCTGCCCTTACAATGAACCGTTATTGCTGAAACACCGCTCGCTGCGAGACAACCAAATACTCGTGAAAGGTAAGGACTTCAATTCTCCTTCCTTAGCTAACGTTAGGCCTCTCACAGTGGCATACTGATGCAGATTGCCAAGCTAGGCCTTACGCAGTACGACCACGTACATAATAGCCTAGCATTTACAGTTTAACGTATAATTTAATGATTGATACTAGGGCTGTGCGTAGGGCCAAAATAAGTAACTAAAGTTAGAACTGAAATACATTAAATGCATCATACAATACTGTACATTAGGCCAGGGTCTGTTTGTTTCCGCCCTGGGCCATTTCCACCCATTCTGCCCCTAGAAATCTTGGGACGGTAAGTAATGTTTGAACTTACATACATAGGCTAGGCTATTTTAAAATTAAAAATAACTTTGAATTTTAGATTTAAATCCAAGTACAAGACAACAATGAAATTTGGGGAGATACTTCATGTAAGACTACCTCAAACTGAGTTGAATAGACCTCTGAAGAGAGATGAATAGAATGAATAGCCTAGATTGAAAAGGATTAGTGGGTGTCTATTCAGGCCAGTTTGAGGCTGGCTTACATGAAGTATATACCGAAATTTGTGGATAGGCCTAAAACTTTTTCAGCATTTGTGCCAAAATTTACTAATTATGTGATCTCTTTATAAAGCCACATCAAGTATAGTCACAGATTTTTTTTACCTAGGCCTAGGTTATAAGTAGTCCATGTGTTTATAGGCAGGGTCATTTGCTGTGTCCTGTGCTACATCCACTTTGTTTTACTCTGTGACCGAGGACTCCAAACGATATTTTTTCCTCAAATGTGTAATTTGCTAAGAGTTACTGCTTGGTTTGCCTTTTTTTCAATATTGTAGTCCTAAATCATGTGAGATTTAGCTGTTGTTTTAACAAAAGTTTGGGGTGTCTACTCTTGCGCTGTAAGGGTATTTTGCTATCTCATGGAGGTGATGACTTCTTACAAATGTGCTAAATTTTTTCTCCAAAGTTATACATCAATATTTTGTATCTGTGTTTGCATTGAAATGCTGCATGTCACATTGTGTTGCGACTTTTTATACAACACTTGATCATGTCAACATCACCATACCTGATTTGTCAGTTAGATTATAGTTGGAAGTCCATTCTGAAAAGTTTGTATGTTGGGCTGAATGTTTTCTTTGGCTTAGACAGTTTGATGGCACCATTTTATGGGGCTGTTTCCTTGCCTTTTAGCATGTGCACTGCACTAATTCAATATGTGCCAACTTGGCATGGCATAAAAATTAAGAAATGGGATGACTGACATACAGTAGAAATTTAGCAGCTGAAATACCAACTTTCTGATAGGTCCTTTTTCCACTTAATGCTCAGTGGCTTGTTTCTCAATGCCATTGCTTATGCTGAACCCCAAGCACAATGGCAGGAGGTATTATTTAGAAAGGTGCGATATGTCCCAGCCAGGAGTCAAGCTTGCAGTTACAATTACAGAGTGCACTCTGTAATGTAATTGACCTTGTGTTATAGTCAATTTTCACCTCCAAAATTTGCCTTCTTGCCCCTCACAATTTGAAGCACGACTGGTCAGGAAAGCTGAATGTTGCACTTGGAAAAGATCATTCATGGCAATTATAAATGATTCTGTACAGTAGGGTGAACTCCCATCCTTCATAGTATCATGATTGTAAAGCAGTAATGCAAAAAACTGTGATATTAAGCATAGCAGATAGACCTGTTCAAGGGATAGTAGTGGCAGAAAGGGAATCTATTATAATGTAAGCTTGATCTGCAATGCATAATTTACTTCAAACACTACGTTAAAAAAATGTGCTCATATTATTCCCCTTTTCAAAGTAGACGTTTTCACCCACAGTTCAATATTGCTCATGAGATATTTGTTTTGCTCAAATTTTGTGAAAGTTGCATTCATTTCACTTCATTTACAGTAATATGCATCAAAATGTTTCTAAGCAGTAAAATCATATCTTGTAATACTGTCTCATAAAACTGCAAAGGCTACATTACAGTAAGACACAGACTTCTCACACTCAAGGCTTGTTACTGTCATCTCATCCCAGTATTTACAATGTGTGCATAGTACTTAATTGGGGAGAAATGAAGATTGAGTCTGTAAATGCCTTACTGTATGTCAGCGGCTGCTGGCATGTGAACATTTTTACGTGGGGCAATCATTTTTAAGGGGCTTCTTCTCAGATCTCCTTTTCCCTTGCTTTTCCCTTGGTGTATGTGCTCGTACTGTATGAATGGGGTCCATTACTAACTGCATACATGTGCAGAAGGACATATTTAGTTTTAGAATTTTCTATGGACTATATTTTTAACCCCAGTGGAAGCCAGATTGCCCCTCCACCTTCAGCAATGTGGATATGTCTTGTGGTTTTCCTGCTTGTATTTTATTTGACCAGCATTCTTTGTCCTTTAACTACCATTTTTCTACACAAGCAAGGCTGAGGTATATCAAGCCCTTTAACAAAAGTGGCTGTATGTTTTGTGCTTCTAGGTGTCCCTACACAGTTTGGATACATCATTCCGATCTTTCTTTTAATATTACACAGGATTCCTGTGACCTTTCATGAGCCGGTGAAGGAAGAGAAAACAGTAAAGAAATACTGTAAGCCTTGCAAGACAAAAAAAAGAAAGAAATGCCCCGCCAAAATAGAAGGCAACGTGGAAGGGGTGGAAGGAACTTCCATGGAAGGAATCGTCATAGAGGGGGACGGATCCCTGGAAGAGGTAAGGTATTACAAGGAAACACATGAAATTGAAAGCCTGAATGGTTATTTATGAATAAACCTGTATGCAACCAGGACAGTACTTTGGTCATACAGTACATGGCACAAACCCCTCATTCAGTACTTCATTTTGGTGACAAAGAAGTATTGTTCCCGAATGCTGACAAGCAGTTTACATATTTTCCACCAGATTATAAATTTCTGAGACAAAAAAAAAAAACAATTAAAATTGACTTCACTTAACAACCAGTGGCAAAGATAATCTAACAATACAGTATATCGATCCAAAGTGATCTATATTGGAAATTAAGTTGCTGCACTTTTGCTTGAAGTAACATGACGTAACATCATACATGACTCCATATTGGTGTACTGATGCATTCAGTAGAACTTTGTACAATTCAAAGGCATGAAAACCTCAAGTGTTCTATTATATGTCAATTCTTGATGAAGAGATGTGTCTTTTTCCAAGTTTTATAGAAGATGATTTTCACATTTTTGGTGTTGCATTCTTGACCTGACCACCATCAAAAACAAAGGGGACCCTTACAGACACTTACAGTAGTGCCTCGGCATCAGCAGGGCTTGAATTTTTGGCATGTGAATGTGATCACATACCATCACTTGCCTCAAATCATTGTTATGGATGTGATTTTACACACACCTAATTGAAGAATCTTAGCTCATAAAAATCTGCGGATGTACAGTAGTTTACTGTACCCACCTCACTCCTTTATTAATTTCCTGAGAAGTGTGATTTTTAGCACCCCTGGAAATTCTAAACCTCAGGGACTGGATCAGTGCACAATCAAGGGCTTACAAGCAGACACCAATTCATCACCATGGATATTTTTTTACCTTAGAGAAGGATTTAGATGCTACAGTGTATGTCCACTAGGTCAGAAAGTTCATAGGTAACTATACGAATCCTTCAGTTGGACTATAACCCAAATTACGGTTGTATCTGTGTTAGAGTGGAGATTGCTTGATGACAGAAAAGAAGGACAACATACATTCCTTAGGTCTACTGTACTATGGTGGAGCACAACTGTTTGATAGTGCACAGGGTACAAGAAAATTTTGGACTTCACATACCCTATCAGATAGCCTGCAATGGCCCTCAAGGTGCCTGAAGCTGCATGATTAAGAGAAGAGAAATCATGATCTCTGAAAATAAAAAAGAAAAATGTTGATAAATGTATAAAACCCGGATTGTCGTGCAGAAAACCACTGATGAATGGCCACCCAACAGGTAGATGGAAAATATATTGTAGACTCTTCAGCTCTTCTTTTGGAGGATTTAATTCAGGCTTTTGTCTTTTTGCTGTAGCTAATTCAGAGGGTAATAATGAATCCTTTGATTCAGAAGATTTGATGAAACAGATGAAAGGAGACCAGAGCGGAGATGTTGATCAGAAAAAAGTCATGCAAAGAGTGGTAAGCTTCACGCTGTTATACATGTATGAGCATTAAAGGCCTAATCTTCTCATTTCAAACAGTTCCAGTTCTCTACTTAAAGCTACTCATTGAGTTGGTTCCTGAAATTCAACAAATTGTTCCAAACCTGTTAAGTTTTCTTCACATATCAATGACAAGTGGTCAAACTTAGACAATCCCCATATCCTACTTACAAATAACTGTTTTATAATTGAGTATTTAACCGTTCAATTCTGTTTTCAAAAATTCGTGACCAGACACTTTTTCAAATTATGCACAAAACCGTTACAAGGCTGGACACAACAAAACTCAAAATTTTTAACTTTTTCCGTAACTATTGGAAATAAAAATTAACTTGTTATGCTAACTGTAAGCATTGTAATGTGGTAGTGACCCTTAAACACTCTTATTAAGGTATTGATATCAACTCAATGAGCCTCTTTAAGCCCCTCCCACAGCTCATCCTCATCCAGACACGATCTCAGTTGGATTGCTTCAGGGCGAGTGTAAACAAGGCTCCAATGTGTAATCAAAACACTTTCAGTAAAGTAGTACATGCTGTTTAATATGAGCTATGGCACTCTGCATTTTTGAACTTGCTGTCAGTCAAAGAGCTGTGCCAGTTGAGAATCTCTGTAGAATGCTACAAAAGTTGTAGTTCGGGAGTGTACTCACATATTAGTACTGATACTCCCTTAATACAATATTCAAATGTCAATTGCACTTCTGAAGTGCATTTCTCTTACCCCTCCTACTAGAATGCTAGTATTTCATTCATTCCTCGTAGCTTCTTTTTTATATAAAACAAAAGCAAGGGACAATTATTAACCATACTCTTCCCAGCTGTCATGGTTGAATATTCCACTCCTGTTGTACTGATTATTATCACCCACACCCAACAGAAAGGTTTTGATAGAACTTTCTGCAATGAGGCTGTGAAGTAAACAATATTTCACCTCAGCTCTTTCTGGGATTTTATAACTTTTGGTGGCCTTTAAAGGTCCAATTTTGTTAGCAAGGTTAGGTTGAGTGTGAAGTTTTCAGACTGATTTTGTACAGTATTATTCAAATTCCTGGCATCCTTCAAATCAGGTAAACTTGGAAATAAGTTGTGTAGGCTGTTATCAGGCTAGAGAAAGTAAGGGAAAAGTTATTTGGTTGGTTTAGGTATTTAGTTGATCAAGATGTTGGGTTTGTGAATTGGATAGGTCAGTGCAGAGGATTTGTCTTTCTGTCTAATATCCAACTGCATAGTCCAGTGGTTGTAGCATCCTACTTGCAGCCAGGAGTTTGACTCTTGGCCAGGTCATGTAAGATTTAAAAAAAAAAATGGAACCTACTGCTATGTGCTTGGGGCTCAACATAAGCAAATGGAGTAGGGAAAACAAGACCACAGTGTGAGCCACAACTGATTAAAATGGCTGTGACAGGCTGTATTTAAACTAATTCATTAGAAACTGGGCTCTATATCCTTAAGTAACTATATCTAAACAAAGATGTCTTACATGGCATTCTTAATTCTATCTTCACTGGTACTTGATACTGTGCTAATGATCATGTCAATTTATTGATGAAACTCCCAACATTTAGTTTTAATTTCTTTTAAAGGCTGAGAAACCACATCTAGTGTTTATCAACAATGCTGGCTTTGATTTGCACTACGATCTTCAAGATGCTATTCATAATGATTACTGGGCCACGTTACTTGCTTTAGTCAAGTCAGGGTATGAAGTTTCAGTAGGTAAGTATGCTGCCCTCAACTAAAGAATAAAAACTCAGCAGTTGTAATATAAAAAAAAAAATCCTCCCTGTGATGATCATACTGCTGTGACTTGAGTGTTAAACCTTTTCCAAAACATAATTACAAAGGATTGTGGGACCAAATCTTCTTGTGCATAGAATTTGCTGATTGCTGCAAGTAGATTTAAATACTTTTGTAATAGCCCATTCACCCATTTACTATGCTATTGATAAATACTGCCATCAGTTTGCTTTGAATGGTTTTACACATGGTTGCTGTCAGTCTTGTTCCTCCTTACCTGCCCCTCTGTCCCTTTCTAACAGCATTAACTGAAGTAAGTGCCAGATGTGTTGTTCACTAAGTGTGTACCAAACAGAGGAGCAGCTACAATAGGTGGTGCTGGGTGGTGACACCCAGCACTCCATATTCTCACCCAGCACTCCAGGCAAATACACTGCTCCCCACCCAACACAAATCTTCCTAGTTAGACCTAAAACTAGCCCCAGATTCACTCCCTAAAGTAAAATGAGGTTAAAAAATGCAATAATTAATGGCTGAAAAATGGGTTAGATACCATGGGAAGGGGTGATGTGCTAATTCCCAGATCAGACTATTAACCAGCACTGAAATTTGGCTAGCTACATTCCTGGGAGCAGTAAATATTAGAAGCAGAAGTATTGTTAGGTCCATAAATTGGGATAAACTTTATCATCATGCCATTTTTACACATTCTGCTGTCCATATCAACTATAAGATGTGGGATTGAATTTCCCTTCATTGGTCAACAGATTGTTTAAACAAACAGAAATACAATGTGACAAATGAGTATTTGAAGTTTCTCGTTCATGTTTGGCTAAAGTCAGTGGGCAATTAGATCATTCAGAAGATAAATTAAAAATTTAAATAATTGATGGAACAGTGATGATTTTTCTTCATTTCTTTTTGCAGGAAATAAAGCCCTTATTCTGGCAGCAGCTTGGGCCCACAAGGACCATGTCATGGCAGACAGACTGCTGGCCTACAAAGACCAATTTGGGTTGGTTGAAGTTATAAAGGCCGTTACTTTGCTGGACTCTGGCCGCAAGATCAGAGAATGGGAAAAGAAACTAAGGAGGATGGAATTGCAGAAGGACAAACCCAAGAAGGGAAAGATAAGCAAATGCAAGCAGAATACCGAGAATCTGAAGTCTGTTCAGCCAAAGGTAAGATCTACAGTAGTAGACCAGGGAGAATGTTGTTTAATTTGTAGTTTTACCACAAAGTGTCCAACCAATTGGTTCAAGTCAAGCAGGCAATGGCCTTTTTCTAGGTGTGGCATATTGGCTTGTTTTCCCTACTCCATTTATTATGCTGAACACCAAGCTTAGTGGCAGTAGTTTCTGGAATGATTTCGAATGTCATTTAAAAAACCTTCCAGTGCTCATAAAATTAAAATTAATGTCAGCTGCTAGTATACACACATTCAGTTACAAAGGGGGTCTCGACGTTTGTTGGCCATTTCTGGCATCTGTCTTCTTGTTTCTTTCCTCTACCTGTCCTGTGAATAGTTGTAGTGAACTAGACCTGCTTAATATGGGTTTTGGACTGTGTGCAACCATTGGGAGTATTGGTAATTAAAATTATTGCAAAAGATTGGGGCTGGTGGAGCCCAACAATTTCTCACCATGACCTTAATGCCAGGTTGGTATATGAAAAGGCTGTTTCACTTGTGTTAAGGGGGAGTGAACGAAAGTGAAAAAGACAAAGGAGGACTCCAATTTTGATATGGGAAGAATGCCAAAATGAAACAGTATGCTTATTTAGTGATTTTATTTAGTCTTTAACTATCAGAATCGGTAGCTGCCTTGATTCATCAAGAGTTAATCATTGCTTTTAAATGCTGTTGTATGATGAATACTGTATGTAAGAGCAAACTTAATGTAAACACTTTGAACAAAAGTTTCTTTAGAATAGTAAAGTCCAGTCTACCGTATAATATTAAAAGTTGTAGTTATACTGTCACATTCATTCTTTGAAACTTATTCTTGAAAGGTGTGGGACCTGCCTTTGTTACAAAAGTACAGATTTTTCTGTCACAGAAAAATGTGACTGCATACTGTACAAGGTTTATTTTGTGTAACATCATGTAACAGTTGCAATATAATTGGAAGTCAGGTATTGAAGGTTTTTTGTTTTGTGATGCGAAATGCCCTTTCAGGTAGAAGTCTGAATATCTTATGAATAGCAACTTCATCTCAGGTAGCTAACCAACTCAATAATAAAATTTAATTTTGGTTTCTTTTGAATATGTGTTAGGTCGGCACTCTGACCCAGCCAGGGACTGAACCCCCAGTTGCTAAGCTTCAATACTTTAAAGGTGCTGCTACCCCTTAAACACTCGACCACCAGCACCCATCAATGTAATTTATAGAAAGAAGCCCATTCATACTTGCAGCTCAAACAACTGAGACTTGTAAATTGAATAATAATTCTGTAGTTATCAACATTTTTAATTCCTTTTTCACAGGCTGGTTCAGTTAGCGGTGCTCTTGTAAGACACATCAGAAAATGGGTTCAGTTGCACACTAAAGAGGAGCTGGAATACTTTGCTTTGTTTTATCCAAAAGAGAACTGGAAGAAACTTGCAGACCTGTGCCACTTGAATCCCAAGAAGGTAAATTGGTTATTAATTTTAAATACACCCTTTGACCCCCAGGCAGTGGTGAGTCAAATGTGTGTCATGTTTGTCCAAGTTGTGAGACAGGGAAGTGTGAAAAGTTGTCCAAATGTTGAGTCAAAGCAATCCAATAGGTGCAGTGTGGATGTCACATATTTAACAAACAAGAAACTTGCACCAAAGCTGATGATGGGCCATATTGCATGACGGAGGATTGCTTCAGTGCACAAATGTGGTGGTGGTGCCAGAATGTCAAAATTGGTAAGGGGTAAACTGAGGGCAAAAGATAATGTTGGGGGGAGGGGCAAAAATGTCTGAGCGCAGCGCAAAACCGAGCCCAAAACACCTGTTGCTGTGGGTGGGGATCCAGTGGCAAAGCTCTAAAGTGTTAGCATTTCTCTGGATGAAAAATTATGTCTATATATCCAGGTATATCTGGAGGGAAAATGCCACTTCTTGGCCCCCCCCCCCCCACCCTCCTTGTCAGGCTGTCACTGCTAATACGACACTTCTAACAAACATTGATCAACCTCTCTTGGGGTTGGAGGTTGCACGGCACACTTATGAGTGGGAATGAACTTACATGTGCAGTTCTATTTATTGTACAATTTTACCCCAGAACAATTTTTATTATGGAGGGTCATCAAAACATTGGAGAAAAGTTAGGAGACTTCAACAGTTTACAGGGTGTTAGCTGGTGTAATTTCTGGTAAGGAGTAGACAACAAAATTTTTTTCATGCATCAGTTGCAAAGATAGTTTTCCTGCATCATCCTAAAAGTTAATTTGTTAGATGGGGTTTTACTGCTCATTTTATAACCAATTCTGCAACTCACTGTCCAAGTTGTGAATGTATGAGCCTGCAGTTAGATACCATATTGTTGATAGGAATCATTGAAACTTTTAAGTGATATCCTCAGTGAAAAGGTTCTTTTATATTATTGAATTAACCATATTCAAATGGTCCCTTTATAGAGTTTGCTGTATTCCCCATTTAGGATTTTGAAGATATTCCTTGGTTTCTCCCACATTGCTTTGGAGAAGCTGCTCCTGATGGCAGTCTGGTTCAACGCTGCAGCTTGATCACAGCTGAAAATGTCAACGAACTAGTGTCTGGCAATGAAGTTCCTTTCTCTCACATCAAAAGTATTAGCAACGTCCTGAATGATTCCAGCAAAATCCGTATTGCTACATATACAAAGGATCTGAGCACAGTGCTGTGGTAAGGAAAGTTTTATATCACATGATAAAAAGGAAATGATGTGTTTTCTAAAGGAATAGTGTGAATTATATCACAGCAATGGGTCACTGACAAAAGCAGCTTGTATCAGTGTTAAAATGTTTTTGTTGTACTAGCAGTGATCTCTGCTAGTAGCTTTCCCTTTCAAAAAGCATTATCAAAGTTGTGAATTTTGTATCAGTCTTAGCTATAAATAGCCTGTGGCATAGTCAAGGGGGAGTCGGTCTATGGTGTATCCATGGTTTTCGTTAACCCGAGCTCCCGGGTCTTAGACACACGACAAGCGGCTAAGATGCTTGGAAGAAAATCCTGTGCGTCCTGTGAACGCATGATATTCAGTCTTATATGCACCAGCATTGTAGCTCTAAATTTTGCAAAATTTCTTGGCAAACAATACCCAAAATGTGATACAATATACCGCACACTTGCAGCCAAAGTTACTTTGAAGCTTCAAGCCTGCATATTTTCCAGCGATTTTTTTTAGTTTATGCTGACATACTACTGTAAGCAATACAATGTAGGTCCGTCATACATGCCAATCATTAACACTTGTGCGAGTAAGTTAGTTAGTTAGATAGGGTTTAACAACACACCAACACGAATGTGTTATAAAGTGTCATCAAGTTCAATAAAGTAACAATGTTAGGGTAAAACTACCTATATGAGTGCTGTGCAGTGACGAGCAGGGTATACAAACTTACCACGCTGTCACAATAGGAACGTAATGTACGCAAACACCCACATATTAGCCAGGAGCCACGTGTTACTTTCAGTTAAGTGAAGAGACACTGCACATGCACAGTAATGGCTTGAAAAATCCTATGCGCCGGGCCACCCTATTCAAACTTTCGGGCTTCCAAAATTCATGATTAAAATTGACCGTCGGGCTAAAGCCGTGAACACTGCAGAACTCCTCTGTAGCCTATAAGCCCTCTACTTGCGGGATGAGAATAAGACGAGTAAAAATAATGCTGCCGTAGCGCCCTGCCCTTTTGTATTTCTTCTTAATCATTGCCTAACTCTCTAACAAAACAGTATTTAGAAAGTTGAACAATTTTTTTCATTTGTTTCATCTTTCAGGCTTCCTCAAACGGCGGCGCGCGCGCCACTTGTGGTGCTTAACATGTTTTGGAGTGGCGTGCAAAATTAATGCAGGGAGAATATTGAAAAACTAAATATTTTTCATGCTGAGAAGAATTATTATGTCTCAAAAATAGATAAATCTGTCACTTCCCATAGACTAAGTTCACATGCTGACAAGCTGAGTAATAAATGTTCATTGAAAATTGTTTTCTTTTGCTAGTTTCGAAATCTGATGTAAAGTTTACACTTTCGATATTTTTTCGAAAGTTCCCCCAAAACTAAGATGATGTACCAAAGAACTGAAAATTTTGTGGAAAATTTTGGCTGGGAAAATTGAACAAACGTTGCACCATTTTGCCATAAGCCCCTTCTGAAACACAAAAATTTTCAAAAGGGGAGGGAGACACGCCTTTCCTTTTACCCTCCCCCAGGACGCCGGTCGACAGTGGCCCATTATACCAATAACGTTTGTCTATGTGGCGCTTCAGGAAATTTAATTGAGGGGCCTGCTCTATACAATGCATACACTGGGTCTCGGTCTCGGACCTTGTTGTTCTCGTTCTCGGTCTCAAAGTTCTGCTGCTAGTCTAACAGAAACCTTCAAATGGGACTCTTGGAAAATTGTGGAAACCCTTGAAATTTTTTGGAGATGCTCAAAAAAGAAAGCTGGGAGTTTCGGGACCGTTGAGATCGGAAGCCTAATGAAAACCCTGGTAACAAAAGTCCCTTTTTTTTTTTTTCCTTACTAGTTCACTTTCCCAAGATCCCCTACTGGAAAAAACAGCACTGAATATAAAGATTGCACAGCCAGTGTTAGCATTAGGGAATTGAACCTAGGTACTCAACAGGCATGTAGAGTGGGCCTGTTATCTGTAGAATGTGGTGCCTTCCTCTGTATTAATATTGGCAGGTGTACAAGAGCTGCAACATAATTGCACGAGTTTTTTACTCTTGTCCTTTTTGGGACCAACCAAATGAATGGTCCCTTGTAGAGTTTGTTTCATTCAGCTAGTCAGAGATGATCAGTTTGCTCTGAATTTTGTGTCAAAAGAAAATGGCCTTTTATTATTTTTTTTTAATTTCAGTTTTTTGGAGGGGAGAGGAAAGGTTCTGGGCCAGTAGATTGTGACTCTGAATTAGAGTTAACTATCCAGCTAAGCCAGTGAGCCACAACTGGATAAATGGGTGTGGCCCACTCTACTTAAACCAATGGGTTAGAAATTGAGCTGTAAAAGCTCATCTAACTCTCCAAACTGAATTGAAGCTTTCTCTCAATGGGGGGTAAAGTAACTTTCGTGCTGTAGATGTAGCAGATACGATCTTGAAAAAAATTGCAATGCCTTTATTTTTAAAATGATTTGTTTTGATACAAATTCTGAATGCCAAGAACTTGCAGGTGTGCACTGTAGATTTAACAAGAGTCTATTAGGGAAAGTGCTGTCCAGTTGCTCTCAACATTAACCATGGGATGTGATATATTTTATTATTATCTCTAACTGAAGGTAAAAAAACTAGAATTGATGATGCATCTTTATGAGCCAAGTAGGGGACTGTGAACTATGTCTCATTAAATCTTACATTTGGCATCACAGCAGTACATTTTGGAATCTGCCCGAACCATTTCAAATTCAAAATGAACTGCAATTTAGATAGGTTCAGTTTATTTGGCCAGATTAACATTAGGCTGTCATAAATAAACTTTTTCTATGGAAGAGGATCTATGGAGTAGTCACCAGAGACAGTACATCATTCTCCTTGACACCTTTTTTTTTGTAATAATGTAATTTATTTATTTATTCATGTATTTTAGTGGAGGGGGTGGGGTTGGTCGTAATGAAGCAATTTATTTAAGATTTTTTTTTTTTGTACTCTGACACCTAATTTCAACAGGATCCCCAAATCATTTCTACTTAAAACATGGACTTCATCTTAGTGATGTTTACACTGTATGGAAACCAATTAATATGCAATCACTACTGGGGAAGATTTTTTTGAGAAAAAGAAAAATAGACTTTAAGCAGAAAGATTTTTGAGATGTACTGATGTTTTACTTTTATCTAATTTAGGAATTATGAAGATCTGGCTTGCTCTGGAGTGGATGAGGTTCTAACTGGAAGGTTAGAGAATGGGGAGGAGGTTGACCTGACTTATGGCAAACTGATGGAAAGGTTACTAATGCTGTCAATGAGGTCAAATAGTAATTGTGAGGTTGCTTTTATGGGTCCGTTGATGGCCCAAGCAGAGAAAAGGCTTAAGAATATAAAGTGAGTACTTAACCACTTAAGTATTTTATGTGTATATATATTTTTTTAGGGGAGTTGTTGCGTTATGCCTAACATATTACGGAGTGTGATCATATTTTTTAAAACAATGGAAGACTCTAATTTGGGAATTTGATAATTCTCTGTATGATTGATTTGTGGGAAATTCACAGGATACACAACCTAGCTGAACATGTATTGTTCTGCACTCCCTTACTTTCATGCGATATATGCAGGATGGCACACAACTTAGCCTGGTAAATGTGTCCTGCCTAATTGTGCTCCATGGAAGATTGAAGTTGTACAAAATTTTGCACCAAAGAAGCAGCCAGTAATGCAGTCCATGGGCACAAAAACCATCCATATTTTTAGTGTGGGTGATTTATCTGATTTCTCTTGTAAACTCAAACTTTGAAAGTTGTTGTTGGTCCTGGAGTGTTTTGCTTTCCTAATAATTTAGTATATGTGCACAAGTTTGTTTATTTAATTAAGGAATCACTCTGATTGGCTAGTGGTCGAGCATTCACTTCACATATAAGAGGCAAGGTTTGATGTCAAAGTTGAGACATGTCAAATACTTACAACATTGGAACCTAATGCCATCGTGCTCGATGCTCTCCATAAGCACTGCATGGTCAAGTGGTTAGAGCAGTCAGGAGGTTGGGAATTCAAGTCCTGACCAGTGAGCCACAACTGGAGTAAAGACTATGGCTGGCTTGACTTGAAACAATCGGTTGTAAACTGGGCCTTAAAACTCATCTAACCTAACCTAATCCAAGCTTTGGAGTAAGAAAGACATTCCAGTCTGTCTGACTTTCATTTTCTTTGTTTTTTTTTTGGTCAAAGGGTTTCCTTGGAAGCACCAGTGGCTGTTCTGGGTGATAGGTCGCCCTCTATGAGTGTCGCAATCAGGACCAGCACAATCATAGCAAGTCTGATGGCCAAAATCACACAGGCTAAACTGTCTATGTTTGGTACAGAGAACTACGATGAAGAAGTTCCTAAAACAGTGAAGGAGGTAAGAATGTCTTCATAATTACCATTATTTTCTTATATGTGCATGGACAAGTGATTTGAGCGTCCAACTTTCAACCGAGAGGTTGGGAATTCAACTTCTGGCCCGGTCATACCAAAGACTTTAAAAATGGAACTGCCTCTGTAGCTTGGTGCCACAACTGGAAGAAAAGCTGTGGCCGGCCTGACTTAAACCAGTTGTTTAGTAACTGTGCGGTTTAATTCTGTCTACATTAGGCATAAGCTACCTCTCTGCAGTCTGGTCACTGTTTGTTTACACAATTCATCATGCTTCCGTGCCAACCAACCAACCTACATGTGTCCAAAGAGATAAGCCTATTGTCCTGGTCTGCTAAGGCAGCTCTGGTTGCAAACTTGGCTTGCACTGAATAAACAGTCTCTGCCTTTATGAATGAGGTTGTCAGTGGGACTCTTTGTTTACATAGTGCTGGACATGGCAGCTACTATTGACAGAAAGCTGATAATAGGAAGTCGGGTTGACCTTGCTGTAACATCACTTTTTCAACAAAAAGTGGGGTGTCAGGTATTAATTGTATAGAGGCAACCTTATGCCTAATATATCCTTACCATCTAATCTTAGAAATGCACTTTTCAATTGAGCCCCAGGAAATGCTGGGTCATTTGTTTCTTATTCATCCATTCATTTGTGCGATGCAAGGTGTGTCAGCTTTACCAAAAGTTGCATCAAGCAATTTTTAGGTGTATCATTGTCTGCAATATTGTACAGGATATGTATGTCAAAGTCTATGCAATGTTAGGTCAATTGCATGATGGAGTGGTACAGGTACCGAAAAAGTAACCGGGAACGGGATCTTGATTCCTGTCAGGTGCCTGGTATTTTGGTGACCAAAATATACTTGCACTTTGACACATACTCATGAGACAACAGTGATATTTCTATCTATATCAGAGAGGCAGGTCCTTAGCTATCACATGTTCTAGCAGAAGAAAATTACCACGAGGAAATTGTCTCGTTTAGTTTCAAATCAAAAATGACAAATGAAAGAAACATCACAGGACAAAAACAAAGTAGAAAAGTTACTACTTGCCTAATGAAACTTTTCCTTCTTATTTTTTGCAACATCGTCATTCACTACATGATTACACATTATAGCCTCAGGGAGGAAATGAAGTACGCTAGGTACACAATTTACATAGTCAGGTTTTATGTTTCATTATTAAACTGATTGACAGTTACAGATATACTAAAATACACAAAAGTTAGGGAGCATTTGGGGTAAGCTAACTGGCTAATCAAAGAGGTGTTATTGCTTTTGATGCTGTGTTAATACAATGAGAGCATAGACTACCTGAGGTCATAGATCATATAACAAAACAAAATTAGATATCAGTTACACCCCACACTGCCTTTGATCTACTGAGGTATCTATGTTGCATTTTAACAAAGCAATGTCACAGCATGTCCATCCATGCAAGATAACGAGTACTATTCTATAGCAAACAATGATGTGAGTAGCACACACTAGTATTATCAAAAACGTGCCAATAAAAATTTCAACATCAGAAAATTAAGCGCAAAGAACTCTGAAACTTCAGCATAATTAATAGGACAGGTGCCCTCATTATTCCCAGTCTCAGTCAATATTTACCAAATTGGCAAACAAATTAAGTCCATTATAGAGAGCAGTGACAAAAAGGGTGTGAATTTTTTGGCAGGCAATATTTTTTTTTAAGGTTTAGGTAGTAAATGTGGAACTGGGGAATGCAATGACAGATGGGTACCTAGGTAATCTGAACACTATAAATGTTTGACTCAAACAAACAAACAAACCTTGTGCAAACTCTTGGAGAGTAGGAGGATGTTTCATACAAATGATAGAGCATTACAGCTTTTTTAGGATCTAATAGTTTGACCGACTGCATGGTCAAGTAGTCAGAGCATCAGACTTGCAGTTGAGAGAGTTCCAGTCCTGCCCGGGTCATACCAAAGACTTCAGAAACAGAACCTTCTGCTGTTGTGCTTGGTGCTCAGCATAAACAATGGAGTAGGGAAAACGAGCCAGTGAGCCACAACTGGAAAAAAGGCTGTGGCTGGCTCGACTTGAACCAATTGGTTGTAAAACTTCATCTAGCCTAATCTAATATTTTGCAGTGCAATGAAGTGCCTAGTGTGAATTAATATTGACACTCCCTTTCCTTCTCTACATGTTTCTATTCTAAAAATAGTGATAATAATGTGATTTATGAAGCACTTTTCAAATACACTAAAAGCCCTGTACAAAGGAAAGATTAAAACTACAAGTTGGGGAGAGAAGAAATTCATGCATTATTTAAATTTAACTAATTCAGTTGCTGGCATAATGACATTAAATAAAATATGAAGTAACTTTGGATCTTTGTCACTCCTTCTGTACTTCCGTGAAATTTTGTGCATTATTCTTCATATAAAGCAGTCTTGAAAATTACTGAGCCTGTCATTCCTTTTAAAACCAGTTGAAATTTTTCCCACCTAAAGCTGTTAAAATTAAAAATGTTGGTAAAATGAAAGATGTAGATGACCTGTTCATTTAGACCAGTTGATGGTATCAATGTATTGTGTTTATTTTGTCCTTTTTTACATACAGAATTAGTGTACAGTATCAGAAACTCAAAAGGTGGGAGGGGGGTTCCTCATTTTGCCAAACACCTAGTCCAAATTGATGCTGCCCTTGGCCAAAGGTGGGTTCAGCTTGGCAAAAACTTGCTTCAAGACCTCTTGTAGAGTTCAATCTGAAAGGTGTTAAAGGCTGTTTATTTATGTAGCATTGCTGCAAACGTGTCAAGATACTTAATACATCTTTTTTTATTTGGGGGAAATTGAAGAGGGGAACTTTACCCTCCTCCTGGAGAGAAGGGGGATAACAAAGCCCCCATTACCATCTTGACAGAAACCCTAGTCATGACAAAGTTCAAGAAACAATAAACTTATTGATGTTGTAATTGTTTCTATCATTCAGGTTTTACATATGGCGACAACTATAACCACCACTGGAGCAACTGCACCGGCAGCCAGTTTGCTGCCGTACTACGAGAGGAAGGAGGTGGTTAAGACTTTCGTTGTGGTCACAGATGAAATGGAAAATACTCGCTGCAAATCTGGTGATATGTAAGTTAATTTTGTTGTTTTTGTTGTTGTTTTTCATGCAACACATGTAAGTAAATAACTGTGTTCTCTACAGATTTATCAAATAAAGGCAAGGGTACATTGTGAAACATTACTCAACGTGACATGAATTTTGAATTAATGTTTCAATTATGTGAACTAAAGTGATCAGTTCAGTCCATTGTACATTAAGACTAACAAAGTATTGTATGTTCAGTACAGTGATAGTGAGCACCTTTTACTCAAAAGGATTTTTGTTGGGAGGAGTTAATTAGTTGGAAGAGGGGAAAGGGTCAGATTATGGTGTCAGATTATTTTATAAAACCTACAACATGAAATGAGTGATCATATTTGTGAAGGCCTTATTGTCTCCTTCGTCCCAACCTGCAATTTTTTTTGTAGCTCTTTGATTGGCAGCAGGTTTAAAAGATGCAGTATAACAAAGCTCTTATTACACAGCATGTACTCTACTGGGAGTGTTTTTATTGTACTTTGGACAATAAACTGAGACCGATTGTGTCTGAATGAGGAAGAATTTTAGACAGTTGTGGAAGGAGTTTAAGTGGAGAATTGGAACTGTTTGGTGTGAAAGGGTTAGGCCTTTCACATCACATCAGGCTGCAGAGAAATATATTTTGCCACATTTTGAGTTCTAGTAATGTCTGTAATTACAATTGTGTAATTTGTGTCTAGATAGAATTTGGGAGCTTAGTCAGCTGCCTCGCACCTCCTTACATCCTGTATACATTATGTAACCCAAATTAACCTGCTGGTAATCCTTTGTCAAGTCAGCAACTTGCCAGGATGAAAATATGGAGCTCCCAAAGAGCACCTCCTCATTCAGTGATGACCATTTCTCAGCTAATTTTTAATTCCTTGAATTGTTTTAAGATTTACAAACTTTTGGCAAACAACTTTAATTCTACCTTTAGATTGCTTTGCTTGCATCCTTACACTGACGTGCACTGTCCATTCACAAGTAAATTTGAGAAAAACAGAAGCCATTTGATACTTTTTTGTGTTTTTCTGTTCTTAGGTTTGCTAACCTGTTTGAGAAATATTACAATGAAGTGTCCAAAGCAAACCTGGTCTTTGTGTCCTTTTTGAGGCAGAATTCCCCCGGGCAAATGGTACCTGAATTACAGGGGAAAGGTTTCAAGCCCTTGCGATTCAAATTTGATTCCTTAAGGCCAGATCTGACCAAAGTGGATGCAATGTTAGCAATGTTGTCCATTGCAACCGACGAGTTCAAGGCAGAAGTGTCTAAAATATCAGGTGAACTAGAGGCTGAAAGATCTAAGAAAACTGTTGATGGGAAACCACAAGAGAAACAGAAGGAGAATCAGAAGCAGGAAGGGAAAGAAGAGGAAGAGGGTGAGAAGGAAGAGGAGATACCAAATGTGGAAGCACTTAACTTGAATGATGATGAAGCTGCAAATGATAGAGCTTGCTCTGCTATGTAATCACATCATCTCCTCTTTTTTTCTTTTCTTTCCTTTTTGTAGTTGGTTCAGGGTTTCCCCTTCTTGCCGCTAGAATTCAATAGGGTTGTTTAGCCAAACTTCCCCGGGAAAAGGCCATTTTCTCAGGTGAAATATATATACGTCTTATGTCACCTGATGGCTAAATCCTCCTATTGAATTCTAGCCTCATGTTGGTTTCATTGTTTGTGAGGTGGTACCACAGACTTCCTATATACATGGACCAAGGGTGTAAAGCGAATGTCCTATCCATAGATTTTCGACACTGTCTGGGTCAAAAAAGCGCACCAAGATGGCTGCAGTGAAGCTATAATTTGTATGATATGACGAAGACTCTGTAATATTTTAAACAAAGTTAATCAAATGGGAAATAGTATCATATTCCTGCAATACCTGTAGTTATTTTGACCTTTCGTTTCATAATTTTGAAAATATTCTTGCAAAATGTGTTGATTTACTGGAGCAAGTACAAACCATAGCAGACAGCTATCTTGCTACCTCTTTTCTCACAGGTACGATAGCGACAATGTACTGTGTAGTATGCTCTGTCCATGTGTGTGTAGGAAGTCTGTGGGTGGTACTAGTCCATAGGGTAAAATGGTGCCAGCTTTCACACCACAAGGGAGGGAGAGCTGTCTCTTTTCCAATAACTATAAGTGCAAGTGACAATTACAGCAATTTTCTGTGAAATAGTTGTCAAAATCTGTGAGATGGCTGCCTCACAAAAAGAATGAAGGAAACCCCTGTTGGTTTATTGATTTATATATATTCCATTAGATTGTTTGATACACTTCGTTTTGCATGCTATGGATAGGCAGATTTAATTTACAATTATCACATTTCAAACTGTAATATTTTTTGGTTTCTTATCATTTTTTCGTTTAATTTTTATTGACCTCTGTGCAATGCAAATGGAATTTGCAACAAGGTATGTCTCCTCAACCCATGACTGCTCAAAAGAATTGTTGTTAATTTTTCTGACAGTCCATTATGTTAACAAAATGCATTTTGGCACTCACCTTATTTTTTTCAGCTAGGATAACATACAGTAAGCTGTCAACTGTATAAAAAGATCCATGGCAAGGCTAAGTGAGGAAAATTTTTCCTAGCAGGTATATTGGTAAATGGAACATCTACCGTTCAGTTTCTTTCCAAAGACATGTGAAATAGGTTGTAAAATGGCTCTAACTTTATGATATTTTATTTGTGTATGTGCTATTTATAGCATGTTTACATGCAAAGATGGGCACCATCAAAATGTTTTAAGTTAAGTTAGTCAATGTACAACCTTCTGGTTTAATATAGCTCTGCCTATGGCCTTTTTTCCAGCTTGTGGGCACTCTATTGCAGGGCTGGACATAATCATAGGCCACAAAGGCCATGGCCTTCGTATTTTTGGCAATGGTCTTGTTGCCCTATAAAGTTAAATGACAATCAAGGCCATTTGGCTTCTGTGCCCTACCTGTGAGATTACGTTATGGTTTGTGCAAAATCATTTGTTGGGCCATAGTAGCCTCTCACTTCACATTTTATGCCCTTAAACTGATCGGGGAATTGCCCTGTCCTGCTGGACCTTTTTAATTCCAGCCCTGATATTGTGCCCCCATGCAAGTTGTAATAATGTTGATAATAATAATGTTTTAAAAAAATTTGACTCAGGGTTACGATGTTATGAACGTCTTTATCTTGACATGCTTTCTTGAGCCTTCAATGAACATACTTTCATATCTATGTCACACTTTTTGTATACTTTTATGTGTCTGATGGTGTTTGAAACTGGAATAAGAAAAAGTAGTGACCAATTTGTGAAAGTGCCTTTAAAAGGAGACAGAGATTTTTCATGGAATATCATAATGGGCTTGATTTCACCTGCACTGCCATTTTGAATGTCAGACTTGTGTGTATAGACCTTGTGCACATGATATCACAGAGCAGAAAGTATGCCGGTCTTTGGGGGCAAAACAAACCAACAAAGACAAATGCAGAAAGCTGATTTGTCAATCAGTGGAATATGTGCATAGTCTGCTACACATGCAGGGTGAATTCTTATGCGTGTAGCCACATTTCCATTGTTCTACCCAAAGAACGACATCAGTGTGTCATCAATGCACAAGGTCTGTACACAGGAACTAAACTTTGTATACATGTGGTAACATTGGTCAAAGTTTAAAATGTGCTGAGCACTTCTTTTTCTGAGCATGTAGCCTGGGGGAGGGGTGAAGGGGACAACTTCCCCCTCCTAGCTTACTTTTGGGGTATTTGTCATCATACTTTTTACAATATGGCTAAAAGTTTTCCTTTTTTTTATGCAGTACATAGGCTTGGGAAGTACCAATCTGCAAGGTATATTTGGTTAAATTTTTCTATACACAATCTGTGTAACGTAAATCAGTCTGATTTGTACTTTAAGTGAAACACTGCCAAACTGATCACTACCAAATTATCCAAAGCATTAGTAACAGGGTAAATGATAGCTCTGAAATAAGTAAGTGTATGTGTGTCCCGATTTACAATTATGTGAAAGAGAATACCAAACTTGTATTAATCCTTCTACCTAGTTCAGCCCAGGTCACACTACAGCGATATCGGATCAGATTTTGCTCCAATTTTTATGATTTTTACTTTAAATCTCCATATTTGGTCGCAAACAGACAAAAAATTTGCCAACGTGGGTAAATATATAATCTGTATTGCAGGACTATGAAATAAGTTATACTTATTGTGCTGTGATGTTACATCAGCAGACAACTTTTATCGGATACGCGTACTCCGATAAAAGCTGTATGCAAATGTGACGTCACAAAATAAGTAGTTTATAATTCATTTCCATGGTCCTCTCATACCGATCATAAATTCATACAGGGATGGCAAATTTTTGGTTCTTTCCGACCGTGGGTGGGTAGAGATTTTAACTAAAACTCACAAAAACGTTAGTCAGGCCTGCCATGTCCTTTTTCCCAGTTGTTTATTAATCCAACATGTTTTACAATGCAATTTTTCCATATTTCAGTGTTTAGTTAGATGTGAGTTTAGTTAGATGTGACATCTATGTTATAAGCAAATAAATTTTCCTACTTTCATAAACTATTTCAACTTTTGCCATATCTTGCAACTCTTTTGATGTGCAATAATCAGTCACTGCATGAAAACTGAGTCTAGCTTTTGTTACATTTTGATAGAATGAATTAATTTTATACAGTACCCTATGGTATGTAAGGCAAAATTTAGTTGGGTGTGCTTATGATTTTCCTAATTATTTTAGAGGTTGTTTTCCTAGATTGTCCATTTGCTTTATGTTGCACCTGTTACTTTACCTGTCCCCAAAAATGTTATTGCTACTACTGTATTTAAATCATATGCTGGAACAAGCAGGCTGCAGCAAATATTTGGTTCCCTGCAAGCAAGTCAAATTTTCCACAATTTTTATCTGATGCCCTTGTACATTAGGAGTCAAATTCCTCCCAAGTGCCCCTATTTCAATTCAAGTACCAGTATTTCATTCATTTCAAGGAGCTTACAAAATTGCTGTTTTCCCACCCATATAGTATCAAGCCATCAAGGCACTGCCTCAAATTCTTGAAGATGAGGCTTCTGGGAATATTATAAATATGGGCGAGATGTCAAAAGCCGCAGCTCTGTCAGCCAAGGAGTTGCAACCATGCTAGCAGAACTGCTGTGTGTGGCAACAAATACGACCGAGACAGGTGCAGCCTGTGGTTTTGAAATTATTTCTCTACGTGATAAAATTGGTATACAGCAGGAAATTTAGATAGTAGGAGATGCAACATATTATTACTAAGGGCAGCTTTAGTAGCATGAAATCCATAAAGTGTGCAAATTATGCATAAATCATCTGAATGTTCTTTCAAAATCAAAATATTTTTGATAGTTAAAAGTGAATAAATACTAGAAGACATTTATTCTTGAATTACTGTCATTATCGTTTTTATTACATCTCTTCGTTTGTGTATAAACTCATTATGTACATGCAAAATTCCAAAATTTGATACCTATCACTGAAATTTACTCCATATAGATAAATGGCAGTAGTGTAAGAATTGTGAGATAAAAACCACAACCTCTAGCTATTGAATGGGTTACACTGAATATTCATGAGACCATTCAAATGCCAAGAATTGGTAACATAAAAACCCAGTCAACCTCTAGCTATTGAATGGATTATACTGAATATTCATGAGATCATTCATTCAAATGCCAAGAATTGGTAAGTTAAAAACCACAATCTCTAGCTATTGAATGGATTACACTGTAAATATTCATGAGATCATTCAAAGGCCAAGGTTACATATATTTAGGCATGCATCTACTTGGCGTGGCCAAATATAACTTTGTGAATATTTAAATATCCCAATCTAAGATGGCAAATTTACCATTTACACAGACACCTCAGTGATGCAAATAATTTAGAAAACCTTTGTTCCCCAATTTTCGTAATTGTTGAGATTCAAAAAAAAAAAACATCTTCAAGTGGAAAAAGAAAGTGTAAGAAGGTCCATCCTCTTTTAACAAAGCAAAACATTCCTTGGATGTTGGCTTTGTGTCATACTTTTTCATCATTCTATAAGTGTACAATAAGATCTTGCATGTGAGGGGGTGAGGGAATGGGGATCAACGCCTTCTCATTCACACTTTTGCAACAATATTCAAAGCAAATGCAAAATTGGGATCTCATGAATATTCAGTATAATCCAAAAGCTGATGAAAATTGAAAGGAAATCATCATGGACACCCAGACAACTAGAAATTGGCTTTGAAATATACTGTACCCCTTCCTGGAATACTTTGTAGGCATGTGAGAGAGAATCCAGACTGCACATTCCTAACAACCTTGTACCCCTTGAAGAAATGAAGCAGGAATCTTAGGATTTAGGTGCTTTTCAGCCATGGAAGAAGCCCAAATTTTGAAAAAAGTAACATATCACAACAAAAGCTGATGAAAATTGAAAGGAAATCATCATGGACACCCAGACAATAGTCAGGGAGATGCGAGATACATTTACACAAAAACTACTACAATTTTCTAACGGTTTTGAAATTTTCAGCACCTGTTGGGTAAAATTACATGTAGATAAAGATAAAAAAGATTGTGCAAACAAACTATAAACATAATGCTGTATTCCAAAAGACAGACTGCAGCAAATGTCCAACATTTGCTGCAATGTGCAAGAACAACCAAAAGATTTATTACTGTTTTACTGTATCACTGAACCATTTTATGCTTTTTTAAGTCAACAGAGGCAGGTGTGATATTATTTACATCTATTAGGTTACAGAAAAATGCTGGTACGGGGAAGACGAAATATTTTAAAGCTTAAAATAACAAAGAAAAAATATTCAAAAACTTAAACAAATTTTGCATGGGCTTCAACAAGGTTTTCTACCATTGTCAATCAGAGGTATGTGGCATTTTAGGCCAAGCTGTACTTTGTCAGCTTTTATATGAATCCTGTGAGTCAAATAATCATATGTGGCAGACATCTGCCTCAATCATTCTTTGTTTTCCAGTCTAAAACCCAAATATATAGCATTTTCATAATATGGTACAACTATCAATGGCAGGTGTGTAGCCAGGATTGTTGTCATGGGGAGGGTTTGGTGTCATGGGGGGTTTTGGGGGGCATGACATGAGCTAAATGACTAAGGATAGAGAGAAAAACCACTATTTTAGGTGTTTTTTGCATTGCAAGGTTGGGTCATGGGGGGGTTCTGACCCCAAAACCACCCCTGTGGATCCGCCACTGATCAATGGTACAGAAAGATGGAAAAAATAAGCACTGATGGCCCCCAAGAATGGCAGACAAATCTAAACATTGCTTCTCAAGTAGGATTTGTCTTATAGAAAATAGGTTGGTGAACTGGTATGTGCTGCTGCTGTTAGGGCATGACCTCCAACAGAATAAGTGTAAAAAGATTATGCCAACAAATACTTCATTGGTGTGTAAAGCATTTTGCAAAGGTACACACTGACCTACCATGACAACACATTCACAGTAATAAAATGTATAATATACTGCCCACTTAACCTATTTGCTATTTTTCTTTTTTCATGATAAAGTAAAGGTTGTAATTTTCTTGACTGAAACAAAAAATCCTAGAATTTTAAAGACGAAAATGATGTTCTTTTTAGCAAACAGTTAATGCAGCAGCAAGTTTGGCAATATACACATTACATGGAGGAAAGGCTGGAATACAACAGAAACCTGATTCTAATAACAAAGGGAAAAATCTTGTGCAATACATCAAAGTGATTTGCCTCATGGGATATTAAGTAGATATTATAATTAAGCCATCTACACAAATTATTTGATTTGCCTTGTCTCCAAATAGCAGCTTTCAGTTTCAAAACATTTCTCATGATCCGCTAGTAAAGGATCTTTCAAAATTTAAGTCATAGAAGAAGAAGAAGTTCGGCTTCAGTTGGGCCAGCCACAGACTTTGCCGGAGCATTTGAACGACCCACCCCAACTTGAGGGAGGTCCATTTTTCCAGCCCTGTGTTTGAAGGGTCAGCTATGAAATATTTTTATCTTGACATATTGAGGACGAATTTCCGTTCACTTCTTTAAAAGTGGTGTACTGTGTGGAATTCCTGGGGAAAAAGGACTTTTGTTGTGTTCAAAAGTCCTCTAAAATGCTCCAGATTGCAGGAGATTTTCAGATTTCAAACTTTTCCACACGCCACGGACCCCTAGCAACTGCATGCTTACCGCACATGCCAGCTGCCTCCTTATTTGGAAAAAGGTCCACATCTTGGAAAAAAACTCACCCCTCCACATGGGCTGGCTACGGGCCTGAATAGGTAACCCTGGGGAGCTTACCTTGACTCATCTGTGCCTCCATTCATGCTGTTCATGTTACTTGCTAAATATGAAAAAGAAGAAGGGATGACAACTAATGGTCTTCATGTCCTGCACTAAGGAAGTTAGGCAAATAGTTGCTTCATCAACCATGTCCAAGTTTGTTTATCAAAAGACTTAATTTCAACAGTCCAACTCCCATCTTCATAGGACTTTCTTGAGCTGAGATATAAAATGTTGAAGTTTATTCACTCAAATTGAAATGGTACATTGTACAATACTTTGTGATGTTGCTGTACTACTCAAATTATAATCTTTGTATTTCTTTGTTTTTCTCAGAGTCACTGATCCTTGGGGTGATGTAATTGCTAATTAATTAAGCCCTCTCTGCATGTGCAACATGCTATGCAAGCAAGTTGAAGGTCATAAAAACATTTTTAATTTTAAAGGGAAACAAAGCAGATAATGTGAGTTGTGCAACAAGACAGTCAAAGAACTGTGCAATGGACTAATTTGTTTTAACTGAATAAATTTCAACATTTTATATCTTGGCTCAAGAAGTCCGTCATAATGTGAAAATGGGAGTTGGACTGTAAGGATTCTTTTCACATGCTGTTTAATATATATTTTTTAAAAATTTTTTTTGACTTGAGGTTCACTTTAACCTGTTCATCATTACACAAAATACTTAGGTGAAATCTGTTTAAAAGTGGTCTGATTCATCTTGGAAGAACTTCAAACCCTTTAAAATTGTGCATTTTTATCCCGTTGTCAAGCAACAAACCCACAGAAAATAGTTGTGAAACTCACAAGTCACCATTAATGCAAATTAATGTTGCAAATTAATTAGTTGTTACGAAGGTAACTCTAATACTATATTCACACAAGTAGTGCCTGGATGATGAAAGAACATTAAGTAACAAAGTCATGCAGAACTTAATTTCAAAATATACCTCAATTTACAGCCTCTGTCATTATTATTACTGATACCTTCATCAGTCCAACATATATTGTGATTACTTGTTTAAACCAATATTTCACTTATTTATACAAATATAATCCATTAATACTCATGGTCCTGTATATTATAAATAACAAATTATAATAAAGCAAAATATACTAAGTAAGTAAACTGTCACCAACCCAAACCTGATTATTAAGTTAGTATATTATTACTGGAAGCATTCTGGTCAAAAAATCTGTGCACAACCTATATTTGGAACATCTGACATAGTTTTGAAAAAGTTATTTCAAAAATAATACCCTGTTTACAATTTGGCAAACAAAAATATGATAGCTAAATCTCTTTCCAAACTTTAAGAAACATCAAACTTAACAATACAATGGAACCTTTCAATAAAGAGCAACATGATGTTTGTGCATGGATAATCAGTTAAAGGAACAAGGCTGTCACCCCATTTTAAATCTGTTTATCCTGGTAACTTTATTTCTGTGTGGCTCTTATAGAAATTTGACAATATATTTTTACATTTGCTGTTGAAATTTACCATTCATGATACAATATTATAAATATGCTGCATCGAGATAGATGTTTGTGCTTTTTAGTTGAAGCTGATATTTTTAACAGAGTTTAGGAAACACTCATCCTTTTTATGGATACCATGAGAGTGTTGGTGGGTAATTCTGCATGAAAATGCTTAAATGTGCCAAGTTTCACATCCAAATGATACACAAAAGGTTATACTTTTTACACCATTGGTATCCTAGCCTTTAAGCATTTTGTTCATAATTTGAAAAATTGTCTTTGTCTGTCATTACTTATACTGAAAAACTGAATTGATTCATAAAATGCTCACTCATGAAATACTTATTTAAATATAGGATATGAAGATTGCTTAACTTCTGACCATTTGCTATCAGCATAGCAAGAAATAAAGTTAAAAAATTTTAAAGCAAATTTGACGAATCACTCCATGTGCAGCTTTACTATCCACTTTTTTTTGGGGCCAATAATTAATATTAGCTGATGTCAAACAGTGCAGCTCATCCAATTTTACAAAACAATTCCAAAAGTATAAATGGGTTTTGTCTACACTTGAAAGAGTCAAAGACCTGATTAAACTTCCTATTCAGACCACCTGTGTTTGGTTTCCTGATTTTCTAGCTGCCCCCATGGCCCTTTTATTCCAGTTTTGGGTCAATGTATTGTTTTCCTTACTTCACTGCTTGATGCAGAGCACCAGGCAAAAATGACAGTTAAGTTCCAATTTTAAAGTCTTTGAAACGACTCCAGGTGGGAATGGAACCACCTGTGACTATGTTAACATCTATTTGGGTTCAAAGTCAAAGCCCTCCCATGACCTGAATAAAAAAAATACAAAAAATACAAAAATGTAGCAGTTTGTCATGAAAGAGCTCAAACTAGAGAGGAAAACCAAAGCCACAATAGTGTTATTATTATTATGATAGCAATGAAACTTACTTTTAGCAAGCAGTTTGCTAGCAAACTAGAGCTACAGAGGGTGCTATGCAATTATTATTGCTTGTGTTATTGTGCAAATTTGCTTGCTCAGTCTGTCATTTAATCATCCTGAAACCCATCTGCCTACTGTTTAATTATTGAATTAATCTTGTTTCAAGTGTCTGCAAAATTGAATTTTCAATTAAGCAGACACCTTTTACTTGTGAGTGTATGTAATCTTGTAGACAGCAGTCTGAGACAGGAAGTTCTGCTGCATACCTACACGTACAGTGAGCACTAGCTACTACCAGGTAAATCTGAATTGAAGTGCTCAAAATTCACAAAACTCACTGGTTTAGGAATTTAGGAACCCTAATACTTAATTTCTATTCACATATGTAATCCTAACTTACAGCAGTTATTATTCCTGGCAAATGAAAGAGCCTACTGGAAGAAATTCCTCTAGCAGAGGGACCACTCACCCTTTGCTAGCCTGTCAAAAGGGAGTAAGTCACTCTTTTTAAGGGCTCTCTTCCAGCCGGTTATCCTTCATTTGCTGGGAATGAATGCAGCTGGTATATTAAGGGTTTTATATGAAATATGAGGCAAGGAATGGTACTGTAGATTGATGATTTTCAAACCTCACTTTTTTATTGCCTAAGCATAGTTTCAAAATTTTTCAAACCCCTGCCACTAGAGGTCTTTTATTATGAATGTACAAATATTCTATTACACTTATTAGGCTGCAAACAATATCACACATTATTAGAATAGGCAGTATAGTAAATAAAAATCTTCATATTCTGGCTAGAGTTTCCTGGAACTGGATTAAATCTCTCTGCATAGGACATCATTGACTGTTTGTCATAAACTTGTGTAATGAGTGAGGAAGGAATTGCAGGGCACTTCAAAGTAACCAACTCAATTCATCATGTTGGCATATACATCAATTCAGCAGAAGGAATAGGCTGAAGTATGATATAAATGGGACAAAATGAACTGATTATAGCTGAACTCTGGCATTTCTGAGAATATTCAAAGCAATTGTTCCGTGTTATCTTGTGCAGGTGTTTGGGACATGACAGAACAAGGAAATTACAAATGAACAGGATGTTGCACATGGGCAATTGAAGTCAACAGTGGGAAAGTTATTTGTGCTTTATAAATGGAGAACATGAACTTATTCTAATTAAATCATTAGTTTTTGTTTTTTGTTTTTCTTTTTTTCTAGAACTGACAGACTGAACCAAACCAAAAGGAAGCTAGTTTCATGAAAGTCAGACCACCCACCCTTTGTTTCACCTTCCATGTCCCCCCACTCCCTTCCTCTCATATGGCTTTTATAATGGAGGGTTCACAAACATGTCAAAATTGTAATATCAAATTTGCTCCTCCCGTTACTTCTTAATAATCAATAAAAATCAATAAAAATGCTTCTGTAAATCCCAAACTATCATGCTAAGACAGTTTGGGGTCATTCACAAAGGGAAAAGTGCACCCCTTTTCAAAACAAAATGATGTTATGCCCTGAGTGCAATGGGAATAGTTTTATTGATGTCCAAATGGGGGAGCTGCTTCCAGTAACCATTCCAGATGCTTTCGTTTCTGACAGAATTCACATCTTCTGAAATATATTTGTGAACCACCAGTTATAAAGTTCCTCTGTCTGGAGTTGTGGGGAAACGTGCCGCAAGTCGTACTTTGGCCAAAAGTTTGGATAAAGCTTTGATGCATGAGTTCCAAGGACATCAATGATCTTACGATTCATCAATGCAAAACTGAAAGAGAAATGCAAGATAGATAATTATTTGAAATTCTTGAAACAAGAAAAGAATTCCCAAAATTAGTTAATAGAGTAAGTACGTATTATATGATTGAGATTGTATTGAGAAGATTTCCACAATAATATATACATACTTATGATACAGTATTTACATTAGACACTAAATTGTGGGGGAGGCCTGAAAAAAGCTTAAAAGCTTGTACAGGCAGACCCCCTGTATCGGGTACCTTAAGGGTACAAAAAAAATATATATATCTAAATAAATATTGGAAAAGGATTACTTAAGAAGAAATAAGAGAATAAGAAGAAGAAAATCAACAAGTTAATCATACATCACTACTGAGCATATAACACCATCTCATCAGGTTAATCCTTGGCTGCGTTAAGCAGATGATCCTTAAAGCACTTAGAAAATCTACTAGTTGACGAGCAGGCTTTTAATATATTTGGGAGACCGTTCCAAAGAGTAGCACCAGTAAATAGGAGGGACTTAAAATAGCTTAAAGTGTTTGCTTTAGGAATGTGAATGAAAGCATTGCTTCTGGTAGGATAGGGATGGACATTAGAATTGAGAGAAAAGAAGGTACAAAATATGTCGAGAACAACTGATTGGAGTACTTGTACATGAAGCTACCAAGCTGATACTTAAAAATATCATGGATTTTGAGAATCTGCAACTGGGAGAAAAGTGGTGAAGTATGAGCTAAGAAATTTGAATTGGTGATAATGCGAACTGCTTTCTTTTGCATAACATACAGCTTATTGATGCAGTGTGAAGAGGCATTACCCCAGATAATGTTACAATATGACAATTGAGAATAAATCAGTGAATAATACAGAGTTATAAGGACTGACCTAGGAACAATATTTTTTACCTTGTATAGAACTCCAACAGCTTTACCTACTCTCCCGCAAATAACATTATCATGATTCTTCCAATTTAATTGGGAATCAAGATAGAGGCCTAAGAATTTTACAGATTGTTTCTGAATAATATTAACATTGTTAATAATGATGTCAATTGTTTTGTTACAACGGTATTGGTAAGGATGAAAAAATACAAAATGGGTCTTACTGGTATTAAGAGATAATTTGTTTACATTAAACCAATCACAAACTATTTCCATGTCATTGTTGATAATTTGTGCAGAATACGTCGGGTCTTCAGACTTAAACAAAATACTGGTATCATCAGCAAAAAGGCAAAACTTAAGATTTTTTGAACAAGCAGGGAGATCATTAATATAAATTAAAAATAATAAAGGACCTAGGATAGAACCTTGTGGAACACCACATGTTACATCATTACAAGTAGAGGCAACGCCATTGACATGCACAAAGTGCTTACGGTTACTCAGGTAGCTACAAAACCAATCGTGAGCAATACCACGAATACCATAATGTGAAAGTTTATGAAGAAGAATACAATGATTGACTGTGTCAAAGGCCTTTGAGAGATCTAAAAATAAACCTAGGGTGTACTTTTTATTATTGAAACCTTCAATTATGTAATTAACTACATCAATAGCTGCCATAGAAGTAGTATAATTTTTACGGAACCCAAATTGACTTGAAGAGATAACGTGATGTTTATCAATAAATTCAATAAGTCCGTTATACACAAGTCTTTCAAAAATTTTGGAAAAACACGGTAATATGGAGATGGGTCTATAGTTAGAAGGTAAGCTGTTGTTTCCAGATTTGAATACGGGAATAATCCTAGCAACCTTTGTACCGTCAGGGACTACTCCATTAGAAAAAGATAGGTTAAATACATATGAAATAGGATTACATAGAACAGTTGACACTTCCTTCAATACATACATGGGGATTTTATCAACACCGCTAGATGAGGTAGGTCTCATAGCCTTTATTACTTTAAAAATTTCAGAGGGACAAGTTGGATACAAAAAGAGAGAGTCGGGTGGAGAGTTTTCTTGAAGGTAATTATGAAACGAACATGATCCAGCAGGGATACTGTCTGCAAGCTTAGATGCAACCGTTGAGTAGTAACTTGAGAATGCATGTGCAATACCAGTACTATCACTTAAAGTTTCTTCAAGATAATTTATAGAAGATATAACATTACTTTGACTTGTGGGTTTAATGATAGCATTGATATTTTGCCAGGTTTTTGTTATATTTGACTTGCAACTTTCAAATTCACGTTTATAGTAAGAAGTCTTAGCCACCCTTATAATATTTATAAGCTTGTTTTTGTATACTGAATATTTTTGTTTACGATGTGGAGTAGGGTTACTAATGTAAGCTCTATATAGTCTATTTTTAGTGTTCACTGAAGTAAGAATTCCACCAGTTATCCATGGTGTGCGATGTTTAGGTCGGGTGCGTTTCACATTTTTTACAGGACAATGATAATCAAATAAATAAGACACGGCCTGAATAAGACTATCGTAAGCCTTGTTAACATCTGAAATTACATAAAGCCAGTCCCAGTTAACATTATTTAAAGCGTGGAAAAAACTTGTAATACAACGAGGACTCAGGTCCCGATTATGATATAATGAATTAGTAAACGTACGCGGCCTCTTGATATGATGAATACAATAAATAGGTAGGTGATCACTTACATCTGTAACAATTATACCAGCTGAGGAGAAGACAGTACTATCATTACAAAAAATATTGTCAATCAGCGACACAGAGGAATCAGTTATTCTTGTAGGTTTACAAATAAGAGGCACAAAAGATGAAGAGTACATGAGGTCTAAAAAATCTGTGGCATAGAGGTCTTCCCCATACTTCAATATATCAATGTTAAAGTCACCCAACAGGAAACACATATTTTTAGTACTTAAAATTATATCAATCTGGTTACTAAGATCTTCAATAAAAGTACGAAGTGAGGTACTAGGAGGACGATAAATAACACCAATAATGGTCGGCCTATGATTATTCATAACTTCTATGAACATGGACTCAAAAGAACTGGAAACTATCTTTAGATCATCCCTTATTGTAAATTTTGTGTCATTTCGTATATAAAAACCTACACCACCGCCACGTCGATCGTTATGAATAAAGTTATAGTTGGGAATAGAAATCATATGAGTAGGAGTATTAGGACGTAACCAGGTCTCGGTAACACCAACCACATCAAAATTATTACTAGTAACACAGTTTAATAAAGTAAGGATATTATCATGGTTCATGATACACTAGCACAGAAGATTTCTGTTTCATAGAGAGTATAACATACCTCACTCAGAGTTCACATAAAAAAAAAACGGTAAAAACGAAGGGCCATGCGTTAGGGCAAGATAAGACACAATCAAGAGTGCAGCCAAAAAAACATACAGCAGTATCATAAACCCCCATTATCATGTTCTGATGCACAAGTCCAAGCTGTTTAACTTTTTTTATTCATACTCTTTTGGTTTAAAGGATGAAAAAGAAAGAAGAAGATGGTTTGTACGTGACCAAATTAAAACAAAACAACCTGGTGTAAAATGGTATTATAGCCTAAACCTAAGAGGAGTGTATTTTATCCATTTCTTTGAGTTTATTATTTGATGATTTGGTTGAAATGGACCAATTGAAAGGATTGAAGGATTGAAGGATTTTTACCCAAGTATGAATGAATTTCAGTAGTGACAGCGCATGAGAGATTAATTCTAGGCCCTCCCACAACTGTTTAAACCCATCCTCATTCAGACACAATCCCAGTTCATTGCCTCAGGGTATACCCTAGGGAGTATACAAGGCCATAATTAAGTAATCAAAACACTCCAAGTACATGTTGTTTAATATAAGCTACTCTGCATCTTTTCAATTTGATGTAAATCAAAGATCTGTGCCAACAGAGAATTTATGCAGACTAACTAGTAAAATTGCAGTTTGGGGCAAAAAAAAGCAAAGTCGGCTAGTTAACTGGTCCACCCAGAGGTGCTTCAGTCCGGCGCGCAACTGACGTCGTCGGCTGGGCAACCGATTTTTAGTGGCAAGCCTAAGCCAAGTGGGAGGAAAGCCGGAGTACCCGGAGAAAAACCCATGTACATCGAGCGGGACTTGAACCCATGCACATGTGAGACACATTGGTACACAGCAGCTGGAATAGACCACTCTGCCACTCGACGCAGTTTGGGGTGATAAATGACTGCCTTTAAAGCCTGCAATTACAGCCTACAGTTACAGTCAATGAAAAGTTGGAACACAAGCCCAAGTTGAATATCATTTCACACACCATTGCACTTCAAAGTGATAATTCATCACACCGTCCCATGACAGCAGGATAGGAACAGTCTGTTCTCTTTCAAATCATGTCCCCCTAGATTACACAGAAGACCTTCCACATAATTCTTTGCTAACATGTTGTTGTTAGTCTGGCAGTACATTAACACATGAACACAATGGAAGGAATTTTCAAACAAACAGACTAATTGCAGCAAGGCCTCTTTGTTAACTACTTTGTTTGTTTCAGTCTGAAAATGTAACACTGTCCCAGAATGTAATGTTCAAGTGTCAATGTGGGCTCGTTTTGGCATGCACTACAAAGATTTCTTTCAAAAGTGTTATTGTAAAAGCACCAATAATACTATTTTTGTAACACTAAATTGATCCTGAAACTTAAATTGGCAACCACAAACTGAAATTACTTACAAGTTACTTCCAAGAAACTAACAGCATTTCTTCTAAGTATGGAAAGATAGGGAGGGCCAGTTGATGTTAACTCATTGACCCTTTTCCAAATAGCAGTTACAAAGGATTGTGGGATACATTTTTGGTACGTGTTATTTTGGTCAATGGTATTTTGTTAAATGTGGCAAATACATAAACACACACCAACATTGTATCTCTCCCACAATTCTCTGTGATTGCTATTTGAACACGAGCCTAAGGGCACTATGGTTCCTTGCATTTAAGATGGTTTTTTTTATTTAGGGAGTTGCAAGTAAGGCATAATTGGCACCTTTAGAGTCATTGACTTTTGGCCTTCACCCAAAAACATACGGGCACATTAAATTTCAAATCAAACACTTGCAGTTTGAGAGAAATTGAACACTTGGATTTTTCAAGTTATCACACTGCATTTCCATGTGACAAGTACATACACACATCACGTTCACTAAATTGTCATTTACCTGAGTTTGGGGCAGTATATGAGGGTAGTAATTGGCATTGTCCTTTTGGTCCACCTCAATAATTCAAATCCAGACCTTACAAAGAAGTCACAAAGGTCAAATATAGTCAAAGTAGGTCAACACTGCATTCTACAAACACAACTGTCCCTTGTGCAAGGAAGATATGTAACAGTCATCTGGTCATCCCTGACAACCAAAACTTATGATGGAGAACTAGAAATTATGCCATGGTTGTCATTTGGACTACCTATGTGTTTGCCTCAAAAAGAAAATTAACAAAGGCCCAAAAGTCTGCTACAATTTCTATTTCACAATTTCACCAGAGAACAAGAAACAAACATAGCATTACAATTTTATCTAATAAATGACTTTCAACTTGAACTTTCAACCTGAAGAGAGATTTTTTTTAAATAAAAACTGCATTACTGGCATGATTGCTAACTAAACTGCTTTAAGACTGAGAGGGGGTTATAATTCTTCTTTTATGTTCTATACGTTCGACAACATTTATTTGAGTCATTCTCTGGATTTACAACACAATTCAAAAAAATAAGACAACGAAACAAAGCTAAAGAGAAACTAAGGAGGACTTTTCTTTTATAAATTGCATTTGTCAAAAGGCATTAAACTTCAGTTGGATTTTATACCAATTAAACAAAGACATATCACCCCAAAAGTCTTAGGGACATGTGTGCCTTAAGGCATGAAAGTATCTAGATGAGTCTCTTTTGCTTTTTCTCTTGAGTTTTAAGTTGCTATAGTACCATAGCTTACAGCAGAGCTTTGTATCTTTCTTTCTTATTACTAAAAAATACTGTTATAGCTTGCAAACGTATTTTGCATTTGTCGTGGGGGACAACCAAGTTTTGGGAAGGACAACCAATTTCCAATGCAGGTTGTCCTCTGGACAACCAGACATATTTGCTATAAAAGGATCATCCCTGCTTGTGTGATCTCCCTTAATCATTTGGTTATTGAATTATCACACTTTATGCCTCGCATTCCAAAGCATGTAACACACAAACATACACACACACCACTAACCTTTCACTGAAATGACAATAGCAACATCATAAGAGGATAGTATAAGTGCCTTTGTTGTTCGTCTCAACAAGACAAATCCAGGCATCACAAAAAGTCACAAAGGTCAAAAGGTCAAATGAGGTCACAAAGTAGGTCAACACATGCACTTTCCTCAGGTGAACACAACTTTCCATTAGGCCATCCCCCTATGTCACTTGGTTATTGAGTTACTGCACTCCATACCTTGCATATAGGTACACACTAACTTTCTTGTCACTATTATTGTCAATAACTCAAGTTAGGAACATCCTAGGAGGGTAGTGTAATTGCCTTTTTGGTTTGTCTGATCAAGACGAATCCAGGGATCCCCCAAAAAATTAACAAAGGTCACATGGTCAAATGAGGTCAAGTGAGGTCAATCTAGGTCATCACATTTACTTCACTTAGACGAACACAAATAACCATTACACCACCCTTCTAAAATGTTTCAGTGGCAAGATAATGTCATTTTAAGAATTTTTACACTAAGCCCCGCCCACTCATTAATATGCAAGATATGACCACCAAAAACAATACGGCACATCTACTTAATATAATACATGTACCAACCAAGTTTGATGAACATTGAGGTCTCGGTTATTGAGTTATCGTGTCACATACCTCACATTCCAATGCACACGTTAAGCCCTGCACACTCATTAATATGCAAGATATGGGCACCAAAAACAATAGGGCACATCTCCTGAATGTGATACACGTACACACCAAGTTTGAGAAGAATTGCGTACTCGGTTATTGAGTTATCGTGTCACATACCTACCATTCCAATGTGTCACATTCACACCCACACACACACACACATACATACGCCAACTTGACTACATAGGTTCCTTTGTTAACACATGGAACCGAAAAGGCCTTTTGGTCTTCCAAACATATATAATGCTAGGTATTAAAATCACAATCTCTTTGGGGTGCATGAACAGAATATTCCCCATTTTAATAGACTCTTTTCCAAATAGTGATTACAAAGAATTTTGGGATAGTGTTTTGGTGTGCATCATTTTTGGCCACAGCAAAATGACTTTGACAAAAGTGACATGTACCAAAAATCTATCCCACAATCCTCTGCAATTGATATTTGGAAAAAGGTCAATACAGACTTAATTAGATAGGGTAAAGTTTCTAACCAACTGGTTTAAGTCACACCAGCCACTGACTTTTTTCCAGTTGTGGCTCACTGATTTGTTTTTCGTACTCCAATGACTATGCTGCGCATTAAGCTCAATGGAGTAGGTTCCAATTTTACAGTCTTTGGCATGACTTGGCCCAGAGTCAAGTCAGACGTTCAAAACACTTGACCATGCAGTTGCAAGATCCCAATGAGAAACTTTGCATCCATTGATGATACAGTTACAGCCAGGTGCAACAAAGGATGATGTCACATGATTGATCTCCATTTAATCCTGCAAAATGTTCAGAAATTGGGCATTAAAATTATTCACACTAAGCCTGTAGTGCTTCAGTAGATGCCAAGAATGCTACAAAGAAAAAAAGATCTTACTAATTTCCTGTAAGTCTCAAAAGAAACTGCCAGTATGCTGGTCTGATGGTGTGTGGCTCAAACACAGACTGAAAGAGAAACAAGACAAATATAAATGCGTTGAATTTCTCGTTTACATGTAACATGGCTGTTCCCTAGCAGTACCTTGTAGGGTATATTACTCTAAATGGAGAACCAGAAAGCCAAAAGGCTTAGTGATTCCTTGCCGCTGAAATGTAAGGCCTTTTTTCACATTGACATTGCTTTGCAATGTTTTTCAATTAACAGGGCTCCATAATGTGCCCACAAAGTACACATGCAAGGCATCCAATCTTCCTACATTGAGATCCCCCTTGCCCGTCGTGAACCCAAATGACATTTGACCTCCACCAAAAACTTCTGGGACCATGTATTCACTATGTGCCATCTACAGGACAAGTTACAGGACCCTACAAGTGACCTTTCTTGAAAGACTGTGCAGGAAAGCTTGTCAGGCTTTGAACATGCGGACTCCAAATGAACTTTGACCTTTCAGAAAATCAATAGGGATCATCTACTCAATATGACCAATCCACACACTAAATATGAGCACAGTCACATGTACCGTTCTTGAGATATCGTGTTTACGAAGTTTTGACCTTTTGACCTCTCATGACCCCAAATGACCTTTGACCTCCACCAAAAACAATAGGGATCATCTACTCAATATGGCCAACACACACCAAATATGAGTATAGTCACATGTACCGTTCTCGAGATATCGTGTTTACGAAGTTTTGACCTTTTGACCTCTCATGACCCCAAATGACCTTTGATCTCCACCAAAAACAGTAGGGATCATCTACTCAATATGGCCAATGCACACACTGAATATGAGGTTAGTCACACTTACTCTTCTTGAGATACCGTGTTCACAAGCAATTTTTAAGGAATTTACCTATTGACCTCTCGTGACCCCAAATGACCTTTGACCTCCACGAAAATCAATAGGGATTATCTACTCAATATAACCAACCCACACACCAAATATGAGCATAGTCACATGTACCGTTCTCGAGATACCGTGTTTACGAAGTTTTGACCTTTTGACCTCTCGTGACCCCAAATGACCTTTGACCTCCACCAAAAACAATAGGGATCATCTACTCAATATGACCAACCCACACACCAAATATGAGCATAGTCACATGTACCGTTCTCGAGATATCGTGTTTACGAAGTTTTGACCTTTTCACCTTTTGTGACCCCAAATGACCTTTGACCTCCATCAAAAACAATATGGATCATCTACTTGATATGACCAACCTACACACCAAATATGAGCATAGTCACATGTACCATTCTCGAGATATCGTGTTTACGAAGTTTTGACCTTTTCACCTTTCGTGACCCCAAATGACCTTTGACCTCCACCAAAAACAATATGGATCATCTACTCGATACGACCAACCTACACACCAAATATGAGCATAGTCACATGTACCGTTCTCGAGATATCGTGTTTACGAAGTTTTGACCTTTTCACCTTTCGTGACCCCAAATGACCTTTGACCTCCACCAAAAACAATATGGATTATCTACTCCATACGACCAACCTACACACCAAATATGAGCATAGTCACATGTACCGTTCTCGAGATATCATGTTTACGAAGTTTTGACCTTTTCACCTCTCGTGACCCCAAATGACCTTTGATCTCCACCAAAAACAATAGGGATCATCTACTCAATATGGCCAATGCACACACCAAATATGAGATTAGTCACACTCACCCTTCTTGAGATACTGTGTTTACAAGCAATTTCTAAGGAATTTACCTATTGACCTCTCGTGACCCCAAATGACCTTTGACCTCCACAAAAATCGATAGGGATCATCAACTCAATATGACCAACCTACACACCAAATATGAGCATAGTCACATGTACTGTTCTCGAGATATCGTGTTTACAAGGTTTTGACCTTTTGACCTCTCGTGACCCCAAATGACCTTTGATCTACACCAAAAACAATAGGGATCATCTACTCAATATGTCCAATGCACACACCAAATATGAGATTAGTCACACTCACCCTTCTTGAGATACCGTGTTTACAAGCAATTTCTAAGGAATTTACCTATTGACCTCTCATGACCCCAAATGACCTTTGACCTCCAAGAAAATCGATAGGGATCATCTACTCAATATGACCAACCTACACACCCAAATATGAGCATAGCCGCATGTACCGTTCTCGAGATATCGTGTTTACAAGATTTTGACCTTTTGACCTCTCGTGACCCCAAGTGACCTTTGACGTCCACCAAAAACAATAGGGATCATCTACTCAATATGGGCAATCCACATGCCAAGTATGAGATCCCTTGGAGTTATCCTTCTTGAGATATCGTGTTTACAAGCCAAAGCGTCACATACGCGCGCACACACACACACACACACACACACACACACATACACACGACATCACCATCGCATAGATTCCTTGCCTGCCTACGGCAAGGAATCAAAAAGAGTTGGGGATAGGTTTAACAGAGAGCCATGGTACCCCTTAAGTTGTCATTGATTTTTCCCACTTGCCAGCAATGGAGTACAGGATAAATACCTCCTTGAGGCCAGAAAATAAAATTGTCAAACACTGTGCAGTATGGCAGCTGACCTACTCTCGTTACTTAGTTATACTTTTACAGCTCAGTTTCTGACCCATCGATTGAAGATGGGTTGGTCACAGCCTTTTAACTGTGGCTAACATTTCCCTACTAAATTGCTTATGCTCCGTACCAAGCACAATGGCAATAGGTTCCATTTTTAAAAACTTTGGCATCACCCAACCAGGAGTTTATGAGTACCTAAATGATATAAACCCACTTATTTATCTAATTTATCTAATTTATTTCCTTCTAGATAAAGTATTAGGTACAGTCTTTGTTCAGATTCTGCAAATTGTGTGAACTTGTCTGTCCACCAAACAAGATGTAAACACTTTGGTGAGTATATTCTGCATAAATTAAATTATCTATACCTACTGAAATTATGTAAGTTTAAGTTGATTATCTCTGAAATGATTCCACTTCCTAATAAAAAAATCCCTCTGCTTGAAGTATAGTAAAATTTTTCCCTTATCAGTTAATTAGTTAGATGAGGTTTTGTGGTTCAGTTTTGAACCAATTGGATTTCAGTTTGGCTGGCCACAGGTCTTTTCTCCAGTTGTTGCACACTGGGTTGCTTTCCCTACTCCATTGCTCACGGGATCTGATCACAAGACACAATGGCAATAGGTTCCACTTTTAATACAGCTTATTGAGTTGGTTCATGAAACTCAAATTTTTCCAAAGCTTTTAAGTTTCCTTCACATACCAATGACAAATGGTCAGACTTAAACTATCCCCATATCCTTTATACAAATAACTTGTTTTTGAGTGAGTACTTTAATTCTATTTTCAAAAATTCATGCCCAGACACTTTTTCAAATTATGCACAAATCAGTTACAATTTAGGACACAACAGCATTCAAAACTTTAACTTTTTCTGCAACTATTGGATATAAAACCTGACTAATCATGCTAATTACAAGCATTTTCATGTGCTAACCTTATATTTTTTCATCAAGTAACTCCAGAATTTATGGTGGAAAGTCAGATGCTCTAACCACAAAGATAATAAAGATATGAGAAAGAAACTAGCTAGCATTCAGCAATATAAGAGCACAAAGCACAAAGGTCTTCTTCTCCAAAGAGGATGGATTTGAGGCAAAGATCAACATAGTTTGATATTAAGAAGTCACTCACTGCATGCAGTATAGTAGATGTTGACAAGGTGTACAAGATTCGATCTCCTGCTGGTATAGAGGGTATGAATCCTTTTCTTTGGCCAAAAAAGAATAAGTTCTGTGGCAAAACAAAATGTGAAGAATAATTATATGGTAAGTAAATCAATCAACCAATTTTTCAAACAATCCAATGAAATTTGTTTCATCAAAATAACAGGGATGTAGATGTGGTTTGTGGACTGGCAACAAATTTTGTAACAGCTTGTCAAACCCTAGATCCTGTGCTGGACCAGAATTGTTATAAGCAATCCACAATTACAAAAGCAAGCGTCATGTATACACACACAAACAAATCTGCATACAGTGAACACTTGCATTGACAGGCACATACACTCAAAGATGTTTTCTAGAAGCCCTTGAGTCACCTGTACACCAAAATAATATGCTCTAGCTGTCTATCCTGACTGATGTTTTTTTTAATCTGCTTGAATTATTGGGAGAGGGTTAATGATGTTTTCCCCTCAATATTTTCATTGGGGTGGCAGTTGCCCCCTCCCTGTCCCATGCCCCTGAAAAATGATGTATTTACTAGAGCATTTTGTTACAGTACAATCATCACTGATGAAACTAGATAACTTTAAGGGAAGACCTAAATATTTTACACAACTACTGAAATATTAATCCATCTCCCATCTGCCAAGCAGTCTGACAGCTGACTCCAGGGATAAAAAATGTTCAAGCTGCTTAATATCATAACCCAGTAGCCAATTAAGGATTCCAACAACTTCTTCCCACAAGCTTTTTAGCTAAGTCTTAATTGACAAATGAATATTAATTATGAGCATCACATTTAGAGAACATCTACCCTGATAAATAAATTATGAAAGAAGAATCTGTTCATGTTTCCAAAGTATATTTGATATCATGAAATAATACCAAAAATGGTTTCCATTCACATGAGTTAAGTAGATGCGAGTTTTACGGCTCAGTTTCTAACCACTTGGTATAAGTCAGGGCAGCCACAGCCTTTTCCATAGTTGTGGCTCACTGGCTTGTTTTCCCTGCTCCACATGATCCAAAATGAGATACACAGTGGTATAATCCAAGGAAATTCCACCGAGGAAGTTGTTCAAGGCAAGAAACAATTTTAATATGTACTGTAGACGTTAATTAAATGACTAAGAATGCACAATTTTACTTAAAGCGGCTCATTGAGTTGGTTCATGAAATTCAACAAATTTTTCAGAACCTGTTAAGTTTTCTTCACAAACCAATGACAAATGGTCAAACTAAGACAATCCCCATACCCTGCTTACAAATAACTGATTTATGAGTGAGTATTTAACGGTTCAAGTCTGTTTTCATAAATTCGTGACCAGACACTTTTTCACATTATGTACAAAACCATTGCAAGTCAGGACACTAGATAATTCACAACTTAACCTTTTCTTTGACTTTTGGACTTGAAACTTGACTTGTTATGCTAACTTTAAGCATTGTTATGTGGTAGTGACCCTTTGAGACTCTCATTAAGTTATCGATATCAACTCAATGAGCCTCTTTAAAACAAAAGCCAACAATAATCCCTTACTTCAGCTATTCTGCTAGCAAAGTAGAGGGCGATAGCATTGCTACGATACGCAAAACTGGATACACCTGAAAGAAATCCTGTAAAGATGAAAAGAAAAGAAATATGACCAAGCTTTACCTTTTTCAACGTTAGATGGAATAGGCTCATGTAAGAGGTAACATATAATCATTACTGTACTTATTTTATGTATAGACAAATCTAATCAGTGCTTGTGTTTACTGACTGTGGGCAGCCATTAGTGGGGTCCATCAGCCTTAAATGTCTTCATTTTTTTGTCTACATGAATTTCAAACCCTCGTATACCGTGAAATTGAGGGAATGAAAAGGCATATCAGTAAGCAACCATCCATGATACACGTAAACAAGGATATTGAAAGATTGAAGGTAATGGACCCCAGTAATGGCTGACTAAAATCAGACCATCACTTGACTGTCCGGATTCGTCTATACGGTTAACTATACCTTGCAACTTTATGATTTATATAACTAAAACAAGCAGGTAACAAAACTTTGTAGGCGAGAGGACACAGCTGTATAGTCCAACCTGACTCCCAACCCTAACATGAGTGGATGAAAAAGATTGAGAAAGAATCTGAGGGCATCTTTCATGGGATTATTTGAGATACTTCCAATCTGACATCATCATTAGATTTATACTTCAACGATTCTTTTGGGTTGTTATTCCAACACAAAGAGTACCCTTAAGTTGCTCACCAGACACATAGTGTTCTGTAACTGAATGTGTACATGTTTTTGTAAGCAGAATTTCTGTGGAAATAAACATTGACTAGTGCCTGTTATGATGATCAAAAGTAAAAGAATTTGGATTTCACTTTATGTTTAATCAAGTTAAATGTTTGTAACCATGAGAGTTTCAATAAAATAATACCCAGAACGCTCATGCACCCAGGACACTTTTTCCATCCAGGCTGTACAATCAGGGCATTGCACCTGGGGGTGTCTCCAACTATCCCCCCAAAATTTGTCAGAGCAAAGAAAGCAGGATCTGAATTTTCAGGCAAGCAAGTCCAATCACACACCACCAGTCTCCTCAAATCACTGTGAGGTGTGCAATTTTTTGCACACTTGGATTGAGATGGGTTCTCATACAAATTCATTTAAAAGAATAGTCCACAGCCAAATTTAAGTTTGATATGTTTAAGAGGAATATACTCTAAGCATTTTGGTGAAAGTTTCATTCACTTCCTATGTTTGGTACTAGAGATATTAGCAATTGAAATTGACACATTTTCTATAACAAGTGAACTTGACTGCAGGCAGGTGTGATGTCATGGGCTCACATTGTTGGACAATGTTTTGTTTTTCTTTATTTTTCATCCTTTTAGTTTGACTTTGAAATAACTAGGGATTCTATCTTGCCCCTGAGGCATACAAATTTTTTTAATTCCATTGCTCATGATGCACCTATGTTATTAATATATCAGGGATTTTGTTGCATTAAATTGGTGGTAAATTATAAACAAAAACAAAGCAACTGGCCAACTCAATGTTTTGCGTATATCTGGAGAACCGAACAAAGGAATTTAATAAAAATTTCACCACAATGCTTAGAATATGTGCCTCTTTAACATATCAAAAATATGTTTGGCTCTTGCCCTGGACTATTCTTTTTTTAATGACACAGCACACCTACCACACTCCTTACTAAAAAACAAAACACATCAGATTTCTTCCCCTTCTCTCCTTTTCCACAGTCATGCTCAATGGATAGTGAAAACTTTATCTGATGGCTGGGTAGAAGTTTCACCAAGAAATTGGCAAACACATTCTAAAGGAACTGAAGATACCTTGTGGCAGATCAGTCTGCATACATTTGTTTGTCATGGTAATAAATGATTTCTGATGCAACATTTTGGGCAAGCCAGTGGCACATTTGTGGTAATTAGCACTAAACTAAAATAACATGTAAAAGGTAAATTAAATGTACATCTCAACCTATGTCTTCAAGGGTACAGCAAAGAGTAATTCAAAGCACTTTAGAAACATTTTTAGCACAACTGCTTTACAGCTTTCCTTCACGATAAGATGGAAGACAGTACCTGGGCTGAGATGGAATGGAAGGGCCGATTAATGGGGGATGGATCATGAACGACTATAAACAGGAGAAAACTCAGAAAAGGACTAAGAATTAGATTGATTGAATAATTACCGGCAAGCAAGGCATGGAATGGGCTGTCCTTATCTCGTATCCAACGTAATAAACACATTATGATCTGTCAGTTAGAATATAAATAAAACGAAACTATGTTTGGAAAAGAATTAACATCTTAAAACTTCAAATACTCAAGTAACCATAAAATAAACTTCATCTACAAACATTATTGAAACCAGCAAGGTTTTGGGAAGAAATAAAATTGAAATTAAGATGTAAATCATGTCTCATATCTGTAAAACACATTGCTTTCACATGACATGACAATTGGTGTGCCACGCCCATCGCGGGAAAAAATCAACAGCATTTTTAATTCAACAGTCACATGGAGTTGTCTGTTGTTGTTGGCTGCTCCTCAGTCGGCCAATGAATTACACCAGTTTTTGTAAATCTAATGTGCATTTCATTCATTCCTTTTCATAGGGGGCGCTCTACCAAGTGGCTCTTTTATTTTTCAGGAAGAACTAACTCGCTTGGTATGTGACGGTTATATACACATGCAAATAGGAGGTACATATCAGGGATCGTAGATTCCAAACCAGGGAATTTTGTGTGAATTACAAAGTATTACAGGATAAAATTTGTTATGCTTTGGTTACGGTCATTGGGACAGAACACCGTCATTGACAAAAAATAATGCATACCAATATTAAAAATGCCAAAACATTAATAACCTGTTGTAGTTTGGAAAAAGATTTAATGGCAAGGAGTAGATCAAGGATCTGTGATAAACTGAATGTCACTGATGAGAATGGAATAAGCCACCTCTGATATTGATAATAGCCATTTCCTCTTTCTTCTAAGTAACTTTCTTTTAATTTTAAGATTGTTTTTTAAAATTTTTCTCAAGTTTTGCAGTATCTACTCCCCTTACTGCTAGTAATATTACTTGTCTATTTCTTCAGAAAATAAAATCACTTGTAAGACCTGATAAAAGTTTAAGTAGATGATTTTTGAGACATATAGGCATTCAAACTTTTACAGATAGCCTGTTTATATTGCTTTAACTCTTTACCGTTGTGCTCCAATTGGGGCATATTTGCGCGCCTCGGGAGTGGGCGGAAAAGCGGACATAGCACGCCCCGCATCAGCTTCCGTAGGCTATTGACCCTGTGACCTTAAACTATCGTCTCTCTTGTTGTTGTGGCCGAATTTTCGGGTAGCTACTCGCAGTTTCGAGCTCCGCATGAAAAAGTAAAGATGGGTGACAGCCGCGCTCTCTGTCTGGGTCCAAAAGGACCCAAACAACGGTAAAGGGTTAATAACAACTGTTGTCACCGAGTCCTTTGGTTTCACTGAAATGTAACCAAAATAATGCCATTTTCATGAAAAACAAGACATCCATCATTTTCCGACGACTTACAAATTTTGACAAACAAAGCTGACAAAGATTGTAGGATACTTATATATTAAGATTAGCAACTTCCTCCCCCTGGGGGTACTGTCAATATTCTTTGGAAGGTCTTTCACAATGTGTCACTGGGATTCTTATCATGAAACACTTTAAATGTAACCTTATCTGTTGCATGCCCACACAATTATTGATAAAATCAAGGAAAATCCTAATTAATTCTTATCACTGACTTCTCTTTACAGAAGTTCTGCACCCTGTTAACTTTCCAAGACTTTTGGTGCTAGTAAAGAAGTCTTCGGTGAGAAACAGAACGCAGTTACAACAGAGATAACACAACATGAAAAAAAAAAAAAAAACACTTAAAAAAAAAACTTGAACTTGAATATGAAAGACCTAATAGTACAAACTGTATTTTATAAGTAAAAAGATACAACACTAGGGGACAAACAATCAAGCATGGGTGAATTTAAGTACCTATCTGGCTATACACGAATTCGGACAGCAAGTGATGGTCTGATTTCAGTCAGCCATAACTGGGGTCCATCACCTTTTAATCTTTAGATTTCCTTACTTACCTCTATCATGGATGGTTGTACACTACATTGTATCTTAATTCCTTCAATTTCACTGAATGTGAGGGTTTGAAACTCATGTAGAAGATATATAAAGGCGTTTCAAGGCTGATGGACCCCACTAATGGCAGCCTACAGTCACTAAAAACAAACGCTAATTGGATTCGTCTACAAGTGTACATATCAGGTTAGGTTAGGTAAGATAGGGTTTACGTATCAAGGTAAAACCACCCCTCTAGGTAAATCTAGCTGTGTCCACAGCTCTTTTTATAGCAGTGGGGCATTGGATTGTTATCTGTCCAGTATTCCACTGCTAACTGCTAATGTGGAACATCACACATAACAGGTTCCACTTTTAAAGTCTTTGGTAGGGCCAGGTCTGGGAATCCCAACCCTGGACCTTCTGTGTGAGAGTCTGATGCCCATACTAAGTAGGCAACACACTTGGTCTAGTGTATAAATCAGCTGTCTGCATTTGCTATTTTAGGTTGCTATGATGTGTGAGTGCCTTAATATGAGGGCGCTCTTTTTGCTCTGTGATACCATATGTTAAGGTCTATTGACAATCTGTGATGGCGATTCAATGGACAGAAGTAGAGACAAAAGCTTCACTCTGATTGGGCAATGCTGACTTGTGCAGTTAAGACCAACAAGGGTAACTGAATGCTCGCATTAACCAGAACATACAATAAAAGACAAGTGAAATTCCAAAAATATATACATACAAACAGACAACGCTTAAAAGGTAAAAGAGAAGAACTAAGAGAAAGCATAAGATGTAAATTATAAGAAGTAAAAGTATAAGACAATAGGAACTGAGAAGGCAAGAATAAGCGTTTGAAAGTAAGATTACCAAATTTGATACATTGTGGTATCAAAGAGAAGGGGTGTCAGTGCAGTTTCAAGACTGGAGAATTAAAGACTCTTTGTGAAAAGATTACTACAATTCTCCTTTCCTCACTTTAAAAAATAATCCTGTTTAAAAAGTAAAATTTCCAGCCATTTCCAACCTTTGGGAGTTTTTGAAGGATTTGGGGACTTGGTGACAACTACCTCCTGGGCACTCTTGAGCAAGGTCCACCGGTATTATTAGCTCAATGCCATTGCCATCCTGCCCAGAGTATTTCTTGTTGTTTCCCATTTGGGAGGGGGTTGTACAACATTTCTGCAGTGTTCCCTGTCTGTCGCAAGAGGTGACTATTAAAGGAGAGGGCTTAAACTAATTTGCATCATTCCAACCAAACTTGAACTCCCTACAGCAATAATCAGGACCATATTTGAACTAGTTTGCATCTTGTTGACACTACATAACACATTTGGGTTGGTGTGCTGTTAGATCTCAAATAATGATAATGGCATGTTTGGTCTAACGGTAAGAGCATCTGCCTTTCATGCGGAAGGCCTGAGTTCTATTCCCAGGTGGAGTCATACCAAAGACTCTAAAAAAGGAACCTACTGCAGTTGTGGGTGATGCTCTGCATAAGCAATGGGGTAGGGAAAACAAGCCAGTGAGCCACAAATGGAAAAAAGGCTGTGGCTGGCTTGACTTGAACCAATAGGCTGGAAACTGGGCTGTATTGCTTACATCTAACTAACTAACCCAAATAATGATGAATGAATGAATGAATGAACAAATGAGCCAACAAACTAACTAATTCACTCAATTTAGACCACTTACCCTGAAAAGTCCAGCTAATCCTCCCATAAATAACCCGAGGTAGAAGTTGTTTTTGTCTATAAGTGACCAAGCTATACTCGATGGTTTTCGTAACACCTTTGGAATACTTCGAAAAAGATTGAAAGCTGTTTGGATTGCATAGCCTAGACAGAACCTTGAAAGAAATCCCTGGGGAAAAAGGAATAATAGTTTTAAAGTGTACAACCTCAAGTCTAAAAATTAGAAAGAATATATTATTAAGAATGAAATCTGAATTAAAATGGTACAATGCCCATCTTCATCTGATATTGCTGAGCTAAGATATAAAATGTAGAAATTTATTCACTCATTTAAAATGGTAGATTGTGCAACAATTTGCATTCAAGTGAATCAATTTCAACATTAAATATCTCAGCAAAAGAAGAAGCTACTGTATTATGACAATTCAGTTTTAAGTCGATTCATTTCCACATTAAAATACTAGACTAGCATAGCTACTGTCGCTCAACCCCTCTGATGTTACCTGTTCAGTTTTTAATTCATCTTAAACAAAATCATGGTGTACATTTAATACATACCCAGACAACTCCAGTAGGACTGGCTAGCATGTACACACTGTGCAGCGAGCAGTTGAACTGTGTCAGGGATATATCTCTATAGCTAGTTATATAATGCTGCCCATGAGGGCAGGAAACAGAAACTTCAGTCATAGTGTATCATAAATGTGACCAGTTTTTGGAGGACAGTGGCATAAGCAATAGGAAGAAGATCCAAGCTTGTATCTAACAGGCTATGTGCAAGCAAAGATCATATCTCTCCACCACCACTTCAGCTTGACCAGGGATTTAACAAACTTGTGGCCATGAGCAAAATAGCACTTCCATGGGTGAATAGAGACCCCACTGTATGCAAATGTACTCATACAGCAAGGAGAGATCTGTGCAATTTCAGCTCCCTGGTAATAGAGACTAAAATTACCAAAGGATAAGTTATTAGGTGAGTGGGAACTCATGGTGTATACACAGTGGATACAGGCAATTACAAGAATAGGCCTATATGCTTTAGCACTTCCACTGAGAACTTGTATCATGTTGACTTTTGCCTTGGGGCAAAAAATGATCAAAATGGCCAAAAATTACAACTTTTTTCTTTGGTTTATCATGTAGCTCAGAAGGAATTGTGTTGCAGTCCTAATACAGCAAATTTTAGAAAAATATACAGGAAATTACAGAGGCTGATTAGTACCCTTTTGAAAAGAAAGATACATTTACAGTGAGACAGACATTTTGTCCCTCTACAGTATAACACAAGCCCTACCCCAACCTGGTTGGTTGAGCTAATAAAATGAAAACTTAAGTTACTGTTAATAAATATTGGAAGTCACAAATATTAATGGGCACTTCTCCCTTTCAAGTAGGCTTTTGCATACTAATTGACCCATTACCTTACTACATACCACCTACACCCCCCCCCCGGGGGGGGGGGGGTGTAGGTGGGAAGGCAATTTTAAAATGTCCATAGTATTAGTAAGAGGCAACTAAGGACAATGATTGAAAAAGCTTTGAACAACATTTGAACCTGAGCTTGAAAACTATATTTGTACTTTTTCATCTAGCTGAAACCAAATAAAACATTTGCATTGCTACATTATTGCAGAGCTACCAAGCTTCCTGATTCTGCAGAAGACTTCCTGAAAATTTCACCTCCAAACATGCAAAATATAAAATCTTCCTGATTGAGAACAGAATTTCCCCCATTGAAATACACACAAATCTCTGAAATCTTCCTGATTTATGCGGTAAATCTTCCTGATTTCAAGATCTCAATGTTGGCAGCTCTGTTATTGAATCCTATTTAAGTAACTGACATCAAAAGCTCCCCAGCAACATCACTTAGTCTCAACAGAAACATAAATTCCACAAAACTCCCAGGTTGAGGAATTAAAGAGCCCTGATACTTACCTCCTATTTCAAAACATAACCCTCACTTAGTACCCAAAATGAAGAGGGACTTTGGGCATGAAGAACTACATAAATAAATATGAGGTGAGAAAGGGGGGGGGGGGATTAGATTGTGATTTTTATTAATATAGTAGATATTTTAACTGTTTAACCTGATAATGTGGAAAATAATACCAAACCTCTGAGAAATTATAGATGCAGCTGAACTGATGCTTGCAGAGTCTATGTCGAGGTAGATCTTCAACTCTGAGAAGAAAATGAAAAAGATTGAAACTTTTACCCCTAACTCTGATGAGTCACAAAAGATGCCAGTAGCTATATAATAATATCACACTTGTTATAAAACATCTAAAAAGAACATCTTAAAACATGAAATGATTTACTTATCCTGGACAGGTCATACCAAAGACTTTAAAGGGCCAAACCTCTCACCCCAAACCACAATTTTGGTATCAAGGTACCAAAATTCTCAATTGGCTCAGCTCTTTGATTGGCAGCTAATTCAAACAATGTAGAGTACCAAAGCTTATATTACACAGCATGAGCGGTTCTGAGATTGTTTTGATTAAATAAATGGAGTTTTTCTTCACTCACCTTGAAGCAATAAACTGAGATTGTATCTGGATGAAGATGAATTTCAGACAATTGTGGGAGGGGCTTCAGTAGGAAGGTTAGGAGAATTGATACTGTTTGGGGTGAGAGAACTGAGCCTTTAAAAATGGAACCTGCTGCCAATGCGCTTGGTGCTCAGCATAAGCAATGGAGTAGGGAAAACAAGCCAGCTACCTTCAACTGGAAAAAAGCCATGACCAGCTCAACTTAAACCAACTGGTAAGAAACTGCATGGGCTGTAAATCTCCATCTAATTTATTTAGCATAGAAGGAGACTGTGGAAGTAAAATTTACCAAGAATTTACCTATTTCCAAGTATTTTAGTTTAAATATGTTAAACAAAAATCTGTTAGATAAAGGAAGTTCTACAAAGACCTAGTTGAACCTCCTTGATGCAAGTGCATACCACAAAATTGTTATACTAGAATTTCCCGACCCTTTGTGCATATTTTAGTATTATTGCTACCTGCTTTGGTTGTATCCATTGAAGTTTCTGACTTTTCAAGCATTTCAGTATTTCAGATAGAAGTTTGAAGTATTTTCCATTTTTGAAAGAATGCAAGTTGGTCAATTACAGCAAACGGAATAAAAGACTATGATCTTTTTTTTCTAATTGTGTTTGTACCATGCAGTACCCGACTTTGTCTGAAATGTTGAAGATTCAATGTTAGATTATCAAAATGACACTTGCACAGCGGCTAGCTTGGTAAACCTAAATTTGTCTTAATGGTAGCAATCATATTGGTCAAGTGATCCTCTCTCCATATAGACAAATCCAGACAGCAGGTGATGGTCATAACTGGGGTCGATCACCTTTCAATATTTCAGTTTCCTTGCTAACCTGTGTCATGGATGATTAAACACTGAAATGTATCTTGAATCTCTAAATTTCACTGAATATGAGGGTTTGAAATTCATGTAGACAATAAATGAAGACAATTCCAGGCTAATGGACCCCACTAATGGCCGCCTACAGTCACTAAACACAAACGCTGATTGGAATTGTATATTAGTCATGAGTAATACTCCAAACGATCACATTTTGTTTAATTTCTTCCGTCTGTAGCCTCTTCCTCCACTTTTCAGGACAAAAAGCCTCTGAACACAAAACATCTGGGACACCTGATGGAGGTATAATTTCAAACCATACATTGTGTCCCATAAAAAACAAAGAAATACATAAGAAGAAACTAGTTCAATAGCACAGATTCAAACATAGGCAGAGTACAGTTGCCCTCTAGTTGCCCTCTGGTGACACAAAATGACAAAACTTCATGGCTATTTGATGTCAAAATATTTTAACCCTTGGGCCCATCTAAGTCCATCAACTTACAGCCATTTTATGCACACTCATGTACAACTATATTTAATAGCTGAATATGCAAATTTTTGATGCACACAGGATGATGAAAAGGGTATTTTTCTTTTGTTATCCCTTGCTTTTTAAGCTTCCATTTCGAGGACACTTGAAACATTGATACACAACAAAATGTGTCTACCTGAATAATAACAATTACCAAACTATAAACTATCAGGGAAGTTATTCAGAGATAATTTTCATACTGGCTTAAAAAAGAAATATTATCACTGTACAACAAGATGCATCATTATTTTTCGATCTGCACAGTTAGTTACTTCAGAGGCTATTACTGTGAAAGACACTGAAGTACTTCCAATCAGTTTTTATTATGGGATTTTGTTCTTTAGCTACTTAGTAAAACCACCTATTTTTTTGTGGCATGTCACCAAACATTTATGATTGCCAACAGTATATTTAACCAACTGACAACTTCCCAGGATGGGTCTTTGTACTGTGTTTTGGCAGATTTTAATATTTTAGCACTAAAAGCACCTTCATCCCTTTAAGAGCAAGCATTTAGCTTGCAAGAAACCCATAAGATGGACAAGTCCTTGGAAGTTTATGAACTATGATTAATCTAGACCCAAGACCACAGGTCCCCTGTCGTTAGTTTAAGTTAGATGGAGTTTTATGGCTCAGTTTCCAACAAATTGGTTCAAGTCAAGCCGGCTATGGCCTTTTTTCCAGTTGTGGCTCACTGGATTGTTTTCCCTACTCCATTGCTTATGCTGAGCACCAAGCACAACGGCAGCAGGTTTTGTTTTTAAAGTCTTCGGTATGACTCAGCTAGGACTTGAATTCCCAACCTCCCAAGTCTGATGCTCTAACCACTTAACCATGCAGTTGGTCCACAGGTCCCCTATAATTCTCTGCTTCCCCTTGTCAATGAGTAGGAAGATTGCTTGCTTCTGGAAGCAGAACAATTGATTTACTTTTCTTTCCTTATCATTATGTGAATTCCAGCTGCATTTGATATTTGATACTTATCAAGGGTCCCCTTTCAAATGCCCAATTCACGAGTATGTGGCTAACAGAGTGTTAAAGCAGCTGTTTTCCTCATGCCTCAAATGGAGATGATGAGTGGAAACAGGGTTGTTCCAATGTGAATGGTTCCATGGTCACATTTGATAAGTTGGAAGGTTTAATCCATTGGGAATAATATATCAACAAAATGCTATAGCCATTCTTAGCTTACTGATGGGTATAGTTTGACAGTTCTTCACTGAGTTGTTGCATTTAACAGGGTTTGCCAGTGAGGGCATCATTACAGATCAGATCAACTGACCAATCAAGTTACCATATGAGATTTGTGTTTATTAATTATGTGTTCTTAGCCATTTGCAAGGTATTTAGCTACAGTATAAAAATTAATGTTTAACTTAGTACAATTCTGGGCTTCAGATTCTTAGATTCTCTCTGGTAGCCAGTGTATCATACTCCACTCTGGATTCACTTAGCCAGGATGAAAGAGAGAGAGAGAGCAAAGTTAATTCAACTCATTGAATCTTGTCTTTTACTTCAATGGGTTTTCCCCTGTGGGCTGGGGTGTAAAGTATGCCCACAGTATTTCCTGCCTGTTGTAAGAGGTGACTAAAGGGAAGGACTTAAACTGATTTATCCAGATGACAACGTATAACACATTCATGTTGGTGAGTCATAAATCTCATCTAACCAACAAATTTACTTTGGGTGTTCAAAAAGTTGACAGGACAGGGTTATCCCCAATATAATTAGTCATCTGTGACAGTTACAAATCTGGTTGGCCCCACACAGTGCAGAACAACAGCAAAAATTACATGGTTCAATAAAATTTAATCACAATATGTCACCTTCTTGTGAGAACTGTCAAAATTCGCTGTGCTTCCTTAGGTAAAAATTGATAAATTCTTGAAAAGATGGTGTTGGAATCCTGAGTGGCCACCTCCCCTGTAAGGCTTGGTTCTTGGAGGTGGGAGGGCAGTTCACATGAACCAAAAAGTGATCTGTAAAACAAGAGCAGAGAGACAGATATAAGTGAAGGCCAGAAGTATTTACTTAAAAATGTCTTTGTAGTTACCACACACAGTTTGAGAGGCAAGGGAAGAATTTTTCCTCGTTCACTCAAAAAAGTTTTAAAAAAAGGTTTTGCTACTGTAGAAGTGGTAAAGATAGATTTATGCTCAGAAAAGACAGTTACACCCTACAGCAACCCACAATTTCTGCAAAGTTCTACTCCCACCTAAGAGTTGTTAAATATTATTCCTCTCCCACACACCTACACATCACATACCCTTGCAACAGCAACTGCTGGAGACAATTGAAAAGGTTTGGCACAAAGGCAACTACACAATTTTGATCAAGAAAGGAACTGCTGGTGTTTTTTTTGTTTTTTTTTGTTTTTTTTGGGAGGTGGGGTTTAGGAGGGGGGTTTCCAGTTTCTGCATAGGGAAGAGTATTTTCTCAGGACCACAATTTATTGTCCATTATATTAACCTTGTTAGCAAATATTCCACATTAGAAGCATGCATTGCTCAATCATTCATTTCATTTTGCTCAATCATTCCTTCCCATGGTGGTGGTTTCAGCGAAGCTTCTTTAACATGCTCATTCTTGTCCATATCTTACCTATTTCTGGAACAAATTGACTGAACTCACAGCTCAGGGGGACCTTTTTGTAAGCTGACTTAGACTAGTCCAGCTGTGCAGGCTTGTTTGTACATCATGTTGATCTTAATCCTGAAGTTTGTTAGTTAGCTGGAGTTTTAAAGCCCAGTTTCCAACCTATTGGTTCAAGTCGAGCCGGCCACGGCCTTTCTTCCAGTTGTTGCTCACTGGATTGCTTATGTGGAGCATCACGAAACAATTGCAGGAGGTTTCTTATTTAGAAGGATTTTAATCCTGAAGGAGTTATATACCTATGTGGGACAGCAGCGTCATTTTGGCTCAGGGTGCACAGGGGCAAAAATGGGTTGGGTGTCCCCTGACCATTGCAAACACAATATTATCTTTGGTACCAGACTCAAAGGATGTCCCCTTCAGCCCAAATGTCTAGAGGCTCACCTCCAGTCCCCAGGACACATGTAAGTTATGTCACTAATATGGGATAATAAACTCTTCATGCCATGACCTTGCTTCTTGAAAATGCAATATAGGCACCCCAGTAGATTAAAGGTGGTATAGGGTGTAAATGGTATCTGAGATTGTCACATGATCTGTGCCCTTACGAGCTATGCTTTCATCGTGTTCACACTGTGTGCAAAGAAGTTAACACATGCTTGACTTGCCTGTTAGCTGACCCCCAAATGCTACAAAACTGTTTCGGCATTTTAATGTCTTTGTTACTGCCAACCAATTAATAAGATGTGAAACATGACTATATCAAGTGTGCATGCAGTGAGCTTCATTTCTTCTTTAAAGCAATAAGAGGTAATCAAGCAGAGAAGGAAGATGTAACAGAATGGAAGAAGGAAAGTTTCATCATGTGACTGCCATTTTTCAACACAAAAAATTTTATTATTTTGTGATGTAGAATATTTTACATGTGATACACGTACAGGGGATAGGGAGTGGGGAAACAAGCCAGTGAGACAACTGGGAAAAAAGGCCACAGCCAGTTTGACTTATACCAATTGGTTGGAAACTGGGCAGTAAAACTCTATCTAACAAACTAAGTAAACAACTTACTGCAGATATCCCTCTCCTTCTACCCCCCTCCCCTTCATCTCCACCTCACATATCCCTGACCACAGTCCCCCATATCCTTTTTCCTTTCAAGCTACATTACAGGTGCCATTTAAGGCCTCAAACTGGAACAGGACATGTATGTCAACACCCCCATACTTGCCCCTCCCTTCGGCATCTGCCGACCCCTTAGGGGTCATAAGACTTCCATTTAGTATCTGTTATCTCACACTTTAAGAAGTTTAAAGGGACAATCCTCTCACCCCAAACTACTGTAAACTTCTAGTATAGGGTAACAGAAACTCTCAATTGGCTCAGCTTTTTGATTGACTGCTAATTCAAACAATGCAGAGTACCAAAACTTATATTACACAGCATGAATTGTTCTGATAGTGTTTTGATTATACACATTGAGCTTTCTATATTCACCCTGAAGCAATAAAATGAGATTGTGTCTGGATGAGGGTGAATTTTAGACAATTGTGGGAGGGGCTTACTTTAGAAGGTTAGGAGAATTGGTACTGTTTGGGATGAGAAAATTGGGCCTTTAAGACACTAACTTTGACAAATCAAGTAATCTTGCTTTTAACTTTCACATTTTTATGGCTTTTGATGCAACTGTAGTTTTCCTGTTAGCAGCTGAGGCATTGCTTTTTGATATCATACCCTCAAGTCATTGGCAAGTCCTAGTGAATAACAAAGAATATAAGACAACAACTTCACACCAACAAGATTAATGAACATTTATAAACTTTCTGGACAAAATCCAAAGTTTGTGTTATGTACATTTCACTGTCAGTCCCATGACTCACATCACATTATTTACACTCCAGTGTACCCTTTTCATGAAAATAAATACCAAACAGCCCACAACACCGCCGCGATTAGAGTAAACCCCTTTCCGTTACTACCATCAACAATGCCACAGAAACTGTACCCTGACAGGCAATACGAAGAGCTCACCATGGCTTGTCATCTGTTTATTATTTGGACAGTTTCCAAGGCAAGTTAAACAGATCACATCTCATCCTGAACAACAATAGCGGAGGTGATCTTAATATTTTTTTTCTTTCGAATTTAACAGGCCAGGGATTAATTTTTGTTTATGGCCACAACACAATTTTGCAACAGCATGATAATTGCTTCCTGAAATACTTCCTGCTTGGCGTGAGAAGTAAAACGGAAGACTACTTGTCCATGACTGGCATTTCATTGTTTATTAAGATGTCTACAGAGGAGTTTAGATGGATGCAATCAATAGGAAGAGCAATCTCATAGGACTCTCTGGGTACTTCCTGGTCACTTCTGATAATTACATCTCCTTCAAGGATTCTTGATTTAGTAAACCATCGAAGCAGACACGAGTCTTTCTAGATGGTCTAGTTGTAGAAATAGCTACAATATTTGGGCATATATTTATACGCATGCTGGATTTGAAATATACTTCCATTTCAACTGTTAGTAGTAAAGGGGAGGGGGCAGGAAAGGGTGACAATGTAGGAGCAAGGGGTGAGATGTGGGGTAGTAGGAAAAGCCTTTGACTAAGGTCAAATAAGAACATGTTATTATTTGTTTTATTCTAAACATTTGTCAAAGGTATGACTGGATAATGAATAACTTCCAATGCTTCCCTTTTCCTCTCCCGAACCTAGTCCCATATGTGCAATGGCAAAAGACAGTTGCTTGACATGTATGCTATATTCTAGGGTACCTCTAAAAGCCACTCCCATTCCCTGCCCCTCATCAAAAGCACTTCTCAAACTAATTTTCCTAAACTCCTCCAGACCTCAGCTGGTATAGTACCATGCACTGAATTTGGCAACTTCCAAAAGCCCATTTTCAGGAAGAGCTATGGGAGTCCATGCCCCCCCCCCCCCCTTGACCCTGAACTACCATGCTCCATTATTTAACTAATTCATAGTAAAATATTTCAGGCTAAAATGAAAAGCCCAGGTTTATTTGACCCTTTGCCTTGCCAGGGTTGTCCTCCATTCACCCCTAGTAGATTTTCCTGCAGGTCTAAAACCAGCTTACCTAAAGTTTCAATGGCACAAAATTTATGACTTCAAAACTTTGCTTACCTAACATTTGTGGTGTTTTATGATCACACCAAGTGCATATTTCATATTTTTCACCAACTTTATCCATCCTTTTGTCTTACTATACTCACTGCCCTCATACTTACTTCAGTGTAGACTGAGCGTCACTCTGTAATATATCACCAACTCTGCATGAAAGGAAAAAGAATAGTACAGTATACCATTTCAGACAAAATTTATTACCTCTGCAACTTAATTGAGCATTCCACAACCACCAATTTTATTTACAACTGAAACTATTGGAATGATCCATTATTTCATATTAGGGGTGACAAAATTTACAGAAAGTTGTCACCTTTGAGGTTAGGGAGTGCTTGTTAACATTCAGATGTGTTGCTTATAAAGGAAGTCACAAGTGTTTAGTTACCCATTAGAGAACTACTGACAGGAAAGTTATACGCTAGAAACTCAACCAACTCAGGGAGTCCTTTATCTCAACTGTCTTCTCAATTATCACATTTTAATGATTACTTTTTTGGAATATAAAACAGGATCAAAAAAGGCTGACAATATTTCCAAGGAATCATGCTGTGTCAGAGGACTAGTTCCTCATTTCATGGAATATCTTTGTCCATTTAGCATTTCCAGAGGAAACTAGCTGATTCATTTGTGGGTGAGTTGCTAAGTTTTGATGGTTTTATTTTTGCTGTACTGTTTCTTCTTCACATGAAAACATAACTTTTAGCTTTGTACCTGAAACTACACTACTCTATATTTTTAAAAACAACTTTTAGCCAGTAAAAATCAGTTTACATGACCAATGATCTTTGTACAATCTATATAGGGAGTGGTTTGCTACCTGAACATCAGAAAGCGAATGCAGCTTAGGGATTCCTTGCTGCAGAACTGAAAGAAAAGTTTGGAAGAGTTTGCCGTTTGATCTCTGATGATTCCATATGATAATCTTGGGAGTTTGGTGGGGGTGGGGGGACTTTGCTTATTGATAGCTGGTGACCCTGCATGACATTTGACCTCTCCAAAAATAAAAGGGTTCCCTTTTCAATTTTGTCATTTCAATCATCAGTGTTTATATGTTTAGATCTCTCGATTTTCAGAAAATTTCATGGTTGTCCTTACAACCATTTCACTATTTTCAGATTTCTGCAAGGACATTTGGTTGTCTGAAACATTTTTCAAACGACAAGAAACCATCAATATATGCAAGTATTAATTGTGATGTTTTGTTGCTGGAATTCAATGAAGTGTGTGTATTATCATGTTTGTCTTACCACAGAAAAATATACACGTGACATTTTAGAGACAAGGTTTTCCTGCTTACACCACTGGTTGGCATAGGGCATGAATACGAACACATACATGTATGTATGTACATGACATTGAATTTTTGTAACTTACTGTCAAGAGCTGGGCCAGTTCATTGATAGAAAGTTCAACTGTTTAAAAGGTTGTGGACACTGCTAGATTAAAACCAGATTATAAGTTGAGGTGTTGAATTCCAACAAGTCGAATCACAGTTTAAATCAGAAAAGCATGTCCAATGATTGTCTACTGAAATGCTACAGTATATATGGAACCTCTCCTTCTACCTCCCACTCCCAACCCCATGTGTTGCTGGTTGTAAAATATGTCCATGGTATTCTGTACATGGACTTGTTGGCAAAGTCTACTGACTTCTAAAGTTTGAAATGACTTGTATTCCTTCGTCTTCAGAATTGCAGCTCACATTCTAAACTAGATAATATTGTTACTATGGATACAGTACAGTACGGTGACTAGAAACAATTCCTAATCATAGTGCAGTCACCTAAAAATTCACAGTACTTTAAACTTCAAACTGGTTGGCAGACAGCAGAAAACAATCACAAACCAGTGTTAGTACATATATAAATATGAATCCAGGGGACCCAACAGCTGCTGTAAAAGCCTACTGTACAATTGCTCTTCAGTAAAGGTACTGCAGGTTAACAGAACTTCACACTTCCTGACCTTTTGACCAATGGAACTTCATACAGTAATAGGAGGTATAAAGCCCTTTTGAGTTAGAGGGGAGGAGCAGTTAACCCCAAGTTGTTTGGAAACAACAGTTAAATCAGTTTTCTTCTTATTTCTCTTCCAATTATCTTTCACAGTATTCTAGAACTTGAATACAGAATATTCCAGGTATTAAGCCAAACAGAAACTTCTAAACTGCAATTTTAAAATTGAGGGTTTAACTTTGTCACAGGATTCTCAAAAGCCAATCATGAAACAGAATAGTCTACTACACTAATTTAATTTGGATGACTGCAGTTTCCCTTTAAAGGACAAGAGCAGTCATCCCAAACTGAAGAAGTGTAGTAGACTGTCCAGTTTCATAATTGGCTGTTGGAAGTCATGTGACAATGTTTTTCCTCTTCAAATATGAAATTTACCAGAACTAACTGGTTGGTTTACCTTGAATATGCAATAGTAAAATCATAAAATGTAATGAAAAATACTCTGATGAGAAATAGGACAAAAATTTAGTTATTTAGCTTTTCCTCAAAACAAGTTTGGGGGGACTGCTCTTTACCTTTAAGTGGCCCCTTCCTCTAGAACTCTTAACAAGTGGACATAATAGGTACACGATAACTTTTATTTGCCACACAAAACCATGAAGTAACATTGTACAAAACCATATACTAACTTGAAATGATTTTTGCACATTTTTATATATATAAAATTTCAAAGAAACTAACTTGAAATTCAGTAGGGCAAATCCATCCAGTGTGTCAATTCCCACCTCATTTGCAAGATAAATTTGGGTCAAATATTGTAAAATATGCCATCCAGGCACCTCTCAAATCAGGCACCTTGCAGTATATCCATTCAAAATTCTGTTTTGGAAAATTGACCTGGCTATAAAATCACTAAGTGGACCAGTGTTTGGCGCTAGAGGGAAACTGACATTTGCCAGTTTTTTGAAAAACTCCAACCACAACTGATCCCTTAAAGCGGCTCATTGAGTTGATATCAATAACTCAATGAGAGTGGCAAATGGTCTCTACCACTTGACAATGCTTACAGTTAGCTTACAGAATCAAGTTTCATGTCCACTAGTTACTAAAAAAGTTAAAGTTTTGAATTTTGTGATGCCCTGACTTGTAACAGTTTTGTGCATAATTTGAAAAAGTGTCTGGTCACACATTTTTGAAAATCGAATTGTGCTGTTGATTACTCACTCATAAAATAGTTATTTGAAAATAGGATATGAAGGTTGTCTTAGTTGGACCATTTGTCATTAGTGTGTGAAGAAAACTTAACGGTTTGGAAAAAAATTGTTAAATTCATGATTCAACTCAATGAGCCGCTTTAACTCTGTGCAGCTCAACTTCTATACGCAGACATGAATCTCATCTTGAATCCTGCAAACTTGTATTGTTGAAAGTCACCCATGCATGACACAGGGAAAAGCTGAGCTGGACCAATAGGATGCCCTCCTCCGACTAATGACTAAGTAGGCCTGATCCTTTTACCCGAGTAGCCATTGGCTGATAAAGTGAGAGTTTCGTAATGGGGAATGCCTTTCATATGGGTGCATTAATCATGATGAGTATGGGTAGTGGGTACATCTATGGGCACCAAGCCATGAGTGCAGGTAAGAGTACGAGTACTGAATCTTGCACACCATTAAGAGAACGTGAATGAAAGCTACAACACTGGTACAGACACTTAGCTACTTCCCAAGATCAGCCTTGCTAGGTTTTTTCTTCTAGTCACAATTCCTAAAAGTGCAATCTGAGCAGCTAGTGAAGGCAGCCATAAGTGGTCCTTAAAAAGTCTTAAATTTAATGGTCTATATACGATTCCAAACCCTCAAATTCAGTGAAAATTAGGGAACCAAGTGGTATTTCAGTGTAAATGAGTGAATCAGGTGGTATTTCAGTGTAAAATCATTCATGATACATTGAAGTAAAGCATTGGAAAGATTAAAGCTAACAAATCCCAGTTGTGGTAGACTTAATCAGACCGTCACAGATTTGTCTATAGTAGATCATGCGATCTCTGCTACAGCTGGTATTGCTGTTAGCAACAACAGTGGGGCCAGAGTTTTGCCAACCATGCTATGCTGATGTTAATAGGAGAAATTATTATTCATGCATGGTTTGTTAAATTAAGTGGAATAATTCCAGGGCTCAAAATAACTGATGGCACCGATGGCCATGGTTCCCCTCAAAAACGTCGAATTGAAATAACATAGACTGATAGCCATTTTGCTCATTTTGGCTGTGCCCCTTTTGAATCTTATTTCGAGCACTGTAATTCATTCAACTGTATCTTTTGTTTCATGTTTATACAGTGTATAGGCCTTGAAACCTTCAAAACCAAACTTCAAAGACACTTGTGAAGATAATGAAACAAGGCTTGAAAAATTTTCACAATTTTTCAAAAAAATTTGGGGGCAATCACTACTATTGCCTGTAAGGCATAAATGATCAACTGCAATCTTGACAATTCCCATACTGCATGTCACTCAGGTACTCTGTACTATTACATTGGTGTATTTACACGTTGGTATATGGCAGGTCACATCTAACACCTTTCATTTCCTAAGGAAGGGTTGGATTTGTAAGTAGGAGACACAAGGACAATAAAACACAAATTAAAACAGAAGAATAGCTAGGATTCTGATCCCAACTGATAGTTGATTACTCAATCTATATATGCTCTACTTAATCCCAAGTGGACTTAGAGAGGGCAGGGCAGTGAAAATAGTACAACTAACTGTGTTTATATCACTGAAACCTGGTTCAACACAGAGAAAAGTTCATTTCCATTCAGGATGTCACATTAGCTAACTGAAATGCTCCACCTTTTCTGTATGCTGAACCAGAACCACAGGAAAAAGTGAAGCATTTTTAAGTTGCAAGGAAAATCAGCTACAGGCACTTTGCTTAAAGGGGAAACTGCAATCACCACACTAAGAAATAGTACACCCCGTCATCCTTAATTCATGAATGACTATTTTGATCATGTGAAAATGTTTTTGTCAAAACACATTGCTATATCTTAGAAGGTAGCTTTTTGATTTGCCATATACTGTAATTGTAAACTTTATGAAAAATTTTCTGATGGGCTTGCACAGGAGAACATTCCAGTTTGAACCTGTTGAACAGGTCCAAACAGGTTCAAACAGGTACAAAACGTAATTGGAACAAAATCAACAAGTTTCAACAGGATTAGTACAGGCCCAGTACAGTGCCTGTAATAGCTTCTTTGGTTTTACCAGTTGACCCCTGTCCAGAAGGTAACAGAAACATTGCCTGTTGATACCTGTTCCAGACTGTTGGAATTTCAACAGGTCTCAACTGAAATTTTCTCCTGGGTGTACAGTGACTAAGGTTGTGAAAGAAAGAGCAATTTTGGAATTTTTATGTTTGTGGTGATTGCATGCCTGCATGCACAAGGACTGACTCCGATCAAGAACGCTGTTTTTACATTTCCCTATTTTTCTTACCAAATTGCATAGCTGTCATAAAAGTGTAAAAAAATGCTCTCTACAATACTGTGGTCGTTAAATTCTTAAAAACAAAAATGAGAAAAAATAAAATTATAAAAAGACAATAAATCTTTATGTTACACAGGTCACACCTAGTTCGTTGCAGCTGATTTCAAAGGCAATTATGTTTATAGTTGCAAGTTATGTTTCACACAATAAGTTATAAATATCTAAACAATATTCCAAGAATGATATTATAAGGATGCACTGCTCTGTCAATTTAAATGAAAACGGATATTTATTATCCCCAATCAGTCAGGGAACTTGTCTTGAAAAACAATCCGAATGATAGGAAAGGGAGGTCAGGGGTTAAAGTAGTTAGTTTGGCAAATACATTTTCCAAAAGGTGACATTTTGTTTTGCAAGAGACGTTGTCATGGTAACTCATGAATGAAGATAATGAATGACTGCAAAGAGATTGACAGAAGCATTAAAAGCATCAATCCCTCTGGCTTAAATGGGTGCCAATTAAGCCTTAATATAAACTCTGTGGGTCAGGGCCATGTACTTAGCCAGGGGGAGGACCATGCAGCGACAGGGAATTAGTAAAGAAGATCAGAATTTCCCACTGCCCAATAGTGCATTTTATCAAACATTCATCATTACTTTGCTCCTTTTAGAAACTTTTTAACCCTGGGCTTTGTTGTCTTGTCTGGATACAGGCCCACTGAAGTTAAATGGAAGGATAGCAATAGACGTGATTTCATGTGATGTCACCATTGGTAAGCCACGCCCACTGCCGGGAAAAATCAAGCGTTTCTAGTGCAACAGTTACAAGTTGGTCATCAACTGCTTCTCAGCTAGATACACTGGCTAGCATACTACAATAAGTTTTCCCCATTAAAAGGGACAGGCTTTGTGATTTTAGTGAAAGCACTGTCCTCACACAAAACTTCATTTTAGAGGCAAACAGAGAGGCTTACAGCACATACAATGTAGACTATAGCAATAATAACATGGTTCAGATTACAGTTTGCAAGGATAAGAAACTCCATGCCGTCACAGAGCCCATTACTGAAATGCTGCACCTCCTGAAAAGTCAAAATCCCGTCAAGTGGCTGTATTAACGGGATTTTAGACATTGTTTATTAGAGCATGAGTCATCATCTCACACCTTGCTTCCTCACTTCTCTCCATCTTGTACTAATCCTGAAGGCTGAACAGTGGTGCATAATCTCAAACAATAGATTCAATAAACAGTTAGCAGCAAGTAGTTCCAGTATCTTGTTGGTAAGGAAGTTGTGGTCAATGGGGACTAATTGGGAGCTTGTTTGCTCAATAGATTAAGCAGAAAAAACAACTCTGGAGATAGGTGGAGAGAGCCACAGATAGTGCTGCGATTGGCTAATGGACTTTTTTTCGACATGTCCAATTGCAATTACTGTAAGTTAATTTCAATTTTGCATTCAGATTGCAAATCGGAATAGAGTACAATGCTTTTCTATATATATGAATATTGATTAGCACTTACTGTAAAATTGTAAATCAATGTTAAATATTTCAGGAGCCTGGAGGCAAGATTCCAATAATCAGATCTGCATCATACGTAGCAACTTTATTTTTCTCCTGGAAAACATTATTGATGCTGCTTATATATTCACACAAACTAAGTGAAGTGTTATAGTGAGCACACTCTGTCCAATGTGACATGCTGCTAGAATTGAATAGGATGTTTGTAATTGCGGCCGTTAACCCAGTTTAAACCAACCTTGTTGCTCTATTGAGTTGTTGCTCTTTGAAGGGTGCAAATGCCTTAAACTGTATTGACCTCAAGATACCTGAACAGGAAGTTCTCTGATAGGTTTTGGATTATTAATTGCCAGCTTGAGATGGCTAAAACTTGCTATTCGCTTCTACCGTCATGAGCAACATTACCAACATCAAAGTTTTAAAGGCAGACACTCTCTTCCAAACCAAAATTTTTGTAGTACTGTAGTCCTCATAGTCATTGGCATACTTCTTTGATAAACAGCAAGTTAAAAGAATTCAGAGTGTTGTAGCTCATATTTACCCACCATGTACTGTACTATACTGAGAGTGTTTTGATCACCTTGGGGTCATAGGCTCACCTGAAGCAATAAACTGAGACTGTGTCTGGATAAGGATGAGCCTTAGAAAGTGGTGGGTGAGGCTCAAGTACGTATTTTTGTAGACTTCTACAAAACTGTAAGTTTGAGGTGAGAACTGCCTGCCTTTAAGTCTGACTTTAGCAACTGTCATGACTGCATGAGGAATCATGCCATGCATGGAAGATAAAACACCATTGGCACAATTAGTATGGGAAATGTATAAAGTAAAGTGTGGGCAACTGGATAAGACAATAGTTTGCCTGCAGATACAGCTAGTACATGGTGTGCACTACAAAACTAAAGTACTTGAACGTATCCTGTCACATATATAACTTAATTAGTAAAATAAAAACATGCTGACTTGAATATTTTTGCAAGTCAAATTTTGTGCATGCATGCCTAAATTGTATGTACAGTACGGTAATATGAAAGTAGTTATCCAATCTTTAGAATGTTCACATAAACACGTCAAATTTGAACAGAAAAGTTCATCAGCTTGTTGTATATTGGCAAATGAGATAAAAACTAGGCTTGCTGTCAGAAGTAATGTGAGAGCTACAGTAGAACCATTACCACCATGAAGTGATCTACTGTGCAGTATGCGTAGGGATCAAAACCTTACATCAATGACCTCATGTGGGTGAAGTAGCCTTGGTAGTGTTTCCTGGGTGATAAGAGTCCTATTGTCACCCCTCACTTAGGTGAGGCATTGTCATTCCAGACAGTTCCGATTCTCCTAATTGTTCAGTGCACTTGTCACTCCCCCCATAATTAACTGTGTCAATTAGCACATACTAGTGCAGTAATTTTAAAATTTTGATGTCAATAAAAACTGAAAGAGCTATTTAACCAACTGACAATTTTCATACGTACCCTACACTTAAGAAGCATTTTGAGGTGATGGTAGACTGTAGGCTTTATATATGCTGTGAAGTCCTTTACTGACATTTTAAACTGTCATCTCTATCAAAGTATTGATCCAAAGATTTTGATTTCATGTATCACTGAGTACAGACTTTTATGCAGTACAGATGATGACAATTTTACTTAACATCCATTCTACATTAAATAATTAGAAATTATCTTAAACTCACCTTGGTCAATTCCCTGGAAGGCAACTACTTAAAGTTGGTAGTTGCAGGTATTCAACAGAATGTCCCTGCCCATTCTCCAACCCCCCTCCCCACCCCCCCCCAAAGCCATGCTCTGTTGGCTAAAATGCACAATGTGGTTGGTAAAAATTGTAGGGGGAAGTTTCAGACATGACGAATGTAAGTGATGGTAGAGAAACGCAGCAAAATAAATCTTACGAAGCTTGATAAACTTTTAATACTTTGTTCTTTGTGCTATAAGTGCTCATCAGGCAGATGTGATGGGAGGCCCCAACAACTTCACAGCTTCAGGCTCACATTAATGGCTACAGCATATATCTTAAAGGACCCTTCCTCTCACCCCAAACTACAATTCTTATAGGGGTTTACCTAAATTCTCAATTGGCTTAGCTCTTTGATTGGCAGGTAATTCAAACAAGGAAGAGTACCTAAGCGTATACTAAACAGCATAAACTGTACTGAAATTATTTTGATTATACACATTGAGCTTTTTTATACTCACCATATGCAGCAATAAAATGAGATTGTGTCTGGATGAGGATGGATTTTGGACAATTGTGGGAGGGGCTTTAGTAAGAAGGTTTAGGAGAATTGGTACTGTTTGGGGTGAAAGAATTTGGCCTTTGTCATCATTAACAAGTGAGACTCTAAAACCTAAAATCCTGGATAAAGGTCTGGTGTCTGGTCAATTGCTCTCCTTCCAATATTACATCATTCTTCTGATATCCACCTGCCAAGGCATGTAATCAATTGACCATGACAATGAAAGGTGGACAAAGCCTTTGAATGGTCAACTACCAGTGGAGCTATCTAACAGATGGTTCAACCAACCCATCTAACAGCTGCAACTGGTACCTTTATGACAAAAATACAAGGGATCAGCTTCCCTAATTCTAGGTCAAAGTGGATTTCATTCTGACAGATATTAAATCCAAAATTCTGAAAAGGATTTAATAACCTTTTTGTCAAGTACACTGACCCAGTCCTAGTTTTAGAATTTACAATGTGCCAACATGTCTCACAATTTCTCTCTTCCCACAAAAGTTAGGCAATCCATTCTCATCACTCCAAAGTACAGTACAACTTTTTGGTAGTTTACAGATATTCTTTCTTCTTTTTTTTTCCTTGAAGGAAAAACTTTATATTGTGTATATTCTGCATTGAGTTCTAATAAAGTTTACAGAAATTCCCAATTGGCACAGATCTTTGATTGGCACATACTTCAAGTTACCCAGCCTAAAACTGAAGTGAACAGACATCTACTTACTACAGGCTATTTAGCCTATATTCATCCTTCTTCAGTTGTCTATTCACCGCAGTTTGAGGTAGCCTTACCTGACAGCAAATTCCAAAAGTGAAAAGCAGTGTAGCTCATGCATGACTGTATACAATGCATGTCCTGTACTGAGAGTGTTCTAATTACACATTGGGCCTTGTACAAACCTAACTGAAAGCAACAGAGTTTGTGTCTGGGGGAGGAGTTTTAGACAGTTGTGGGAGTGGCTTAAGAAAGTAACATGTTGAATTGCCCTGCCTACAAAAACCCTGTCCACACCTTTTTGCTTCAGTGAACGAAGGTCAACAAAAACAAGATAAGAAATTGCCCTACTGCTTGCCTTTCACACCTTGCAAACAGTGGCACATCTGGCTGGTATTGTTCAGCCTTTGTTCACATCTTCCTGTAGCTGCCTCTTATCAAGCTTGTGGTTTCTTGGAGCTTGCCTGAAGGAGTTAAGCAGGAAGTCGGGTAAAATTTGATTACCCCACCAAACCTCCCTTTTGGTGGGGACTCGGGTGAAATATCTAATAGGGTAACAAATTCCTCATGAATGCAGATAAAGGGAATTTGAATTGTATGGATAAGAAATCTGGCTTTTAAAGGGGAACGCAGTTACCCCAATATGCATCAATGTAGTAGACTACTGTATATCCAGTGTTATTTCGTGACAGGTTCTTGAGCATACTATAACAGTATTGAATTGTAAAATTTAAGAGGAGTCATTGCTTGATCTATTCTGTCTGTCTCCTGAAGTATCAAGATAGATACTTGGAAGAGAAAAAGGAGTAATTCTGTGAGATTTGGCTATTGTTTTCACATAATTCTCCAGTGAAGTGCTCTGGGTCTCTTCATAAAAGAAATGTCGTTCACATATTCCACTCTGTTTCTTGCTAATCACCAAGACACCAGCTTGTAAACAGGAATGTGGTTCAGTGTTACTGTAGATACTTAGAGGGGAGGGTATAAACGCATGATGAAAAGGGAAGAGGATGAACATGGAAGGGGTTGTGAGGGAGAAGGGGAGGGGAGATAATTCCATGATATTGTCCACTGGCAGCTTAGCTTCATATCTTCCCAGGCCAGTTCAAAAAGGAATATTGAGCAGTACCTGATGTTCAATGATCCAAAGGTTTCATGCTCCCCGCTTTCGTTTTATTTCAATCCCTGGTAAAAATTCCAGTTGAACCCAGTTGACCAATTCAACTGGGTTCAACTGGGACCCAGTTGAACCCAGATGGTCTTGTTCCAAATCCCATATAAAACCAACTGGGTTGAACTAGCTTGAACTGAGTTACCAGCTTTCAACTGGACTGACTACATTCAACCCAGCTGAATTTGTTCCAATTCCCATATTAGATTAACTGGGTTTGTAACTGGTTTTCAACTGGTTTCTAACTGGGTTCTAACTGGATCCAGTTGAACCCAGTTTAACTGGGTTCAACTGGAATTTTGACCAGGGATTTTTGGCAATAATTTCAAGGTTTGTCATAATCAGGGTTCCAAGTTTCGAGAAATGTTGATGTCCTCGGTGTCCAACATTCCCAGCCTGGAAACAACACTGGAAATGAGTCCTGGGTACAATGACATGGCCCTGTTCAAAGTTTGTACATCTCAGGCTGACCAACAGAGATCATACCAAAGTAACAACATCAGTATACAGTATAGGTTTTTTGAACTGACCATCTGGTTGATTTCTGGCTGTTACAAATTTTGTTTGAAGGAAGCGGGGAGCCCAGGGAGGATGAATGCCCCATATTTCTCCCTTTGGCACATTGGCCAAATCTGATTCCATAAACTAAGGCTTATGTAATTTTTGTATACTGTACATGAATGAGCTGAGGGAAGATCATGTACATTCAGGAAAATGCCCATTAGCCAGATTTAGAAAAGCTCTAACCACAACTGACCTTTCAAACTCTGTGCAACTCAGCGCTAGGCCTGGCAGACGTGATCTCTGGAGCATCTTGACTGAAAACTTGTAATGTTGAGAGTCACCCATGCATGACACAAAGAAAGCTACAGTATACTGGACCAATAGGAAGGCCTCCCAAAATAAATCAATAAGGTAGCCTGATCCTTCTTCCCACAGTTGCCATTTGCAGGTAGGCTAAGAGTAGGTAATGGACAATACCTGTGATGTACAGGTAAGATTCAAAATTCATATGCAAAGTTGTTCAACTACAAAACACTTTACTAATAAGACCCTGTTTCAGATTGAAGCTTCCCACTGTAATATACTGTAGCTATATGCTGGACAGCAGATCAAGTATAACATTATGTCAGTCAGCTACAGACAGAGGTAATATTTCATATTCTGTATGTTGCAGTCTTGTGCTAAATAGCTACAGTATTAGTCCCAAAAACGTGACAAATGTATCCATCATTAAACATCAAGTACTACAAAGATGACCTTTTGCAACCTTTGCAGTTGGTAATGCATTTCATGCCATATTATTCCGGAAAAGTCTAAAAAATTGTTTCCTTTTTTAATATCTTTGTGGTCAAAGTTACTGCCCTAGGAAGCTATTAGCATCACATTCATGATGTACTGATTGAAATGTTATAAGAAGAAGTAGGGTCACTCAATTGTTGATTGATCCCTCATAAAAATATATATTGTATTTGGATTGTAATTAAAATTGATTCCTCTTCATTTAGCAAGGGTGTCATTGGCTTTTAACCACCTCAAGTGTACATAAAATAGAAAAAAATAGTTTGCTTGCACTAGAGTCCATGACTAGCATTAAGCCATTAGATGGGCTTTATAGTTTATAGCACATTTTAGCTACTTTTGTCCCCATATAACTGTTCCTTTATCTCTATACTTTCTTTGCAAACTCCCTGCGTCCACACATTTACATTATCTCTTCAGCAAACATGCTCACTGAACTGTAAGAGTTTATTAATTATAACACAATTTTTTATGTGCAGGCTATAAAAGTTAGTAAGATGGGAGTTTACAGCCCAGTTTCCAACCAATTGTGCAGGCTAAGTCCAAACCAACGCAACTCTATATGTGTATGTATAAATGTAAAAGCGATAAAACAATAAACGAGACGAAACGAAACTGTACATGATAACAGCATGGAAGTACTTTCTATCCTTTCATGAGTACAGGCCTGGAATTTTGAGGCATGCTAGTGCAATCATGGAAGTACTTACTACCTTGGACTTCCATGGTGTGATCGCCCACCATCACTCTCCTCAAATCACTGTCAGGAAAGTGGTATTTGGCACATCTTCATGAATTTATTTTAGTCTTAATATTCAACAGCACACCTAGCACATTCCTTAATTTTCTGAAGATTTGTGATTTGTAACACATATAGAAAATATAAAACTGTCATTAGTTGTGTAATAGACAAACGAATATGGCAGATCAAGAGCATTTATTCAGAGGCAACAGGAAGTGAACTGTTTAGCAAACTAAACAAGTAAAGACCCTGCCCTGAGAAGCAAATGGCACATGGTTTTTTGGTTACATCTTTGTTTTGACATCTCAATGCTTTTAAAACGGTCCTAAAGTACACTTTTATCGGTACCAAACACGAACTTCCTATATAGGCCTACATGGACAGAGCATGTAACATGTACATCCCATCTGTTAAATTGTCGCCCCAAAAAGGGCGCACCAAAATGGCCGCTGTGAAGCCATAATTTGTATGATTCCACGACGAATCTGTTATATTTTACACAAAAGTTGAACTTGAATGGGAAACAATATCATATTCCTGCAATAAATACGTGAAGTGGTTTTGACCTTTCCTTGCCATATTTCAAAAATATTCCAACTTTCTTGCAAAATCTGGTAATTGACTTGAGCAAGTCCAAACAACTTTAACACAAAATCATAGCAGACAAACATCTTGTAGGCTATGGTGGCGACAATCTACAGTGCAGTATGCTCTGTCCATGTATAGGAAGTCTGTGGTGCCAGAGTACACCTTGTTGGTACCAGAGTGCATAATTGTCAGAACGAAGAGATATCGGAACATAGAGATGTTGGAACATCGGGGTGTCCCTCATTTTTTCAAGCTCCCTAACTCCAATGGGTAAAATCCAGACATGCTTGCGATTGGCAGGCTAATTCCAAACTCCATATAAAGCCCTGTGCACATATGCCATGAACATAGCTGAGTTTACTTGTCGGTCATTCACCCTGACTTGTTGCAGTACAGTATTAAGTAGCATCACTGTATTGTGGACAAATATTCCGTACATATTATCATTTGGAAGAAATTAAAGTTTTAATATCAATGGAATCTAGTGGGCTCACTTTAAAGTGGGGCATGCAAATTGATCTCAACCGTTTAAATAAATGATATTTTTTGCATTCCCGTTCATCCATCCTTTAAACCCTGCAGAGTTTAGCCCCTTTCTTTTTCACATAAAAGGGATTTCAAGTACATGCACTAAAATTTATATTATCTATGTCCACACTATTTCAAGAATTGACTCTTTTCCAAACAGCAATTACAAAGGATTGTGGGATAGGGTTTTGGTATGCATCATTTATGTCAATGGCATTTTACTGTGGCCAAAAATGACACATACCAAAATGCTATCCCACAAGTCTTTGTAATTTGTATTTGGAAAATGGTCAATGGTTGTTGAGAGTCTTGTGATGACTAATTGCACTGTGAAGCTTATACACGAATCCGGATAGGAGGTGATGGTCTGACCTCAGTCGGCCATAACTAGGGTCCGTCACCTCTAAATCTTTCCATTTCCTTGCTTATCTCCATCATGGATGGTTGCACACAAATTTTTACCTTCAATTCTCCAATTTCACTAAATGTGAGGGTTTGAAATTCATGTTAAAAATAAATAAAGACGATTTTAGGCTGATGGACCTCACTAATGGCGGCCTACAGTCCCTAAAAACAAGCGCTAATCGGATTCGTCTATAGGGTAGGATGGGTAAACCATTGATCGACCTTCAGGGACTGCGGAGACGGGGGGCTCGGGGGTATATAGCCCCCGCACTTTTTTGCTGTGGGCATTTTGGGCCGCCTTAAATTGCATTTTGTGCTGCCTTAAACTGCATTTATTTTATTGGACATATTAGGCCGCTTCGATGATTAGCCCCCGCACTTCAAAATTGGCTCTGCGGCCTCTGACCTTAAATATTTACAATACTGTATGTAATTTCTGAATAGGATGGATACTTTAAAGAGAAATAAGAAAAAATGTTAAAAAATTTGGCTGTTGTTTTAAACTAAGTTTAGCAGACTGTTTTTGGCCTTTAATACCTTCAATCCAGCCTGAAGGACTCAGGTTACCTGAGAGCAACTCTCTGCTCCAATTTCACAACTTTGCACCTTTTCCAATTTCACAACATTATACCATTCTTGCCAAATATAGTGTTCAAAAGAATCAAGCTTAAAAATTTGACCTGTGGCCAATAAAATTGGTATCAGCAATCCAAGGTATAATACAGGTGTGAGAATTCAACGGTTTGCTGAAAATGTAGGAAACACGGTACGGTTCTTAATGGGATCTTCATTTCCCCTAGACAATTTGATTTTCGAAAGAAAGAAGGGATTCCTCTCCTGCTTGGTTACTGCCGTTAGTATCCACGGTAACAAACTATAAATCTTTACCTTTGTTTTAATTGTGCCATGAATGGTCACTTCTCTGTTGAACAGTTTGTTGGCATGACAATTTACTGTAATTTATGATTTCAATTAATTGAGATGGAAACTTTTTATCATCACACTAAAGGTCATTCCTCAATGGGCAAGTGTGACTTGTTTTAAGCAGCAGCTACAGTATACTGTATCTCACAATTTTTCTCTTTTTTCTCTTCAAAGTATCTTCTATAATACTTCAAGACTTCAATATTGCATATTCAACATAAATTAAGCTGTCACTCCTAGTAAATTTCATATTTGAGGAGAAAACATAATGTCACATGACTCTCAAGAGCCAATCATGAAACAGGGAAGTCTACACTACTGAACTTCAGGTTGGAGGGGAGGGGGTGGCTCTTGCCATTAAATGTATATAAAGAATACCACACTGGCCTAAAAAAGTGGAATGTTTGGACCTTGAAAAAAAAAGGGAGGGGGGAGGAAGGAATAGATTGATTTAATTGCTTTTTTAATTGTCAATAAATGTGCTTGAAAAAAGGCACCAAAGTAGACTTTGGTACCAAGGTTAAATTCATAAGACTGAAATGGTTTGTAATTGGCTGTAAATTTAATCATATTACAAGTTGAAGTGATGCATTAAATTCTCTTAACTAAAGATCATTACATTCTGATGTTACAGGCTTGGAATTAATTGAAGGCCACAAAGGCCATGGCCTTCATATTTTTGGCTATGGCCTTGTTGCCCTATAAAATTAAATGGCAATCAAGGCCATTTGGCCTCTGTGCCCTATCTGTGAGATTACATTATGGTCAGTGCAAAATCACCTGTTTGGCCTTGGTGCCCTCATGCCCTCAGAACTTATGGAAAAATGTCCTTGCCCTGCTGGAACCTTCATTCCAGCCCCGATGTTAGTTACAAAAGAAATCATTTTGTCCCACTTTTTGGAGTCCTCATAATGAACATAACATTTATATAAATTTTCTTGGTCATGCAGTCACCCATTGCTAAACTAATATAATTCCAACAAATTTATAAACAGTTTACATCAAACTACATTATTGACTACATTCTTGGTGCACATATATGCAGTACTGTTTAGTTATTTGTTCTGCGTCTTTGTAACTAACATAACATTTTATAACTGACCAAGTACAGAAGACAAAAGGAAAGACAAATTTGTCTAATGTAGCTCCGCCCAATGAATCTGATGCATATTCAGAAGGTCATTTTGAGAAGGCGTCAAGCAAAACGTAAACAAAACAGACAGTGAAATTTCGTTCAATTGATACATACGTTATTTCAACGGCCTTTACGTGTCCAATTTGCACATCGCATCGAACCGGCTGCGCAATTCGTACATTTCATTTGTGAACCCAGATTCAGTGACAAATTCCTACTCACTTGTTTCGGCTCCATCGTTCAGTTTTTAATTTTGTCGCTGATTGTGCTATTTGAATCCGTCCCAAGTTTCAAGATATTGTTCATTTTCTCTTTGATTTGATGCTGTGGCTTGGCATTCAAAAACAATCTTTGGGTTACATACGTGTGAAACTGTCATTCTGTGTTGGGCCCGAACGGTTGTGAAAGGACTCCTGTAATGCATGTACATAACATGTGTGATATATTGGCAATACGTACATCGTTGTGTCAAAGGGTAGGCATAATTTTACGTCATTCATTTCTTGCATTGTTATTGGTCAAATTGAGATAAGAGCCCGTTGTCTTTGCATAAGAGTTTAGCCGAAAAAAGTAGATGAAGTTTTTTTCTATTGTAATTAGCGCTCTAATTAGTGAAATTTCACCGGAAAAAAACCTGGCGTGAAAGATTTCTATCGGGTTGGTATCAAATGGAAGAGCAAGATTGAAGATTAACGATGAAGGTTATTTTTTTTCCATTAAACAGCATAAGCTGCTTTAATTCCCTTTCCCCAAATGGGAGTGGGGGTGGCATATATGCTACAAACCATTGCATGTGAAATTGTTTAGCGATTAATCGCTGTATGATTCCTGTCCAACTTAAAAGGGTACAAACCACTTTAAATCCCCTATTCAAATGTACAGGTAAAACACATAAATCAAAATGACTGCAGCTTCCACAAATCTCACCATTTCTTCTGGAGGAAATGTTTTTGGGGCAAGCACATGGCTTGGGATACCAAACTATTCAAATGGTAAAAGGATTAAAGTTTCATGAATGATGGATAAATGACCCAGCATAATAGCTTCTAGTAATCTGAAAATCCAATTTTTTTACAGTTTTCATTTATGGCACCAGAAACTCATGTCACATAAATTGCTTTATACTCCATGGATAACATGCTGTTTCTACTGTATTGTGGTAAAAAAGTTGATTTTCTAACCTCGGTAATCTATTGTTCAACTGAGGTATATCAAGTTTCCAAACCTACTGCTGGAGGTCTATTATTAGCACTTCACCGAGCTCGTAGTCCACTTGGGTTGCAAAAATTTCACAGTTCTTTGGGCAGGGTTGTAATCAAAACCCCCTCTATATGCTCTGCATACTGTGGCTAGGGTTTCTTGACTTGGATTAAATGTCTTTGCATGGAGTATTAATGTCTGTCAGTCATCAAATTGTGTAATTGGGCAAGGAAGGAAATCAATTGCAATTTTTTACCGCAACCATTACATCATGAAAGTGTTAACCTGCCAATATTTCACTTTGGCCGCAGTTAGTATTGAATCTTTAAAGGGGAATACTGTGTTTGTTTTACAAGGACAATTCATCCTTTTAAAACCAATATTTATTGGCAAAGAGTGATACTGTAAATAATTACAAATAAGGCAGTATGGTAGCCTTCTTTTCAAGAAATAAGTTTCCTCAGATGGAAATTCTGTTGTTTGTTGCTCAAGAATAATTTGTTCACCCAAACTTTCAACATTTCAAAACATGCAGCTACCGTAACTCTTCTTGTGCTTAATATTTTGAGGAGATGAAGAAGCTACTACTGTGGTTTACCAATGAGACCAAATAATTTGAAAAGGGCTAGAGCTACCTACTCTTAATGCTATGTTGGAGCATTTTAAATGCAATATTTCCATTTAATACTACTGTGCCTTTCTTGGAAGTTGAATGGTGTATCTATCTGGGTCTGGTCTAATGGTTACCAGATGTTATTTGGACCTACTACCCTTTACCTTACGAGTATGATCACAAAAATACGAACACACATTTAGTCCATTGCAAGACCTTTCTATGAACCAAAAGTATGACTAGGCATGATTTTAGGAAGACTACTTTTTGTTGGGGGGCTAAAAAAAGGAAAAAGAACATTTTGAAATATTTAATATTCTAAGCATAATTCACAAAACTCCCTGGTTTGGGAATCTACATATGAGCCCTGAGCTCTCTCCAGGTGCATCTGCCTGAGGTACTGTGCTATTAAAGCTTGCCAGCCTGCCAGGGACTTACTGCGGGTGAGTGGGGATTGCAAAGTGCAAATAGAGGTAAGGAGGGGCAACATAGATTTATGTCTTCTCCAAAGTACACTCCTAGCCAACATGTCTCAAGTTTTAGATTTTTCTGGTGTGTAAAAAATCAAACTCCTCAGGAAATTAAGATGTGCTGTTCTTTAAAACAAATAAATTTATCTGACTTCACATTCTATACCTACTGTAGTAAAGTAGGAGTGCCCAAAAAAATTGCACTATGCACCACAATTTCAGCTTTCAACTTATCCCCGAAAGTTAAAAGTAATCAGTCACAAAAGACATCAAATAGCCCTATTAAAAGTGAAATTAAAACTATTAAAATCATCATGGATTTGGATAAAATGCTGTCAGGAACTGGCCTTTCCTTAAAAAAAGGAAAAGTTTGCAATTTAGTGAACGGTGAACACACTCTCTGTGGGTGTGTATCTGGTGTCTCTACAGCTGTTTCCTGCATAGCAATCTAATTGTTGATGAAAAAAGTTCCTTTTGTTACACTGCTGTCAGGTCCTTCACTTTTCAATGATGTCACAAGACTCATTTGGTGCTCCTTTATATGAATGTGGAACACTTACAGAGTAATATTACAGATTCATTGAAGTTATGCTCCGTTCAGTCTGTTCTAAAGGCCATCAACAATAACCTGTAGTAATTTTCAGTTAATCTTTCAGATACTTGTTACATTCATGGTTTTGCTTCATATAATACCAATCAATACTCAATTCAGCTCTGTACAGCAGAAATCTTTATACTGTAATTACAGTACCACTTCAATTGAAAGAAAGTCTAATCGTTTTTTACAGTAAAAACAAATCTCAAAAGATGTCATGTTTAAGCTCTCTCCCCCTTCCAACCCCTCCCCCTCCCAACCCCTCCCCCTCCCTCCCAACAGACCTAATTCTAAACTTTGAATACTACATAATCTGTAACTGTTACAACAGGGTGACTTGACAGCTGAGCCCTGTACTTGTATTGACCTACAGGCAGTTTGTGAAAATGGACAAGATGCTTTGTTAACCCCTTATTTTTGTCCTTTTTTTCCTGATTTAATGAAAATAGATATAACACCAACTTTACAAAGTCTTTTTCAACTCTGAATTCTCGTTTCTTTTTTTTTGTTATCATTTGAAGGCAATCATGGCAACAAAAGAAAAGCTAGTGTTCATCGCCTCCATTGTGCTCTTCTTGATTGAGGGCGCCTTAACTGTCCAGTACTGCCCTCCATTTTGGACGCAATTCCACCTCCCAACAGGGGTGTTCTGCTATCGTTTCTTTGGACAAAAGCAGACATGGCTGGAAGCTGAGAAGACATGCGCTGGTTTTACTGCCTGTGAGGGCAGGGAACTGGCACACCTTGTTTCTATTTCTAATTTCAATGAAGAGGTCTTTGTCACAGAGTATAGACAGTTCATGTTGGGACTGTTTGGAATGGGTAAGGTCCAACTTTCATTAATTTAGCTAATTGTGACTAGAAGCAAATTTAAAGGCTTTTAAATGTTATACAAAGGTTTTTGATAGAGTAAAGAACACATTGTTTCAATAAAGGTTATAAAGGCTTCTGTATGAGTTCTGTCAGGGTTAAAGCTCTGATTTGGAAAACCTGCAGAAAGCTTGAACTACAGTACTGTTGCTAAAAGTATGACAATAGAGACGCTGATGCATTTTAACGAATCCTTTTTCCACACATGGGGTCTTAAGGGGATAATGACATGTTAACAGACACAGGGGGAGGGGGTTGAAATGTACAGTATATACATACAAGACCTTTCATTTCTATGCTGACACTATTCTCATTGATTCTATCTGCAGGTGAACCTGGCATGTGGATTGGCTTCAATGACAGGGACATTGAAGGGGACTGGAAATGGACGGACCCTTACATACAAAGTGACTTTACCAACTGGGCCCCACGGTCCCCCAAATCCAAGAGCAGTAAGAACAAGTTTGATTGTACATATCAGCTGGTTACCAGCACAGGAAGGTCCAAGTGGAAGGACAAGGACTGCCGAGAACAACACGCATTCATGTGTAAAATGGGGGCGCTCTAACATTTATGACTCTACACCAAAAATTTTTGTGGTAAGCAGAAGGAGCTTGCATCACGAAGTCCAATGATTGGTCAAAGTTACAGCATATATCTTGCTTCAAAGGAACAGAGCCGCATGTACATCAAAGCTTACGATCTACACTTTTCTAAATATGTCAACACTGACCTCATAAAGATATTACCAAATATAATCTGGGGATTAGGTTTACTTAATCTTAGCCCCTTAGTTGTGATTTTCACAAACGCCTGCTGGAAACAAACACAGGTCTGGTGCACCTATGCAAAGTGGTTTAAATTGAACAATGTTTCCATGCATGTCAACCCAAGTACTAGCAATTAAAGCAGAAATGCAGTCACACCAACTTAGATTAGTACAGAAGACTGCTTTTTGATTGGCTCTTGAGAGTCACATGCATGTGGCAACATTTTTTTTTCTCCTCTAATGTGAAATTATTGGCAAGTTACTGCTTGGTTTACCTTGAACATGCAATATTGGAAAGTCTTAAAAAAATATGAAAGATATTTTAAAGAAAATTAAGAAGAGAATTGTTAGATTTAGTTGTTACTTTAACATAAATTTGGGGCAACTGCTCTTGCCCTTTATTTGTTTCTTTTAATGAACTCCAACAAATTAATTAAGTGGATATAATGTCAGTCAGAATGGATTAAAATCAGCTCAAAAGGACTAACTTTTCTTGGCTGATTATGGGGATTCCACAATGATTCTTATTGCTCAAATCAACATTTTGAAGTTAAAGTTCTTTTGCATGTGATATTTTCTTCTTTTTTGTCTCAATATTTAAAGGACAAAGCCTCTCATCTCAAATCAGCTCCCCTTCTTTAAAGTTATACCCATATATTATAATACCATGAAAACTTACACATGCAATGTTATTCAAAGTTGTACCCAAGTCTCAGGCAGGTCATGAATGATTCTGGTAAGGCACATGAATACTTCCCTCATATTTGGCCTTTCATGAGAAAAAGGAAGTGAAACTCTTCCGAATACTGAAATTACATGTACATCACCTGCGGATGCAGAGTAAAGTATTGCATACATGTATACATGCAGTATGTTTTCAACCAGTGTGTTTAATGTGTAGTATGACTGTTTGGTACATGTGCGTGCATGAACATTTACAGCACATAACGTATTAAACACAGTTTTATGCTGTACTGTACTACTCTACAGTAGGTAAATAAATACAGTAGTGAGGCTCAATTGTGCAGCTCTACTTAAACTGGCCAGCTGCAGTGTGATATTGTCTGATGGCACTGTTTACAAAAACATTGTATTGTGGGTACCTCTTAAATGGGTTAGTAGTTCAATGAGATTTAACAAGACACCACCATGAATGTGTTACATAGTGTCAACCAGATATATGGGTTAAGTTTACATCGGGTTTCAAATACAGTTCAACGTAAAGCGAAATACTGTGTTTTTAAAATGCTCCAACAAAGAGTACAAAGAAAATGGCTCAGACACTATCCAACAATTCAGTCTTAATCATAAACCCCAGCAATAGCTACATCTCTTCAAAATATTTTGCGCAAGAAGAGCATGGACGTTGTACCATTTGAAATGTTGAAAGTTTGGGTGAACAAATTATTCTTGAGCAACATACAACTGAATCTCTATCTGTGAGAAACTCATTTCTTGAAAAGAAGGCCACAATAATGACTCATTTTTGATAATCTATCACCCTGTGTCAATAAATATTAGTTTTAAAAGGATGAAATTTTTCTTGCAAAACAAATGCAGTAATTCCCTTTAAAGTTCACTTTCAAATACAGTTCAGGTCCTCCCCTTTAATTACCTGACAGGTGGGAAATAGCATAGGTATATTCTACAGCAGGCTTCCTCAAATAGCTGCTGGCGTGCCACTTGTGGCACGACATTGTTTGGAGTGGCACAAATAATTACTGGGAGGATATTGGAATACATAAAATATAAAAAATTCATAAATTTTCTGACAAGAATTGTTCTGGCTCAAAAATAGGTACTGTAAATAAATCTAGTACTTCCCACAGACTGACTTCACATACAGATGAGGATATGTAATAACGTCTTATCTGTTCTCACAAGAAAGTAAAATCACCGTCACTGTTTACATTCATTAGAGTCAGTGCTATTGTTGATTCACCGTCCGTTACTGGTGAAGTTACAAAAATTGTTAAGTTTGTGAAAAATTCTGGCCGGGGAAAATTGAACAAACTTTGCATGTAAGCCCCTTTTGAAATGCAAAAATTTTCAAAAGGGGAGGGGGAACTCCCTCCCCTTATACCACTCCCCCAGGACGGCGATCAGTGGTGCATTATATCAGTACTATTTAGCAGTGAGGTGCTTCAGAAAATTTAATTGAGGAAGCCTGTTCTACAGTCTCTTGAATGAAAACATGTAAAAGGATGTGTGTTTTGCATGTATTCACCAAATAACAAAATACATGCTGATAGCTCTACAATAAATTTTAAAGCATTCACATCACTGTTAGACCCTAAATGCATTGACATCACTTTGACGGAAAAGCAAGAAGCATGATGCACACACAGTGGATTTCGCCATGTGCATGAATATAGTAGTAGACTTACCCATATAATTGGTTGAAAAATCAATTGTCTGCACCTTTTGCTGCATAATCAAGTGAAATTTGCAAACAAAGTCTACTATCCCCAAGCATCCTGTGACATGCAGTAAGTCACCCTAATCAGCCACTGGCATGGATCCAGGATGATTGAGAAAGGTGTGTGGGGGGTGTACACACCGAGGACAAAAGGGAATCAAATAAGAGCCGAACACACAGCCATGGCATGGGGTCTTTGAGTTCTCCCAATGGAAATTTGAATTCTACATGTGCTTGGAGACAATCAGATGTGCTAAGATATGATTTGGAAACAAGGCAAAAATATTGTTGGTGATTGGAAAAAGGGGGCATGCACTAGATGTGTACCCCTCCTCTTAGTCTTCCTCTTACTTACACACAGTAACATTGAAGCTATTGAAAGATAGGCCACTGCAAGATGGTCCTCTGGCAGAGTGCCCTATATTCATACTTTTATTTACAAACTGCATGATGTATTGGCCACATTAAAAATATCCACTTGTGATGATTCCTTGTCCTAGTTACCCCACTGCTGGCTGGGGGTTGTAGAATGTGCCCACGGTTGTTTCCCACCTGTTGTGAGAGGGGACTACATTAGGGAAACCAAACTTGGGCTTAATTGAACCATACACTTGAAAATAAATTTCAACTTTGAACTCTTTATCATAGGCATACAGGGGATAATTTTCTATGAGGGGGCATGAGCATTTTTTGCTCGAATGTCACCGTTTATCATGTTTGGCCCATGTTTTGCCCTAAAAGACCAACTGCTTTTGCCCGAATTGGGGGGCTTGTGCCCCCCTGCTGCCCCATCTCATATGTCTATGCTTTTAATTGAGCTGACTTACGCCATACAACACATTCGTGTTGGTGTGTCATTAGATGTCATCTACAACCCACAATGTGCAAACCATGAGGGGGAGTCTGTTTACCTTCTTAATGAATTACTGTAATTGTTGGCAACCTCAATGAAATAGAATCTTGTCAAAGTGACAATAATCAAGCTCTAGTGATGGGAATGAAATGTGACAACCTCAACTAGACAATAAAAAGTGAGGTTCTAAACAATTAAAATTTTTAACAGCATCAATTCATCATGAAAAGTCTGAACACAGTTTTTACCTGTAGTAATCAGTTAGAGACTAAGCAGAGATTAAAACCCTCATCTAACTGATAAACTGTAGTCTTAAACTGTTTTGGAACCAGATTTGTGGTTTTATAGCACTTAATCTATAAAGAAAGCTTTGGAGTGTTCACCGATTATCCCCAAGGTATGTCATGGTATGACTATGTATGTGAGTTCCTTAGTCAAGCAAAAACTTGAATGACCTAGCAATTGTTAAATAAACAAAGCCTACATAGTATATAAAATGTACATATACATGAACAATTCCTCAGGAAGGCTTACCAAACTTTGATTTTCAGAGGTCAATTAAATAAATTGATGCCTATCTTTCTTTTTAGGAAATGTTGAATGTCAAAAGCTGAATCACAATTGCTAATTTACCCTTGAATAACACCCGTAAGTAAGCAAAGAACAAATCCATAAGGTTATAGGACTTGTATACCAGTGGAGCCAAATCTGGAAGTGATTAATCACAGATTCGCGTAAACGAAAGCACTAGGTTAAAGTTTCCGTTGCACAGCCACATATCCATGGTACCCTTGTAGGGGTAAATGTACTTTACCAAAAAATAATAAGCACTCTGAAATCTTAAGTCACTTTATTGTGAAGTTTATTGTAATCTAGAGGACAGATTGTTAAACCATGTTAATTGACATGGTAAGGGGTGTGAGGTGTAGCAAAAGTGCAAGTATGTTTTTACTGTGGCTGAACTTTCATAGCGATCTGAGAGGAAGTCTAGGCGACTGAAAAATAGATAGCAAAACAAGGAATCTGAGATGGCAACTGACTTGTAATACTCACATATGTACAGACATAAATATATAGGAGAGGTTGTGACAGTTGCTGATGAGCAAGTAAATGTAAACAAATCAATGAAACAGTTCACCAGCTGGAAGGAATGGTTTTCTAATACAGATGGTACGTACATAGATGTCGTAGTACAAATGCATAAGACACCATGTATGGCCTTGTGAATAAAGCTATGACAGGCAGAATATTTCACAGACTCTATTTGTTACAGTAATTTGGTACATATTATACATGTTCAGTTAGACAGTACATACCTTGTTTAGTAATCTATATGAGCCTGTAGTTACTGCAATACCTCACCTAGTAAGTACAACAGCAAAACTACTACATGGCAAATTGGTCACAGTAAAAATATACACTTGACTCCCTTCCTTGCCCAATAACACAATTTAATGATTGACAGACAGTAATACTCCATGCAAAGACATTTAATCCAAGTCAAGAAATCCTAGTCACAGTATGCAGAGCATGCAGGAAGGGGGGGGGGGGGTTTGATTACAATCCTGCCCAAAGTACCATGTAATTTTTTGCAACCTAAGTGGACTAGAAGCTTGGTGGAGTGATAATAATAGACCTCCAGCAGTGGGTCTGGAAACTTGATATACCTCATTTGAACAATACATTACTGAGGTTAGAAAATCAACTTTTTTACCGCAATCGAAACAGCATGTACACAATACATAATGGGGGAAAACAGTTACCCCAACTTTATGTAGTATACTGAATCATCCTGTTTCTAGATTGGCTCTTGACAATCATGTGACAATATTTTTTCTCCTCAATTGTGAATGTTACTAAGAGTAACTGCTTGTTTTACCCTTTGTAATACTGAAGTCATAAAATATTTTGCAAGATATACTTTGATGAGAAACTGAAACAAAATTTTAAGATCTACCTGTTGCTTCAAAAAAGTTTGGATTATTGCACTTGCCCTTTAAATAAAGAATGATCACTGGTACAGTACAGGTCGGAAAAAATATCCTTAGATCTCGTCAGGAACTGTTCTCAGTACTAATTATATACCCATTTAGGCATTTGAAAATGACCATGGAGGTTGACATTTGATAGCACTTTATCTCAGAATAAGCTGAAAGGGGATGTAGCCCTCCAGTGCACTTTAAGTAATTTGATTTCCTTTTTGCCAGCACTTACAGTATTTCAGGATTCGTTGTAAGTTGTCATTTGAACCTCAAAGTTTTTGGGCTTCTATTGTACCAGAAAGGTAATTAAATCTGCTGCTCATCGAAGCAGCTAATAGGACTAATGAACCAGTGGTCGGGTACTATAATTGGGCACCGCAGTTTTTTCCTAAAAACTGTGGTAGCCATGACGGATCTCCTTAAAGGCTAATATCCCGTAATGTAGTTAAATTCTTTACCCTGGTACTTCACCATCACAACAATATCAAACATCAACTTCCTGCTTTCATGGCCCCTCCCATCCAGTAGCAAAAATATAGGGAAGGTAGCAAAGTATTGGTCATTATCTAGCTTTCCTACTGTAGTTTGAAATTAAGATAACATTGTAAAAGTCAGGATGGAAGGAAGAAAGGAGACAGGGAAAAGGAAGGATAGATAGTGGGTGAAAATGTAAAATCATAGCAAAAATTGAAAACAACATACAAACAAACAAACCAGCTACTGTAGATAAACACTCGTGTACCAAGGGTAATGCTTTCAACAGCATATACATTGATAATCTTCCCAAACGATACGATGTTCACAATATGCTATTTTTAGAGTACTAGCTCATTTCGATTTAAAAGGCCACACTGAGAAATACCCAAGTATTTTTTACTTTTAAATTCAGCACCAAGTGTGCTTTTAGCCAAGCTTAAAAGGGTACATCAACTTTGTGCATGAAATTCTCCATTTTTTCCACAAATGTGAAGGGTTCATCCCATGCTAATGCCAAACAGTAAAACTTAATAATAGAATTTCCAGATCTGACTTAAACCTTACATACAAGTGTTTCTGAACATTAAAAATGCAATTTGGTTCTTAAAAATTTGTGACCCAGATGCTGTACTTTTTCAAATTTGCCAAGAAACCAACTAAAGTACATTACATGAAATAGCCCTTACCTAAACTGCCAAACACTAAACAGTCTAAAACCTGACTTTTGGGCATCTAAGTCAGGGTTTTACTTGATGTTATTCACACCCACAGTTTATAGCCACTCCAACCCTAAAATCAATAAAAATATGATAAAACCCTTTAAGCATCAAAGTGGCTAAAAACTGAGGATGTTAACATCAAGTAAAAATCTGACTTACGTATCACCCAAAAGTCAGGTTTTAAACCATTTAGTGGTAGGCAGTTTTAGTAAGGGTTATTTCATGTAAGGTAGGAAGGCAAGTGGTTTGTTTGCTTCAAGTTTGTATCCCTCAACCACTTGGGTACACAAGAAGTAAAAAAAAAAAAAAAAGGAAAAAATAAGAAACTACAGTAAAATGAACCATCCCCTTCCATATTTTTTTGGAGATAAATTTGCAGAATAATCCTGGGACCTCAAGAAAACATCTGCAATGCATCACAATCCAGCACATGTCGGCAATAAATGATGCATCCATGCAGCATGGTACACCTCTTGGGAAATGGTACAGAAGAAAAACATATGTAGAGAGAAATCAAAACTAACATTAATCATCTCACTGAATCATCTTTAAATCATTCCTAAGGAACCTACTTATGCCCAATAGGGTATTATACCATGCATGCCAGATGAATAAAGTTCTCTACATCCTGTGACTTTTAAAGGGTAAAAGGAATTACCCTACACTAATTATAAAACAATGAAATCTCACAAATTTCCTCATGTAACCCTTCCGAGTACCTTTCATTATATATCAGGATATACATATTTCATATTTAGCCTAATTCAGATCATGAGAGATCATGGTGACTTCACAATTAAGTTGGTAAAATTTTCACAATTACTTTAGGAAAATGATTTTACATCATTCTCAAGAGCCAAGGGTTGTAGCAACAGTGGGCGGTTCTGGGCGGCCACACCCAGCACTCAATATTACTGCCCAGCACTCCTGACAAACACACATCTCCCCACCCACTACAAATCTGCCTACAGAGACATAAAACTAGCCCCACATTTACTCCCTAAAGTAAAATGAGGGAAAAATGAAAACAATAATGCCTGAAAAATGGGGTAAATGCCATGGGGTTGGGAGAGGCACTTTTGTCAGATCAGGCAATTACCCAGCACTCAAGTTTGGCTAGCTACAACCCTTCAAGAGCCATTCATAAAATAGGATAGTCTACTATTAAAATTGGGGTGACTGCATCTTCCCTTTAATGGGCCTGATCGTCCTGAAGGCATCTCTGACTTTACATGAAATATCTTCCTAGGGGTATGCTATGTACACCAGATGTCTTACAGATGTAACATTTTGTGGCAGTCTAGAGTCTTGTTGCTAAATAATAGTTTATTTGTTGGTATATTGAACCATAATGGGAGGAAAAAAACTTGTGTGCAAAATGTATAATTTTTTCAGTTTTTACTTTTAATTCCAAACAAAAGTCTTATTTCTTTTTTGTACATACTACTGTTTCTCAAAGAAAAGCAAAAAAAGCTTCACTTTTGCAATTCAAAGAATTAGTTATCCAAAACCCTCTCCACACACTGAACACAATTTTTGCAAGTTTTTAGCATCATTTATGTTTTCTGCAAAGAGTCTGTGAAATGTTCATGTAAAATACAAAAAGAAATTGTTCACAGACAATGTGCTCAACAGATACTTTAATCACAAAGCAAATTTACTATGTTCCATCAATGCAAAATGCATCCTTAAGACCTCCTTTGTTATCATAAAAAGGGAAATCTTTTAATCATTTCACTGGAAATAATACTTCACAGCTTTTTATAGAGGCAGAGCATAAATACATCAGTGCTGAAACTGTTCTCATCAGTGTAAACTTTTGTTTTTAAACAGAGGCATGTATTTGTGAAGTGTCTTTTGAACATTTATTTGAATACTAATGTTACTCCTCAAACAATGTATTATATCATTAGTTTTATCCATTTCCTTCTTTGTTTTTAGTTCTCTGATAAGACTTGCAAAATATAAAAGAACCTAGCTTTTCAGTCCCATATATTATTTGGAATTGTTACTGTGTGTGTTGTTCAGGGGCATAACCAGTAGGGTGGCCAGGGGGGAAGTTTGACTGAACCCCCCCCCCCGACACCCAAAAACAAGGGGCAAAAAACAGTGCACATCAGCTCAACTGGTACAAAATCTGGAAACCTTGTGTATCTTGCTCTCCCCCCCCTCCCCCTCCCAGCCAGGACTGGTTATGCCTCTGGTGTTTTTCATCAGAAAGAATAAGTCCCTGAAGTCATGAATTGGGATGGCAAGACAGGATCCCAAATATCAACCTACTATGATAACACCATGGTTGGCACCGCCATTTTGTCTGTGGGAAGGCCAAGTTCTTCTAAGATCAAGTGGGCTGGACTAACAACCAACAGCCCCAGCAAAAGAAACAGGCAACATGAAAGAACATAAAAGTAACCTTTTTTGACAGGCTTCATGAGACAAATACTTTGCTCTGATTTTTGTTAAAGAAAATTTTATAAATGTAAACATGCACTCATGGAGACTTTTTAAAATGATGGCGTTTTGATGAAAAATTGAGATTTTTTATTGAGAGCAACGTTTTAAGACGTTACTGTAAATGTTCCCTGCAAAGGAGAAAGCATGCACACCAAACCAATCAAGGACTAATCATTTTTTTCTGAAGGGTGGAGAGGGCAGAAAGTGCTGATGGGAGCCACCATTCCCCTACCCCCTACCCTCATTCTTCCTAACTGTCACTGTTATTGGATACAGGAAAAAAACCTTCTTAACAAAATTCTCAAACTGCCCGATGTTGGGATAGTTCAAGAAATGCACTGCAAGCTAAACTCAAAAGAGTGACCTAAGTCACTCTTTGATAGAGTAAAAAGTGTGAATTAACTCCATTACAGTGTTCGTTCACTCCAAAACAGTAAAAATTTACTCTCCCATGAGTGTCTGCATGATCACTCCTTCATAAAGAGAAATCACTGTAGGCACTCCATCAAAGTAAAACTTTGCTGTTTTGGAGTGAATTTCACTATTCTTGGAGTACTTTTTGAGAGTGAGTAAGTTCACTCTGTTGATTTTAGAGTGTGAATTTCCTTTTTACAAAGGTTAATCACTTCGAGAAATGAAGATGCCACGAAAGACTTCCTACTGCATCGAAACATGAAGGATCAAATTCTGCTAACAAGCATAAATTTAAATGAGAGAGTCTGATCATTGGTAAAGATTTCTGCAAACAAACCACCAATATTTCTGGCTGACGCACAACACTAGATCTGCATTAAAACCTCACTAAATAGTTACACCCATCTAACAGGATACATTGGTCCACCTACAGATAGCCAAAGAATTGCTTCACCTTTCAATACTTTCATCCCCTTCCAAGTGACCCATTTCAGATAAAAAGAAGGAAATGGGCCATTTCACTGGTACTTTGCCATTTCCTCTGCTTTTTAGGAATCATTGGCCTGCACTGAACTGATAAACAAGACATTCACTTCATTTATTTGCTGTCTTTTGCCAGAGAGAAAAAAAGACTTCAAGTCTCTCCATGCCCTTTTTCCCCCACAACAAATTTTTCTTGAAACACACAGTAGCAAAAACACTTTCATTTTGTACTGTAGGGTATGAGTATGATATGTATGGCAGTATAATTATACAAATTTATATGATCAAAATTGTCATGTTAACAGGAAAATAGAGTCACCGTAACTTGGAATGGCATAGCAAGGTATTCTTTTAGATGATTTATCCTGAGAATCCTGTGGTACTTCTTTCCCACTGATCTGTGAATTCATGTGAGAGAGTACATGTTTACCCTTGACAATGAAATATATTCCATATTATTTGATAACTAAAATATCATAGGACACAATGGAATGGCAATAATAGGAGATTTGTGTCCTTTGCCTGACATGTAAAGACCAGGGCAAATGGTTAAAGGCAGTCCCACTCTCACCCCAAACTACAGTTTTCGTGGCAGTCTATACAAATTGGCACAGTTCTTTGATTGATGGAAAGTTAAAAAAAAATGCTGAGTCCTGTAGCTTATGTTACACTGCATGTACTGAACTAGTGTATTTTGATTACACATTGGGGCCTGTTTACAATAACCTGAAGCAATTAGCTGAGATTGTGCCTAGACTGAGGAAGAGTTCTAGCAGAATTAGAACTTTTTGAGATGAGAGGATTAGGCCTTTAAACCATACCCATGAGGGGAAATGTAATTATTTCGAGGTACCTTGAGGATTAGATGTGCAGCAAAGCTAAACATACTGTAACGTATACACCAAGGATTGGATGGGTTATGTTATCTGACAGTTTTGGAGATAACTGCTTCCAGGAAGGGGGGAGGGAGAGGAATGGTTTTCAACCTATCAAGGGAAGTCCTTACAAAAGTTGGAGTCATTTTCAAATTTCTCCCATGATGCTTTGTGATCCCACCACACAAATTCAACAGATGCAAAGATTCAAAACACCTGGAAATTTTTATCCATTCTAGGAAGCAGAAATTCTGGCATGTAGAAACTTTGTTGCTAGAAGAACAGAAAGGCTGAATAATGTTTGGTACAGTACATGTTTTTACAGTACTTAACTGTGCAGCTTTTGAGGTATCGATCAACTTTTTACCCTAGCTGTGTCCTGAGCTTAAGTTGTAGACTGCAGGGGCACAGCATCAACATTTGTGCACTGTTTTCTACAGAAAGGAAGGCATGGGAAATGTTTCATCATTTGTGATCATTACCATTGTGCTGGAAGCTCCTCGTAATTTTTCTTTATGGGGGGGGGGAAACAATTTCTTTTTATTTGATACTTATTGAAGGAACCAACAATGTGCAGAGGTAAACACCAAGTGCTCATAAATATTCATGCTGTGAGTTTTCCCCCGCATGGGTGAATCCATATTATTACCCTAAAGAGGATTATCTTTCACAAACTGTCTAACAGTACTACAGAAATATGACTACAAATTGATTATCTAACAGCTATGTATGGGGATGGGTGTTTGTCATTAAATATAAACCGTTTCAAAATATGAAGTAAGCATGTCTTACCTAAATCATTAAAAAACATTTAATTATTGCAAATCTGTAACATTAGGAAGGAAAGCTTCCCAAAATAATTTCTTCCTATTTTGCATTTTGCAAAGCCTCCATTTAAGGACCTTTCATTAATGAAGATACAGTGCAAAGTTTACTTTCAAAGTTATATCACTATCAAGCTGCATATTATATCTATACATTAATGTTTAGCTTGGTTAAAAACTGTAGAATACGTCAAACCAATATAACCTTTCTAATAAATGACTGACCTTTGAGGAAGTGCATAATTCACAGAATGGTAAAGATATTAAATCATTTGATGAATTTTTCACATGAAGAGGATGTTATAATAAGAGTAAATTTAAAAACAGTTGTTTCTGTTGATGTCCACTCTTTTGAAAGCAAACACTCTTAGCACCATTAAATTCATTCCTAATAAGAGAAACATCCCTAAAATTGATGTCCCAGGTAATTTAATTGGTCAATTAAAATGACATGACACAACAGATATCAAGCCAGAACAATGACAATATAGTGTACACTGTAGCCATTTGTAGCCATACATTCATTCCATAAAGTGGCAGAAGAGAGGGGCTTTGTACAGTAGTATTTCAATTAAAGAACTATATGAGAATACAAGGCTGATTCCTTGCAAGAGTTGAAATACGGCACACTGTAATGTAGTAGACTTCATCAACCTTGAGAGGGACTTCACGGTCAAGTGCCTGAGTTGTACTCCTGACCAAGTCATACTGGACTTAAAGGGCCTTTTCTCTCACCCCCAAAAAGTACCAATTCTCCTAACCTTCTTACTGAAGCCCCTCCCACAATTGTCTGAAATTCATCCTCATCCAGACATAATCTCAGTTTACTGCTTCAGGGTGATAGAAAAACTCAGTTTGTATTATCAAAACACTGTCAGTACCGGACATGCTGCGTAATATAAGCTTTGGCACTCTGCATCGTTTGAATTAGCTGTCAATCAAAGAGCTGAGCCAATTGAGAATTTCGGTACCCGGGTACCAAAACTGTGGTTTGGGGTGAGAGGTTTGGCCCTTTAATAAAAAGTGGAACCCACTGCAATTGTGCTTGGTGCTCAGCACTTAAGGAATGGAGTACGGAAAACAAGCCAGTGAGCCACAACTGGGAAGAAGGTTGTGCTGGGTCTGATTTAAAACTTGGGACGTAAAACCTAATCTTTATTACTAAACCAACTTTGACAAATAATACTCAGTAACTTTAATACAAAGTTCTTAACATTTCAGGGCCAGGAATCTGATTATTGAGGATCTACTGTAACATCGTAATGATCATGCATACATGAACACATAGCGAGAATCGTCTTCTTTTTTTAACTAATTCTCACAGAGCCCTAATGAAGTGAAGGTAATTTAGCATGCCCCTCTCTTGAATCAGGCCAGTGGGATGACATTTGGGTCAGAAAACAGAGATTAACAACTTTAATTCAGCAAGTACCCTCACCTAATGGTCACTGCTGTAAACAGTAAGCTGAACAAGCCAAAAGTCTGATTGCATGCATAATTTGACACTCTAGGGGGTCAAAGTAGGAATAAAGTTTATTATCCCACTCATGTTGGAAGAAAGGGGGCCCAGATTTGACACTCCAGGGGTAAGTACAGTAAGAACAAGCCTGACTACCCCACTGCCAATGCAGGAAACGGGGACAGCTCATGAATTGCTATTTCTCAAGAAAATGAGAGAAAGAACACTATATTTTAAACAACTGGTTCATTTTGTACATTTCTCGATGTCATGGGGATAGGGGTGGCTTTGCAAGGTAGGTGGGGGAATGGGGCATGTCACAAGAGAGCCCATTAGCCAAATGAAGCAGCTCTGCAGCTCTCTCCCCTGATCCCCAGGGTTGCTATCTCTACTTAATCTATTGAACTAACAAGCTCCAAATTAGTTCCCGTTGACCACAACTTCCTGTTCAACAAGTTGCCAGAGCCAATCGCTGCTAATTATTAAATCATTCTATTGTTTGAGAGATTAGATACACACCACTGCACAACCTTTCAAAATAAACATTCCAAGTAAACTAAATAAAAAAATCCCTTGAGACAGGCACATGAAGGGATGTTGAAGGTCTAGAAGGTGCTGCATTTCAGTAATAGACACTGTAGCAGCATGAGGGTACAGTGCATTATTGATGGAGGCAAAATTGACTTCAAAACTTTTAAGACCATGTGCTTGGTCTAACCGTAAGAGCATCCGCCTCTCACACGGAAGGCCCGGGTTCGCTTCCCAGGTCGGGTCATACCAAAGACTCTAAAAAAGGAACCTGCTGCCGTTGTGCATGATGCTCAGCATAAGCAATGGAGTAGGGAAAACAATCCAGTGAGCCACAACTGGAAAAAAGCCGTGGCCAGCTCGACTTGAACCAATAGGTTGGAAACTGGGCCGTTAAACTCTATCTAACTCTAACTCTAACTCAAAACTTCTAATTCAAAGATAATGCAGAATAAAGATACACTCATTTTTTGGTGCCCTGCCAATATTTCTGACTTTTTTGTGATATGGTAAAATCCTTCCAAGTGAATTCTGGAAAACCTATACCTTTCGGAATAGAGTGGATATAAATGCACCCAGTTAAAAACATTGCTTCCACCATTAGGATGTTAGGGTAAGAGAAATAAAAACCAGATGCTTTTTTCAGAGAACACTACTTCAAAGGGCCGATACTTTCAGGAACAAATTAACTGGCTTAGAGCCAAACTTGAGTATATACTCATATGGATACTGTTAAAGCTAAAATCACACTTGGCAGATAATATATCCTGACTAAAACCATACATTGTTAAAGGCAGTCAACTCTCACTCCAAACTACAATCTTTGTAGTAGTATACAGAAACTCACAATTGACACAGCCCTTTTTTGATTGACAGCAAATTGAAAAAAAGGAGTACTGTAGCTCATATTACACAACACATACTGCACAGAGAGAGTTTTGATTACACACTGGGGTCTCCTGTTCATCGTTCTGAAGCAATATTAAAACAAGATTTTGTCTGGATGAGGATAAGTTTTGGACAGTTGAGGGAGGGGTTTAAAATAAGAAGGTTTGTAGATCTGGGACTATCTAATCATTAGTCAACAATCGAGGTTAAAATTTAAAAGTGGAGAGGGAAGTACATTCTACCCCTTCCTTATTGCCAACTAATAAAAGCAGTGAAAAATATCAAATTATTATTTAACTTTCAAAAAATTTTCCAACTCTGAAAAAAAAAATTTGCTCAAGCAACCACATACACTCACAAACAAAGGGAATTATGCATACTATTTGTAATTGAAATGTAGTTTTAACAAGGACTCAGCACTGAGCTGTTCAGCAGTGGGGTCAGGAGGAGAGGGCTACTGAGGCCCTCAGAGGAAGTCCTATCCCCCATTGTTCCCCAAGTAAAACCCCCAAATTTTTCTGAGTTTCCTTATCTGAAATTAAAATTTTCAATATTTGTCTTGATTAGAATAAAACTAGGGAACTATTTTTCCAAAATTTTTCAGAAACCCATCCATCTCTAGAATACTTGTATATTTGACAGAAATTGATATTAAAAGTGTCGGGATTTGCTGTAACTGTTGAATTAATAAATGCAACAAACTTTTGCCAGAATGAAGGAAATGTTTACAAAAGGAAGATCTAAAACATTTTATGCTTTGACTAATATCTTTTGTACTGGGTTTAATTGAGATGCACTGAAAAAAATTTAATTGTGATGTACAATATGGTAGATTATTATCATATTTATGTGTGACATCCATGAAACACAGGCACATGGCCAAGAATTTTGTCATGAGTGGGGAAGAAGCTAGTTGACAAACTTTTCAAGCATAGTGACATCATGGTCTGACATAGAGCTTTCAAGAAAATTTTGGCCAAAAGCACTTTAAAGATCACTTTGAGTGGCACTTCAGTGTTGTTCCCTCCCTCCCATGGGAAGGGCTGCAGGACTTTAGCTCCTAAATTGGCCAAAACCTTGCTAAATCAGGCAGGCTTTGGTGCTTCAGTCAGGTAGAGAATTGAAAAGGGGTGGAATCTATGGTTGGGCAAAAAGTCACCCTCCCAAGAGAAAGAGTCTTGTATAGCCATGCTCCCTTCCCCAACATCTCTTGGCTACATGCAGTGAAGAAGGGCAGCAAGCTTGCCACTTCCAAAAGTTTGTAACTTGACAAAAAGTACATGCTTTTGTACTTCTGCTATTTAGAGATAGAGCTAAGGTCATTGAGCCTCGTATACAGTAGCACTGCCTTCATATTGCTGGCTAAGCAGGAAAAAACCTACTTTGTTGATCAACATCCTTGGAAAAAATGAACCAAGGATGTCCCATTAAACTACTTCATCCTGTTAAACTATTTCATCAAAAACAAAAGAAGTTAAACTGTATTAACAGAAGAAACAGATTTACTTTCCCACAGATTCTCATGAACTGCACTCTCATAGGATGGTCATGAATATTAATCTGAGAGGATGGCCTGGAAAATGAGTTGGGGTCAGTGAAAATCACTGACTATGAGATGGTTTAAATTTACCAATAATAAAACCTATTTAAGTAACCTAACTAAACTTATTGATGTAGTTACAGTTTTGAGGTGTCAGGTTAGGTTAGATGTAGTCCTACAGCCAAGTTTCCAACCAATTCGTTCAAGTCGAGCACTGCCCTTTTTGCAGTTGTGGCTCACTGGCTTATTTACCCTACTCCAATGCTTATGCTAAACACAAAGCACAACAGCAGCAGGTTTCGTTTTTGAAGTCTTGGGTATGACCTGGTCAGGACTTAACTCCTGACTTCAAGTCTGATGCTCTAACCACTCTACCATGCAGTCCGTCATTTTAAGGTGTCAGATACTCTCAGTCAGTATTGAATGTTTAGTAGCCATGATGTGAAAGGTTGATGGGAGAGAGGCTCAGGGCAGATGAAAAATGAATCCTCTTATTCTCACCAATCTTTGTAAACTTGTCACTAATGTACACCTATGGCCATGAATTAAACTGCTACCCTGGAAGCCAAAATTGGGTCAACGATTGAAATTCTCCAACCACAAGTTCCTCCATGAACCACAATGATGGCCTCTTTACAAGTACTTCATCAATTAAAGAAGTCAGTAACAATTTGGTCATGCCAGATATTTTCCATGTAAATCATGATTACTGGAAAAGAAGTGTGGGCTTTAACAAACCCTAAAGTTTGTGGTTACAAAATGATTGCGCATCATCTTTTTTTATCTTTCTTTTTTTTTTCTGGATAGTTTTTTCCATTTCCTGCTGACCTGAGATTTATATGCCTCAAAGGTTAAGTGAAAGTTGGAGAAAAGCTTTTTCTCAGTTCCCTGAGAATGAATTCAATGTATATACAGTATAAAATACAGTATCTTTTTCCCAAATCTCGTCATAGCCGATGCAAAAAAATTCAGCTAGCCTAACATATTCCTCTCGATTAATCCAAAATTTTTAGAATAAAGATATTCAATGTTGTATCAAGAAGGTGACTGTGTCTTCTAGTTGCAGGTAATAAATATCAGAGGTAAATCAATGTGAAAAAGATGAAAAAAACTGTCAAGGTTTCATGAACTCCTCTTGACCTTAAATAGTCAATCTAAATTTCATCGGATCATAATATCAGAGGTAAATCAATGTGAAAAAGATGAAAAAAAATGTCAAGGTTTCATGAACTCCTCTTGACCTTAAATAGTCAATCTAAATTTCATGGATCAGTACTTTAGGGCAAAAGACTTTTACTAAGTTGGGTTTACAGGCTGTCCAACAAGACCCCTTAAATATTCAGTCAAAATAGTGCTTGAGGTACAGTAGAAAAATTATTAAAGTTGTGAAAATTTTTATGCCTTAATAGGGGTATGGTAAGCAGAAAAGGGGGTTTGTAGAATTGAAAAGGTATTTACTGAAGGTTTCAAGAATAAGCACATACTACACTGGAAGCAGGGGTAGGGGGCAGGAGGCAACTAACCATCTCCACTCCCCTCCACTGTTGTTACCACAAAGGACACACCATCTGTTAATCAAACTAATTCTACATTTTATTAAAGAAGAGGGTCAACAAATTTGAATTATAGCTCAATTTACAATCAAAATATCCCAGAATCTTTTCTTGAATAATTCTGACACCCATACAATCTGGAAATTTTTAAATTAAAACACAGCTATTTCAAAACACCTGTTTCACCCTCTATACTGTTCCTTTTCCAAAGATTTAAATTTAGTTCTTTCTTTATGAGTAAATAAGTTGTGACGAAATTTCCAATCCTAGATGGTTAAACGAATATGTAAACAAACTTTTCAAATTTCTTTAATCATGATCATCATTTTGAAGAAATTTATTGCATTTGAAATTTGATTTAATAGCCCTTGCCATTCCAGTTTTTATGGGCTGAGAGAAAAAATGACTAAACAGAATACAGAAACCAACACCCAGTAAATTATAACCTCTTTTAACCTGCAAGAGGCTACCATGCCAGAATCTTGACAAAGCGTCCCAAGAGGGCCAGCATTTTTACCTGTGATCCCCAAAACCATTAATCTTAAGCCTCACATATTTTTGTTGGAAGAAGACCAAATGAAAAAGTAGGTTTTGATGGGAAAATGTTGACATTAAAGGTAACATTACCCTCTGTTTATGCCCTCAACACAGTGGTTATCAGTTAAGAAAGGTCTGGATCCCAAAACCCACTTCCCATAATGCTGAAGTCTACATAGCCCGCACACATTGCTGGGATTTCTGTCATTTGAAATGTTTGTTAAATGATGGGAGCACAATGAAATTCCTGCTAAGTGGGTCACTAAACCAAAGGGCAACCTCACCTTACTTGAACATCGATCATGAAAGATCTTATAAAATGGTTTCTGCATCATTTAACTTAAAATACATCATATATATATTACTTTTGCAGTTAAATGACACACATTTTTGGTGATTATCTCAATGGTGGGCTGTGTCTAAAATGGTTTGATGAGCTACAAAAGGAACTTCTTCAAATGAAGAAGTATTCTAACAGGTTCAATTGCCACTTGAAACCATGTCTAGGTCACTTCACTTGCCCCTTTAATTGGTATTTCAGTACTTCTCCAGAACATAAACACATTACCTGGACAATGAAAAGATTTGAATCTTTTTTCCTGATGACATTTTGAAGAACAACCAATTAATTAGATTAATGCTCTGGTCAGCCAGCACAATCTTGTATTGCACATGCTGTGTAGTTATAGTGATTATTTTCTCAGATTGTTGTCAGAAAGTATAGATTTGCTCAGCTGCATAGTAGAATCACTCCTCTATCAGTATACAATGCCAGCCTGGGAACTTTCTGAAGTCCTTCCGCCTCTTTCCTAAAGAGTCATTCTACAAAACTGAACGTTTTCTCCCAAACGGCCAAGGAGTTCTGCTCCCCAAGAAAGCTATACATCCTCAAAGGAAAACAAATACAGTAATGACTGACCAACATAACGACTGACCAACCTCACTGGTGTGTCAAGCATACTGTACCTACAGTAAATTCTAGACCAGATGAAAAGAACAGATACTACACTAACATGATCTTAGCCAAAAGGCTGAGAAGTCAGGCAACACATTCAAAAGAAATAAATAAATAAAATGAGAATTATGTCAGAAGAGTAACGTGACAACATAATTGTGCCAGTTTGCAATATGAATATTTTAATATTGTACCCAAACAAAAGTAGAGACGTAAATTTTAGACACCCGTCAAGATACTGCAGAACATGCAATAACCACTTTTTGCATATAGTCCTTTAACTTGCTGCAAGGCCACTGGTCACTGAAAAAAAAAACTAGAAGTGGTGAGATAACTTCCACAAAAAAAATTTATACTTCATTTGCAGTTCTGTACTTACTGCAATCCTCTTTTGATTTTCTACGCTTCTCTCTCACTCCCCTTTGGCTATTGTCTTGAAGTTTGGGGACCAAGGGTGGTGATTTCTTTGGTGTTCAATATTGAAGGGGGAAGGGGTGTATAACCTCTTTTTTAGAATTACTGTGTGAAAAAATCAAGGGCTGATAGGAACTTTTACAAATATTGGGGAGGGGGCATGTTCCCACATCCCCCAGATTGCAGCCCAAGTTAAGGACCATTTTACAGATGTAGTAGGTGCAGTGACAAACTATTGCCTCCTCACTTTACAAGTACATCTTTTTCCCTTCAAAAATATTTTGCTCCCTGGAAGATATTGATAAGTTTTGGGGAGGAAATTTTAAGAGGAGGACATTCCCCGACCCCTTCTTTGGTATTAAATTTGTTAACATAACATTATTACCCTGGCAGGGCATTACTTACATGGGAGCAACGTTGGCTTTAAAGGAGCAATGATATTATGTTACTGTATATCAGTGGTGCACAGTGGGAGGGCCCCACTAGCGAAGGCTACCCTCTGTTAAAGATGGAGATTTTCTAATATCCTTGTAGACTCTTGATCTATACAATAACCTATGTAATCACAACAGCCCCCCTCCCCCCTCTCGCCTACAATATGTATCATTTCAGCCATAGGATTCGGGCACACTTTCCACAAAGAGCCCAAATTCTCTCCAATTGTTCCAACTTTTTTACAAGGAGGGCAAAACGTACAGTATCACTTTTACAGGCTTCCGAGTTATTGACCCTGTGATTTTATCATTTTGATGGCAAAATAAAAAAGAAAACAAATTCCAACCAACAGTTCTGAAATGTTAAAATACTGCCTCCATCAAACTTCACTCCCTTTTCCTCATTAATGTCAACTTGAATATATATTGAGACACAAACATTTATTTTCGGCAGGGAGCAACCTTCCAACCATGCCTAAAAGTATGTAAAACATTTCCTGAAAATGAGGACTTTGGAAGCAACTGCTGACAGAATTAATGCACAAATCATTTTTAGGTGTGACCATAAAACACATGTTGGCTGAGCTTGTCCATACCCCCATGACATTTAGAAATGACCTCAAGTATTTGTACAGTAGTTGCATAGTGAACATCGGTAAAGAGTATTAAAAAACGGTAATAAACAATTTTTATGACAAATCTGCAGGTTACAAAGTTGGGTGAAAAATATTTCTCAAAGTACAAAGCAATTGAAGCAGACAAACCTTTTCCAAAACATGAAGAGATTTATTGTCATACAGAAACAGCAAAAAACTGGGACTTCTCTTTAAAATCAGGAAGAAGGGAGAAAAATGGGGCAATGTAACTTTAAGATGTGATGGCAGATAGCCAACATGTATCTCTCAGAGCAGAAAATTTAGGCAAAGCTGTCTATCTTAAATAAGGCATTTCTCAGAAAGAGTTAAAAAGACAATTACAAAAATGTTAGAATTATAATGATGTCATCTAAAAGTGATATTTATTGGGCAATGAGGACATGTGCTGGGGAAAGCTAAAGTCCACAGTCAAAAACATGGTCCAGTAGAACAGAAGTATGCCCCCATTCTGATTGACAGAAGCTAATATTTGTTCCATGTAATTTTCCATGAATTTTACTTTGATATTCCACCAATTGCATTAAAGGACCTTGAAAGTCAAAATGTTACCATGAAAAGAGGCCGCATCCTGTCATTAAATCCCTTTCCAAAACTGGCAGTCCAAAATGAACAATATTCAGTTCCCCCATTTTAAGTTGTACTGATTATGAAGGGTCTGAATAGACCTGCAACTTTTCGCAAGACCCAGTCAACCTAGTTTTCAGCTCTTTATTTCGAGACAAAAGGAGTTTTTATGCTGATCTAAAGCATGCTTTGATTCATCGACATTATCCTGTTGTTGTCTGTAGCTGTACCACAACCCTTTAAGTTTTATTTTCAGGAAAACTTTCCTGTTTCAATTTATGAGGGATTTGTATATTTTTACAGGAACATTTCCAAGTAGGGAATCCAGACAGGGTCAGACTGCAGGAGCCAATCAGACTATAATTTGAAATTTCTGATACATACTACTTGTTCACATGAATACTGTTTCTGAGCTAGTCATTTAACCAAGGTGACAGTGTTAAAGCATTGAGGTAAACAATTTTTGCTAACTGTATAGCTTTACCATCATAAATACCATCATATTCAGTTCAGTTGAAATTTGTTTCATAAAGTTAAAAGGGGTGGAAATAGATGGGAGAGTTAGACATTTTAACAATGGTTGAGGACTCAGGGCTATCTGATAATTGGTGGAAGTCAAACACAGAAAGAGATTTGAATAATGACCGTCTAAAGCGTAAACAGTAACAAACTGAAGGATCAGTTTTTAAATATCACAAAATGTGAATAAAAGGATCCCTCTCTTTGACCTATCTTCACAATTTGAAATACCTTCATGTAGGCCTAAGCATCTTTTAATTTTTCCACTTCTCCAAGGCTCAGTGATATTTACAGCGAGGTCTTTGAAAATGCAGTAAAAGAAAGTGCATTCACACAATGGGTGACTTAACCGCACATTTAAGCTAATTAACTGACACACAACTCTCAATACTGTTGGGACTACGTATTTAATTGGTCTAATGGTAAGAGCATCTGCCTCTCACGCAGAAGGCCCGGGATCTATTCCCAAGTCAAGTTATACCAAAGACTCTCATGCCGTGATGCTTCTTCTTGGGAAAGCAACATAGACACCCCAGTAGATCAAAGACGGTGTGGGGTGTAACTGATGTCTGAGTTTGTCACATGATCTGTGCCCTAAAATGAGCTAAGCTTTCATTGTTTACACTGCGTGAAAAGCAATTAACATATGCTTGATTGACCTGTTAACTAACCTCAAATGTTACATAACTTTTTGTGTATTTTAATATATCTGTTACTGTCAATCAATTAATCAGACGAGAAATGTTACAATATCAAGTGTGGGTGTAGTGAGCTTCATTTCCTTCCTGTGGCGATAAAAGGTAATCAGGCAGAGAAGGAGAATGTAACAAAAAGTAAGACGGAACGTTTCATCATGCTAAAAATGGAACCTACTGCCATTGTGCATGATGCTCTGCATAAACAATGGAGTAGGGAAAACAAGCTTGTGAGCCACAACTGGAAAAAAAGCAGTGGCCAGCTCAACTTGAACCAATAGGTTGGAAACTGGGCAGTAAAACTCTATCTTACTAACTACCTAACTAACACAATACTGTAGATGTTTTCCTGTGGCGATAAAAGGTAATCAGTCAGAGAAGGAGAATGTAACAAAAAGTAAGACGGAACGTTTCATCATGCTAAAAATGGAACCTACTGCCATTGTGCATGATGCTCCGCATAAACAATGGAGTAGGGAAAACAAGCTTGTGTGCCACAACTGGAAAAAAGGCAGTGGCCGGCTCAACTTGAACCAATAGGTTGGAAACTGGGCAGTAAAACTCTATCTTACTAACCACCTAACTAACACAATACTGTAGATGTTTTCCTATTTTAATGAGGACAGACCAGTAGAGGTACAGATCAAAAACACTCCTTCAAGATCAAAATTGATCGATTTCAAGATCAAAATTGATCGATTTCAATTGACATACAAGGTAGGTTCTTAATATGGACACAATGGGTAGATAATCAAGTGACCCCAGATCTCAAGTATTTGTGTGGTACTGTGTGGTACTGAAGTACAAACAGAGAGTGACGAAATGGCTAGCAGGCTTCCAAAACATTGGTGACTTTTTCATGCTTTCACATTGAGTTCTTAAAGAAAAAATCCTCTGACCAAGTCCTTCAAATTCTGTCTGGACTCAACTACAGCACTTCCAAATACAGGGCGTTACAGTAAGTTTCAACTGGGATCAATCCGGGCTACAACTAGGCTGTCTGGGTTTCAAATGGGATCTATCAAGCTTTCAACTAGGCTTTAACTACATTTCAGTTAACTGTAGCTATAGGTCCAGTGGAAGCCAGTAGAGCTGGGCTCAACTAAGATTGATACCAAGATAAAGTAAAAAGACAAAACCAATTCCTAATCAAACATTTTTCCACAAATTCCATGACAGAGTCACATGAAACTCTTATTGGGTGCTTACATCATTCTGAATTATTTCCTGCAATAAGAGAGGCATCTGCATGAAAGTTAATGCATCAATTTGAAAAGATTTCAAATCACATTCCTCAGAAAAAAACATATCCATTACATTGAGATGGATCAACTTCCTTAATCATGAATGCACAGGCTGAAAATGTTTTTATAAGAAAAAAAGAGATCCTTTTCAAAACCATTAAAATTTAAAAAACTCTCTGCTTAAAGCCAAGCAGAATTCATTTTGTTTAGACTCAAAGGCAGTAATCTGTTGGCAATTGGCCCACAAAGGGTTTTAACATCAACTCGTTCAGGACCCAATACTCCCACCTAAAATTTATTTATCAGGAAATAAAAAGAAAAGGAGAATTTTTCTAATGGCCGTTAAATATCTTCCTAAGTTTGATTTTTTTTTCTGTTATCTGTACTTAAAGGCAGTGTGACATGTCAGCAAAATGACATGACTTAACTTGGCAGTAATGGAGTGAATTATTCTAAGATAAAATCCATTGGAATTAATTTTACAGCTCTCCTGATATACCTTTTCAAAGTTTGAATGTTTCTGAAGCAACTTGTTATTTATGCAAAAATGATGATGCGGAATGTTGCACAGTGTTGAAATTTCTTTCATTAACCCTATCTTTATTAATTATCTCTTAATAACTCATCACATAATTTGTGGTTTAATCATTGGTAATGATAATTTTCAAGGAAACAATTTAAACTTTCAAAAAAAAACCTTCAAGACCAACTAATTTTACAACGGTGTTTGATGTGAAGATTATAAAAACAAAGGATAACATTAGCCATATAACATGTCCTTCTGATGACATCACAAGATTTGCATATAGAGCTCTAAGTGCAAATCAGAAACTGCTATGTAAAATGGTCAATTTTTGACAGATTTTAATGATGGGAATTTTTGCTATGTTCTTGGTTTTTAAAGCTTTTTATACCAAATATCTAATTTTATCATTTCCATGTTACACAACTTGTAAAAGAAGCAGGCATTTTTTGCACTGGCACCAAATGCAGCTTCATGCAGCTTCTATGACTGTGGTCTCATGTACCCTGCGCTTGAGGTAACACTGTGATATCTCATGCTCACGTAAAGTGGGAACCCAGGTTAACTCGGGGGTTGGTGTTTAAATTTCGCTCCACATCAAATCGCAGCGTTCTGCAGTTTTAAACACCATGTTTGCTTTAATCAAGCAAGGTCACAGGTGTTAATGGTGCTGAAGACAGGTACTGTATATGAAACATTTTACAGTAATTGGTATGCGAAATTTTTTACCTTGTTGCTATGGTAGCACTACCAAATCAACGAAACATGAGGTACGTGAGAACACAGACCGGAAACACTAGGTTTATAAGTGTTTTTTCCTTTCACAAACACAGGGTTAACACCAACCCTAGCAGCATACTGTACGTGAAGACAAGCCTTAAAACAACTGACTATAACTTCTTAAATTTGCAACATGTATATCCAGAGATGCCAAGGAGAGATTTCCTTTTCTTGGAGGTTGAAAACCTTCAATGTGGCATTTTTTTGCACTTTTAGAGAGTAAATGTTTCCAAATTTGGTGTGAAACATACCTAAATTTTTTGACAAACCGTACCCAATAGAACCCTGGAAATGACACGACACTTCAGTGAAATGAATTTTTTGCTAAAAAGCAAGAATAAGCAAGTTCAGCAATTCTTTTTGGGACTTTTGCACGACATCCTCCAAATCTTCAGGATAAACAAACCATTGTTCCTCACCTACAATAAAATAACATATCACACCTAGCTTCCACACTCCTTAATTTTCTGAGGAGTGTGATCTGGAGCACACCTGCAGAGTGCACAACCAAAAATTTCTAGGACCAAACTTTTCCACACACTAAGGCTGACCAAAAGCTGACAATTCAACAAGTGCTTATTGAATACATCTTTGTGTACCATGAACCTGTCCTGTATAGTGTTTAACACCTCCTTTTTTCTCCTGTCCAACATGCAGAGGAACTACCCTACCTAATGGCTTAATCTAGTGTACCCCTCAACAAACATCCTGGATCCATCCTAGTCCTGATTCAAGTTGTGGGGATTTTTTTTTCCTGTGGTTTGTATGGAATTGCATACACAGTAAGCATCTACAGTACAACCAAACCTTGCATGGCCAGAATACTTTGAAACATGACAACCACATATCAATTTCAAGACAATTAAACCAGTTTCAGAGCAATACAAAGCTACAATTATGTTTTAATCCAGAACTTCCATAATTGCAAGTTGGATGAAGTATTTGGAACATATAGTGGTGACGAGGGAGGAAAAAGTTAATAAATGACATGACAGGGTGGGGACTGTCTATAACCCCCTTCCCTCAAATGTCACCCCTTTCCACTGTATTGATTTTCTGAACAGCCATTGGTGGGGTCTACCAGCCTTTAAGTGGTCTCCTTTAGTGTCTGCATGCAATTCTAATCCCTCATATTTCATTTCATTTCATTTCATATATTTGTTTCACCACTCAAGTATATACAATGACATAGTTCAACAAAATTACGGAAGATAAAATGAGAGTGGAAGGAAGTGCAACTAAAAGCCAAAGGCTTGTCGAGAGTACACTCCCTCAAAGGAAAACAAGAAAAAAAGAAAGAAAACATAACTATCCAATAACAAACTAAAATTACATAAACCATCCCATGAGCAGACAATCCCTACCCACAACAGCATATGCCGAAACCCCACCCCGCCCGAGGGGAAGAACAAAGGGGAATAAAGCATTAATAATCATTGTTAATATACCTAGTATAATTACTACGGAATGAAGTGAGGGTTGGTTTGCCTTTCAAATAATTAGGAATGGTATTCCAGAGTCTGACCGCACGATACCTTAAAGAGTTTTTGCTATAAGATGAGGATGTAGTGGAAATATGTGAGATAATTGACAAAATCAAATGGTATTTTAGTATACAATCATCCATGATGCAGCTCAGCAAAGAATTTGAAAGATAAAAGCTGATGGACCCCAGGAATATGCCAGACTAAATCAGACCATCACTTGACTATTGGGATTTGTCTATAGTACTACAGCCTGTCACTCTTAAGCCTTTCACACACTCATTCAAAATTTCCATATGCAGCTTGAGCTTTCAGGAAAACCAAAATAGCTCAACTGAATCTTGAAAGATTACAAAATTACTAAAGAACCAATGAGGAAGGGAATTAAGGTGCATTTGACAAGAAAATCTGTGATGACAATAGAAGATGTAGAGATGTCAACCGTCACGTCAAAGTTTCATCAAAAGTATAAAGTAGGATTTCAACAGCACTTCAAATAGTTTACTTTGACAACTAAACATATGGTATGTGATGTGTACTTTCATGCCATTCACCTTGTAAGGGTGCTTTCAAGGCCCTTTATTCTCAACTATGAAACAGACATACACACATGCATCATACAGGCAACATAAGGTATAAGGCCTCTTGGAATGCTGGTTCACAATTTCATCTTGTCAATTAAAAACCACCGCCTGTTTGTTATCTCCACTGCTTCCAAGCACAATTGTTTGTTAATTGAAGCATGCACACAACCTTTTGTTTAAATAGAATAATGGAGTTAAGTTCAAATAAACTTTATCTGGCACTTTTGAATGTTCAAGGTTGAGGGAAAAACATTTAACAAGGTTTAAGAAAGCTGGCAATCAGAATCAAAATCAAATAATTTTAGAGCCAAATCAGCACCGCAGGATTTGCAGCATACATAGCTAAAGGGGGACATACAGGGGGGCATGGGGAGCATGTATATGTGTCCCCAAAATATTCTAAAGAAATGTCTTCAAGGATGAATTACAACATTTCCCTAATAACTCACCACAACTAGAACTTCAAGACTAGAACTTCAAAACTATACACTGTCCTAATGAATCAGAAGAAGGTTGTTCTTGGAGTCAATAAAGATAAATTTAATGGGCACACAAACCCATTCTTTTATCGACATGAAGATATTGAAGTCTGAATATCTTGTTAACTTCGAGACAGCTCTCTTATTTAATTTAGCCAAAATAGTACATTACTTTGAATATTCAAAAGTTATTTTTTGAAAAAGAAAGTAAAATTCATGTTCTCCAAAAGGGTAATTTTTATCAAATTTCTGTGAGTACAACCCTAAAAGCTATGAGTGCCTCTATTAATGGGGTCAAACTATGGAATAATTTAGTAATGGTCTTAGGAACTAGAAGAGTGAACGTATTTTTAAAAGGAAGTTCAAAGACCAAGGGATAAAAATGTATAAAAAATTACTTTGATATCCCCTAAGTAATATACGCATTAGCTTACAAACATACACTTGCTTGGAAAAGACATTATGTACTGTATTTAAGATTTAAATTGGACAAAGTTAATTTAACAAACAAAACAATTTGGAAGTCCAAGCTGGAAGTCACACCATTTTGTATCAACTGTAGGTCCCTTGAAAGTTCTGCTAGGCAGGCAAAACTCCAACATTAATGAATGCCTTTCCCGATGGGTTACACCAACCAACAGCCTGGTATTACGAAAATAAGTCTGTTTAAAACAATATTTTGGGAGTGATAAAGCATTTGTATAATAATTACATATCCAGTCAATTGCTGAAATAAAGCTTAGTAACCAAAGAAATATTGACCTTTTCAGGTCACTAAAGAATTTACTACTGTTGTCATAGGATGAAGGGTAGTTGGTGTTTACTAGGTTTTGAATACAATGGTTGGCAAGAAGCCAGTAAGTGCATGACTCTTGAAAAAATACAAAAACCAGGATGGCCAAATGACCTCCACTTGGCAGAAAGGGGCACTGAGGGTCAAGAAAGAGAAAATCACAAGCCAAAACTTGAACTGCAAAACATTGCAGAGGATGGAACATCGCCTTGAGAGTAATTACGAGAGAAGGCACCTCTCATTTTTAAATCTTCAACTACTACCAACCCCACACACACTTAGGAAAACTGCACGTAAAAGTCCCACTCTATCTTGAGGGGATACCAATGTAGGTGCATGAATGTGATTGCAAGGCTCCTCTCCATACAGACAGTAAATTTTTCTCCAAACAAAGCCAAAGTATTCTAAAAACTTAAAATTTATCTGACCGACAAACACTTACCTTTAGAGTAATGGGTAGCAGGGGCGTCTATTAGGAGTTGGGGAGAAGGGAGCCATTGTCCCCATAATAATATTGAGGGGAAAATGAGGGATTTTCCCCAATAATTCAGGCAGATTAAAAACAAGAGCCCAAGGGCACTATGGTTCCTTGCATTTAAGATAATATTGTATTAAAGTAGTCACAAGGTAAGGCATAATTTGCACCTTTAACCCCAATGACTTTGGGCCATCACCCCAAAAACATAGGGGCACATTAAATTTCAAAACCATAAAAACACTTGCAGTTTGAGAGAAATGGAACACTAAACTTTTCAAAATATCACACTGCACACTTCACACTTCCATGCCACAAATACACACACTCATCACCTTTTACTAAAATGTCATTTACTTGAGTTTGGGGCAGTATAGGAGGGTAGTTAATTGCCTTTTGGTCAATCTCAACAATTCAAATCCAGACCTTACAAAGAAGTTACAAAGGTCAAATACAGTCAAAGTAGGTCAAAACAGATTTTAAATAAACACAAAGTCCCACCAAAGAAACTTAACAGTCATCTGGTCATTCCTGACCACAAAAAAATTTATGATGGATGACTGGAAATTATGTAATGGTTGTCCTTTAGACTACCGAATGTCTTTGCCTCAAAAGCAAAAATAAGGAAAAGCCCACAAGTCTGCTACTAAAGGCAGACCCAGAGTGATTTATTACCACCAATTTCTAACTCACAAGTTGGCTGGAAGACCAAGAAACAAACATAGCTGTGTAAAATGTAATAAATGACTTTCAACTTGACCTGGCTTTTAACCTAAAGAGGTGTTAGAAATGCCACTGTAGTCCCTAGGGTAAAAGCAGAGGCAAAGAAGAGAAATTGCTTTAATATTTTACTATTGTGATATGTATACAAAATATTATAAAAATTGGAGCCATAGTTTGCTTTGCAAACCCTGTTACTTGGTTATTGAGTTACTGCACTGCATACATGGGCATTGCGATACCGTATATGACATACACACTAACCAGCCTGTCACTTAAATGTCAGTAACTTAAGTTAGGAACATCGTAGGAGGGTAGTGTAATAGCCTTTTTCGTTCCTCTGATCAAGACAAATCTAGACATCACAAAAAAGTCACAAAGGTCAAAAGGTCAAGTGAGGTCAAGGGGGGGTCATCAAGTGCATTTCACTTAGACGAACACAAATCTCCATTAAACCACCCCTCTAAAAATGTTACAGTTGCAAGATATCGATAAAACATTACTTTTTGACCTTTTGACCCTTTCCAATTATTTTGGTTAATGTACTAATATTTTCACCTCCTACCAATCCAACTTATCCTAAAATTATGCCACTCTTTGAACAACGGGTACCGAGTTACAGCTACTAACAGAAATTCACTTTTTGGCCTCTGGTGATCACCAGGCACCTCTGACCTCCACCAAAAATGATAGGGCACATCTACTCCAGGACATCTACATACATACCAAGTTTAAAACCAGAATGCAAAAGTGCATTGAGGTTTCGATGATACATAAATTTCGTTTCAAAGAGTGCCATCATGCACCATTACCTTCTCATTCAAATATTATACTAGCATGTTCAAAAAATAATTTTGTCATTCCAGATGACCTTTTGACCTCCATAAAAGCAATACATAGCTAGAATGACAAACAACAGACAGACAAATGGACAAACAGCTATCTTGAGAGATCACATTTAGAAAGGTTTCCAGGCTTTGACCCCTGGAGACCCCAGATGACCTTTCATCTCTCCCAAAAACTACGGGGACCATCTTCTGACAACAATGCATCCACATACAGTACCCAAATATGAAATCTATCCAAGTTTCCTATCTTGAGATATTGCATTAGCAGGATTTTCAGACATGAACCAGCAGTGACCCCAGATGACCTTTGACCTCCATCAAAAACATTACGTACCATTTCCTTACCATAACCCATCCACATAACAAATATGAAATCTATCAAAGCTACTTAACCTGAGATATCACATAAACAAGGTTTTCAGAATTTGACCCCTGGTGACCCCTGATGACCTTTGACCTCCGTCAAAAGCAATAGGAATCATTTACTGACTATGACACATCCACATACCAAATATGAAATCTATCCAAGTTTCCTACCTTGAGATATTGCATTTAACAAGGTTTTCATGCTTTGACCCCTGATGATCCCAGATGACCTCCGCCAAAAACAATAGGGACCCTTTTAATGACTATAAGGGGTTCACATACCAAATATGACATCCATCCAAGTTTCCTACCTTGAGATATTGCGTTAACAAGGTTTTCATACTTTGACCCCTCGTGACCCCAGATGACCTTCGACCTCCACCAAAAACGGTAGGGACCATCTCCTGACCATAACACATCCACATACTAAATATGAAATCTATTCAAGCTTTCTACCTTCAGATATCATGTTAACGAGATTTTCAGATGTTGACCCCCAGTGATCCCAGATGACCTTTAACCTATGCCAAAAACAATAGGGACCATCTACTGACTATAATGCATCCACATACCAAGTATAAAATTTATCCAAGCTTCCTACCTTGAGATATCCTGTAAACAAGGCTTCCATACTTTGACCCCTGGTGACCCTAGATGACCTTTGACCTCCACCAAAAACGATAGGGACCATCTCCTGACCATAACACATCCACATACTACGTATGAAATCTATTCAAGCTTTCTACCTTGAAATATGGTGTTAACAAGATTTTCAGATGTTGACCCCTGGTGACCCCAGATGACCTTTTAACTACCCCAAAAACAATAGGGACCATCTACTGACTATAATGCATCCACATACCAATTATGAAATCTATCCAAGCTTCCTATCTTGAGATATTGTGTTAACAAGGTTTTCAGACTTTGACCCCTGGTGACCCCAGGTGACCTTTGACCTCCACCAAAAACAATAGGGTTCTTCCTCTCAATATGACGCATCTATGCACCAAGTTTGAAAACTGTCACACATTCCTAGCTTGAGATATCGTGTTAACAAGCAAAGTGTCACAAACACACACACATACACACACGCATGCACACACACATACATACATACATACACACGCACGCCATCATGATTGCATTGGTTTCTCTTATCATCGAAACCAGGAAACTGATCACTCGGTTTTTGAGTTATCGCACCACATACCTCACAATCCAATCCATCACATACACACACACACACACACACATACATATGCCAAGGTGACTGCATAGGTTCCTTTGTTACACAAGGAACCAAACCAGATTGCAAAAATGCATTGAGGTTTCGATGATACATACATGCTCTTTTCAATAAAATGCTACATTTCTTGTAACAACTGGTGACCCTAAGTGACCTTTGACTTCACCTGTAAGTAACTGGTTTTTCTTTTAACCAAAACATTTGTATATTCAAAAAGCCAAATTTCTTACTGTGCCTTAAGATATTCTGCAAACAAGGTTTTCAGAATTTGATGCCAGGTGATACCAGATGACCATTGACCTCCACCAAAAACAACAGGTACAGTACTTTCATCTCACCATAACACATCCAAATGCTAATTAGGAAATCCATCCCAGTATGCTACCTTGAGATATCCCATTTTGACAAGTTTTTCAAAGTTTGACCGATCATGACCTCCACAAAAAAAAAACCTTATACAGACCATCTTCTCACCATAATTCATCCACATCCTAATTATGAAAGCCATCCACATTTCCTCTTTGAGCTACCCTAAACAGGTTTTTCTGAGTTTGACCCCTATGACCCCAAATGACCTTTGACCTTTACCAAAATCTATAGGGTTCTTCCTTACATCATAACCCATCAACATATCAAGTTTGAAATTAATCCAAGTTTCCTACCTTGAGATATTGTGTTAAACAGGTTTTCAGGATTTGTCCCCTTCTGACCCCAAATGACCTTTGGCCTCCACCAAAATCAATAGGGTTTTTCCTTACATCATATCAACATATCAAGTTTGAAACTGATCTAAGTTTCCTACCTTGAGATATAGTGTAAACAAGGATTTCGGTTTTTGACCCCCTGTGACCCCAGATGACCTTTGACCTCAACCAAAATCAATAGGGTTCTTCCTTTCAGTATGGGGTATCTGTGTCCCAAATTTGAGAACTGTCAGACCTTCCCCTCTCAAGATATTGTGTAAACAAGCAAAGTGTCACAAACAAACACACATACACACACACCATCATGAATGGATAGGTTTCTCTTTTCATCAAAACCAAAAAACAGGCAGAATAAACAACATATCATGGTGGCATAATGGCAGATGACTTCAAGACTTCCAGAAAATGGCAATTTGAGTGTACCTGCATGTTTGTGAGAGTGACATGTATACATGCATGTTTGTGACAGTTACATGTATACATGCATGTTTGTTTGTGTATGTGTATACATGTGCCTTTAATTCAGGTGGGGGGTGGATTGCCACCAAGCCAGTCCAGTCTTAGACACAATCCAAGGTTCTGGCGATTGGAAAATTCCCCCCCCCCCTCCTCCATCCACATACCAGATGGAAAGGGAGTGATGTTAAACCAGAGGAAATGCTTCCATTCTGGAAAGAGCATCAGTCTCTCACACAGAGGGCCAGGTTCTATTTCCAGGTCGAGTCTTACCACAAACTCTAAAAATGGAACCTACTGCTGTTGTGCATGTTGTTCCAGCTTAAGCAATGGAGTAGGGAAAACAAGCTGGTGAGCCACAACTGGGAAAAAGATCATGGCCAGATTGACTTGAACCAATAGGTTGGAAACTGGGCAGTAAAACTCCCTCTAACTAACAGATCCAGACCAATGATACCAGATTTAAAGACAAAAAGAGGACAGTCCAAGAAAATATTTTGATATGTACTGTAATCCAACACCCTACTGACCATTTCTGAGTGTATGTATTTCTCTCCCCCCTTCCCAATCAATCAAATTCTGAAAAATTTTGTAATAAAAAAAAATTAGCTTCAAATGTTAAAACATTAGAGCAGATTGCATCTCGGGACACTGGATTAAAGTTAGAATGTTTCTTAAAGGGTTTCAAACCCTTTTCCAGGTTAGCAATGAGACCCTGTAGTTGGGCACACCAAATGACAGTCTATCTATGCCAGTGATAGTAGGGTTTCAAAGTTTTAAATTATTTTTTTTTCCAGGGTGATTGCTCTTCAGCTCTTCTAGTTCCAGTTTCTTCCCAGCTTTTGTTAGATGATGTTTAACAGCTCAGTTCGTAACCAACTGGTTTAAGTCTCGGTCCTTTTCCTGGTGTTTCTCACTGGCTTGTTTTTCCCTACTCCATTGCTTAAAGCACCAAGGACAATGGTTCCAATTTCTTTTTAAGTCCTCAGTATGGCCTGGCCAGGAGTTGAACTCCAGACCTTCTGACTGCAAACTAAGTAACTTTCCTGCAAACAAAATTCTGAACAGACCTCTTAAGGATGTAGCTGACTGTCATGTTGCACACATTCCTGGACCATTTCTCTGACAACTTTAACAGTTGCCAGTCCAATTTTAGGCTAAATGATGTTTTGGTTCAATACTACATTATCGAACCTTCAAAGGAGAAAGTACAATGATTATATCGGAAGTGGAAACAATAGTGGAAGCAATAAAAATGAGCTTTGACAAAAATCCAGGAAAGAAGCAAGTTTAGTGACCAGATATTTCAAATTTCATTTTACACTTTGGTATCAAGATGAGATGTCATTGAAACCAAAGTTTGAAGGTAGTTGTCTGGCCAAGAATTACTCCAACCCATGACAGCACAAAACATACATTTTGCCACATTAATACTCAATTGTTAACACAGCACCTATAGGAAAGTACAGACAGATGGACACAAAAATCAAGGGCTATAAAATTTCATGTTGATTCTTCTCAACTGCTCAAAACTTTCAGTCTGGCAGGATTGGAAAAAACAACATTTTCTCTGACGGATACTAACAGAAAATGATCATCCCACATAATCAGTGGGAGACATTTTTTCTTGCTCTGACCATACCTTATTCCAATTGACATGATTAAGATATTGAAATGACATGACTTTTGACCTCTTTACACCCTACATGACAGAACTTGCCAATTTTTTCCAGTTTAGAATGACATGCTAGGACTAAAATATGACTGAGTATGTTGAATTATTTTATTAAATTTAAAGCAAGTAATTTGACTGTGGGTGTCATGAGACAAGCCACTACACTTGCTGTTTACAGGAAGGATGTCCTACTGCATTAAATGGGTTTTCCAGAGGTATTATAGGAAACAGTTCTTAGAAGCTTTTTTTATGACATTATGTACACTTCAATGAATTAATGGCAGAAAGAGTATTGGATATTTACCTTAACAAGTACATCGCTAAAGCAGTGGTGATGCTGAATATTAGGACCTAGAGAAAGAGAAACATGATCAAAATGAAGTAAAATTGGCTGGCATACAACAGTTTGCTAAGTTGAACAGGAGTTCAAGTACAGTGAAGGGGTGAGGATGGGGTGACATACGAGAATTACTCACAGACTTCCTATATACATGGACAGATCATGTAACATGTACATCCTATGTGTAGATTGTCACCACCGCCTGGGGCAAAAAATGGCTTACCAAGATGGTCACCATAAAGCTATTATTTGTTTGATTTGATAATGACTCTGAAAAAATTTTTGAACTGACAAACCTTGAACATGAAACAATATCATATTCCTGTAATATGTGCAATGATTTTGACCTAACCTTGCATTTTTTCAAAAATATTTAAACTTTCTTGCAAAATCTGTTGATTTGAACTACTTGAGCAAGTCCAAACTTTCACACACAAAACCATAGTGGAGAGCCATCTTTCTACACTTATACTCACACATACAGAAGGGACAATTTACATATGCAGTATGCTCTGTCCGTGTAAACAAAGTCCATGGAATTACTATACAAAACAAGATGACTAACTGTTATGACAAAATTCTCAAAGACGGCATCACATGGGGTAGGTATGTAAAATGCAGTTATTTCCACAGACACTGAAAACCAAGGCAATTCAAGACTTATCACTGTAAAGATTAACAAGTAAGTCACCCTCAAAATTGTCAAAACAACAAATTGTTTAAGAATAGACAAAATGGAGAAATTTTTAGTTACTGAAATTTTATAGATACTCATAAAACATAGTCTCAATGGCAGCAAATGTCACGTAAAAAGTCAGTGGCATAGCCACGGACGGAGTGATTTTGGGAGTTAGAACCCCCTCATGACCCAACCTTGCAATGTAAAAAACACCCAAAATAGCAGTTTTGTCTCTCTATTCTGCGACTTTCCCCTCATTGCCGTGCCCCCAACCCCCTCCCCCATGACCCAATCCTGGCTACGCCACTGTAAACAGTATAATACTGAAGGCCACATGGCAACTTTTCCAGACTAGTTAAAGGACTTTAAGGATCATGAGATAATTCAAATCCCTATTATTTAACCTCTTAAGATGGGACATAGAAGCATGTAAATTGCCAATTTGAAAAATCTGTGATACATTTTTTGCCAAAGTTTCCTTGCATGATTCATGTCTCCAATGGTTGAGATACTGTACATATACTTAGTCTGTGTACCGGTCTCCTCCTTCCCTACCCCTCCCCCTCCCACCCTCCCCCCCACGCCTGATACATTCCTGGCTATGCACCTGTTTTGCAAGTAGTACAGTGTGGCATTAATAATGGCTCAAAATAAAAAGTGTTGTGCAATATATCAACAATCATTATTACTGTGATAATTTTTTGCTTGAGACAAAACAAACTTAAGAATTGAGACATGACGGTAATAAATTTTATGTGAAAAAGCATGAAATAAACATGCCATGGATTTTTTTTTCCTTCTTTCTATGGTCTGCTTTTCACTTTCTCATGATTTGCAAATTCCTACTTTTACCATGCAATGATCTTACAGTAATGGGGCAACAGCATTTTGTCACCATTTTTGTTCACACTCTTTCAGCCACCAATCAAGTTCTATGCTCTCTGAGTCCACTCAGATAGGAGGAAATTTAGATTACATGAAACTTGTTTCAAAAAATTATCATAATTATCAAATTATAGTGATAATTTTTTGTTTGATTATCACAAGGGTAAAAACTGAATATGGCCCAACAATACACAAACTGATGAAGGTAATTAGTTGGTAGGATGAGGTTTACAGCTGATTGAGTTTCCAACCTACTGGTTTGAGCAGGACCAGCCACAACCTTTTATCCAGCTGTGGCTCACTGGCTTGTTTTCTCTGCTACATTGCTTATGCTGAGCATAATGGCAGAAGGTTCCTATTTTAGAGTCTTTGGTATGAGTTGACCAGGACTCAGCCAAACTGAAGAAGGGATCAACAGAATCAGGTTAATAGGATCTCAGGACATTTTCGCTTTAATAACTTTGCAATAATATTTATAATGCACTGGAAATGCAATTATTCGCAGGTAATCAGTAATATTTACAGGTAATCAGTAATAGTTTATTTCCACTGATCACGCCAATAGGTTGACCATTCAGCATTACCGCTGTCCTTGACTGCTATTCGGTCAGTTTAATCATGCTCACTGAACACTCCAGTTCTCAGTGAGAGCACAAATACCTTGTGGTCCAGATGTTGGGAGAGAACATCTTAAACATTGCTTTCACTAACTATAGGAAATATTCCACTTCAAGAGTACATTCACATTCACTGATACAAATCTGATAGAAAGATTGACCTTTCAAGCCATTTCAAAAAATATAATCGATAAAAGGAATACAATGAACATCAGGGCTTCGTGACTGCTAAAACTATCACACTGAAAGTCCACATCATTTTACATTATCAGCAATTCTACTTCACATGACTGTCGAAAAGTGTTAAAAAATTTCTCCAAAACAATTTGACCAGCAGACAGAGAAGACAGTCAATGTTTGTAGGATATATTTAGTAGCCGACGGTCTGACCTCTATTCTATGACTAAGTGACTCAGTCATAAAACTAATTTACAAGTCCTCTGCACTTTAGTAACATGCCCCTTTCATTCATTCTCTTTGTCAATTTCTTCATCACCACTAGGGTTGTCACCATACCATATTTAGAGCCCATTTTGCTTCCAATTGCAACAGTTCATACTCCATTCTGCAGTGATCAGAACAAGAGGAATGAAGTGGAATGCGCTTCCCTTGGTTGATTTCTGATTTTCTCCAAAAGTAGTTTATACACATGCAGTTCGGGACAAAATCATGGTTTTACTTATGCGTTGTTTATCACAAATAATTTTCAAACTATGGTATCAACTTTTTTGCAAATTTTAGCAAGCTATCAAAATATTCCTGTGTTCTGCTTAAATAAAACCATTTGTACTGTGTATCTGACCGTTCATATTTAGATTGACTGTTGTACAGAGCCAATTTTAACTTGATACACATTTTGGACACCATACTACTAGTTGCAAAGCATGCATAAGAATCAGGCAAGGATCCTGACATTCCAAAAAAGGGGTGCTGTATGGCAAGCAACTCAAGGCATAAAGTGAGTTGGCTGTAGCACATTTCTTTTTGCCCTGAAAAGTGACCATGACAGACAGTTTGCTTTTATTGTTTGATGGAGAATTTAATTTAAGCTACCTTTATACTTTCCCCTCTCTCCTTACAATCTTCAGTCCCTTCAATCTGCAGTTCCCTACAAGTGCAACCTGTCTGGTTTTACCTTTGTTCTTTTTTCGAGCTTGGGGCATGGGGGTTTCAAATTCAATCCTACCCCTACCCCACCCCTCCCTCTCCTTTGTCTGACATGTCTGTTGGCAGACATGAATTCTATTAATTCTGGACTTATGTTTTAAAGTGAGCTCTCAAGAATTGAGCCCAAAGATTGAAGTCAACGACTTAATTCTGCATTGTAAGTTCTCGAAAATGGTTTCATACAACCCTCCAGTCCCAGCACTTGAATTACAGATGTGACTTCTTGACTGGTGAGCTGGACTATGCTGTTTCCAGACACATTTCCTTCCTGGGGGAGCTGGGAGGGGGGGGGGTTGAACAATATGTCCACAATATTCCTTGCATGTCATAAGATGTAACTAAAGGGGAGGACTTGAACAGTATTTGACTTTGAAAGACACAATACAGCAATGTTGATATGTTGCTTAACTTTACCTGCCTACAGTATCTTACAGATAAATGAGGCACCTTGTTATGCTGAAATAGTTCTACCGATTGCATGGTCAAGTGGTTAGAGCATCTGACTTGCAACTGGGCGGTCAGGAGTCGGAGTCCTGGCCAGGTCATACCAAAGACTTTCAAAATGGAACCTACTGCCACTGTGCTTGGTGCTCAACATTAACACTGGAGTAGGAAACAAACCAGAGAGCCACAGCTGGAAAAAAAGGGCTGCGGTCAGCTCGACTTGAATTGATTGGTTGGAACTAGGCTGTAACACTCTAATTTACTACATCTGACACAGTTCTAGTGTGTTAATATTACACACTCTGCAAGTAACAACATTCAAAATCTTTTTGATGGATCAAGTGAATTGCCACTTAAAACTGCTTGAGATTATCATGAGGCTACACAGACCAGATTTTCCTCAAATTGCTCATGACTTTTACAGTTAAACATGCCAGATACCAGGCAGTAAGGGTTTTAGACCATTTCTCTGTATAGAAATTTTACAGGGCCCTTGCCACAACAGTCATAACTTTACCACCTCAAGAGTTCTCTGCAACATGTCCCTTATACCAAAGAAAACTTATCAGGTTCTGACAGGCTAAATCCCAGGGTTACACAGCTACAAATATCAATAACACTGTGATAATCTCCAGATTTGGTTTGGATCCCATCCTTGTCAAAACTGTGACATCTTCAGGATTTGGGGATATACCTTGGATTCCTACTCCACATGTTACACAGTGAGAGAATACAGAGCCATGGTTTATCATCCAATATCTATATTCTAACTGCTCAGTAACATTTTATCTTATATTACAAATTCATTATATTTTGTTCTGTTAGATTGGTGGCAGTAGACAGATTTATATCTGTACCACACTACAGACACCAAGGGAGAAGAAGTCTTGCCAGCGTGGTGATTGCATGACAAGAGTTCCATTGTGTGATAAAAGATGTCAACCTGACTGAGTACATTCGATCATCCAGTCCATGCCTTTTTGCTGTATTGTGCGCCTGGGTTACACTGGGACAAATACCAAACAAGTGTCTATAATTTATGCAAACTACATGCTGCTAGAACTCACTTGGAGGATTTAGCTACTGTAATTACCCAACAAAATGACTTTTCCCGGTTTTCAAGCCATGCCATTATTAATAGCTGTTGTTAAGTGTAATGAAGTTTTATCACTGCCATTTTTGACGCACTGCAATACAACAACCAACACTTTTTCCTTTACTGATCTCAAGATAGCTGAACATTAAGCTAACTGATAGATTCTGGCTCATTAACAGTCAACTAGGGGTGGCTAAAACTTGGTTATATACTTTTCTAGCATAGTCTATGGCAAAGAGCCATTGATAGCAGTGGTGTTGTGACCCAGACTTAAGAAAAGCCCTGCATGAGAAGATGTCCTTACATAGAATTGACATATCACATTGTATTTAACAAGCCAGTAAGCCACAACTGGACAAAGGGCCGTGAATGGCCCAACTCAAACCAATCAGTTAGAAAATGGGCCATAAAACTCCAACTAACTAACTAACACATTGAATTTAACAGTAACATGATGCAATCAATTCCAAAACAGCTCTCTTTCTTAAAGATTCATGACTCTTTCTTCAAGAAACCTTGACAGTTTATTTTCAATCTGAAGCTAGTTTAGCTACTTCGAAATTTCGTTATGTGTTAATGTTATGTAATGTGGTATCCAAAGATTTCCTAGAAACCTTTCTGGAACAATCTCTACTACCAGACTTCTGATTCAATTTCTTCTTCAATGAGGGCAGCAAATACAAACTTGCTTCCACATCATTCTTAAATGGAGAGAGAAATAATTATTCAATCTGAAACACACATAATCAATTGTTCCAACTCTAGAAAATGGATAAGTCCCAACAATTTTTCCTCACCTTATAAATACCAATTTTTCCGGCAGCTTCTTCCTTACTCCCTTCGATGTTCCCTTCATTTAACTCAAATAAAAACAACACATAAAAATATATGAAATTTAAAAACATTAGAATCAGACAAGAAATCTAAGTTGCAATGTATCATCAAAGCCATCATTATAGAGGGCAGCAGAGACTAATAATCTTACCTCTCCATATTTGATGGGCTTGATGTATCCTCTACAAACAGCCATGTTGAAAAGGATTTCAGCAGCCTGCATGAAACAAGGAAACAACACTTGGAAGGAATGTCGCATGACTACCAAAAAAAAAATATTTCAATTTCGACAATTTGATTCTAAAAATATAACCAACTACTGTCAGATCAATATTCTGAAGAAGGCTAGTGGGGGGAAGAGTCCAAAAATTCCTAAAAACTACATACAACACAGTTGCGAGCTGTCAGCAGTAATTGGTTCTTGTGTTAAAATTGAAAGACCGAAAGAGTAACACAAAAACTCTTAACAAGCAAAGTCTTTTGTGCATGTGTCACTTATTGATAAAATGATTTCTCTCTCTCAAAAAAAAAAGGGAACAAAGCTTTTTCTACATGTCCAAATATTGTATTTTAAATGGAAGGTTCAAATGCAAAATTGATTTAATTGTTACTACATTTCAAATTTGTTAACAGCAGTCTTCCCTTGCATATGATGTAGATCCCTTCCTTCCTCCTTCCCTTGAAATTTACACTATGAGCAAGGCTATATGACTTCTCTTTATTGAAACTGATTATAAGGATTTTATGGTGGAAGTACCTCAAGTATCCTCCTTTATAAGTAATCAGTATCAATGCAATACGCTCCTTTTACAAAGTTCAATATTCACTGCCAATCTTTATGACTTTGACTATGGATCTTCGTTTTTAGGCGATGGGAAGGGGCGGCGGGGGAATTCATAGCGATAAATGCCACCAAAAACGATTGGAATTTTTCACTAAAGTCAGTATAAAGGGTTGCTCCATTTTTGTGGCAAAACAAGTGAAAAACCTCTAAAGCAGTTCACTAAATTGTAATCAAAACACTTCCATTGTGAGACTGGTTCATGGATGAATTTTAATTGAAGTAACGTCAAGTAAGGGTAGGCGGTGCGCTATCTGACGTCACATGGGTAGTCGACGAACCTTCAGTGCACATTTGAAGGAAAGGCCCGAAATCATCAAACGTGATTTCATCAAAAGGCTTAAAGAGGCATTTTTTCAAAGCGAATTTATTGCCGGGATTGATTATTTTTTGTTTGGTCGTTATGACCAGACTAGACTGGTTTCTGTTGCTTCGGCTCAAATAATGGCCCAACTTCATCAGTAGTAAACCGTTATTAAATCGGTTAGGGTAAATAATCATTTTGTCTCATGACAGGACAATGGAAATATCAAACGAAATAACTTCTTGTGAATTAAGCCCATTGAGTTTTTGCTTTAGTAATTAGCACAACTTTCACTCGATCACTGATGCTTAGTTTTAGCCGTGACGAGATCATGGGGAAACACATATCATGTGGGAGTGAACAAATTGCCGTTCGTTTTTGAGGCAAGTTCATATTTTAATATAAATTAGCATGAGAGCCGTGGACTGTGACAATTCCCTGCAGGGTCGCCTTGTTACCTGTTGCGTTAAAGGGATCTTAGCGGTAGCACCTTGCAATCCCTTTTCAACTAAGTAGGTTTAGGTGAGAACCCTTTTTAACGAGGTATAATATTTCTTTCCAGACTACTCTGCTTAATTCCCTTAACATTATTTGTAGGGGGTTCAGAGTGTCGTTCTCAAAATACCCGTTTACTTTCGTAGTTTAAGTGAGGGTTAAGTGTCGTTCTCAAGAAGCTTTTGCATGCGTAATTGGCATAGCCCTAGGAGCGACTGTTCTCTTCTAAGGCATTACATTAATATGAACCTTACTAATTTGGGCCTTCATATTGATAGCCCGGGTTATAAATCTTTGTTCCATCTAAGAAGTTATTTCTTGATGTATTTGGGGGGTCCTTTCGCCGTTGAAAAGGTTGTGGGCGATTTATGACTACGTAGAGTCTTATATTTCCTTTTAGGCAAGAGGTTTGACAGATGTTTACACACCATAAGGTTGCCTTTATTTTAGGCGGGAACATCGGGATTGAAACCAATAATTGAAGCTTTCCAGTGGTATTTTTTACGTGTGGTTCTTCCCTTGGACTTTTTTAGCCTTTGGGGGGATGGTTTCTTATCAGTTTTGTCTTTGAAGACTGGAGAGGATGGGAGTTCTACTTTGAGATTCTCCATCCCAAACTGATATCGAAGTACTAAAACGAAGTCCTTGAATAGTGTAATTTGGACGTGAAAGAGAATACCTCGGATTCTGGCTCCTGATTGGTCAACTTGAAAGGCGCGAAGGCCTCAGTTGGGTTTGCTGTCAAACTTATACCAAAGTGTGCTAGTTTGAAAGGTTCATTACGTGAATTTTATACTTTAAGTTTCCTCCTTAAGGTAGGAAAGGACTTGAAAATTTAGTCCTTATGTTAACGTCAGAGATTCCTCGAAAGAATTCTCAGCGTATCTAACCTACGTCTCATTTTCCGAAGAAAAGAGAAGCAAATTCAAGTCAAGTAAGGGTAGGCGGTGCGCTATCTGACGTCACATGGGTAGTCGACGAACCTTCAGTGCACATTTGAAGGAAAGGCCCGAAATCATCAAACGTGATTTCATCGAAAGGCTTAAAGAGGCATTTTTTCAAAGCGAATTTATTGCCGGGATTGATTATTTTTTGTTTGGTCGTTATGACCAGACTAGACCGGTTTCTGTTGCTTCGGCTCAAATAATGGCCCAACTTCATCAGTAGTAAACCGTTATTAAATCGGTTAGGGTAAATAATCATTTTGTCTCATGATACGACAATGGAAATATCAAACGAAATAACTTCTTGTGAATTAAGCCCATTGAGTTAATGTAATAATTTCATGATAGAAGATGAAATTTTAACACCAAATATATTTTTTTAATCAAAGAATTGTAAATAAATGCAGTTAAAAATAAAATAGCACCTTAGGTTTAGTTTACTTTTCAAATATTTTCATTCAAAATAATAAAAAATTAAGATACTGCACTTGAAAAAGAAAGTAGAGGACCTCTGTTTTTAGGTTTAGCAAAATGTAAGTATAGATCCATATCTTGAGATGTTGTCATCCAAGATTGTTAGCTTGCTGGATAGGGGGGTGGCTACCTGGAGGGTTCCCTTTTGAGAAACCTTTTCATATACTGTAAGGATAGGACCTACAATCTTGGACAAAACTGTTGGAACACCTCACACCTTTATATTGTTTATGGTGCCGAGTGCTATTTGCACGACCTCTATCCCCCTTTAAAATATTGTGTCCTACAAGAAACAGCGATTTACGAAACCCCCGTCCCCCAGTACATTGTTGGTTCCCCAAGAAAATGGTGCGTCCCGAATTGGCATCATTATCTCCAACACTGCAAGGGGAGCGGGGGTGTTCCATCTAGTTTTGTCCAAGATTGTGGGTGCAAAATGGTGCTACCTTTTTCTGATTTTTAAGCATGTTCATGCAATGAAAATTACATGGTAAAACTTTTTGTCTAGCAAAATGGATTTCCTGATAAATTTCCTCAAGATGACCAATTCCCTGAAATCAGGGAATTTCCAAAATTCTGACATCTCTGAACGAATCGAAATAAATTTGGATTATTCCCTTATTCCATCTTCAAATGAGGACTCTCTGTGAAATAGCACCATGATGTGAAATCTTACCAGGTTTGCAACATACAAGGCTAGAACACCTCTCCTGTGGATGAAAAGAGGAAGAACATTACATCAATTTGTAAATTTATGAAACCATCTGACTATTTTAAAGCGCCTGTGTGAAATACTCCAAAATACATTTTAGGATAACCATAGAGTTTTAAATTTGATTGGTGTCTGCTCTGTGATTGACATGAATTCAAACAATTTCATCACTCTGACTGGTGAGTCACCCCCTGTGAGCTGTAGGTTGTAAAATATGCAAAGGGTATTCTGGGTCTGCACATAGGCTTACAAGGCAGGGGTGCAAGGGTGGCATTCACCCTCCCAATTCGGGCAAAAGCAGTTGGCCCATTCAGGCAAAACATCGGAAAAAACATAATACATCGTGCCATTGACCGATATTTGGGCAAAAATTGCCCTTTCTCTCCTACAAAAATTACCCCTGTACTCCTAGTCCTGTCATAAGAGGTGACTTAAAGAGAGGACCTGAACTATATTTGAATGGCATTTGAAAATGAACTTGGAACCTATTTGAAACCACATTTGAACTTTTCAAACACTGCAACAGACAATATTCAATAGCAAATTCATGTTGATCCCTTTTAGATCCCTAGGCTTACAATAAACTTACTGATTGGTCTGTCATGATGACTTGTACAGTAGTGTATCAGACAGTCTGCACAACATATACTGTATGTATGGATATGGCCTTGAGTAATTCTGAACCCAGTACCGCATATTGTTGCTGTGTTGTATTGCTATTCATATGCTCTTTTGGAAACTTTACTGGGGCTGGAGGTACAGTGAACTTATTCAGGAGACCTTGTGCTATTTGGGGTTAGTCCACAGGGTGGACATACTTTTTTGTCCAGCTGATCAATATGAAAAACTATTAAAGGTCTGACGGCATTGGAGTCCATATCATTTCAACTGTGTAGAAAACAGGGCCGTCGGAAGCATGGGGGCTGGGGGGAGCTGCAGCCCTCCCCCCCAATAATTTTGCCATACACAGTTTTTTTTTAATACAATGAAAACATCAAAAAAATGAAAGATAAAAATTAAAAGTAATGAATATCACTCTAAATTTACATCTCCTATCAGTAATCCGTGAACCAGCCATAAACAAAACAGAAAAAATCAATTCGATGGATCAGACAGCCATAGAACTTGGCAGTAGAAATGATCCAAACATTACTTCATCACTTCACCTACACTGCCTCAGATGGAACAATTCGTAGGCGAACAATGCAGGCAACATGTCTGGAAAGTCGTCTAATGTAGCAAAGCAAACTGGACCCAGAATTACAAAATGGTTCAAGGCGAAAAAGTTCTGATAAGTTCTAATTATTAGCATCATGAAGAGTTCCACATAACTAATTCATCTGCCATCTAAAGCTCATACCGTATTCATATTAGGCTATGCTGGGAAAACCTAATGTTCGAAATAAATATATTAGTAATAAATAATAATAATCAATGGCGGATCTCTTTATCAATTCTATCAAAAGTTCTCAGTCTTAAAAATGTGGGAGATATTTTGTTTCCTAAATTTAGTAAATACTCTAAGCCGTAAAAATCGCATTTAAGGGCCATTTCGAGCAATCTCGGAGGCAATGTGTTAAAAAATTTCCTCCATATGCTACGTGCCAACCGATGGTGGCGTGTAGCGTATCTGTACTATACACATCTTTTCAACATGCACAAGTCAGCCCCCAATCCAAAATTCCTTCCAACGGCACTGCTCCATCAAAGTTGAAAAGTCTCGGGATTTTTGCCTGTAACTGAAGTTGCTCTAGTTTTAATAATTTATATTCATCATGATCTCATGTTGAAAGTTATATAGTAAAATAATTTTGAGAATGTATACAGGCTCATTTTCCAATGATTAGCTTTAATACATTACCTTACCATTTCATAACTGTTACAGTGGTACATTTTATTTGGTACTTTTTTGATCATTTTGCCATTTGCTCATTTTTTTTTTTTTTGAAGTGAACCTTTTATTACAACAAAAGGTCAAAATAACGACTGCTTAGATACTATTAACAAGCCCGGGAAATGTCATTTCCGGCTGTCTGAGGGGTTGCGATTTTTCAAAATTTCTGTACACTCCGCACCAACCGATGGTGGCACTCCACTTAGATAGTCAGCCCGAGGCAGCCCCCCCAATCGAAAATACCTTCCAACAGCACTGAAAAACTTACAGGAAGTTCATTTATAATATATACTAAAAGCGCAATTGGATTCTTTCTACTATAACACGAGGGTTCACTATCATTCAACATCTCTGGAATCTTCACTTAAGAACAAGTGATCAAGATATACTGGACATTTCTTCTCAAAATTCTCACTGATTGTTCTTTCAAATTGCCAGGAAACTATTCAAGTATTTTCTTTTTCCACACAGAATATAGTTAACAGAAGATTTATTGTTTATAGTTATAAGCTCAAGCCTCTTAAATTTGACTCATACCCGCAATTCTTCAACAGTTTTACTGTGCACAACGAGTATAAACATTCAATATCACATACTATATAGCTATTGTTCACAGAGTATTATGTTGTAAAGCCTACTGTAACCCAAGGCTTAGCAATATTACACTGGACACAACTTACAGCATCTTCATATAAAATTTCCTTTTTGAAAAAGTAATAACTATATTCATATGAAGATTTAGACCAATTGCCAATGTCCAAAAAGAAGGTAATACTGTACACTTTTGTTTAATTCTTGTTTTATGATCTGAAAGGAATTTTTGAGTATTGCAGGCTTGGAGGGGGGGGGCATTATGTGAAATAGCCCATAATGAAATCACCTACCACCAAACAGTCTCAAATCTTTTACTTGATGTTAGCACCCAAGGCTTATTGGATGTTATCATATTTTTTAGTTATTGATATAAGGGCTGTAGTAGCAATAAACAGCGAGCGTGGACATCAAATAGTAACCCGTCTTGCTGCCCAAAAGTCATGTTTTAGACTGGTAGGCAATTTCAGTAAGGGCTATTTTACGTATTGGGGGCAGCCTGAAGGTAGGCCACCACAGAGGCACTACATAGACTAATTTGGGGTGAGATATATCAGCTGTCCTTTCAACATTTTTATAGAGGACAGATTTTAAACTATTGCCATATAAACAGCCAAAATTGCTTGGTTTTAAGTCACTGAATCTTAGGTTAAAGGTTACCATCCCTTCCAAAGGCTGTTAACAAACTCAATGCTACACATTTGGTACACAAATCAGTCATTATTTCTTTTCTTTAATTTTTTTACTGCAAATGACAGCATAAATTTACTGCATTCTATAAAACATGAAAATGATACTACACTACTGCAAAAGTTTAAACTAAAGAAACAGGCAACGCTTCTTGTCTACATTTAACCAAAACACTATCAATTTAGCCACTATATAAACAACCAAAATTTCATTTTCAATTTATTAAATTTTTCCCTCTAAAAGAAGGGTCCTGGGAAATATGTAAACCCACATCTGGTTGTAGGGTTTGTTTAAAGGGCAAGAGCAGTCAACCAAAACTTATTTTGAAGCAACGACTAAATCTCACAAGTTCCTTCTTATTTCTGTTCAAAGTATCTTTTATAATACTGTATCTTAGGATTTTAACATTGCATATTCAAGGTTAACCAAACAGTTACTACTTGTACTTTTCACATTTGAGGAGTACAAATGTTGTCACATGACTCTCAAGAGCCAATCGTGAAGCAGGACAGTCTACCACTCTTCTTAAAGTTAGGGTAACTGTTCTTGCCCTTTAAAGATCATGGGGATAATGAAATTACCTTTTGCCAAAACTACCTTTAGAGCACCCTTTGATAGGCAAGGTTTGCCTGTATTTATTTGTCCAGTGCCTTTGGTCATGACAATATTCTCTGTCAAACTCTGATTGGTTTAATTACTGTTGAATGAGAGTTATATGTAATTTTGTTCGGGTAACAAAATTCCACACAGATGCAATATTAGGCAGCCTCATCCATACAATGACCAATCAGACCTAAATGACAGATCACTCTGTTAGTTTTAACTCCATGTATGATTGTAGTGCAGAATTAAAAGTCATGGAAAACTTGCAGAAACAAACTCTGTTTTGTCCCTTTTAGAACAGCAAGTTTTCCCTGTTAAACAAATGCAATATTTCCCTTTAATGCAGCACAAACTTTTATTTTTCAAACTTACCTCTCCTTCCTCTCAATTGATATTGCAATGAAGCAGCTTGGTAAACCACAAAGGAAACCAAAAGTAATGTTGAAACCTCCAAACATTCTCCTGGACAGAAAATAACAACAGACTTGTTTAAATCTTTAAACGTCAAGAGCAGTCATCCCAAACTTATTTTGAAGCAACAGCTAAATCTCACAAAATTCTTGTTTTTTCTCTGCCAAGTAACTATGATTACATTTCAGGACTTTAAATTGTACAAATTCAAGGTTAGTTAATAGTTTGTAGTTAGGTAGATTTTTACATCCCAGTTTCCGAACTATTGGTTCAAGTAGAGCCGGCCACAGCCTTTTTTCCAGTTGTGGCTCACTGGCTTGCTTTCCCTACCCCATTAGCCATTGCCTATGCAGAGCATCATGCTCAACGGCAGTAGGTTCCATTTTTGGAGTCTTCAGTATGACTCGACCTGGGAATCAAACCCGGACCTTCCACGTGAGAGGAAGATGCTCTACCATTAGACCAAACACACGGTCTTAATTCAAGGTAAACCAACAAGTTTCTCTTCGTGTATTTCACAATTTAGTAAAAAAACATTGTCACATGATTCTCAAGAGCCAATCATGACACAGGACAGACTACTACACTAATCCAATTTGGGGTGATGGCATTTTATACCTTTAAAGGATTTACCTGTAGATTATTTTAAATGAGGAATACCCACATCATATATAATGAAGTCACTTGATCATTTCATTTTGCTTCACATTATGTGCTTTCCATGATGCTTTGATGAGATTATTAAGATTATGATAGACATTTCATTAACTTTACATTCGTCACACAAGTATTGAATTCCCTTTTGCAGCTCTGCCCTGCACATACTGCATGCTCCAAATTTCTGAAAATGGCCAGTTTAATGACAGTGGAAAACCAAATTTCAAAAGAATTTTGTACAATAGTTTCACAACCAAACGCTTCAAATTTTGCTCACTTTCAATAATGTTTTTATTAAAATCAAGAATAAAAAAATAATATGATTTCACACATCAAAAATAACAAAATAAACACACTTATTTTTACTTTAAAAGGATGTAGAAAAAGTGTACCTCAAGTCTAGAATTTTAAAAATACATATTTTGGCGGTTACAACATGAATCTTATTCATCGAACTCTCATTGTCACAGTTTGTTCCATTGTTGATATATTAAATGTTGAAATTTATTCACCAAAGCAAAAGAGTATACCGCCCAATAAATATTGTACTTACTTTTTTGTTGTGAAACTCAAATTACCTGCTTTGATCCCCTTTGACTCTTAAAAATGTTTTATGACCTTGAGCACTTCCTGTTTGCTTGCATAGCATGTTGCACAGAGTAACTGAATTAACTACATTACCCCATAAGAGTAAGAATGCTAAGGTGTAGTGACTTTCAGAAAAAACAATGCAAAGAATCTTATTTGAGTAGTACAACAATGACATCACAAATTATTGCATGATGTACCATTTTAAATTGGGTGAGAGAACTTCAACATTTTTATATCTCAACTCAGGCATGCGGCCTGCCTTGGTTGAATTCATATTTCATGCTCAGTTATGTATATTTTTGAAATTTTAGACTAGAGGTACACTTTTACTTAGGGTCAATGGCTACAGTGATTAGTATAACATAGAGTACCAAACCCATTTGAAAAATGTGAGCTAGGACCTTCTTCTCAATCAACAATAGGATATAGCATCAACTTGAGTCAGTTGTGGAATATGGAATGTTAAAATAAATTATTAAAATGATATTAAGAATAAAACAAGATGAATATCTCTTTAATATAATGGATAAAATGTATGAAATGTTATTTTTTTAGCAATACAAATGGCTGAGAGATTGCTTGAATTGCATGCATGAAAGATTTCTTTGATAATGAAAATGATAAAACTGTTAACAGCAAAGCTTTTAGGAAACAGACAAGAAAGGGAGCTTCCTTTTTAAAATCAAAGCACATAAAAAGACAGCCTTTAAAGTCAAGCTTTATTTGAAAATATTTAGGACTACCCTTATTCCAGGAGTTATTTCTTATGAATATAAAAAGCTGGCACTACTTAAATATTCAGCATATACATATTTTATGCATATCTGTATTCATATTTAAAAGGAAATAAAATCTTCTCTCACTCCAGAAGCTACCTTGTATGAATTGAGGCTGACAGGTGTCAGATTTCGTCATTCTTTAACTAGAAAGAATACATCTCTCACCCCATTCAAGCTTAATACTTTTTTAGAAATGTATCATATTTGACGGTACTAAGCTAGAAAAGACTACATTTCCAGATGCTACCTTGTATGAGTTCTGGCTGGCACTACTGACATTTTCAGTATGCATCTACTGGATATGCATATTCATATTTTAAGGGAAATCAAAACTTCCCCCATTCCAGTTGCTACTTTGTATGAATTAAGGTTTGAACTACTTGCATATTCAGCATGCATTTTCTATGCATATTCATATCCATATTTTAAAGGAAATCAAAACTTCCCTCATTCCAGTTGTTATATTGCATGAATTAATAAGGCAGGCACTACAGTACTTGCACATTCAGCTTGCATAGTCTATGCATATTAATATTTTGAAAGCATATAAAACTTCACCCATTCCAGGAGCTATCTTGAATGAATTTTTAAAAGTGACACTACTTGCATATTCAGCACAAATCTATCTATGCATATTCATATCATTAAAAACAAAATCAATTACAAAATACCTCCAGAGGCACAATGCAGCTAAAGCAGAAATGGCTTGAAAAGAAAGGAAGTTTGTCGACCAAAAGATACTTGATATAACATTTCGCAACCATTTTCTGTCAACTTTACGTCCCCGTCTGAATAGTCCATAAACCTGCATGTAACAGAAACAATTTTCTGCAAATGTCACAAAATTTTGTAACCAAACCTCTCTGAAGTCCTTTTAAACTGTACACTTTTTTTTTTCCTTTTTTTTCCAGTTGTTTTCTGGGACCACTGCTTGCAAAGATCAATATCTTGGGATTCTAGAATCATATGAAACCTAAAGGGTTTTTCCTTTTGTAAGAAAGAAACTTAGGAAAGCAATAATTATGAATTTTAACGGAAATTTTCTACTTTTTACATTAAACATCCTCAAAAGAAAGAGGTATACACCCTCAGCTCAAGCAGCTACATAACATAAAAAAAATCATATAAAATTGGAACAGAAGCTTCAATTGTCAAGATTGAGCACAAATGAAAAAAGAATCATTTAAGCAATTTAATTTGCTCAACAATATAATTAAGCTGTAGCACACACATATGGGAAGCAATTTTTTACAGGGAGAAGAAGTGAAAGAATGACATCACAAATTACTGTGCAATGACTATGTAAATTTATTTGAGTGAATAAACTTCAATATTCAGACTTTAATAATAACTTCAATATTCAGACTGTCCAAACAAAGTCTGTGCATATAAACCACCCCACTAAGTGAAACTTTCGATTATTTGAGGGTCCTTGGATCATGTAAATACAGGACCCGTTGGCAAAATGCAGCACCTACAGTATGCAGCTCTCTCCACCTAGGCTATCCCCAGAGTTATTATCTCTACTTATCTATTGTGCAAATAAGCTCCAAATCAGTCTTTATCAGCAAAAATGCAAAAATTCCTAATCAACATGTTGATTAGGAATCAACTGAGTCTGTTGTTTGAGACATTAGTCATGCACCAATGCACAACCTCTCAGAATAAATATCCCAAATAAACTAAGTAAAAAAAAACTCGCTAAGATGGCCATGGGATTTCCAGTTTTCAGAAGGCGCTGCATATCAGTAATGGCCATTGTATGCAGCACAATTCAGTTTGGATGATTCATTTTAGTGTAGTTTATCCAATTTTCAATAAATATCTGGATCCCATATAATTTTTGTAAGCAAACCTGTGTCCTTACAACTTCAGGTTTTCAACTGCCTCCTGCTACCCATTAGCTGTATTACTTAACACACAACCAAGTCTGCTGCTGAATATTTTCATATTTCTTTCTTTTTTTTTCCTTCCAATTTCTTTCTTTGGGGAGGATGATTGTAAATGTACTGCATTTTAATACTTTATGCAAGCATCTTGGACAGACTAGATCAGAAGAATAAAACCACTGTTAGTAGCTATGTTAGTAAACTAGCTAAAACGACTGAAAATTTGCAAAACTATCACAGAAATGAAAAAGGCTTTAACAATAATCACACAAAGTTCAGCATTTTGAGAATGAATGAAACCAATGATTATTAAAATAGAAGTTTTCATACATAACATACATAAACTTGGACTGAAAATGAAAACAATGAAAGATAACAATTCTTGTTGCGGTTGTTATATTTTCATACTTGCTCTCATAGCATTGATCTTGTTCTGGGAGCATTGAGCTTGTTCTGTACAAATATTTCTTGCACTCAGAGCATTGAGCTTGTACTATACATGTGTATATTTCTTGCACTCAGAGCACTGATCTTGTACTCAGAGCATTGAGCTTGTAGTATACATACTGTATATTTCTTGCACTCAGAGCACTGATCTTGTACTCAGAGCATTAAAGCTTGCACTCTGAGCATTGAGTACATTGTACTAGACTCTCTAAATGGTGAGATGGCAAAATGGTGAGAGATTTTCCAGTTTGTCAGAATTAATCTTGAAGTTAAGTTTCTAAATTTGGTTAATTATTTTTTATCCTTCGGTGAAAACCTTTTCACTGGAAAATTTGGGGGTGCCACATGCTCTTTTTCTCCCTCCTGTAACTGTATGCCTGCTCACACTCATGTTTTGGCATTTGTTTGGTTTCGTATTTATAGGAGAGGGGGATTTCCTGGTCTCTTCCCCCTCCCCTCATAAAAATAGCTCCAATTAGCATAGCGTTAATCCAACTACAACAATATCGAAGGGAACTGTCAGCTACCCTCCCTTTTTGCAATATCTGGATCCTGGCCTGGAATTCCACATAAACTTAAAGCTTTATTTCGTCACACTCCATTTTGTATTTCCAGTTTCATGCACTTAATGATTCCTTGAGCTTGATTGTACAGCAATCTCACGCCTAACCTTGTATCAGTATTTGTGCACCAAGGGGTCTACAGTACCTGATGTTCGAAGTGTTTAATGTTTCACAAGTTAATTAATGTTCTCTGCTATTAACATACTATTTCAATTGCAAGCTAGCAGGCCATTATTCAGGATTCAGAAACATTGAACCCAAGGGACAGTAAACCTGGAAATAGGTCTGAATACAAATGATGTTTGTCAAACAGCTCAGCTTGAGGTTTGAATAAAAATCAGCATAGTCCTATATCAGGGAGTGGGTCTGGCCCAAATACCAAGATTCTTAGGTAAAGCCAGGAGAGTTGACAGGTAATTGGCTGTATTTGTGTTGTGCTAAGAACTCTTGAAAACAAGTGTTATACCTATGCTAATGTCTTGGTGCTTCCATGTATACAGTCCCCGGTTTTATATCTGTACTCCTATGAACTTGGAACTATCAACTGAGTGCTTGAGTGCCTTTTTCTGTAATCATGCATAAAGCCAATGTGTTTCTGCTCTAGATTTGTAGTCATCACAAAAGACAGGATGTTACAACCTGACTAAAACCCAGCATTAAGTAAGATGTAAACATGACCCAAGCTTAAAAACTATACATGTCATCATCGATACTTTCTGTTTGATGTTCCATGTGAACACTTCCCGACAAAGAAATCAATTCAAATTTACTAAGAATATGGGTACAGACTGTCAGTAGTTCATACTGTGTAAAATACCCTGCCATGTTCAAATGCCATACTAAGCATTTCCAAGTTCTTCTGAAAATGCACGATATTTATACATACTTCATGCCAGGAAACATTTGTACAAATGAATCTATATCAGCGCCGGACATGAACATGCTATGAAAACACCTATAAGCCTACAATCCCGAGTAGCTGTGCAACGCCTGGGAAAGGATTATTAACGACGGTCAGTAAAACCTGCACATACTGCGGTTTTAGTCAAGCCAGATGTGATTATGACACAACTAGCTGGAGTCTCTGGACTAAGACCACAGAATGTGCAAGTTACTGAACTTCTCTAATACAAATTTCCTGAGTTGTGCAGGACTAATCAGCATTGAAGGCTTTTCGTTATTTTCATGTCATGAAGGGGGCCATGAATACCCAAGTTTTGCAGAACAAAATTTTTTTCCTTTATTCTGGTAATGGTATTTCTCCTTACAGAACTCCCACAATGGTGATCACAGCAGACCATGCCCTTTTCCAAAATCCTTGACCCAGCTTGGGACATACCAAACTAAAAAAGGCCTGGTAAATGAGGCTTTCAAGGAGTAGAATGATCCTAAAACTGAAACAGCAATGACCTTTTTTTCCAACCCCAGGGTGAAAATCCTAGTATTAAAGTCTACAGAACCTCTAGGTGTAGTCACATGTCACTGCTGCCATATTGCCCTCCTTGGCAAAAAATAAAGTTTGGTTTAGTACACATTTGTTAGTACATTGAAATTCCATTTTGCTACGAATACCCATTACAAAGACAAACTCTATTAACCACATACCAGGTCAATCAGCCATTTGGAGGGGTTACCCTGGATTAGTATCAATTACCAAATGCAGCTGGAAGTCACCCAAACATAAAGCAAAGCTAAGGGAATCAAATGTTCTGCTTGTTGAAGCAAGCAACCTTCCTGTTCCCTGATGGGAGAAAGCAGAAGATTACAGGGGACTACTTTCCATTCATCATGGTTTGTAAACTTCAAAGGACTTGTCCATCTCATGATTGCAATTGGAATGGAAGAAGGCCAGATGCTAGTTTCTCCCATCACCCTCTTCTCCTGAAAGTTACAGGTTTCTGCTAAATTAATCCTTCTAAGGCATTCTGATCAGCTAAAAAGCCACTAAATGTTACACCCTTTCCCAAGAAGCCACTTCATCCCCCTTATAAAGTACACTACTGTCTGCCTACAGCTCCTACCCTCCCCCATCCATACACTACTAGATTATATGGACATGTACTGTATGAAAACTTTCTTCTCCGTATTAGAGGTGTAAAGTTATGCAACTGCTTATGCGAAGACAAGGTTTTATATTATAAGCAAGTTCCATTAACCCTCCAGTCTCAAGTGGAGTTGAAGGCATTACAGCCCATTTGGCAGTAGGCCAATACCAGACTGTTTTTCAAGAGATGGTAAGTCGTCTGTGGGACATGCTTTCCCACAGATGACTTCCCATCCCTTGAAAAGCAGTCTCTAACGCACTTGGACAAATCACCCTTTTAAAATCTCTTCACCTTGAAAATGTTATGTTGTCATTAATTTAATACATTTGTACTCATTTTCCTTCCGTATCTCCCCCACCCACCAGAAAGTTATTCTATCGCCATTTATAACAAGTACCCTATCTGGCTACAGCCCTGGTATGGACTGTAGACAGGTCCCTGGCAGCACGAAGAGGTTTGAAACTGGAAGCGTATTCTACAGTTCTATTATGCTGTTTATTATTTGAACAGTATTTAAAGAGAAATATTGCCTTCAAAATGCTCCAACAAGATTACAAAGAAAATGGCTTAGACACTATCCAACAATTCAGTCTAAATCATAAACCCTAACAATAGCTACATCTCTTCAAAATACCATGTGCAAGAAGAGCCATGGAAGTTGCATCATTTGAAATGTTTAAAGTTTCAGTGAACAAATTATTCTTGAGCAACAGACAAAGTTGTGAATTTCTATCCCTGGGAAACTTATTTCTTGAAAAGACGGCTACCCTACTGCGTTATTTTTGATAATCTTTCACCCTGTGTCAAAAAATATTAGTTTTAAAAGGATGAATTTTTCTTGCAAAACAAACATAATATTTCCCTTAAAATATTTGGGCAATCAGAGTTTTGCAGAGAATATTAATTGTTCAATCCAGCATCTCATTGTTTTAATTCTGAACTGATTGCTTCTGAGAAAATAGAAGCATTGAAGAGGTCTTTCAGGTGAGAAGAAATGATAATTTTGGGAAAATTCCTCTCACATGAAAATTTCTGACTATTTGTTGGGTAACAAATTTCCCCACAACTAGATCATGACATTAGACCATGTTCATGGATCATTTTTGTCAGTTTTAGGTCAATGTAAAAAAGTGGTGCAGAACTTAAACTTATGACAAAACTGTAAAAACAAACTCGCACTGCCACTTTAACTTCTGCAGACAATTTAACAAATATTCATTCACATGTTTCTTTCACATGTTTACAAAAGAAAGGGATGCATAATTAGACTGAGTCTGAAAGCAGAATATTTACAAAAAGGAAGAAGCAGCTTTTAAAGGAAAATCAACATTAAAAGTCTGCAGAATTTTAAAGCTTTCTTGTTTCTAAAGCATCTAATTAAATACACAACGAAAAGAAAAAGATTTTAAGGGAAGCTAAATATATTATAGACATATATATGCAACAACTGTAACATGTTAGTTATGAATCAAGTTTAACTAAAAGTCTGCTAGGAACAATTTTACTCCAATACAAAGCTTGTTAAATGAAAGAAAACTTAATTGGAGAAGTAAAGCTATTTATGTGCATTTCTTGTAAGCACAAAATTTTATGGATCATTCAAAGCACTGCCAGCAACTGATATAAGGTACGGCTGAGTAACACATTGATCATGTGTAATTATGTAAGATGTAAAGATAGTAGTTTCACAAGATGCAATCTTGCCAACACTATCATCTTCACAACTAAAATGCATGAGAGTGACACTAAAATTTGGAGTTCGGTATGTTATTTTTAAGGTTACTATCAAGGTTAACCTTAACCCTAACCCCCTCTTAGGCAGGTTGGGGATCGTAGAATATGTCCATGGTATATTTGAAACCTTCCCTGAACTTTAACTGAATTTAACAAGGTGTCTGACCTCTACCTTGTCCTCTAATTGACAGTAACACTTTCATTCTGGTGTATCATTAAATCTCATCACCTAACAAACTGACTACAGTAATTAACCTAGCCCTAACCCAAAACCCTAACCCATTTGTAACACCTCTCTAAACCCCATTTAAGCTAGTTTAGTAAGATGAGGTTGTACAGCTACATCTCTAACCAATTGGTTTAAGTCAGGTCAGGCACAGCCTTTATCTGGTTGTAGCTAACTGGCTTGTTTTCCCTACGCCACTGCTTACAGTATGCAGAGCACCAAGCACAATGGCAGTTGGTTCCATTTTTCAAGCCTTTGGTAGACCCCCATATAAAGTTTGTGCTCCTAACATTCTCCGCAACCTTTGTAGTGCATGACAGCAGATAATCCACTGTGCACTGGGTATGTGATTTGCTACTGTATTTCCACTTTATTTCCACTTTATTCAATACTAAGTTTGATAAACAGATACTTTAAGAGAAAAGAGAGAATAGAATTATCACATGAGCCTCTTCTCCTCTCTCATTGGTTCATAACATACATTGAAATCACTTCCATACATGCATAGATTGGCATCATTTCTTCCAAGCTGTTGCTTTTAACCTGTCCTGATCATTTTCTAATCACACATTTTCTACACTCTAAGTCAGAAATCAGAATGTTCTGATTTTAATAGGTTTTAAATCTCAGAAACCAGGACACTTCAGCTTTAACTGGAATGGATGGCAAGTATGAAGATGTTAGGTGTGGGTTGAGTGTGATCTCATGTGGTGAGTACAAACAAATCTACAGGACTACAGTAGAACTCTGTAGGATGAATCTAAAGCAAAGCAAAGAAAAGATAAAGTTTGGGAACTGTTGTTAAAAGCAGCCAAATAACGAGCAACCTTCACCCCATTTCTGTATGATTATTTTCTGCCACTTGCTCATATTGTTTCTATATACAAAGGGGGAAAAGTAGTTTTTTCCTTTTTGCATAAATATTCAATTATTGTATGCTAAGTTTTACTTATGGTAGGGTTTTCAGAAAGCTGAGTTTGAAGGCCATCATATGAATCCATATCAAACGGTATAGTGTGTGTAAAGGAAGCCAATGAAAGAAAATTGGTAGGGTCAAAAGATTCCTAGAAATATTTAAGACAGATGCTAACCATCTCCAACTAATACCTTTTTTGCAAAGGGGGGAGGGGGGTGGGTAAGCAAATGTATCAATTGCCGGTAATTTTTCTCGATTGATATCAAATTGAAATTACGTACAGAAAGTATGATCAGGTGTATTCTGATTACATAGGCTATCAGCACTTTGTATGCTCACCAAAATATGCCCCTAAGCTATAAACTAGGTTTGTGTTGGCATAAGCAAAAGATTAAGAGAGATATTGAAGAAGCAAGTTAATCTGAAAAATTTGAATTGTATGGAATGAGAAAAATTGCCCTTAAAGCAACTATTTTAATCATTTCAATAAAAATTTGTTCTAATGCTAAATGCTGCCTTCATTCCACTTTAGATAGGATTCAGATGAAAGCTACTAATCTTTTGGTCACACCACTATTTGACAGCTATTTGCACGATTATTTTTCCCTCTTTTCTGTCTTTTCTTTTTTCAAGGGGACTAACAAGGTAAACCATACATGATAAAAGTCTCACTTCTATATTGCAAATGGCAGTAAACTCTCACTATTAGAAAGGGCCAAAGGTTGCAATGAAATCAAAGGTCAGAGGAGAATGGATACTCCATAGGATGAGAAACTGCTGACAACCATCAGCTCACAGTGAGGATGAGGAGAAAAAGATGCTAGTATCACCTTAATATTGCATTTATCTCAAACACAGGGGTTGGGGGGTCAAAAATTCTGTCCTCAAATGTAAATGAATTCTTCCATTATAATAAGTGCAATTCACATTTGTTTTTGCAGTGAAAGACTATGTATGAATTTCCATTCTACCATTTACCATCGAAAAGTTTTCTCACCTTCACAAGACAAAGAATATTCGATACAATTTTGTCAGAAGATTCATAAATTTTAAGTATGATAGCGAAAGGAATAAGGGAACAGCCCTGGAAAAAAAAACGTGCTTCCCACAAAATAGATTTTAAACCTTGGTGAAATTCCTTTGGTACACATCACTGTGAGCATAGGTTAAACAGAAAGTCCCATCAAGTTGTATAAGAGTGTCAATACCATGTTTGTACCTAAATGTGCAAAATGACGAAAGGAAGAGAAGAGCATTGCTTCCCAGAAACAATGACGACTGCACAACATCTCGCACATATTTTCTCCATTTGATTTTGTTGATTCGACCTTTGACCTTAACAAGAGAAGACACCTGAGGAGTACAAAGGTAAAAGATTAGTAAATAGCAATACACTTGCAATTTTGTCAAATTCCTGTGATGTAATCAAGTGTAAAACATCCAGATCATGGTCCTTAAGGCTCATGTCTAGGCCCAAGTCCTTTGTTATGGCATAAATTACATTAACTTGTAAAATATTAGGTCTAAGCATCACTGTAAAAAAGCCAACTTTATCCCATACAGGGTAAATTCAGAAGTCTCTTGTGCTGTAAATCATATGAAAGTATTTTTGTAATAAAAGTGTTGAATTCATACAAAACATAGGCCTGCCATATTTATGCACTTTAGTATTTAGGAACATTCTGAGCACTCCAGACTTGTTATATTGACAGAGGGTCACATGATCAAAGACTCACTATAGAATGAGTAAAATGCGAATTACTAAAATGCATGGGGTATTACAGTACTGCTGCTTCAGTAGTCTGACCATCATGAATCTACATTAGATTCCAGTCAAAATACAAACATGTATGGCAGAAATTGTTAGAGTGCTTCATGCTGTTTAGTTAATTATAATTATTGGGGAATCGAATCAGAGCATGTGTTTACTGACTGTAGGCAGCCATTAGTGGGGTCCATCAGTCTTAAATCCTCATCATTTATTACCTACATGAATTTCAAACCCTCATGTTTGGTGAAATTGAAGGAATCAATATTCAATTTAGCGTACAACCAACCATGATACAGGTGAGCAAAGCAATTGGAAAGATCAACTAGTGACAGACCTCCTTTATGGCCGACTGAAATCAGACCATCACTTGATTGTCCAGATTCATAGTAAGACTTAGCTATTACCCATGAAACTGTTGCAACGTTTCTCACATAACGTACCATACTCTTTCACTGAAAACGAACCATTAGTTTGAGCAAGTCTTAAGGCTAATTCTCACACAAAGGATCAGTGGCCAAGTGTCAATACGGTCGGTGGTGATTGCCCCAACTCCCATGGACCTAAATTGCCCAGCAGGGCCCTTATCAGATTTTTAACCTTCTGCTTTAACGTGTCCCTGCAGGTCGTTCTCGCCCCCTCTTATCAAAATCCCCAGCTCAGCCACTGTGAAGAAGCCACAGCCCTTGGAAACAAGATATTGGCTACGGCAAAAAAATTGCTGAAGTAAAAAGGTCTGAGTTCAGCAAAAATATACTTTACCTTGGCATTACAGTATTACTGTTAGGTAACTTATCAATGCAAATGACATTAAAATTAGCAATTATATGTGTATGGCAAGTTAACGATAATTGTTTACACACTTGGTACAGTATGGCACCATACTGTACGTAAACGTTATTTGTTTCAGAAGTTCTGGAATTCCATTGATGAAACCAACACAGCCGCTTTGAGAACGTTTCCCCATATAACTATTCATCAAAAAGTTAAAACGGCTGGTTCTTTAATCTTAAGGTAATTCTCTGCCGTGTCACATCCATGTGTTGTGTACAGCACTACTGTCGCCAGAGATCACTTTTTGACTTGGTGAGTTATGCACGTTTCATAAATACCGATTGTAGTGAACTTTTTCAATCAAGAATTTCTGTTAAAACTTGAAAAATTTCAGCTACGTGTTGTTTGTAAAGAAATACATAACACTGAATACATTTGCTCAAACTTCTATCACGGAGGAAATTTTATCATAAAACGACTTCTCTTCAAATCGTTACTCAAAGCTTAGGCCTAATTTCAAGCCGTATATTGTGCAACTTTTGTACCGTTATGTTTCAGTACAATGTCACACAATGTATCGCCTCGGCAAAATTTTTGCCCATGTCCAATTGATTGGGCCTCGGCATTTACTTCGGCATTGCCGAATGCTGAGTCTATGTGCAAGGGTTGAAGCCGTACAGTATCATTGATACATAAACATCTTAAAAACATTTAACATGCAAATTGAAAGTACCTACCAGTATTTGATTTAAGCCATTGTAGCTACCAGTGCTTCGATGCAATTTTGATGCAACGGCTTATCAATTTGATACATTGATGTTTGTGAGGAAAAGTAAAAAAGAGGGTTTAATTTTTTCCCACATTTGATGTGCATACAGTTCCACAAAACTGAAATTTTTAAATGAGGCAAATTTTCTCTTACTGAGTGTATAATTTCTTAAGGAACTAGGGTGTACCTACAGCCCTCTACTCATTGGATGTTAGTGCAGGGTGCTCTGTCAGTCTGTCCATATATTATAGTAGTTTGTGCATAAACAATACACGCAATTTACTTAAAATGATTTAACTGATTGAGATAAAATACATACTTTAGTACTGTACATGTAAAAGGTCAGGTTTGGGCAGCTCAAAAACTTGTACACTCAAACATACAGAAGGAACGACTCTTTTTCCCAATAAGTGTAAACAATCAGTGGTTAAAGTAGACTGAATCTGGTACAGTAGCCTATTAAAGAACACAGTTCACAAGTTCAAAGGTTATCCTATTGTTCCAAGTTTTATTTATTTTTTACTGGTTCATTGACTGATCAATTAGAAGATTGTAAAAACATTCATTGTTTATTTTGTGCCACAGACCTTGAGAACTTCAAATCTTACTACAGAATCTCAACTTTCAGAATTTAACTTCAGCAGATCAGTACACAAAGAATATAGGTACTATTTTGTGTTTTAAAACAACTTTAGCCTGCACCATAAAGATGTGATGTCTGTTTCAACCACGTTATTGTAGTGGACAACATACAGTTTTGCAGCTTTGCTTTAAGAACTCTAATCCTCTCACCACAAACTACATTTTTCATAGTGCAGTAGTCCACAAACATTCTTAACTGGCACCGCTCTTTAACTGATAGATCTAGTTAAAAATATGTGAAGTACCGAAACTCATATTACACAGCATGAACTATACAAAGATTGTTTTGATTATGTGTTCGGGTCTTGTTTAACCTGAGATTGAGTCTGGATAAGGATGAGTTTTAGGCAGTTGTGGGAGGGGCTAAAGCAAGTACTAGGTTAGGAGAATTGGAACTGTTTGGGGAGAGAGGATCACGCCAGTAAATTCAACAAGTTAACATCCTCATTCTCTAGCCTTTGATTCCTCCAAAAGTACAATTTACTGTGTCTCCCTTGAGGGATCACACTTTGAGACAAACATCTACCGACACAGGCACAGATTACCCAAACCTGAGATAGGGTATCTTGTACAAATAAATATTCGTAAACAATAAATTAAATCACACAAGTAGAGTCAATGAAATGATAAGCAGGTCTGTGTATTCCACTATTAGAAATCACATAGTGTACTCTATGATGCTTCTTGTAGCCAAAGAAGTGCTAAATGGTCTTTTTGAAACAGTTTAGGTGACTGAAAAAGTCGTTTGAAGTTTTTGAGGAAGAGAAATTTTGCAAAAGTATGCCATGTTAAGTATTAAATACAGTAGGCCTATGGTCTGTACTCTGTAAAGTGACCACTGACCAGCCTTGTTGCAAAATTATATAGTGTATATATGTATACTGCACAGCATATAGTCAGTATAACTCTTTGAATGCCTGTGGCACTAGATGGGGCCTAGGTTATGGTTCTCATTTTTGATTCCAGGCATACAATCTGCCTACAGTATAGGGTAAGTTGGGCAGTGTTCACCCCATAAGGGGTTTTGGTTTTAAAGTTAAATAAAGCAAAGTCATTGATCCAACTTTCACCTTTGGTCAACACGTCCAATGCCTGTGTGGTGGGTGACCACTCAGTGCATGGGTCCATCGAGTGCACATCTGCATCAACATAGCCTGTAAAAATCTTGAATTGACAGAGTTACTGTATCAGATGAACATTTGACTGTACACTGAGTATACTTACATTTTGTTTATGTCCTGTCTTCATACTGTACTCCTCTTGATATGCAATGATGTCAAAAATGGTTGAAAATTGGCTATTTTCAACCTACTGTATCCTAGGCTATTGGTGCAGTATTTTCTACCACCCCTTAGAAAACCATGCAAATTTATAGTAAAAAGAATTTTGATAAAAGTTTCTAATGAAGCTGGCTCTTTTACAGTTGGTATATGATTATTCATTGTACTTTAAATAAAAATTGATCAAATCAAATAAGTTTCCATGATTTTATGAAGGTTAAAAGCTAACCTGTAGGTGTTCAATAATAGAATAACATGTATGATTGAAAAATGATGGACAGTTTTCAAACTCCTCACTTAGAGAGGGCAGGGACAATTTTTGTGCAAGTTCTTTTTGTGACCTTATCTTAACAACTTTCTATTTCATCAAATTTGTGGGTATAGAAATATGTGGAAGTAAGTTAGGTAGATTAATTACCAACCACTTTAAGAAAACATGATTTTAAAACAAATGCATATCTGCAATTGGATTTTTGGTTCAGAGTTTTTGTATTAAATGGTTACTGTAGCTCAAGTCAAAAGTGGGTGATTTTTTAATTTGCACCAGTTCAAAGCACTTGTTGGTGAAGCCTTAGGTACAGCATCACAACTGCAGAAATGACATGGGGGTCAAAAATACCCTGTAGGTTCAAACCCCCCTAATTTACTGCACCCTAATTGAGCTTTGTCCTGCCTTAAGCATTATTCCATAGGCTACATGTAGGCTGTATGTAGACTAAGTTTAGTGTAAAATGCTAGGATGACATGTGCTGTAGTTGGGCTACTGTACTGTGCAAAAGGTACAGTACAGTACCTAACAAATGCTTGTACAGTTTATCAATAGTCGAATTGCTCCCAATCATTGACCAGTTAACCCCATTGACCTGACACTTCACCCCAAAGTGCTGATTAGTTAGCACCTAATCAGTCTGCAGCTATTTTCTTCCAAAAAATGTGATTGTTATTGACAAAAAGGTGTGAATTGAAATTCTCATAATTGTATTCTCTTTCAGGATGGAACGCTTGATTTCAGATGGTTGGTAAAAGAAGTTGTTTTTGTATAAACTCATATGTTCATTCATGCACTATTACTTTGAATACGTCTTATTTCTAGGTGTTTAGTTGAGTGACTTACAGTACAGTAGGCCTAGAATTTTTTTTATTTTTTTTTTTTGTCATTTTCTTCATTACATCGTTTATGTATTTTCTTAGGGCAAAAGATGACAAGTATAGTAAAAACTTGAATTGTTTTCAGTGTACTGTACATATTAATGTTTTGGAACTAAAAATAATTTTCAATAAATGTTGCAATACTCTTTTGTTTATTACCTAGGTTACTGTAAAAAAAAAATGTCTCCTAGTTGTCTCTTGTATTTCAAATGCAAAATGAGAAAAAAACAAACAAAATTTTTGTATTCTCTTTGTTTTATCTCATTTGTCATATGAAATGCAAAATATTGTAGCTAGGAGACAACATTATTTTCTTTTTCCAATAACGTACAATAGGTAATAAACAAAGGAGAATTAAAAAGTACAGTACGTGATCTGAAAACCCTTACAGTAAAAAAAGGCTTAACAAGTTGCTTGCAGTGCAAGTACCCTATGCAGTGAATGGTGTTAGATTTTGTCAGAATTTCTCCAATTGCCCAAATATCATGAAACTGTGAATTTTTGATCATAACAATTACCTGTATGTGTATCACAACTGCATTTGTCCCATTGTGTCAGTTTATTCCAATGTCACACTGGTAAGTACTGTAATTGGGGGTCAATAACAACTTCCACTTTGGGGCAAATTGGTTAATTACTGTAGGGGACAAAACAGTTAGGGCCAACTGGTAAGTGACTGTGTTAAATGACTGGCTAGTGCTAGCCTAGTCCTCAGCAAAGGATTTGGTTGTTCACTAAATTCATTGTTCACAGTCTCTACTCCAAATGTTACTGTATAGTATTGCAGCTGGATGATTGGTGGTCATTTTGACAGTTGAGATTAAATTTCATCTACCAGCAAATTTTGAACCTAAAACACTTACTGTAACTAGAAAGCCAAAAGGCCCTAATCCTAACAGTCATCCATAAATTGGAACATACAGTAGAGACATCTCAACAGAAAGGTGTAACCTTGGCTATTAGTGGTGGTCCTTTTGTATTTGTTTTTTGGTGTAATGCCCTTCCCAATGACTATGATATCCTTGAAAATTAACAAAAAATGGGAACCCTAATAATCCAGAAATTAACAAGATTTGTAATTTGCCTTAAATTGTCTGCTTGTAGGAACACCACATAACAGAGTACAAGTCAAGTGTCCTTTTTACGAGCGAATGCGAAGTATAGCAGCCGCTTTATAGACTTGATACAGTGTTTTTATTCTGTGCCTTGTTGGTTTTGTTACTTTTTAGTGTTTGTAAAGTAAAAGGCGTTGACCATGAAAACAGATAATTTATTTAAGGATGTCTCAGGTTTCATCACACGATGAGGCACATTAGTTCAGGGATATTTCAATTACATACTTCTTGGAACGACCAGGGAGCGACTATATGGGGTTCTCAGAAGCCCTTTCTATAGTTTTTGTCAACTGCCGTTCATTATGACATGGTCGCTACCCTTCTTTTCTTACAGTTTGAAACATCCGAGCAATCTGTTGACGTGAAAGTTTCAATGTTGTTGTAAAGAAAACATTGAACGGGTGATTTCTTTTCATGACCAAGGAACTTATAACTGTAACAAGAGTGACAAACTTAAGTTATATCTTATTTTGTTCAAAACTGAAGACGGTCACAGAGGGTTAGGAATAGAGAACAGATAAGATAACGTAGTCTCCCGGATGCGAAAATTGCGCAATAGTAACTGCGTAGTTTTCTTCTGACCTAAACGTTTCAACTGAAACTTGAATTGCCCTTACCAATATGCGCTTGCTTTGCCGGTGACCACGTGATCCGCCGAACGACATGTGATACAGTTGATGATATCAAGTGCTACCCCCGCTTGAAAAGGTCATTTTGAGAGTTTGATGTGTTTCAGTGGAAAGTCAAATATGGGCCATGCCCAAGGCTTTATTTGCTTAGCCGCATCGAAATAACTTAGTTAACCTCAACCCAAGTTTTTTTTTTGTTTTACATTTTGTAAATATTCTCACATTAGATTCTTTTCATTGGTGGCTGTGCTAATAATTTAGCAATCTTGAAAGACAAATTTAAAATGGTTCCTTTGAGCAACCGTACTGTAAGGGAAAAGACTTTCTAGCTGCGCACCTATCCAACCAAAGAAAGAAGAGGAAGGTGAGAAATTTTATACCGGTACTGTTTATGTTGTTGACAATTATGGTAGGAATGGGAAGAGAGATCTCTGACGAGGGAGTAGCAAAATAAAAGACTGCGTAGTTATCTTTCTTTATTCATTAGCCACTCGAGATGATAGTTAAGTTACATCTCTTCTGATCTGAAAGTGCTTACTATGTTGGTGATAATGCGATGCATATACATACAGGTGATACGGTTGAACTGCCGAACCGTAATAAGCACTGCCCTCGAACAATACTGAGAACACTAAGGAAGTTTAAAAAATGAAATTGTCATTCGTGAGGAAATTTTGATATTTTGAACTGCCAATAATATGTGTGAAATTCTGACAGTTTTGGCTACGGTCGGAAATTATTAATAAAACAATTCTTCTGCAATCGAAGCACTTCTATTTTCTAGATCTAGTAGAAAATATCATCCATTACCTGTTTTGTTTAGTCAATTTTAACATCATATATACGTATCACTCATATGTACTTTTCTAACCGTCGAGCTTGTCGCATAAACAATTCTGTTTCCCTTTCTTCACATAACTAATGTTTCACCTGTATAAATTTTCAACACTGATATCCTTTTCTGAAATGCGCAAACCTCTTCATCATAACAAATTCACCATCTACTGCCTGTTCGTATCAGGGAGTGGCTAAAATTTAGCAACTCTGTCAATATCACTAGAACCGTTAGACCGCCTCCATTCGTGAGTATGAATGCCTTGCATTCTGGTTTTATTTATACACAGTAGATACCATTATGCTAGTTTTGATTACCTGAACTACAGTACTTTCTGAAAAACAAGCCTTACTGAGAGGGCTAAATAAGTGTCAGACACTATCTCCAGACAGGTAGGAAATGGCTAAAGCCATTGAGCTGTATGATTCAATGAGAAAACCCCTCAGGACACTGTGGCAGTCAAATGTGATGAATTAGGTATTAAAGATAACAGTGACCAGCCATTTTCACAGACTCTGGTAGGTCAGTTACAATTTGATTCATTCAATTAGGCAATCTTAGGTCAAGCATGCTCAGGGGTATTTGATCCAAATGATCAGTTATTTAGTTCTTTTTATAAAACTAATTACCAGTGGTGTATTTAATTTTCTAGTTCCCACTTCCATGTCCTTATGAGGACAGAGGCACAAGGTTTGTCTGTAACCTTTAACAATCTTTGATACTAAATTTAATGTTATCTTCATATTTTCTTTAGGGTTATGGAAGAAACAATGCTTGTATGTTCTAAAAGAAATTTTGGGCATCATACAGAGCACTTGATCTGTTCAAAGTTTACACTTATGAAGTTCCCCACTGAAAAATTCCTCTGCTTTGTGGGCATGGAAGCTTTCTCCAATATGTTCAGACTATGTCCCCAAATAACCCTCATACAGCCTTTGTTCAACTCACATATTTCATGAAAATCTATAGGCCGAGATACTTATGGCAAAATCAGCATACCTATAACAAAGATTAATTAACTAACATGTCAGCCTGATGAACAATTTTTTTCCTTCGTAACTTTTTCAGACTTTGTTCTACCCACTTACTCTTATGCATATTAATACTGGCACTAAATGTTATAGGGCAAAACTTCAAACCAAAATCAACATAAATATTGTACAAAATGCACTTTTAAGCACTTTAGACATTCTTAATACAGTGAGATTGCTACAGTACATATTTTGAAATTACCCAACTTGATCATTTACATAATGAAGTGGATCCCAAAAGCTTACCAAATGCATCTTACATTACCCATGCCATTCAAAACTCTTCACCCTGTGCACTAATGAATATTAACCCTAACAGTTACCCTTTTTGAGATAGAGTATGTGCAAGGTTTAACCTCTGATGACCCTAAATGACCTTTGACCTCCAGTAAAAACAATAGGGATCATCTGCTCAATGTGGGCAATCCACATGCTTAGTATGAGATCCCTCACAGTAATCCTTCTTGAGATATACTGTTTACAAAGTTTTGACGTTTTGACCTCTGGTGACCCCAGACAACCTTTGACCTCCACCAAAAACAATAGGGATCATCTGCTTAACATGGACAATCCACATGCTATGTATAAGAGCCCTCACAGTTACCCTTCTTGAGATAGTGTTTACAAGGTTTTGACCTATTTACCTCTGGTGACCCCAAATGACCTTTGAACTCCACCAAAAACAACAGGGATCATCTACTCAATATGGGCATTCTGCATGGTAAGTATGAGATCACTCACGTTTTTCCTTCTGGAGATATCGTGTTTACAAGCAATTTCCAATGTATTTACCATTTGACCCCTGGTGACCCCAAATGACCTTTGACCTCCACCAAAAATAATAGGGACCTTCTACTCAATGTGGGCAATCTACATGCCAAGTTTGAGATCTCGCAGAGTTATCCTTCTTGAGATATCGTGTTTACAAGCGGGCGTCACACACACACATATACACACACACACACACATACGACATCACCATTGCATAGATCTCTTGCCTGCCTTTGGCAAGGAATGAAAAAAAAAGAGTAAAAGAAGGTTTAAGGTCACATCAAGTTTTTATATGTTTGCTCTGTATTCTAAGCATTTACAGTAGGAGAAATTTGCACTAAAATGTGTGGTTCTGAGGATGTGAGCAGGTGTGACATCATACCTTAACATTGATGGACAGTCTTTTGTTTTTCTTTTAACTTTACAACTTATTCTTAACATCCCATATTATCAGAATGTGATTGCAAACTGCGCTGTATAACTAGTGCCAAGTGGCATGGGAACTATTTAACAAACTGTTTATTCTTCACAGGGAGGCCCTACTGTATTCCTATTAACTTCAACGTCAACATTACAATAAAAAAAAAAAAAAACATCCCTTGTCAATGTGAGGAAGTGATACAACCTCTGCTGTCCTCAAGCTCAATTATGAACAAAAATCTAGTGCCTTCATTTACTGATATCTTGAGAAATACATGCCTGATTTGAATGGAAATTTCACCAAACTGTGCAGATTTGGTTCCCCTTCCACATACATGAAAATATCATTTTTACTAAACTTCCACTTTAACCAGACTGCAAAGTTTGCGAGTGGATGATCTTCCACGCAACTTATAGGCACACAAATTTGGGGAATAGGAGCACAAATTTTTGAGTCTATATGTAACTGTATTGGGCATAGGCATTCATTATCTCACAGTATTTACTGTATCTTCTGTACACATAATAATTGTAATTTTTGGAGGAGTTCTGGATTACAGGGCATCTTATGGGGCCTTAATCAGCCTCCCTTTGCCCTTTAACCTGTTAATTATGCCATGTTAAACAAACTATGGAAATGTGACTGGCCCTTCAATGCTTGAACTATCCTTCTACAACTTGGTCTTTCAGCAGCACCCAAACACTTTTAGATCACTGAAATCTTCTGGAAGTGGAAAAGGTAAAAACTTGGGAATGAAATAAGCAACTTTTTCCAGCAGTAAAATTTACTTATTTTACTACGTGACTATGGTTCATGATTGCATACAACAGTATGCTTAATATGAGTGTACAGTAGGTCTGTTTGTACGGCAGCATCAGTGTGGATAACTTGCACACTAAATGTATCATTGAGACTTATGCCAACGGCAACCATCAAACATTCATAGGGATGTCTATATGCATAAGATGTTCCAATGTAAACAAAGGCTCCAGTAAATTTTGGAAGCTGCAAAGTTGGTGATTTAACTTCAAATTTCAATTTCAAACTATTCAGAAGTTTTAAGATGTCAAAAATAGTTTCAATGGTTGTATAAGATTTGTAAGAGCTAAATTATGATAGTAAATTAAGATTCCTACTCATAATGTTAGGCCTATCTTTGCAATAGCCTACATACTGTAGGGAATCAATTTTGTCCAGCTGTGGGCCAGTCAAAGACCCCAACAGCCAAGTAACAGAAACGGAGAACAAGTACTATCTGGTTGCAAAACGAAATGTCAATTGTGATGTGCGTGATGTGCATTGCAGCACAATGTATGAGACAATGTATTGAGCACTGGGTCTAGTTTCACGATAACACTTAAAAAGATTCCGTACCCTCCATTCCAGTTTACTTAGTCACGCTTTTTCATAAGTACTCATTTGAAATAAAAGAAATTTCTAATACTTACGATATAAAATATGGCATAGAGCCGAAGCGAATAGCTGTAGGAAGCTTTCGCGAGATCTAAAGACGCTTGTGTACAATGTGGTGACCACGTATGGCCAAGTTCGTAACATGATGCGGTTGTCCACAACTTGAGCTTACTTTGCACAACCATTGCTATTTTTTTCTGATTGTCCGTTTGTCAGTCAAAGAGATTGTATTAAACGGCACCGCACATATCTTCATTTAATATTTTCCATAAGAAACTGATTCATTTCGGTTAAAGGAGCCTAAAATTTACAGAAAAACGTTAGTAGCCGAATTTCGCCTTCAGTGAACCTCTTCTCAATGATGTATTCAGTAACAAATTATTAAGTACACTAACACTTACAGTATATAGGCCTGGCCTAGGCTATGCTGTGTGCGGGAAAGTGAACAAAATGATCACAGAGAACCTGCACAGCTGTAGCTCCTTTGCGCTCGCAATAGTAGTAAATGTCTTAAACAATGCGGTGCAAAGACGATGTGGGTGTGCTTTGCAGGAAATTCAAGGGTTCAGCTGTTTACACTGTGGAGGAGTAATCTCAGACTATGGAACGCCAGAACGGTCATGAATTTCACAAAAAGGCCCAATTCTCTCACCCCAAACAGTACCAGTTCTCCTTACCTTCTTACTTAAGCCCCTCCCACAATTGTTTGAAATTCATGCATCCTCATCCAGATACAATCTCAGTTTATTGCTTCAAGGTGAGTAAAGAAAAACTCAATTTATATATTCAAAACACTCTCAGTACCATTCATGCTCTGTAATACAAGCTGTGGTACTCTGCATTGTTTGAATTAGCTGTCAATCAAAGAGCTGAGCCAATTGAGAATTTCGGTACCCCCGTACCAAAATTTTAGTTTGGGGTGAGAGTTATGGCCCTTTAAAGGTAGTGTGAAATGTCAGCAAAAAGCCCTAAAATTACTTGGTAGTTAAGGAGCAAGGTCTCCAAAAGAAGAATCCGTTGGAATTATGTAAATATCTTTTACCGTTCTCAAGATATACCTCTTCAAAGTTTGAATGTTTCTGAAGCAACTTGTTGGTTATGCAAAAATAGTGACGTTGAGTGTTGCACAGTGTTGACATTTCTTTTGTTAACCCTACATTAATTATCTCTTAATTACTCATCAGATAGTTTATAGTTGGGTGATTGATACTGATGACTTTCAAGGACACAATTTCAACTTTCAAATAAACCCTTCAGGAAACACTTATGTTACAACTGCCCTTGAAATGAAGATTGCGTAAACAAAGGATAGCATTTGCCATATATGGTATGTCCCTCCCATGACATCACAAGATTTACATACTGAGCTGATATTTATGCATGATTAAGTGCAAATCAGAAATAAACCCGTAAAATGACCAATTTTAAACGGTATTTGATGGGAATTGCGGCAATTTTCTTGGTTTTTAATGCTTTTTACATCAAATACCCGACTTTGCTTTTTTAGTGTCACACTACTTTTAATATGGAAATAGATGGCAATCATCTGGGTTGACATCACAATGAAGTCATTTTTCGAGGAAAAATAACGAACACGTGGCTGTACCAATGAGAAGTAGAAGGGCAGCGAACTTACGTGTGTATCCACTATCAGACAGGTTGGCGAATCGGCTATCGCGTCATTGATTTTGTTGATGTAACTTGAAATGACCCGTGTTTTTTCAAGGTATTCGTACTTTTTTCTCTGTGACATGATATACCAAAGTTCCTCTTTATGAACATGTGTCACGAAAACATGGATAATGACATATTCAAATTATGGCGTTATTTACCACATAAAGACCATTGAAATGGGCCACTTATATATTTTATTATGCATATAACCATGTCCATTTCATTTATTTGCCACACAACAACTAACAGGGATATAATCTCATTATATTGTAACTTTCATAAAGCCACGGCATATCAAACTTTAACCTTAGGTTATTATTTGTAAGCTGAATTAGTCACATAACGATCTAATTGAAAAAGTATATATATTTTGAAAATACAGTTAGCCACATAAGAACTTTAATGTCATTACTTGGCACATGGAAGAATTCGGCATAAAAGTTCTTAAGTCATTATTTTGCTATTAGATTTTGATATATTAAGAACATTCTGAAGTCCTTGATCGTTGCAATGAAATAAGCCTGGCAAAATTCAGTTTTCATTCACAACTCCAAAAGGCCAAGAGAACCATCTCTGAGTGAACACTGGCGACAAAAAATTAAAACGGGTGTTAAAGGTCACATAAAGTTTCGACATATTAGCCTAGGGGTATTTACTCTAAGCATTTCCGTAAAATTTGCATTGAATTTCGATGTGTGGTTTTCAAGATATGAACCTCAGGTAAAGTTGTCACATTTTAAACAAAAAGTGATCTTGAAGCAAGCACATGTGTCATCATATCCTCACATTCACCGACAGTCTTTTGTTCTCCGTATAAATTTACAACTAATTTTGGTATGAGGTATGAGGACTGTACAAAGTTTGCATTTCCTACTGGGAAGTCCTCTTCCTATTAACGCCAAGGTCAACACAACAGTCTGAAAAACAAAAGGAGACAAAGCATTCTTTGTCAATGTGAGGAATTGATATAACTTCTGCTGCGCTCAAAATCAATTGTGATTGGAACACAAATATACTTAGTTCATTTAATGATATCTCGATATACGCATGTCCGATTTGAATGGAAGTTTCACTACACTGTGCAAAATCGGTTCCAATTTATACATATGAAAGGTAAATTTTTCCTTAAACTCCCCCTTTAAAAGGCCAACAAGGGAGACACAACAAAAGCAAACTACTTGCCGCTTGTGCGAAATTGATATACAAAGAGAAACCAGCATACCGAAACCACAAAGCAACAATTGCAAGTAAAAACGCACAACAAGAGCCCTAAACAGTTGACCGGATGAGGACCCGTATTGTCGGTGGACCTCTGGTCCAACTAGGGTAGAATCCAGTTGGAAGTGCCGGGCAGCACGGGAAGATGAAACAGATGGTTTACGTTTAATTAGTTAAGGAATAGTAACATTTGCATCATGACAATGAAATGACTGTAAATAAGCTTAAAGGCCCAGTTCCATAGGCACAGTTCCAGGCCCAGTGCCATAAACTAAAAACATCTAATCTACAATGCCTTAGTTGCACAATATGGTTGGACTAATCTATAAATAACTTAAATCCTGCATGGTTAATGAAAATTTTGGTTGAATGTTGAATAAAAACTTCTGAATATTTGTCGGATAAATATTCCACTCAGATGGTTAGAAAACTCCGCCTTGAATACTCCGCTTCCACTAAACTGTGGCCAATCACAACGTTCGACTGTGATTATTTTATCCGTACTCATTTGAAAACCCGGATAGCACACACACCACGGTGAAGTGTGTAGTATCCGATTGGTAAATGAGGTTGGTGGCTTGCGATTTTAAAGACCTTATATAACCAGAGAGTTTTTAGAGAAGGACGAACAAAGTTTTGCGGACAATTTGTACTTGAAAATGGTAACTTAAGGATCTTTTGAAGTGCCATTATTTGGTTGACAGGTTTCTTTGTGTCTATTGCTATAACTGTTGTGTAAGTCCTTTCATTCTTCTCCTAGTAATCCTAAAACAAGTGCGCCAATGACGAAGCTTAAAGGGCAAGAGAAGTCCCCAAACTTGAAGTAGTGTAGTAGACAGTCCTGTTTCATGATTGGCTCCTGAGAGTTATGTGACAATATTTTTTTCTCCTCAAATGCAGAATTTACTTGGAGTTTCTTTTAAAAACGTACATAGAAACAGGCACGTTGTAACAAATAGAAACCTCAAACCGGCAGGACAAAAACTCAAACGCTAACCATCAACTATCCACACACAACAAATGAGAGAAAAAGGTTTGTCACAAACGGAAAAAAATACAAACCCCAATCCACCACTCAAACAACCCGCCAACGCACCCACAACCGCCTTTAACACAAACCCCACACCAACCCCCAAGGAGTAAAAAACCAAGAATATCCCAGACTCTTGAAGGCCACCCCACGCCCGGCGTCAACAACACGCCCTAAGGCAACAAAAAATACAGGTACACCTTACCCAAGGGTGCCCCGTAGGCAGTTGTGGCAAAGGGTTACCTCATTATACCCACGTTTAAACAAACTCCACAACCGGATGCAGTTTGACGTCCTCCCCAGGAATTTACTTTTTCTAAAGTAAATTCCTCTCGACCATCTGGCAAAGGGTCGTTCGGCGAAACCAAACTTGAAACTGCTTCCCGAAGAAGCTATTACGTTTACTGAAGGACGATACAATTTACTTAGAGTAACTGCTTGGTCTACCTATTGAATAAGCAATACTAAAGTCCGTAAATATTACAAAAGATTAAGATACTTTAAAGAGAAAATAAGAGAAGAAAAGTGAGATTTAACTATGGCTTCAAAAAGTTTGGGCTTTTGCCCTTTAAAAAAAATTCTTGTACAACGGTTGGAAACAATCCTTTAAACAATATGCTTTAATTGCGCTGTTTCTTCAAGGCATTGTTCAAATCTATACATTTCCATCAGATTAAAACAATTTTTTCATCTTTAAAAAACAAAAGTTTCTCGACTATATTCATTTTATAATTACAAAGATCAGACATGTGCAAAGGATCTGTAATGAAAGAGTAACCGGCATGCTTAGAGCATCAACACACAATAGAAAAGAATAAAGGCTGACTAAAGTCTATTGTCGAGTCCATCGCAGGGAATGCTTAGCAAACGGTTGCCGTGTGATTGCGAATAACCTTCTGTCTACTGTAGTATGCCTGCAAAACTCTACTCAACTTAGTGCTGCTATAAATGGCATACTAGGAGAACAGTAACAAGGTTAGTGGAACTTTTTTAAAAACAAGGAATTTTTACATTCATGCGGGATACAAAATCGTAAATATTTTGTTCTACAAAACTGACTGACAATTGACAACATTAAAACAGGTTGGGAAGCTTTAAGCAGCACAATTACGATAAGTAGTTGAACCTTTAAGATAAATAATTAAATCTTTAGTTCCTCACAAAAAATACTATCGGAATAAATTTGTTTTCAGAGCAACGTACATGGATACGAACTGAAAATCCCCTCGGTGGTGTATATAAGCACGTAGTAGCCAGAAAAGGCACAAAGGGGTGAGATGGCCACGGAGTGGCGAAATATTTCAGGAGGCGAGGTATGTGAAAAGTGTTAAACATGGTAATGGTAGGCCTAACTTAAATATTTGGGAGAACATGTAGGCAGGTAGCTTCGTCTCCTGTGCCTGCTGACTTCCTCCCTTGACTTCGTACTTGTATGTTTGTAACCAGTGTTTAAAGACCGACAACAAGACTGCCGCGGTGACAAAAAATACTTAGATCCTTTCCTCCGTCCTATTAAATTGGAGAAAATAACAATAACCTTGCCAGAAAATTTCATTCAGTTTCAACTCAAAGCGATTTCTGAGAACTCTGTGTTTATGGATATATATCATTATGAAATAAACATGCCAGTAGTAATTTCATTTCATTATTGGAAACAAGCCTTGCCAATGAGTCACAACTGGAGAAGGCTGTAATCAGCCCTACTAAAATCAATTGATACAGAAACTGCCGAGCCGTGGAACCGTCATACACATTACTGGATTGTCTTGTGATACTTAACATCATCAAAAATGAAGAGACAGGTATGTAATTCCATTTATGAGTTCACACGAATCCGGAAAGCAAGTGATGTTCTGATTTCAGTCGGCCATAACTGGGGTCCATCACCTTTAAATCTTTCAATTTCATTGCTTACCTCTATCATGGATGGTTGCATATTAATTTGTATCTTGAATTCTCCAAGTTCACAAAATATGAGGGTTTGAAATTCATGTAAACAATAAATAAAGACGGTTTTAGGCTGATGGACCCCACTAATGGTGGCCTGCAGTCACTAAAAACAAGCGCTAATCGGATTCGTCTATAGAGGCTTTTGATATGACGTCATATAGATGAGATTTAACGACACACCAACACGAATGTGTTAAATAGTGTCAGTCAACTCGATAAAAAGTTCCAAGTTTAAAATTATTTTCAAGTATTGTTCTAGTTCACGTTTGGATTCCCTTTAGTCGCCTCTTATGACGGACAGGAAATACCGTGGGGATATTGTACAACCCCAGGCCACAGGGGTAGATAGGACTTCATAATACTCCCCGGCGGTCATGTTGGAGTACATGTACCTACTCTCGACGCACTTGCTCGATGAATGTGTACCCACCACTCATACCATAGTGCACATTGTGCAGTGCGTCCAGGGGCGAAAACCAAACATTTACTCCCGGAAGAGTTCTGCTCCCTTAAGGAGCTAAACGTCCCAAATGGACAAATTCGCCCTCTAAAGGGCAAACATGTTTGGTCCTGCTCTAACTGGCTGAATAGAACAGAAGCCACACCCTGGATGCAGTTTAACGTCACGCCCCTTGGCTCTTCGCCAGAGAGTCGAGGGACTTTTAGAAAAAAAAACATTGTGCAGTGCGTTCAGCGCAAACCCACGTGTATTTGGCATGATTGTTCCCCAGCATGGCGGATCCGTGACGTATATGTAATTTGATTCAGTATTGTGCAGTGGGTCGACTTTCTCGGTGGGTCTGTCATGCATGGTCCCGTTCTCAACTGGATGAAAAGAACCTTCATCTTGTATTTGTGGGAGTATAAGAGTCACTTGCATGGTCTACGCATAGAAGTGTTTCGGTGAATCCGATTTCCAGGGATTTCCCTGATAAAATCCACACACGTCCTTTTGTAATTACAAATTACACGGTTGTCGCAAGGACAGCAACCAACCTTTCGTTACAGCAGGTTGTGGATGTACGCCACCACTTTTCTTTTCATAAGACTGCGCAGCGACAGTTCGTTGTCATTTTAGTACGGAACTGTGTTTAGGACATGGTAAATGTTACGCACGTAATAATTTATCATTTATATATATACTTAACGGCCAAGAGCGGTCCACCAAACTTATTTTGAAGAAACAGCTAAATATTACAATTTTCTCCTTATTTCTCTTCAAAGTATCTTTCATGATATTTTATAAACTTCAATATTGCGTATCCAAGGCAAACCAAATATTTATTTCCAGTATAATTGGCATATGAAGAGAAAAAATTGTTGTCACATGACTTTCAACAGCCAATCATGAAACAGCATAGTCTACTACACTACTTCAAGTTGGGGTAACTGCTCTTGCCCTTTAATGATTATCACGTACGTATGTAATAAAAAATACCATATCCTAAGTAGGGCTTCATATATTTGGAATGCCACCCCACTAGATAGTTCTTTTCAGTGTCAATTGTCCATGCCCTCATATTGCAAACGTGGGTTATAGAAAACACCCTGAGTATTCCTACAACACATGCCAAATTCATGCCTGTATTTCGGAAGATTTTCAAATTTTCACCGTACTGCCTTGCTACGCTTCCCCCAAGTCAAACAAGGAAGCTGCTAAACAACATTTTGCCCCAACATATTTGGACATGTCCCTAGAGGTCTAAAGTCACAGTTAATTACGGCGGTTCGCCATTCATTATTCAAACAGCAATACACTGCTTAATTTGCGCCCACCACACAACCTGCTTACCATCGTGCGTAGCTTTTTGAACCAGAGGGTAGGTACTCTATAAAGGGCGCAATGCATAAGAAAGCCTCACAATTGAGGTTCATCTATCATCACTTTTGTTAGAAAAAATATGCTTACTCAAATAGCTCCTTAAACGGCGATTATTTTTTTTTAAATCTGAGAGACTTCTTAAAGAAATTTGATCTGGATCTGTATGGAGAGGTAGCATGGAAATAGTGCACTGACGTCGCTTGCGTTGCGGGTCCTTCTGTTTTGCCATTCAGCTGGGGCGTCCATTGTACACTTGTTATTAAGGTGCTGGCGTGCACGGTAACACACCTAACGCGCATGATCAGTTGCTTCCATTATGCCAAATTACAAAGCTCTGACGTCACGACCTCTGTAATTTCATAACTGTAGGCTTGATGTTGGTGTTGGCACCGGCGACAAAAACCAAAGGCGTACACCTAACGGTATCGAAAAACACCAGCAATTTTGTGGTAGGTAATTCGCGCGGCTGCTATCTTACCTTCGTACCACGGACTTCTAGCTCCCTGCACGGACTTCCTATACACGGACAGATCATATTGCAGGTTAGATTGTCGCTGCCGCATGTATGAGTCGAAAGGCGTAGCAAGATGGCTGTCTGCTATTGTTTTGTGTGTGAAAGTTTGGAATTGCTCAAGTAGTTCGAATCAACAGATTTTGCTAGAAACTTGTAATATTTTCGAATAATGCAAGATCAGGTCAAAATCACTACACATGTTGCATGAATATAGTATTGTTTCTCATTCAAGTTATACTCTTGTTAAAAATATAACGTCGTCGTCGTCAAATCATACAGTTAATAGCTTCACGGTGGCCATCTTGGTGCGTCTTTTTGTCCCAGCCGGTGGCGACCATCTACGGATAGTACGTACGAGTTGCATGCTCAGTCCATGCCCGTGCTTTGTACATACAGACAGGTCGACCAAATTCATTCGTTCCAGTGAAATTTGTGCCTCTTATTAATTGACCTACCGTTCAAGAAGGCTGCTTTATTAGCCAATCAAATTTTGTATTCCTCACGGGCCATTCAACCCCGAACACTCACTCAAATAGACCGTTCAATAATTCAAATTTTCCGTAAACATTTGTCCTTACAGAAATGAAATTCTACTGGTCGTAAATTACCACAGACACTAGAGAGAAGTGATAAACTGAATGCTGTACATAAATGTGGATATATACAGTCAATTACTTAGGTCCTAGTATCGACTGTTCGAACTTCTTCCTATGTCATTTGTACTGCTCTTGATCCTGAAGTCTCTGTGATCATAAATTAGACGCAAAAGCGAAATCAAACTTATCAACACCAACTAATTCATTACCTTATAAACAGTGGAATCGTTAACTTTTAATTGACATCATCAGTCGTGGTTTCGTCTTGGCAGCGAAGATAACTGTCGATGTTCTCCCGGGATCTGCGGGTCACGGTCATTGCGAATCCCTGCCCTAATCACCAGCACTGCTGTTAGGTGTAGTTTACCATAAAGTTGTTAAATGACAACGTTGAAGACATCTGAAATTTAGGATTTTTAGTCTGCATTCTAAATCTTGTAAATCTTTATTTTAGAGTTGATTGATCCAAATTGAGTCATCCATCAGCCAGGGAAGATCTTCTCGTACATACTCTCTAAAGCGTGTAGAGTGAAAACCAAACCGTGAAAATCACTCAATCTAAGCGAAATTAGGGATGTGAAATGACTATAAATTTTCAATCGAAAAAAGGTAATCATTCTCACTCATTTGGAGTTAATATTCAGTCTTAAACGAACAGTCCAGAGTCAATTCGTTTTGGATATACTAAAGAGGAGCATGTTCTGTGCATTCTGATAAGTTTCATTTATTTCCCATGTTTGGTTCTCGACATAGTAGCAAATAGAGTTGAACCATTTTCTGTGATTAGTGAACTTGAGACAAGCAGGTGTGATGTCATGGATTCATATTGTTGGCCAATGTTTTGTTTTTCTTTACTTTTTGTCCAATTAGTTTTGACCTTGAATTAATTAAGGTATATTAAGTTTTTAAAATTCCATTGCTCAGGATGCACATATGGTATCGATTTAACAAAGTTTAGTTGCCTAAAGTTGTAAATTATAAATGAGAACAAAACATTGGCCAACAATAAAATGTGAATCCGAGACATCAAAGCTGCTTTCTTCAAGTTCATTCAACACAGAAAATTACGTCTTTGGTTTATATGGAAAGGTGATGTGGCGGAAAAGTATTTACTGGTAAACAGCCTCGCCTGATTTCCAAGAATGATTTTGTGCAACAAAAAATGTCCCTTGCCCCATCCACCTTGCTTTAATAAATTAATATACCCTGTTATTCTAATGCAGTGTTGGCTCCTAAATAAAGTCACAATGATGCTGGTACTGATGTGGAAGTTTATACATAAGCAGTAAATTAATCCACGGGTTTTTGCCAGCTGTAAATGAAAGCAGTGTCACATAAAAACATAATTGTTACAAGGCGGTATAGGACGAACATTACCTGCGTTGCGCTTCTGAGACTCCCACCTCCTTGGTCTGTCACCACCGTTTTGCGTAGCGAAGGATGCACATGTACAAAAATATTTCGTCCACTCCTCAGGCTAGAAGAAAACTATTACATTTATCTGATGTGTAAAATTAAGTTTTGGGAGACTGCTTTTTCTCTAGAACCTTGAGGGTATCTAATTTTACTTCAATGATATGTTTTGTTTGTAGAGAATGTCAAATGAATGTGTTTCGTTCCCTCATGCTTAAAGTTTTGGTGTTGAAACAATTTTTTTTATGCTACCGGTACGCTGTCAGAAACACGATTGCCCTGAGTTTTATGGCAAACCTAGGAGTAATCATTTTACCTTCGATATCGTTTCGTTATATTTTGTTTTGTTGGGAAATATATAAAGGCGAACGTGAATTTATTCATTACAAATGTCATTGAAAGAGACTAAAATAGCATGAATGGTTTGGATGACGGGATTGTCATTGGCGTTTCATGCAATTTTCATGATACTAAAAAGTTATGTTGATATGTTTCCCTCAGGATCGATCACCGCATATTTATAGTAAATTCATTGCGGAAAGATGGAATGAAACGAGCACGTGTCGAATTTGTATTTCTCTTTTTCATTTGCATACTCTACTGTAAACAATGTAAGTGCAGACGTAGTACACTTCAGCCGACTGGACAAGTGGAGGATCGACACCAAAGTCATGTGATTTCTGAAAGACGCGTAGATTACTTCCTGCCGTAAATTCCAAAATCCTCAATCTTCACTGCATGGATATATGGAAACTGTTCTCATGGAAACGCAAAAATGCTCACCTTACTGGCTTCGATTTTCCACCGTAAATAATTAGTTTGATTCCTAACCCGCGGTAATTGGTTGGAAATTGGGCCGTAAACTCCATTTAACCTAACCTAACGTGTGGTATAAAGCGCATTATGCATTTCCCTGAACATTTTACTGTATAATTTCGACTGCCCGTTTGAATTACGAAATATACGGCTAAAGTGAACATCAAGTCAAAAATTTCAAAAATATAAATTAGAGAACATGAAAAATGAATGCCAACAGTCCAGCTCCCCATCTTCAGAGGACATTCTTAAGCTGAGATATAAAATGTTGAAGTTTATTCACTTTAAACAGCTAGATTAGTCCAATGCGCAGTAACTGGTGACTTAATTGTTGTACGACTGACATTAACTGCTTTTTTTTTATTTGAAATTAGAAATGTTTTTATGACCTTGAATACTCCCAGTCTGCTTCTATAGCATGTTGTACAAAGAGGGCTTAATTAATTACATCACCCTATAAAAGTTAGAGCTCTACCACACCCTTGTACAAGGTACAGTAACTTTCGCAAAAACAAAGAAATACAAAGATTGTAATTTGAGTAGTACAACAATGCATGACATCACAAGTTAGTGCACAATGTGCCATTTTAAGTTGAGTGAATAAATTTCAACATTTTATATCTCAGCTTAGGAATGTCCTATGAAGATGGTAGTTGGACTTTTGAACCTTATTTTTCATATTCTTCAATATATATTTTCAATTTTTTTGATTTGAGGTACACTTCAAATCACGTCAATCCGTGAGCACCGAAACCTGGTACATGCGTACGAATAACTGCGTAAGCAGGTAATAAGTTGTCTATACTGTATTAGATTCACAATTGAGACCACAATCTCAGAAAACGATTTTTAATAATAAAAAAGAGATATTTAGATAGATGTGACCTATAGCTGTGGTTTTTGTCCAGAGAAGAAAATTCTTAACATTAACACTCATATGCGCCGTTCTTATAAAGTGACAGTCAAACTTAAATCCACTTATGAGGCTAAGAAAAGTATGAAAGGTTGTAGCCTGGAACAGAGATAGGTTTTGAGAAGAGTTTTGAAATTTGTGAGTGTTCAAATTGGAAGGTTCCCAAAGACAAGTGGCAGAGTATTGGAAAGAACGATTGTCATAATATTTTGTTAAAACTGGTGAAGACGAGAGTAGCATGGTTTGGAACAGGAGCGAAGGCAACGAGGTGGAGCTCTCTTTAACAAGATCATTTGTTACAGGGACAGGGAAGCACAGAATTGTAGACTACGTGAGGTAAAAATCCCTAAATTTCCAAACCGCCACACAAACACACACACACTATGTGCTAGGTAGTGGTGGCGCTCTAGGCAAGCAGTGTTTGATCTGTCCCCGGGCCTTAGCTGAGATTTTGTTCGGGCTACTGCCCTGGTCACCAGAACTGGACAAACGTTTGAATTTCAGCAAGAAAATTTTGAAATTAATTTCGTCGACAACAGGAAGCCAGGGAAAGCTACTAAGGAAATGAGTAATAAAAACACTGGCTTTGTAAGGATAACTAGACTTACATTTGATTTCGGGCAATTTCTTGAGTCAACTCTTCTTGGTGTAGCCATAGTCTGGTTCTTCCATTTTGTGAGAAGAAGTTGATTTACATGGGCGTTACGGGAGGGAATGTGGAGTTACACTTAGGCGCGTTCCCCTAATATGTTTCCCTTCCACTGACGTCATGCACCAATGGTTTTAAAGTTAGTGGAATCTGTTATTCCTATCTTTGTAATGGAAATAGTATTGCGCCCTCTATTTGGCCTCATATTCAAGACTAGTGGTTCGCAATCTACAGCTCCAACTTAGTACTTCCATGACTAAACTATACCTGTATTCGATACAAATCGGGGCTCGCCAAATATTTCATTGCACGTGCAGTAGGCAATGCCATACCCCTCCCTCCTATCCCCCCTCCCCCATGACCCCCAAAACAAGACAGGCCTGTAATGTTGTTTCTTTGAGGTCGCAAGTTATCACAGCACAATTAGCACAAATTTACTAGCGTAGCGTAGCCTACGTTTTGTTGCGATTTTCAACTCCTCGTGTCTCCCATATCCACCGAAACCTATGTTTACAGGTACTTATTTTGAAGCAACAGCTTAATGTCACACTTTTCTTCTTATTTTTGTTCAAACTATCTTTCATTATGACTTCAGTATTGCATACTCAAGGTAAACCAAAGAAATACTCTTACTGAATTTCACATTTGTTGAGCCAAAATGTTGTCACATGACTCTCAACAGCCAATCATGAAATAGGACGGTCTACTATACTACTTCAAGTTGGGGTGCCTGCGCTTGCCCTTTAATGATCATTGCAACGAAGCTGTGCACGACTAGTTTTCCTCGTTAATTCGTCAAACAGTGCCTTAAACACGACTTCCTATATACATCATGGACAGAGCATGTAACGCGTATGTCCTATTCGTAGATTGTCGCCACGGAATGGGACGAAAAAAAGCGCACAAGAGGGTCGCCGTGAAGCCACATTTTTTATGATTTGACGACGATTGTGTAATTTTTTAAACAAAAGTTTAAGTTGAATGAGAAACAATATCATATTCCTGCAATACATGTAGTGATTTTGAAATTATCTTGCATTATTTTTGAAAATATTTCAACTTTCTTCGTAATCTGTTTATTGACTTTAGCAAGTCCAAACTTTCACACAAAACCATAGCAGACGGCCGTCTGGGTACCCTTTTTCTCACACGTACGTTAGCGACAGTGTACCGCGTTCTATGCTCTGTCCATGTATAGGAAGTCCGTGGCCTGAATTGACTAACCGCGTTTAGTCAACAACATTGACTAAATTGTGAATAATATCTGACCCAGTTGAATCGATATTTTTTAGCCCATTACTACAAATTTGATCAGATATCATCACAAATTAGTCAAATATGAGTGACTTACGTGGTCTGTCAACTCAGACACCACTTGACTAATTTGTGTTTACAGTAAATTCTTATAAGCCGATTCCAATATTATGAACAAGAGAGCTTATAATGTCTTAATATTTAATATACGTATCTGGGTTGATGCGGAAGCTTAGTTTCGGAGAACGGCATTCTGTTCTTTCATTATTTACGGTCATTGACAGTGTCTTTTGCAAAATACCAATCCATCAGACCAAATTTGACATTATCCGGTTGATCTAGCCCAATTTGATGACATCTGTCAATCAAATGGCTTGTAACAATATCACAAAAATTGTCATTTTGTTTCAAAATTGATCCAGCAGTATTACTGTAAGTCCAACTGTAATTTCATACTCTCCTCTGTTCGTTATCACCCTAGACATCAAGGCCCTGAAAACATTTCCATTCCCGGTCGAAGAATCCCTCGGATGTCTTCGCCCGAGGCGAAACTCTGTAATTAAACTTTACTTCTGATCTTATAGAAGTTAGAAACGATTTCTCGATGGAAAAGTGGAATGATCGAGGATGCTTTGAAGTTCATTTGGAAACTACCAGGTCACTAGTCCAAATATTGATGTGTTTATTATGAATGCTATGCGTGTCCTTTTAAAATAGAGATTAATTCTCGTTGACAGTGAAGGATTAACTCCATGAGAGTATATTACAGATGCCTCTCACGATTCCGAGGCTTCTGTATCTTGCCCGTGAGCTCTATATGAAAAGTGTATAATTTCACACCATACCAAAGTCTCAAGCAAAACCGTGACCCAGTGTGTTCGTGATCTTATACGCGGGTATGGCATGCACATCAGCTTGTGTAATGTATAATGTGAGAGTATACCATTAGGTTTAAAAGCGGCAATCAGAGATTTTACAATTTTTTTCCACTTAAGTTTTGCACCAAATTTGTTTACATTGACTTTAATAAAATAAAAAATCAAAACCTAAGGACGAAAAGTTTCCCGAAAGAAGAGCGAAATATTTCTTCAGATGTGGGCAGTCCAAAATAACCTTCAAGGGATGGGTTCAGGGGAGGGGAGAAGAGATATACTTGATAAATTACAGGCCAAGAACGAAGTATGCGTTCATAACTACTGCATGAATTTAAGGTGTAGATAAGCTTTGATGGTCCACTGTTTGTAGTCAGTTTTTGTGAGTTGGGCTGAACTTGGCTGTGAGGTTTTGTTTGAAGGAAACAAATGAACAGTTAATTAATCTGTAATATTTGGGCTGGTTGAAGTTGTTATCTTCAGAGTTATTGAACCTGAAATGTGATTTTTTGGCAATACTTCGAAAATACATGAAATTGAAGTACAAACCAGGGGGCAGAAAATGAAAGACACATGAATTACAATATCTAATTAAATTGTCATATTAACTTGTTAGACATGCAAAAACAATCAGTAATACAAAGAAAGGTTCTGGTTTGCAAGGCCATGAAAATGGACGGCTTTAAATACTTGCAAAATGTGGTTGGTAAGAAAATCATAAGAAAATACAATGGTATCATTTTCATAGTAACTAATATCAATGGAACCCTTACAAAACCAGGTGAGGCAATTAGTTCCAAATTTGCAGGTTTTCACATGTTTTTCCAGGGGTTACCACAGGTTTTTGCATGAAAACATGTGTTTTCCCTTGACATTCAAACAACGGAGATTCAAACAACGAACAGCTTATTAAACAAAGTAGTCTAATTGCAAAGTTTTTCTTCGAGTCTAACTTTAGGCTGTGAAAATAGCGAGTGAGACTCAGTAATCCGATCCGGTTTCCATGGTTTAAATGGCGCAACGAAATGATTCAATGAAAGTCACGCCTGTGTTTTCACTGCGATAAAGAGTTGAAAAGTCGTCCGAATAAGTGACCTATTAGGAGGTCCAGTGTCTTCTACTTAATCATAGGGAGTAAAGAGTGTATCTTGGTCAAAAATTTCCTAACAATTTGTATCAAAGGTACCGTTGAAATTTCCAAATGGAAGGCAAAGCTTTAAAAATAATTTGAAACAAAATTTTTGTGGAAGTATTGATGTACAAATCAAAATAAATGTTAGCCTCTATGCAAGAAACACCGCAATATTTTACTTTGTACTCTGTTGATATAAGGTCACAACCACTAACTGACCAGAATGCATGCATTGTGCATGCTATTACGTAACTGCGGTCGAAAAGCCGACCCGACGTGTGACCTTTTAGACGGTACAATGGCTTCCACTTAAATAATAGGGAGTAAAGCTGTATCTTGAACTAAAAAATACCTCACAATTCTTAGCAAGAGCATCAAAGTACATTTACCATGGATAACGAATAGTAAAATTATAATTCTAAGCAAAAATGTTGACAAAGTCTTGATGTATAAATGTCGGTCACCTTGTAAAAACATGACAATGTTTGACTATGCCCTGCTGTCAAGTAATGTACAACCGCTTAGCGAAACAAAGCTTCCTAAAGATTGCTACATTTTACAGAAGGTACACATATTTCTGAAGGCCCCATGTGGACATATTTTGGAGACGAAATTTGATGTTTATGCAATTATGCAATCAAAAATTATAAATATACCTGATGAAAGTCACAGTATTCTTTCAAAAAGGAACAAAAAGCCACACATTGCAATATATTTTTGGTGTCCAGCAATGCCATTCACACAGCTGTCACTTTTAACAATGATCTACCCTAGCAACAACGACCTCGATGATCCAAAATGAAGACAGTCTTTGGCTTGGTACTACTCTGCTGAAAACAAGGCGAAACAAAGAAATAATTTTCAATCGTTGAGCTTACAAACCATAGCTTGAGCCAACACAAAAATGCACGATCCTACACATGTTTTGCAAAATTGTTGTCTGCATGAGTCCACGGGAAACCAAAAACCAAAAATGATCGTGATGGTATAACGTCGTGATTTGTAACAGTGTAGTGGAGGCGGGCCAATCTTGCACCTGTGTAGAATTTCATTGCCCGGCAAATCGGCAATATTCAGAAATTTTAATTGTGTCAACAGTAGTTAACACCGCAAAATTTACGTTTCTTCTAACCTGAAAGACTGTTTAATGTTTTAATCAGTTCAATCAGGGAAAGCAAGGTGCTTGAACAAAATGTTAATATTTTTTGTCAAACTCTATTGATTGCCCCTTCAAATTCTGGAATATATTTGGCTTAGAATTTCAAAATCACAAATCAACTCAAACACAAACTATTTTTTTTCAGATATTACATCGACAGATTCATGAGAAGCGCGGCACGGTGACTGTGTGCTGTTGTCTATCAATTCGTTTTAACATTATGTTTAGCCGAATTCAGTGTCCAAGAAAAAGCTGGTGTGTTACCTTTCCTACCACTTTTTTGTTTTTCTTTTTTTTGGGGGGGGGGGGGGTTGTTGTTTGTGTTTGCTTTGTTTCGTTTTTTTTTATTAAAACGGCTCATGGAGTTGGTTCCTGAAATTCAACAAATTTTTCCAAACGTAAAGTTTTCTTCACATAGGCCTACCATTGTCAAATGGTCTAATTTATACAATCCCCATATCCTACATACAAAGAACTGTTTTATGATTGTGTACTTAACGGTTCCATTCGGTTTTTGAAAATTCGTGACCAGGCACTGTTTCAAATAATGCACAAAACTTTATCAAGTCAGGACACACAAAATTCAAAATTTTAACTTTCTCCGTATTGCATATGAAACTTGACTTATCATTCAAACTTCAAGCATTTTCATGTGATAGTGATCCAATTTGACACTCTCATTAAGCTATCGATATTAACTCAATGAGCCTCTTGAAGTATTGTACACCGGCTATTTTGAGTAGAAAGTAGAAATAGTTTGAAGTATTTGCGGGGCCAGAATTTCAAAATTGGGGGGGGGGGGGGTTAAGGGCAAAGGATAATTTTTGGGGAAAAAATTTGCTGGCCCAGCGCGAAACCGAGTCCAAAGGGCCAGGTGTGGGTCCAGGGGACCAAATCCCGGAACGTGGGAGGTTTTAGCATATCTCTGGATGAAAAAATATCCCGGAAAGTATATTATCTATTTTGTTTATTCCAACTGCAAGTGACCTAATTTTTTGAAGGGGGTTGGGGGAGACCAACGTCGTTGGGGGAAATGCCCCTATTGCTCTACCGTAGCGCCGTCACTGGCTTGGGATGAAGCCGTAGAAAGCCAATCTTCCCCTTACCCTGCACTGAAGAAACGCCCCCGACACACATGCACGCAGTGACAAACTTTTTGCCCCCCCCCCCCCCCGTGATTTTTCTTGTTTACCATATCCTGTAAAACGTTTGTCTGTTTGTACGTATAAGCTATTTCTTTGTTCCGGAATAGTCAGAATACCATGTGGGGTGTAATAAGGGATCACACAGGAACAGATCTTCATATTTTTGTGGAGGACTATAAACGCGTGGAGCTCAAACCGAATTACAAAAACATGTCCATTAAAGGCCAATTCGGTAATGTTCCTCAAACTCTTCAAACTCGTGTCAAAAATTGTCACCCAAACAGGACGTATACATAGAAGAAGGCATTCCTAACGGCGACACGCGTCTGTCTTGATGACAACGCGTGTGCGTCTGACGGAAACTCTTTAGAATGTGGGACATGCGTAAAATTTTAGTTACCTCTAAACACTGATTGAGCTTGTCAAACAGCCCATCATCGGGCGGGTATCATATTATTATTAGTCCGTGTCTTTAGCCCTCACAGCTGCGTCTCTTTGTTTCTTCATTACGTGAGGTAATTTACCAGTCGTGATTTGTGAACCTACTCAACTGCATATCACTCATTAACATTTTAATTTATTGGCTTGTTTTCAGTTTGTAGACAGCACAGGGTGAGCCTCACTTCCACGCAGTTGCCGGTTAAAACTTTTAATATGTTTTAATATCAGACTTCCCAAGTTTTAAACTGATGATTTAGTTTCTCGACCACAGGAAAATCCCCCAGAGTTCATTCGTTTCCAAAATAATTTCAAACGTAACAGGACCTTGGACAAAATAATTATCATGTCCATTGCCCATACATGCGAGAGAGAGTAGAGAGAACAGAGCTAAGAGTACTATTGTTAGAAAAAATAATGACCACATAAAAAACCAATATATAACAGATGAAGAAGATTTCAATGAAGACTCATAAACTTAGGATCGAAATTTGATCCGAAATCGTTGTAGTGTGACGGCGGGTTTAGTCGCCAGAACCTCTTTTACTTTTGTCATTTGCAAAATTGAATTCCAGTTTTTGGCTTTTTGGCCTTTTGAATGTGACATTATTTTTAATAGTTTTGTAATTAAAATTGTGGTATCAGTGGTGTAGCCACGGGGAGGGTTTGGGGGTTAGAACCCCCCCCCCACCCCATGACCCAACCTTGGTATGCAAAATACACCTAAAATAACGGGGTTTTTTCTCTCTATCCTTAGAATTTTCCCCCATATCATGCCCCAACCCCCCCCCCCCCCGACACAAAACCCTCCCCATGGCACAACCCTGGCTACGCGCCTGTTTGGTGTATATAATTCTCTTGTATGGGTCAATTCACTGAATACTGTATAAAGGTAAGTCAAACAACAAATATCTCTGTGCAGTAAAATGAAAACGATCTTTTAGATGGTACACATGAATAAGCGAGTTCGGTAATTCGTCGGGCATAGCATGGAACTGTGGGGCACGGTGTGGAATAATCAATCTGAGCTCAGCACGTAGTGTACTGCGTTCCATTGTTTTCTTCAGTATGTGCATACGAAACTTGGGCGTGTTTCCACAGAAATACCGTTAAATACAGGATTCGCTTGTTTCCAGTAAAGTCCGCATCGCGCGCAAACCCGGCACGTTTACACAGAAAACAAGATCTGGAATCTTCATTCAGCACACGGCAGTTTGTCGTGTTCACCGGATGTACGGAAAGTCACCGTTTCCTTGGTACCTGTAATTTAAACTACTTCCGCCTAACTCGTTATTTTGTACCCGGCACGTTTCTACAGAAATACTAACCCGGCATTTTTATGTTTCCGAATCTCAGATCCACCCCTTCAGGTGGATCTGAGATGCGGAATCTGTCGATATTCGGATTCTCACTTATCCGGTTCCCGTGTGTTTCCACAGGGCTTCTTTTCGGGGTTTGGCGTGTCCGATCCGGAATGACCCGGAAAACTCAGTTCTGTGGAAACACGTCAACAAACCAACTCGAACGAAAATACCGGGTCTTAGTCATACTTTACGGCAGATTTTAATTCTCCCATCGAAGAGGCAATTTAGACACTATCCTCTGCACAAAACCACATTTTAGATCACTCTTTATGTTATGGATGGATTATTAAAGAAAGATTTTACGACATACTCATGTTGATTCAAATCCTGGAATACGCATGTTGTAGGGTGGGGGATTGGTTTGTTTATCCCGACGATTTAGAGGATGTGGGCAAGTGCATAGCCACCCTTGTCGATAAATTCTAAATGGCCAAAATTTTGATGGTCCGCGGACGGTTGTCCACAGAAAAAGATTCTCTTCCCAAGGGTCTGAGGTCAAATCAAGGTAAGATATGCTTGAAGGTTACGGTTTTCAAGATATGAGCAGGAGAAGTTGCTGCATTTTCAAAAAATCTGAAAAGTGAACTTGAAGCAAGCGTATGTGACATCATATCCTCATATTAATGGTAATTCTTTTGATTTTTTTAATACCTCACCACCAATTTTCTCATCAACAATCTCATGTTATCAGAATTGGATTTCATAAGGGGCCTGGTAGCCTGCGGAGCGGACGAAGTCTTTTCGTTACGCTCATCGCTACGAAAAACCACAAAGGCGCTTCGCATGCTAGTGGTGTGGTACCGGTAACTTAACAATCTTCACATTTCTCATGAGGACGTTCCATCCTCATTCTGTAATACCAATGTCAATTAAAAGAAGAACAAAAACATTATTTTTAATGTTTAGGAAGTGATATAACGTCTGCTGCCCCGAATCACTTTTGGACACAAATCCACTTAACTTCATTTGCTATCCCCGGTGGAAATTGTCCAATAAAAACTTTTTCATTGTGGTAACTGTTTGACGTGAATTAATCCAAACTAATGGAAACAATCCACATACGGCGCTGTTACATTAAAACTGTTTCAACAAAGCTAGTGCAGTTGTGTATATAAAGTGAATTTCGTTTTTCTCATAAATGAAATGGGATTAGCCCAGCAAGCAATTTCTCTGATTAGCTGTCGTCATTGTAATGTATCAATTGTATTTTTGTTAGAGTTAGGGATTAGGTTAGGGATCGGCGTTATCGTTTGCCAGTTAGGAATTTCTTGTTAAACACCGAGCATTGGCCCGGGTTAAATTTAAGCGATATATCGGTATCGAAATGAAGAGTATAGTAGAGTTGATGCCGATGTTGCTTACTTTCTAAATCATATCGATACTACTTTAATAACCCCCTAAAGTTTGGGTAATTATCGCAAACAATGGAAGCACCTCTAAACAAGTATGCCCATTGTAGACAGTCATCGGTTGAGGCAGACAAGTGTAAACTCTTTGCTTTGCTCTCATTGGCTGTTCTACAACCGTTACAAGAAAAGCTAAAAGGTTACCATTACAAGAATACTTAAATTGCACCATGGGAGTTCGGACTCAAACATTAATATTATTGCATTTGAATGATTTACTTCCCCAGATAACGTTTCTTGAATGCGCCCCCATAATTTATCTTGCTGCTAAACTGGGGAACCCACATAAGACAAACGCGAGTTGACACGTCGCAATTTAAGGTTCCATGTAGGCAATTGTAAATTTTGTCGAAATTAAACTGTTTGCAAAGTAATCCATTTTGTTCGCTAATGCAAACATGCAACATGATCTCACATTTCATCTTTCTTCAAACATAAGTTAATGTTTCTTTTTAATATACATAGACGATGTCACCGAAAAAATGTTGATGCAAAATGCTAACCTTTGAAAGTGACAGCAAGTTGACACTAAATGTTCGCCGCTCATGGTCGTAAAATTTACGCCCAATCTGTTGATAGTATGTGTAAAATTATATTCATGTAATGTTAACCGCAAAAAACCTTAAAATACAGAAAATAAAATGACAAGCAGACGACATGTAATACATTACGCGCGCTTTCAAGCATTTTAATATCCTTCCCCGATTCCTGGGATGGTCGCTCATTCTAGAGGCTTCTTGAAGAAATAGCAGAGATACACAGCAGGCTCTACGGCATTCAGACAGGTTTATTACTTTATTTGTTTGGCGGTAAACATATGCTTTGTCAAAAATATACCGTTTGGTGATAGATACGCTTTGTATGGGACTCCCAAAGCAAGAATGATCCGACATTTATCTCGTATATAAATGACCAAATTCTCCGCGCGAGAATAAAGTCCTTCACGCCTTCATGCTCTGCCTCCACTCGGAACAAATCACATTATATTGACATGGATACTGGAACTGATATCAGCTTTGTGCTACAATTCATGTTAAACAGTTCAGATAAAATGTATTCAGAGGCAGCTGTCACAGGCGTAACACATGGCCCTTTTGTTGTACATGAAAAGAATAATAAGTTGAGGTGTGAAATGTTTAGTTTCGTCGTCGTTTTCAATTAGTTACCTTTATTGCGCAATAATTTGTGAAGTCATTGTTGTACCATTCCAATTACATTTTTTTATTTCTTTGTTTTTGTGTTTCTGTACCTTGTACCAAGGTGTGATTACACTCTTATGGGGTAATTAAGCCCTCTCTGTGCAACATGCTATGCAAGCAAACACGAAGTGTTCAAGGTCATGAAAACGTTATAATTTAAGTGAAACTGTGAAATAGTGAAACAAAACAGGTAACGTGAGTTGTACGACAAGAAAGTCACAAATTATTGCGCAATGGACTAATTTGTTTTAAGTAAATGAATTTGAACGTTTTATATCGTGACTCAATAATGTCTTATAGCTGTATAAAGATGGAAGCTGGACTTTCACAATTCATTTTTCATTCTATTTAATATATATTTTTCAGTTAAAATGTGGCTTTTCAAATTAAACATGCCTTCCCCCATATTTCAAAAATCATCTATTAAATTTGAATTTTCCGCGCAATACTTCTTCGAAAATGGGGTAATGGACCCCCAATACTGAAAACAAGTCACCGCCTTTGAAAGGGCGTAGAAAGCGGGAACTGCGGGGATGTGGGCCGGGCTTTATCTGCATTCAAAAATATGGTGGGTGGAAGGTAGAAGTATGGTTCCCCCATCAACAAATCAATTCAAACCGAAGGCCGATTATTGTAAGTCCCTCTGTAAAAGATGCAAGAAGTTGTCATAACTTGCCTGTAAATTTAGCAGGTTTAACTATTGCATGAAATTGCACATTAGGACCATCTACTTCTAGACATCTTTAAGATCTACCCCAGAATGATGGGGTACGAATACGAGTATAGAGGCTTTTCACATGACGTCATAATACTCTCCGGCGGCCATGTTGGAGTACATGTAACTACGTAGTAAACCATAAGGGACGCGCTTGCTCGTTGAATTGTACACATTGTGCATATCACAGTGCACACTGTGTAGTGCGTTCGGCACAAAGCCACGTGTTTTTGGCATGAATGTCCTCCAGCATGGCGGTTCCGTGACGTAATTGCAAAGCCTCTATAGGGTGAAATGATACGTGACATATGTGACATACTTCAACAAATGTAGAATAACCCTAATCCAAGTCAAGATTCTAGTGACACCCTGAAGGGTTAAAAGTAAACCTTAAAGAGGAAATGCAGTCACCCCAACTTGTATACTGTCCTGATTCATGACTGGCTCGTGACATGCATGCATGTCAAAATAATTTTTCTCCTTAAATGAGAAATTTACTGGAATTTACTACTTGGTTTACCTTGAATATGCAACATTGAAGTCCTATAGAGATAATAAAAGATACTTTGAAGTGAGATAAGAAGAATATCGTCAGATTGAGCTATAGACGAATCCGAACAGCATGTGATGGTCTGACTTTAGTCCGCCGTAACTGGGGTCCATCACCTTTTAATTTCCTTGTTTACATGTATCTGGATGGTTATACTCTAAATTGTATATTAATTCCTTCAATTCCACTGAATGTGAGGGTTTTTAGTTCATCTTGACAATAAATGATGACGATTTAATGCTGATGGACCCCACTAATGGCTGCTTACAGTCACTAAACACAAGCGCTTATCGGATTCGTCTATTGCTTTGAATTGTTAAAGTAAGTTTGGAATGACATCGTATGCTGCACATATAAAAATATGTTTCGTCTTATTTATATATCAGCTCGCATTATCATAACTTGTTTTGTTGATGAGATATACCGAATATAAAATTGAATTTATTGACTTTACTTGACATAATACATTACGCAAAAAGTTGAAATGTCCCTTTTGTAAAACTTACATTACCTGCTTTTGTTTCCCCTTTCTTACTCTCCTATCCCGTTCGTGTTTATCTGCACATATTAAGACCTACACTTATACCCGCGTATGAGAAAATTTACCCGACTGACGAGTAGAGAAACTTATGGATGTGCCAATGTGCCCTCAACATAGTCGGTTAAAAGTATTGGACAGATACTAGAGTATGGTGATTATGGTGGCAGAATAGTTTAATTAAACAAGATATGAATAAAAAATACTACAGAGATTGAGTTCCTTGAAGTTTACTCATTGTTTGTGCGTTATGACACTCATGAGCTAAATTTTTTTTCTCAGTGATGCATGCTGTACGTCATATTCCTTACAGGGGCGTCGTTCTGGTTTGTGGATTGGGGGCATTTTTACCCGAAAGCCAGGACCCTACATCGTGTCCCCGACCGGATTCGTCTATAGGCCAAAAAAGAAACCTTGATACACACTCATAAGTTGACGGGCATAAACGCAAAACATAGATAGATGACGCATTATAATTACTTTTTATTGTTTTAACTTTAAAAGTCTCAAATTGACGTTTTATCGAAGCCCTGAAATCATCTATACACCTTAATGTTACATTCTGTTTATTCTGCCGGATTTTTAATTTCCCTTTGCCCCCCCCCCTTCCCCAGTGGCAACTTGAAAGCTTCATGGGGAGAAAAATTTAGTTACTCCCGATTTGAAGCCTAGTCTAGCCTCGCCTGAGGATTTCATGTACAAACAATCTTGCCGCACTGCAGGAGGCTTTGCATTTATATGTCGTGGGTTGCAAAGTTCACAAAGTTAACCCTGATCAATGCCACAGAAATTTTAAGGTATATGTTTATAATCTAGTGGAACATTTCCTTGTTTATCTTCATTGTATCAAAATGGCATTGCATGGTAATCAAATAAAAAGTAGGTATTTCAGAATATTTCCTGTTTCACTTTCGTGTGAGGGAGAGTTGAGGCGTCATTCAGAGTTACTTAGATTTTTGGAAGCATTTGCTTGAAACACTTTGCGTACGTGCGGTTTGGGGGTATCAGTAGCCTCTGTCGAGTCTTTCCGGCGAAATTTTGTACCCCCCCCCCCTCTGGAAACACACTGGCTGTTGACTCCTCTGTTTTACACCCCCTGGAATCGCTACACCGGAAGCCGGGCAGGTCTGAGGGCGGACAGATATAAGAGGCCACGCCACGGTGAAAATAAAATAAGAATGATAATTGTTGGCCGAAAAGCCCTGAAAAAGGCTAGGGTATCAGGTGCGTGCAATGGCGTTTAGCTATTTACACAATTCGCATTTCATATTGAGAAATTTATCCATTTGCCAGTTTTTATATGTACTAAAATGCTATACAATAAGTTTGGTGAGAATTACTATGCGGACGGTTGTAGCCTACTTGGGTTAGGTTTGGTTAGGTTAGATAGAGTTTTACGGCCCAGTTTCCAAGTCGTGATTCAAGTCGAGCTGGCCAGGGCCTTTTTCCCAGTTGTGGCTCACTGGCTTGTCTTGAGCACCAAGCACAATGGAAGTATAGGTTCCGTTTTGAAAGTCTTCGGTATGACCCCGCCGGGGTCTACCTCCCACAAGACTACAAGTTTGATGCTCTAACCACTTGACCATGCAGTCGGTCAATTTTGTACGGAGGACATTGCTAAATGGTCGCATGGTTCACCGACCATCATTCAAATGCACAAATAGGTAAAACTATGAAATTTGAAAACAAATGTTTGTACATTAATTGCCGTCTCTGTCAAAATCGATACTGAAACGTCTCAAAAAAATAATTTTCTAAAGGTAAAATTCATTGCTTTCAAAATATGCAAAAACATTTTCTCTTTCAGGAGGTGAAATCTTCATTACAATAGCATGCAGCGTTCGGAAGATGTAAATTTTCAAAGTAATGCAAATTTTCTTAAAATTTAGTGCATTGTGGGAAATCTGTGATGTCATTGGGACACATTGATTTAACATTGCATCCAATGTATTTATAATTTTGATGTCGCAGCAGGAAATAATAAACAACATTTTTGCTACACCCCACACAGGGTAAAGGGTAATCCTAAACTTCCAGTAAAGGTATTCTTCACACACTACAACAATACCAAATTTAGAGGTCAAACAGAATATTTAATTATAAAGAAAAACAAAAGGAATCTGACAAAATGTGCCCACATGCAAAACATTATACGGGTTTGTTGAAAAGAGGTATTTGTAACAAAAACGACAAATCTTTAGAGTGCACTCTAAAATCAAAAGAGTGAACTTAGTCACTCTTTGATCGAGTGAAAAGTATAAATTCACTCCATAAGAGTGATAATTCACTCCAAAAAGAGTGAAGTTCACTCCAAAAAGAGTGAAGTTTCACTCTTGATGGAGTGCCCAGAGTGATCGCTCTTAAAAAAGAGCGATCATTGCAGGCACTCGTGGAAGAGTAAATTTTCCCTCTTCCTCTGGTGAATTTCACTCTTTTTGGAGGGAACTTCACTCCTCTTGGAGTGAATTATCACTCTAATGGAGTGAATTTACACTTTTCACTCGATCAAAGAGCGAATAAGTTCACTCTTTTGATTTTAGAGTGTGAGATATCTTGAGTAAGGAATAGGGTATTGCAACAGAGTTTGAAGGAAATGGCCTGGAATGTTTTGCCTTTCTTGCCAGACCCTAATGGAAAAACACCGGAGTATGCCTTTAAAGTGTACCTCAAGTCAAATTTATTCACTCAACTTAAAATGGTACATTGCGCAATAATTTGTGATTACATTGTTGTACTCAAATTACAATCTTTGTATTTCTGTTTTTTCTTAAAGTTACCACACCTTGTACCAAGGTGTGATAGCACTCTTATGGGGTAATGTAATGAAGCAAGCAAACAGGAAGTGTTCAAGGTTACGAAAACATTTCTAATTTCAAAGGAAAACAAAGCAGGTAATGTGAGTTGTACAACAAGAAAGTCACAAATTATTGCACAGTGGACCAATTTTTTGAAGTGAATAAACTACAACATTTAACATTTGGGCCCAAGAATGTCCTATGAAAATGGAAGTTGAACTGTTTGAATTCATTTATATGCTCCTTAATATATGTTTTTGAATTGTTTGACTCGAGGTACACTTTAGTCTTTTAATCGATGATGATTGGAGTCCTCCTAGTAGTTTTCACCATTTGAAGAGGCCACAGAATAAAAGAAAACTAAATAGGTAATTATTATCAATATGTGCCACGTTCGGTCGTACGTCTTAAACCAGCTTGGTTTTCTTTATGCATATTCATGAACGAAATCTAGGACAAATTTTGACCTTTCAATATGAGAAAATGGTGAATGAATAAATTTCCTAGTGGGATGAAAATTGAAGACACGCAATAAGTTAAGAACCTGCTGTTTAGTAATTATGTTATTTTATGTACCAGTGACTATTAACCTTTATGTTGGGCTCATTAGCCTACATAAAAGTCGCAAGGCGTGGGATTAATTGGGGGAACTGATTATCAAGTTTTCCACCAGGGCTAGTTATTTTTCCCGCGGGGGAAAAACATGTAGTATATAACCTATAAGGGAGCTCCTCTGATCTTCTTCATTCCAGTAAGGGTATGAGCAGTGGCGTAGCTACTGGGGGGGGGGCAGGGGGGCAAGTTGCCCCCCCTGGAAAAATTTTGGGGGAAATTTGATGAAAATGGGGAAATTTGATGAATCTTCTTATTATTACAAAATTTCACAAAAATTTCTCAAAATGTTTGTTAGAATAAGAAATTCTGAGACATTTCTAAAACATAATTCGTATTTTCACGCATCAAATGAACTCAGATTTCGTCAGTGTCGCATGAACCGGCGCAATTCGCGTTCCACAGAAATGTCCTCGCCGCGTAGCAGATTGAATGTTCTCTTGTGTTTGTATACGCACGGGGGTTATGATCAGTGCATTTCAGTGCACAGAAAGCTGTTATTCAGGTGATACTTTGGTAATTCAGTAAAATGATGTGAAAACTGACAAGTCACTACCGTAGACCTCCGAGGTTGTTTTGTTCTTCTACAACAGGGTTGTCCAACCTACGGCCCGCGGGCCACGGCCCGGCCCGCGAAAAGGTTGCGTCCGGCCCGTCAAAAATAATCTATATTGCAAAATTATTCTGTAAGCAGATTAATTGATGACAACTTTAGGCTTCGCCGTCCGCTATAGCATGCTTACTTTTGAATGAAATAATTCATTTCAAATGTCTGCTACATGTCTAGCCACATTGGAGTGTTATCCACAAGGGCGGGTTGAGAATGATTCAGGAGGAATATGAAGAAAAAAAAAAAAAAACTTTGTCCGAACATTCTGCCCAATACCATCAATTTTTGCTAAAATTTATTTATTTGTTCAATCAAAAACGAAAATGAATCAGTTTTCTCTACGCGCAATGATTGCATTTTGTTGCCTTGGGCGTCGGAAAAAATTGAAAAAAAAAAAAAAAAAACGAGTAGGCCTATAGAATGCGGCCCTTCGTCCATTATAACCATTACATGTGGCCCACCGCTGCGAAAGGTCGGACAACCCTGTTCTTCAAGCTAGCAGTAGCTGTACGATTTTACTCTGTGTACATAACGATGGATTGGGCTGAATCAATCCAAGGCCAACGATCAACTTAAAGGTAATCTAGAAATTAGAATTAACGGGATCCGTTGGCACACTTAGATTTTGTTACTTACCATAATCCTTGGAGGCTTACAAGCTAGTTCAGGAAAATAGCTTTCTGCTCACTTTGAGTGCAACAATAAATGGACAATGAGTACCTTGTAGCCTTCTACATTTAACATACTGCTTTTCTCACAGGACATCCTGTGTGATCGAGCCACTATTAGGCCTCCTTAGTGGCGTGCGAAGGGGAGACCATTGGGCCATGCCCCCCTCACAGATGCCATTTTTTCTTTGTTCTTAAAAATACGTAGTCTAACTTTATTAACACAGATTTTACTTCAAAAGATAGCATATGTGGCACCAGATTGCTTATAAGGACACCCAATTTAGTTTAAAAAATTTTCAAAGGGGAAGGATTGCCCCTGCAAGGTCTTTCAGTGATGCCAATTTTTTTTTTTTTTTAATTCCTACAAATAGACCTAGACAAATTCTGTCAAAATCCAATTTTTACTTAAAAAGGTAGATTCTGTTTCCCGCTGGTGGCGTCGATAAAAAAGACTGCATGTTTAGATTCTCTTAAGAAGCATAAATACGCTATTTTGACCATCTGAGGGGTCTGATTTTTCAAAATTTTCTTTACGCTCCGCGCCAACCAATGGTGGCGCTTCGCTCGGTCTTTGGGGCAAAATTACATACTTGGGGTAAAATTAGCTCTCAACTCTCTGATCACTTTGCAGTTTGCGAACATATTTTGAAGAGAGCATTTTATTGCAAACGACAAAAGAAGAAAGCGACTGGCTAGATTCTTCGTATTAGCCTGGAAAATGCTATTTCCTGCCAACTAAGGGGTCTGATTTTTCCAAATTTTCTCTACGCTCCGCGCCAACCAATGGTGGCGCTCCGCTTAGATAATCTTTATGACAAAATAACATTTTGTGGCCAAGAAAACCCCTTCAGAGAAATCTTGCGTACGCCACTGCGTTAGTACATACAAATAAACCAGATATTGTTTACCAAAATAACATACTTTGTTATTTCCGATTGCTCTATGTTATACTTTAAGATTAAAATGCAGGTAATATTACAAAATGACATGGTAATGTTGTTATACTTGTAAGTTTGCATATTTTATATGAAATACATACACATTGACCGGGAAAAGTTTTGGGGAAATTTCATACCTTTGCCCCCCCCCCTGGAAAAAATCCGAGCTACGCCACTGGGTATGAAAAGGGACGTGCTCCAACTTACGGATGGATTGGGGGGGGGGGGGGTTGCAGCCTTTTATAGGCTATACAAACGATTGTTAGCTCTTTCTGAGAACGTATAAAAATATATCTTCGCTGAACTAAACATATCGCTATGAAAGCACCAAAGTGGAATTAAAAATGGATCCCTACTCTGATATTTTGGGGGAAACGTACCCCTCCACCCCCCCCCCCCCGTAGCTACGGCCTTGGTGCTTGGCAGCTACGAAAAGGGGCGTTATACATAGGTTGCGTGGACGGAAGTACCCCGCGGAGTTAGAGCTGCTTTCTCAGTTCCTCAGCTTCCAAAACCAGGGGTATGACTAAACAAGGAATATGTCATATAGCCTGCTACGCATGTAAGAACGGAAGCTGTTCTTGTAATTGAGTTTCAGAACTGCATAGCCTAGTATCAGGTGTAACTCATAATTTAACCCAGAGTTCCATACTTCAAATTTATTTAGAACAGCACTACTTTGGCTTGAAATGTAGGGGATGGCCGGGTGAAAATCATTCGTAACTTATTTCACGAGAGAATGGCAGCTCACCCACAACCCCTTCGGTGGCATTCCCATATGCCTAACTTTCTGAACGAATTTGCTGGTTGTATTATAGCCTGCGTAGCGCCTGTTTGGCTGCCGTTAGATTGCTTATCTGTATCTGTCGCCCGGCACCGACGAACTACAAAGAAAACACTTAATCCGCTCCGCGTGTAGTTCTATCATGTTTGAATGTGCATCATGTGACTCATAACAGTATCTACATGTAACTCATTGACAAACTGAAAAAAAAAAAAAAAACAGAAAAAATCGTGATTCTTAGATTTTCCTACAAAGGTAAGACACCGAAGGAGACCACGATTTTCAGAACTTAAAGTTTTATAGAATGCAAAGGTCGTTGAGTGACATTACCCTTACTCGCCATGTAAATAGGTCGCAATCGTATAGGCTTTGGCCGCGTGCCGTTTCCACCCTTAGGCTCATTTTATTTTGACACTGAGTCAGTGTTTATTTTTACCACGCTTTTTGTTTCTGCCAAACACTTAAGGATATGAAAAGTACACCAAAAAGCTGACAATTATGAAATAGTTTGATATTCCTTCTTGATTGAATGCCTAAATGTTAAAGGAGGGCTGTATGCATGATTCCCGGACTAAGAAATTGAGAATGACGTATTGCCAGCGTGATCCTAAGTTCCACAATAACTTGCGTGGTACTTAAGGCCTAATACTCTCACCCCAAACTACAATTTTTGTAGTAGTCCACTAAATTTTTCAATTGGCGCAACTTTCATATTTACTGAGGGAAACATATTTTGGAAGAGTTTTGTGTAGTTCATGAGCCCCGAGATTATGATGTTACGGTATTTTGTGGAGAGGTTGAGTCTCACCCAAACTAGTACAATTTTTGTAGTAGTCTACAGATATCATCAATTGGCCTAGCTCTTTGATTGACAGAAAGTTAAAAAAGACAGCGCCGAAGCTCATGAATGTTACACACTGGCATGAGCTGTACTGAGTTTTTTTTTACACATTTTGAGGCTTGTATAGTCGCCTTAAAAGCATATTTTCATCATCCCAAGCAGTTCCAATTCTCCCAACCTACTTACTTCTAGCCCCTCCCACATTTATCTAAAACTCATCTTTATCCAGACACAATCCTAGTTTATTGCTTCATGGCTTGTCCCAGTGGCCATACAAGTCCATAATGTGTAATCAAGACACTCTCGGTGCCCATGCTGTGTAATTTAGCTATGATGCATTGTTTGAATGTGATGCCAATCAAAGAGCTGTACCAATTGAGAGTTTTGATATATGTATACTGAAACTGTAGTTTGGGGTGACGAATGACTGCCTTTAAGCAATCTGGATGAGGATGAAATTTGGACAACCTGAGTTGTGTGTGTGTGTGTGGGGGGGGGGGGTTAGTAAGAAGGTTTGGGGTGAGAGGATGAGGCCTTTAAAGGCCTGTAGTCAATCCTCGCCTGAAATTATAATTTTGTAATGGACTTCCATGCATGGCCAACAACCTTGACATGGAGAGGTCTTTCTAAAATGAAGAACTTACCTTTCGCGTGAAATCAACTCAATGTAGAATACTACATATCAACTATATTGTCGGATGCTTTCGATTGACCTCTGACCTTACTGATTTCATTTCCAACCGAACATTCTAAATCTGTCATGTGCGATCAGTTCACACGCCCTTTTACATGCAATCGCATCATCACACAGAGAATGACATGCTCGGCGAATGTCTTGTGGGTCAACCTGATACACTGGCGTGTCTGACATCACTCTGTCTAACTGTCTAAAGACATGTGCGCAGTAAGTCGCAGTCCACCAAGCAGGCAAGAAAGCAAGTAACATGATGTCATGTTTTGTTAAGAGATTTGTAGGGATCATTAAACTTTTACCCACAGGTGTATTTAATAAGTGGAACCGTAAGTCCACAGGGAGAACATACATTGACCCCACTGATGGTGACGCACGGTGCACGGAGGGGTTTAATCATTAAAATGCCTCTCGAATGCTAGTTTCACTAAATATGGTTAGAAACATGAAAATTGGACCGTGTTTTCTTTTCTTGGTAAAGATTCATCCTATTCACAAATTGATAAAAATTGCTAGGATTGACCAATTTTGTTTCGTGAATAATTTCGATTAGCTTTCACCTTTTGTTATCTTGACGAAACCAGGAGATCGGATGTTTTTGTAAAATTTTCACTGTGTTCGAGCATGCATGGAAGTACTAACTCCGAGGTAGTACTTCATGATTCGAGTAACGTTGAAAAAGGCTCATGCAACGCGAAATGTTTTTCGTGCTTCATTACAGCCCGATGGAGTGTCATTTGTTTTAACTGTTTAAAGATGACCTGTCGTTTCTTGAAAAAGCAATAAAATCTATGCAGGATTTTGGATGACGTCACAGATTAGCCTTGTCGTAACTTCGACTGCGAACCGATTCGATACACTATCCATAATGTCGGATGAGTGACAGCGTTTCTCAAGACATGAGAATGTAAAGAAGTTTTCACATTTTCAACCAAAAGTAAACTTCAAGTGAAGCAAGCACACATGACATCATACCCCACATTAGTACACAGTCTTTTGTTTTTCATTAAACTTTAGAGTCGATTTCCTCCTCTACAATCCCATATTACTAAAATCTGATTGCATAAGTGGCATAAGAATTTTACAAACTTTGCATCCCCCACAGGGAGGTCCCATTCCTATTAACTTAAAGGTCAACACAGCAGTCTGATAAAACAAAGGAAACAAAGCATTCCTTGTCAATGTGAGGAAGTGATATAAGCTCTGGTGCCCTCAAACCCACATTGGGACCCAAATCTACTGAATTCATTAATTGATATCCCGAGAAATGTTTTTCCGATTTTAAAGACCCAGTTCTCTCACCCCAAACAGTACCAATTCTCCTAACCTTCTTACTGAAGCCCCACCCACAATTGTCTAAAATTCATCCTCATCCAGACACAATCTCAATTTATTGCTTCAGGGTGAGTATAGAAAAACTCAATTTATATAATCAAAACACTCTCAGTACCGTTCAGCTGTGTAATATAAGTTATGGCACTCTGCATTGTTTGAGTTAGCTGCCAATCAAAGAGCTGAGTCAATCGGTACCGGTACCGGGGTACCAAAATTGTAGTTTGGGGTGAGAGGTTTGACCCTTTAATGGAACTTTCATCACGCTGTGAAGATTTGGTTCCTCTTTTACTTACGAAAATTTAATTTTTGCTGAACCTTTTAAGAAATTCGGTATAGTATTTAATGCATTTTCATGAGATGACAGGTCATCTTTAATGTGCTCATCAATGTCCCACGAGCTTATAACGCAGAAACTCTTACATTCAATATCGCTGAATGTATTCTACGAAATACTTTTAGTCTAATGCCTCGCTCTTTGAAAATCGACAAGTACTAACTTGTATAATACAAACGGGACAACTGGCTGATTTATAGCTTGGGTAGCGTATTGTTATATGGTTTCGTCACAAAAATGAAGTGCAACAAGCGGTTTCCGTAATTCTTTGCCGCATGGAATTGTGGGGGGGGGGGGGGCAACGTGCGATGTTAACCGAGCTTAGCACATAGTGTACGGCGTTCCCTTGTTTTCATAAGTACGTGCATACAACACTAAATGTGTAGCCAACTCAAACGAAAATAGGGTCTCAGTCCCACTTTACGGCAGACGTTTCACTAAAAAGGAAATTTAGACACTGCATTAAACCACACTTGACATATCTCCTTATCTTATAGATGGATTAGATGGACAGAAGTTTTCGCGAAATGTTCATGTAAACTCGAATTTCAAGACACGTGTAGTAAATTCGGGATTGGTTTTTATTCCGACGATTTGAAAGATGTGCGCATGTTCTTAGCCACCACAAACGAATTACCGAAATCGCTTATTGCGCGCCTACGCAAGAGGCTTTACTCCTCAGACTCGGCTGGTTTAAGCCTTCCAAAAGGGGGTGAGCAAACGTAGCACAGTCCTCAGGACTGATATTTAGCTCAACAAAATCTTGCAGTTCACATCAACTACAGTGAAAATGTGATACGGGGGTAAGTGCACTACCCCCTCCCCCTTACATACACACACACTACTGCTTAATCCGACGAATGTGTCGCTTTAGAATATGCCGATGGTGTTTCCTAAAGGGGAGGACTTGCACCCCCTTTGAACTGTATTTGAAGTCGAACTTGAAACTTTTACTGTATTCGAAACCGTATTTAACCCTTATCGCTTTTTACATTATATAGGCCTAACACATTCGTGTTGGTTAGTGTCGTTAAGCTCCATCTAACAAACCGACGAGTACAAGGGTTCCCTTTAATGTTGTGGCATTCTCGTAAGGAGGGAAATGAACTTGGATTGCCATACGTCAGGTATTTATTGCTATTGGCATGTATTGATTGGCCGTTTCTTCCTTTACTTTTCACGACTGCATACACAAGCATAAGTTCACCGTGAACGTATAGGCGACCACACATCACGGTTTCTCTTCCTCGGCAGTACGTCACTGCTATATGAGATTAGTTTACGGCAGAATCTTTGATTTTTATCGCACTAGAGAAATAAATGTTCAAAATATTTTTTAGTATTAAGGGTAACGTGTAAATTGCTAGCCTGCGCAGCGCCTCTGTGGCTGCCGTCCCCTAAGGCTGCCGCCCCTTCGTAGCGATGAGCCGAACGAAAAAGCTTCGTCCGCTCCGCGGGCTAGCAAAGGGCAGGATGTTAAATAACTTTATGCATCATCTTAATGTCGCTTATGTTTTCTATAACGTATTTTGCTGCTTGGACTCGGACATATGCTTTTGTGGCAGGGCAACATTCTAGGCAGAGCTCCACAACCTACTAACCACTAAATTGTGAGTGACACTCGGTACTCACAAACCTGCAGAAATGCACCCCGCCGCCATTGCCAAATATGCTGTTTCCAGAGCTGACTACATTTATATGCGATTTCATAGTGGCAAACCATCCCGCAAAATACAACATAGGGTAATCATAATCTCCGGCAAAGCGGTCATGAACTACTCTTAGGTCAGATAAAAGTTGTACCGGTACTAAACCGAAGTATACAAAAAGCCAACAGTGCTTTTTATGTGAGTTATTATATAACGCTCACCATGTGTTACTGAAGCTGTTAAGAGAAAATTATGTTTTACAGCCCAGTTTCCAACCAATTGGTTCAAGTCAAGCCGGCCACGTGTTTTTTCTAGTTTTGGCTCACTGGCTTGTTTTCCCTACTCCACTGTTTCCCGCTGTAAAAGTCTTCTTTAAAAGTCTTCGGTATGACCTGGCCAGGACTCCCTACCTCGCGACTGCAAGTCTGATGCTCTAACCACTTGACCACGCAGTCGGTCTTTTCGGTTGCAGGAAGTGATAATATTTGTCAATGCGGGGGGGGGGGGGGGGGGAATGCCGGGAATGATGGTGTTTGCCAGCCTACCTTTAAGAGTGTGGGAGCCTGGGGGTCTTCATTTTTCCCATTTCCTATGCTAATGTTGTCTCGACATCTTAAATTTGTCAAAAAACCTCTTTCCATTTTTTTCCAGAGAGAATGCATCAGATGTCTCGTCGGAGAAATTTTTGAAAATGTCACATTTCGCATGGAAACTCCGGAATCCTTATTTATGCAAAAAGAAATTACCCCCTCATCAGTTGTGGCGCTACGGTGGGCAAGAGAGGAAGGCCTCCATGTTGTGTCCTTCCTTTCACCCCTTCCTCAAGTTAGGTAAGTTAAGAGTTGGGTTAACCGAAAAAACAAATAATATACTTATTTAGATACTTCATTTTTCATTCAGGGAAATGCTAAAACCTCAGGCTCAGAGTTTCCGGGGGTTCTCTCCCTTAACCCCCACCTTCAGGAATGAGCGTTTTGGGCTCGGTTTCGAACTACACCCTGAAACGTTTGCCCCCAAAGTTACCGTATCCTTTGCCCTTATTTTGACCCCCCCCCCTTCCCAATTTTGGCATTCTTGCGCCACCACTGCTCATCATCAATGCGAGGATTGAGGTAATCCTTACTCGTGTCTGAGATCATGTGTCGCTGCGCTGCCTTGTCAGCTTGTAGTGCCTTGTAAGCATTTGAGCAATACGGACACACAGAGGTGGCGGGAAAATTATCCCAGAATACATTAATTTAATTTTTCTTTCAATTTTTTCTTTCAAAGGCAAATTTTTCCATAGAAAATGTGGATTATGTATCTGTCGAATAAGTTTCACAGTTTGATGCTTTTGCCGATAAAAATCTGCGCATGCTCATGCATGGCTGCAAGTTAAGCAAATCAAGAAGAAAAGTAGTATGCAACTGATTTCCTGGGTAAGGCAAGTAGCTCCCTGATTACGGTATGCAGTCCGAATCTGTATTTTATTAGCTTAAAACTTGATTATTAAAATCAGGTTTGTCAACACAAGTCTCTAAATTTCTCTCGGTAGACTACGAGGAGAGACTTTCAAAAGAACGAATGCATAAATTGTCAAACATTTGTCTCCAGAGAATTAATCTCTTGTTATCGTATTTGTTTTTGACAAATGAAATACATACTTCTCGCTTTAATGACAGATATATGATAGCAGCGGTTGGGTTCTAAGTAGTGTATTACTAATATTATATATAGATGCACTGAGTTTCATCTCAACTTGGCGACAAACCGATGAAAAACATTTCTAGCTTATGGAGTCTCGAAGTTGGCACGTTGTTTTGAATTCACTGACGAAACGCTGTGGATTTTGTTTGGTGTAACAACACAAGTGGGATTATATTAATTCCATCTTACGCGTTTAATCAATCAAAGACAAGAACGCAAATTAAATAAAGCCCAAGTAAAATGAAAACCCGGCAGTTCACCCTTCGCGATGTTAATTTCGCTTCAGTCTTCCAAGTAGTTGGACAGTCATGAAAGTAAATATGAAGAAAATGTTAGAGAAAACATGAACTTGAAGGAGTTTTAACTTTTAACATAGGCCTGTACTAATTTGTGGTGCCATTGTCAGTCATGAGCAGCGTATACGTCAACCACTGGTGTGAAGTTTGTGTTTAAAGTTTACTCTGAGTAATATTTGTCAAAACAATATCATATACGTAATGACTGATGAGAAGTCACGAGGTAAAGTTGGTAAAGAGGATTCACCCGTTTCTTAATTTGGTAAAAGATAACAGCCTGGCATGAAGGTAATCACAAACGTTGTGCCACGCTAGTCACCAATTTTCCAATGCATTATCTCTAAATCTAAAATTATCAGAAAATCCTGGTCATTTTAGCCAGGATATATATGCATGGAGTTCACCGGTTGTCATATGTATTTCTTGCTTAAAATGAACAGAATTTCATAATCATATTGACCAGGATATGTCTGTGTGTGGCTACCATATGGAACAGTGATTACTACAATCCTGGTTAAATTTGACCAAAATGTTTGCAACAGACTTTTTCAGCTCTCTGGTTTGGCGAATTATCCCGGTATTCCAATACCGCCAGCTATCAGTCATATTTCGTCATGAACTTCGCCTAAATCGGTATCACTACAGTTTATCTGACATACCCATCCAACTTAACTCGGTGTTCCCGTATTTCATAAAATGTTTCATTTTCTTTGTACAGTACGATTTTCTGGCCATTTTCCCTCGCATCAACTATCGCAACAATTACCTTTAGGGTGGCATTGCCCCTCTCAAATACCGATATCGGTCAAAATCGAGAATTCAAACATCAATATCAGCAATATCGGCTTTTTGTTTGAATACAACCACACAATCGGTTTGTTTGATTATAGTCATGGTACCAGCACCTTCTTGGCCCTGTACTCACTCCAAAAGGGTTTCCCTCTTACCCCTCTAGGGGAAGGGCTTGGTTTTCTCTTCCAGTTTTACGCCCCAATTTCTACTCCCCTTCTCCCTCTTGTGAAGAGGAAGGATCACTAGAAGGTACGTCCTAATGACCAGGATCACCCCGACCTCATGGTTAATGCATGGAAGTACTACCTCGGAGGTAGAACTTCCATGGTTAATGTACCATCACCTTCGATGTTGTTTGTTTCAACATATTTTCCCCATGGAAGTACTACCATGTTTTCCCCAACTGGTTTTTAAACCGTTCTCTTGATGTCGTGCCGTACACCTTTACCAGTTTACACGATGTGCTTCGGAGAGGTAGTGGTTTAAGTTGTAAAAATTATCACGTCTTTCGCTTTTAATTACAACGTAAAATTAGTGTCAAATATCTATCAGCCGTTATGTTCTGAGATTTCAAAAATTTGTAATGAGAAGGTTTGGATTTACTGACCAAATGACCTTTAACACTACCCGCCTTATCTAACCCCTCACTGGGACAAGGCCGACGCAGCACCACGTGATTACTGCACATACCAACAGAAACGTCTCGTTCAATTATGTCAAATTTTATGACGTCAGAACGGTAAACCTTGATCAAGCCAAGTTAGTATGCATGACTCACGAGTTAATGATAACAGTTTAATTTAATCGAAAATTTGAGTCAGCATGCAGCGTAGAATTACAACAGAGACAGTATGCACGTGTGCTTGTGCGTAACCACTTCTTCAAAGTGTGTCTGTGTGTGTGTGGGGGGGGGGGGGGGTCACTAAACGACTCTGGGAAATGTAGTGACTAAAAGAGCTGCAAATTGTGAACTAGGTGGGCAAGGCGTGTGCTTCCACTATTTTTACGTAGATTCTTTTGAATCAGGTATTTTAGGTCTGTTTCTGTTCCCTGAGAAATGCGATCCACTTTTACTCCACGCGTTATACTTCGTATGTGTGGAGGAGGTACATTAGGTCATCCACATGGGTCTCAATCCTGGGGGACAGGGAGACACTCCTCACACATTCTGAAAATGCACCCATTGACTTAAGATTTTTACAATATCATTTTTTCATGGAAGTACCTTCCCCTCCCCCTCCCCCTTTACACGCACATTCGAGTAAAGATCGACACTACCAGTCAATAATAATATTTGTGATGAGGAGTTATGGATGAGAGCAGACATAGCTCAGATACGAAAACGGCTTAGCGCCCTCAAAAAAGGTTTTCCATAGGAACAGTTCCAGATGTTTGCAAATAATAATTGTTTATGATGTTAATTTCATCAAAATACGATTAGTTTACATTGAAAGTCATTATTTCAGGTTTGCTTAAATTGCATAAGAAAGTGATAAAAAGGAAACAAATTATTCAAAACCGTTTAAACACTGACCATTAAACGTGGAGAAGAAAAGTGTGATTGAACTTCATCAAAATGTTTGAACTAGGAGTTGCTCTAACTTCTGGTGAGTGGTGAAACGGAACAGTGAGCCTCTATTTTTTCTGTGATTTTTAAGTCCATGAAAAAACTTCATTTCTGAAATGAAATGGGTAAAAATCTATTTGGATTGCAGATGGTTTCCAACAAACGGCTTTAAAGGCCCAGTTCTCTCACCCCAAACAGTACCAACTCTCCTAACCATCTTACTTAAGCCCCTCCCACTATTGTCTGAAATTCACCCTCATCCAGACACAATCTCAGTTTAAATTTCTTCAGGGTGAGCACAGAAAAGCTCAAGGTGTAGGTCTATAATCAAAGCACTCTCAAGACAGTTCATGCTGTGTAATATAAGCTTTGATACTCTGCATTGTTTGAATTAGCTGTCAATCAAACACCTGAGCCAATTGAGAGTTTCTTTTACCCCCTACAAGAAGTGTAGTTTGGGGAGAGAGGATTGGCCCTTTAAGTAATCTCTGAATCTTACTCTATGCGTTAGCTGCACTCTCCTGTCTTGACGGCACATTTTTTAAAACCCTTCATGAATATTCAGGTCAATAGGCCTTCCAGTAATTGTAACGCTTCAGTGTGCGTAGCAACGGTGTTTGGCAGCCGCCTCGACAGACAGGCTTGTTTCAATACTACTGAAATGAACGTCAAACGTCTTCCATTCAACAGCAGGTATTCAGTTTTTCTGAGGGGGTGGGAGTGAGAGGGGAAGAATGCCGTTTCAGGAGTCTATAGTTTAACCCACATTTCGAATGGTCGCTACTCACAAGTTCCATAATTCTAAATAACACGGTTCACGTTGGGGTCGTTGTACCGAGAGTGTGTTATACCGAAGATCATGAGTCGCCGTTATTGTGAATTACAATGGGTCGTCATGCCGGGTGGACCGTAACCCGCGGGGAGAAAATGGGAGCTACCTCCCGGTGATTTCCAAAGCCAAAATGAAGAATGATGTTTGTATCTAAAGTATCAAAGACACTGCAATTTTCGTCTCGAAATAGCGACCCTTCAGTATGATGAGCGTTGCCGTATTCTTGTTTCGCCGGGAATGAAAACCTTTCGGAACGAGAACCCTCCTGAATATTATTCGGAATAACGATCCTAGTATGTCAGTATTCATATCTTATGTTGAGAAGATGCACGGATGGTTAACTTTCGAGATATTATCCGTTTTCCTCGGTGGAAGTCACGCTTTATACACAGGCGAGTGGCTGTGGGGTGTCCTATAAGTTGAAACCCGCCCGTATGACAAAAGCTTGAAAAATATGGTAGCAAAAATGGTAGAGCGAACATGATAAAATTTATAACGCTACAGACTCAAATATTACACGATTCACATTACATCCAAAGGTGAGGGGGCACCTCTGTCCCCCTTTTTACACTCAGTCCCCAAACCTCTTTCATAACACAATCCTAACCACGCGCATATATAAACGTGAGTCATTTTGGAGTATTCAAAGTGTGAAACAAGGCCAAGCATCTCATGATGAGCCTATGTACAAACAAAGACATCGGCCAGAATGTGAGAAGTCATGATTACTGAAAACGCAAATCTGCAAACGTATGGTAATTCAAACTGTTTTTCTTTCGTCCGATTACAAAAGGTGTCGCTCGTGAGCAGACATCCTTAGTTTTCAATGTATTCCCTTCATGTTCCTTTCACGCCATGGCAAACCAGGGAAGGTTAACCTGTTTATAAAGTGAGGTATGTGATCCACACTAAAGATTAGCGTCACAAAGTTGTCATTTAAGTAAGCAATAAGGTGCGAATCGGCGACTTCGCAAATCGGCATCAGCATAAACAAATACACTCTTTTCATTTAAAATTGTTTTCTTCTTCAAACGTGAGAATGCTAGCTAGAGTTGGAGAGCAAGGTGCACCGGCCCTTTTCTCGCTAAGTTGACAAGAAACGCCGTTTACAGCGACCATAATTACTCTACCGATTTAGGTATTGTCGGTCAGTAATTGCATTTTGACTTAGGCAAATAGCTATAGGAGTGTCTCGGGCCGACACAAAGGGAAGATAAGAATGGATTGAGAATGACAATTCTGCCTCTCTCTTTATCGAGGAGGATGTCTGTTATGATCGAACGTGTCAAACGATGAGACCGGTTTAGGGAATATATCCTCAGATGTCCCTTTTGGCCCTATACTTGTAGTGTGAATGTAATTACTTATCAATGCGTCGCCGCTGATTTCAATTCCTTACGTCCGGTGGACCGTAATGTCATCTTTTGGAACTTCAACTTACTAATTAAACGAAAAAATCACTTATACTTGTTCAAAGGGCCTTTTGTAATTGGTATTGATGTGAAAAGAGGTAACTTCGCACTCTGCGTAGCGGACTTTCTTTCGAGTCTTCTGGGGATTTTTTTATTCCTTTCAGCGTGTTAGCTCCATGCTTTAAATAACGGGAATCGACTGTGTATATTACCACAGTGTATGAACAGGAAGAATTGAGTGATCATCGCATCCGCATCCCAAGATAGACGGAGATATGCAACGTTTGTCAACTCAGCTTAGATGAGCACTCGACGGACCAGCACAGTCTAAAGTTACCCCAGTATGGTGCCTCCATTATTATACAAACGGCCGGCTATACAAATGAAATATATGTACATTGTAAATGTTAATAACATATCATAAGAATGTTTCTTCACTTGTGAAATCGGGTTTTCAGGTAACTCAAAATATTTGTAGCCTAGTTGAAACAGTTATTCCCAGGAATAGTAAGATGCTGTTCCAAGTCGAAAGAAATTCACTGCTTCAATGGCCGGCTTCTATCAATTCGGTTTCGTAATTCGTCCATCGGACTAGTTCTTTATTGAAGGCGTCACCCTCTCACCCCAAACAGTTCCGACTCTTCTAACCTACTTACTTAAGCCCCTCCCACAACTGTCTATGAAACCTCTTCATCCAGACACAATGATAAGTTTTATCGAATTTGCATGAATGCTAAGGGTGCAAAAGTCTTGTCTCCGTTTTGAAAATATAGAGTTATTGCGGTGACTAAATCAGGGAGTTCGATCAGAAGGGGCATGAATGGCCTTAGTGGACGTACTGAAGTTGATACTTTCCCTATGACCCAAATCGAATTAAACCTAACAAGGACGCTGATGCTGACGATTTGAGTCTCGGGGGGGGGGGTGTCGAAAACCCCCCAGGAATATATGGATGTGTCATCACTGCCAAGTACTGTTCCTATGAGTTTTTATACCTGGAGGCTTTACTTGCGAATATTCTGAGTGAATTACCGACAAAATTTAACTGATAACTAAGTGAATTTCGAAAGAAAGAAATGAAAGGTCAAAGCTACATTTGCAGGTCGTGATATTCAAAACGAAGACGTGTCACCACCCGAAAGCTGATTGGGTGCAATCAAAATAAAACATACATATATGAACACTAATGGAAGGGGGTGGACAGTGGAAAAGTGCACGGTACCTCAAGTAAAAAAAAAAAATATGGGTATTAAGCAGCATGAAATAAGAATTCTAATAGTCCAACTCCCATCTTCATAGGACTTCTTAAGTATATTATAAAATGTTAAAGTTTATTCACTCAAATTAAAATGGTACATACATTGCGCAACAATTTGCGATGTCTTTGTTGTAATACTCAAATTAAAATTTTGTTTTTTTTAATTACTGCAACTTGTTCCAAGGTGTGATAGCCCTCTTACTCTTATGGGATGATGTAATTAATTAAGCCCCCTCTGTGCGACATACTGTACAAGAAAACAGGAAGATTTTGAAGGTCGTAAAACATTTTTAATTTTAAAGCGAAACAAAGCAAGTAATGAGAGTTGTACAACAAGAAAGTCACAAATTATTGCGCAATGGACTTATTTGCTTTAAATGAATAAATTTCAATATTTTATATTTCTGCTCAAGAATGTCCTCTGAAGATGGGAGTTTGACTTTAAGAATTCTTTCTCATGCTGTTTTAATATTTTTTTTTTTAAATTTTTCACTTGAGATACACTTTAAGCCCTTCCCATTACTGTCTTAAATTCAACCTAGTCCAAAAACAGTCTTAGTTTATTGCTTCAGGGTGAGTGAACAAGACCCCCAATGTATGTGTAATCCAAACACTCCCAGTCAGTACATTCTGTGTAATAGCTACATATGCTTTGCATACTTTTTTAACTTGCTGTCGTCAATCAAAGAGCTGTGCCAATTAAGAATTTTTGTAGACCAGTACAAAATTTGTTGTTTCAGGGTGACAGGTGACCTCCTTTACTGCCGCACCAGGGTATGTACATCAACAGTGGAAGGAGCAGCCTACGCACTCGACAATACCGCTATACGTGAAATTAACTGAGCAACTTGATGTACCGTACTGTATCCTAACTTAGCGCAAGTTTCCTCACTTTACATGTTTATATACCAGGGTACCGCAAAATATTGAGAGAGGAGGGGAAACCAACGATATTCCATTCACTAATCGAATTAATTCGTGAACTGGGAAGTTCATCGCTCTTGCGTAATGAAATATAAAGAACAAATTAGTCATGCCTTTAAGTTGGTATAGTCTTGAATAATTGATTTATTTCATTTAGCTGTCCGTTCATGATTTGTAAGTAGTTCTGTGTAAATGGAAATACGGTCATCATAAGGAAGTTGCAACAGACTCCCTGGTCAGATCAATTTAATTTAGCATATGCCCTCTAGATGCCTGTTAAAATGAGTTAGTCAAAACCCAGTACCCCGCTTAATAAAGTTCAAGCATGCAGATGCATTTTTCACATTGACACAAAATTGTATCGCTTGTTACAGAAAATTAGTTTTTGATTAATTAACTTTACAAAAGAGTGCCGTATTCATGTTTGGGTCTTCTTGTTCATCAGACCATAGGCTAATACTTGTTATAGAGAGTAAAGCTTATTCAAGACTAAGTCTTATAGGGGATCATTGAGCTGATATTGATCACCTCACCCCAAACTACAATTTTTGTAGCGTAGTCTACATAAATTCTCAATTGGTACAGCTATTTGATTGGCAGCTAGTTAAAAAATGCAGATTACCAAGACTCACATTACACAACATGTACTGTACTAAGAGTATATGATTACACATTAGGGTGTTGTATTCTCACCCAGAAGCAAAAATTCGAGATTGTATCTGGATGAGGATGAATTTTAGACAGTTCTGAGAGGGGCCTATATGCAAAGTAGGTCAGGGGAATTGTAACTGTTTGGGTGTGAGAGGACCAGGCTTTAATGGGAGTGTTAAAGAGCCACTACCACGTTCCTATAGGTATCAATGATTCACAATATTTTATATCCAATAATTACGGAGTCAAAATTTTGAATTTTGCTGTGTCCCGACTTGTAACGGTTTTATGCATGATTTAACAATATATCTGGTCACGGATTTTTAAAAACCGAATTGAATTGTTGAAGTGTACCCCAAGTCAAAAAATTCAAAAATATATATTTAACAGCATAGAAAATGAATTTTAAGAGTCCAACTCCCATCTTCATATAAGAAGTTCTTGAGCCGAGATATAAAATGTTGAAGTTTATTCACTCAAATTAAAATTGTGCATTGCGCAATAATTTGTGATGTCATTGTTCAACTACTCAAATTACAATCTCTGTATTTCTTAGTTTTTCTGAAAGTTTCTGCACCTTGTACCAAGGTGTGGTATCACTCTTACTCTTAAGGGGTAATGTACCGTAATTAAAAAAGCCCTCTCTGTGCAACATGCTATGCAAGCGAACAGGAAGTGTTCAAGGTCATAAAAACATTTTTAATTTTAAAGGGAAACAAAGCAGGTAATGTGAGCTGTACAACAAGAAAGCCAAACAATTATTGCGCAATGGACTAATTTGTTTTCAAGTTAAGTGAATAAATTTCAATATTTTACATCTCGGCTCAAGAATGTCCAATGAAGATGGGAGTTGGAATGTTAAAATTTAGGTCTATTTTACATGCCGTTTAATATATTTTTTTTATTTTTTGATTCCTTGCCGTAGGCAGGCAAGGAATCTATGCGATGGTGATGTCGTGTGTGTGTGTATATGTGTGTGTGTGTGTATGTGTGTGTGTGTGTTTGTGACACTTGCTTGTAAACACGATATCTTAAGATAGGAATGTCCGACACTTTTCATATTTGGTATATAGATTTATCATGTTGAGAGGAAGAACCCTATTGTTTTTGGTAGAGGTCAAAGGTCATTTGAGGTCACCAGCGGTAAAATTGCGACAATTTCAATGATAGCTTGTAAACACGATATCTTCAGATAGGAGTGACCGACACTTTTCATACTTGGTATATACGTTTGTCATGTTGAGAAGAAGAACCCTATTGTTTTTGGTAGAGGTCAAAGGTCATTTGAGGTCACCAGCGGTAGAATTGCGAAAACGCCAAAAATGGCTTGTAAACACGATATCTTCAGATAGGATTGTCCGACAATTTTCATACTTGGTATATAGATTTGTCATGTTGAGAGGAAGAACCCTATTGTTTTTGGTAGATTTCAAAGGTCATTTGAGGTCACCAGCGGTAAAATTGCGAAAACACTGAAAATGGCTTGTAAACATGATATCTTCAGTTAGGAGGGAACAACACTCTTCATATTTGGTATATAGATTTTTCATGTTGAGAGAGAGAAGCCTATTGTTTTTGGTAGAGGTCAAAGGTCATTTGATGTCAATAGCAGTAAAATTGCGAAAACTTCGAAAATGGCTTGTAAACACGATATCTTCAGATAGGATTGCCCGACAACTTTCATACTTGGTATATAGATTTGTCATGTTGAGAGGAAGAACCCTATTGTTTTTGGTAGAGGTCAAAGGTCATTTGAGGTCATCAGCGATAAAATTGCGAAAACACTGAAAATGGCTTGTAAACACGATATCTTCAAAAAGGAGTGACAGATACTCTTCATATTTGGTATATAGATTCGTCATGTCCAGAGAAAGAAGCCTATTGCTTTTGGTAGAATTCAAAGTTCATTTGAGGTCACCAGCGGTAGAATTGGGAAAATCCTGAAAATGGCTTTTAAACATGATTTCTTCAGATAGGAGTGACCGACACCTCTCATGCTTGGTATATAGGTTTGTCATGTTGAGAGGAAGAAGTCTATTGTTTTTGGCTGAGGTCAAAGGTCATTTGAGGCCATCAGCGGTAAAAATGTGAAAACACCGAAAATGGCTTGTAAACATGATATCTTCAGATAGGATTGCCTGACAATTTTCATACTTGATGTATAGATTTTTCATGTTGAGAGAAAGAAGCCTATTGCTTTTGGTAGAGGTCAAAGGTCATTTGAGGTCACCAGCAGTAAAATTGCCAAAACTTCGAAAATGGCTTGTAAACACAATATCTCCAGATAAGAGTAACAGATACTTTTCATATTTGGTATATAGATTTATCATGTTGAGAGAAAGAAGCCTATTGTTTTTGGCTGAGGTCAAAGGTCATTTGAGGCCATCAGCGGTAAAAATGTGAAAACACCGAAAATGGCTTGTAAACACAATATCTCCAGATAAGAGTAACAGATACTTTTCATATTTGGTATATAGATTTATCATGTTGAGAGAAAGAAGCCTATTGTTTTTGGTAGAGGTCAAAGGTCATTTGAGGTCACCAGGGGTAAAATTGCGAAAATTCTGTGCCTAAAATGTAAAGAAAAATCTATCAAGCACTGTCAATTTGAAAGCAGGTAAGGTATTTAATGGCAAGGAATCACTAAGCCTTTTGGCCCCCTGGTTTATTACTTGAAGTAGGTACTCACTCATAAAACAATTATTTGTATTTAGGATATGGGGTTGTCTTAGTTTGACCATTCTTCACTGCTCTATTAAGAGAACTTAAAGAGCTTTGAAAAAATTGTTGAATTTCATGAACCAACTCAAGAAATGAGGCGCTCTCGTTAAAGGACAAACAAAGCCATTTCCCCAAGCGTATTTTGAAACAACAGGTTAGGTAGCCTAAATTTCACAGTGTTCTTCTTATTTCTCTTCCAAGTATCTGTCACAATATTTCATGACTTACACGGTGCATATTCAAGGTAAACCATGTGATTTATTCCGCATGAGGCTAACTTTAGTGAGCAAAATATTGTCTCATGGCTCTCAAAAGCCAGTCATGAGCTAGCCCGCGGAGCGGACAGAGTCTTTTCGTTCAGCTCATCGCTACGAAAAACCATCTGAGGCGCGGCAACCTAAGGGGGCTGCAGCCACAGAGGCGCTAGGCAGGCTAGTCATGGACACTACATTAAGAAAACTTGGGCTGGCTGCATCTCCCGTTTTAAGGTAAAAAATATCATCATCCCAATTTGGATTAGTGTAATGGACTATCCTATTTCATAAATGGTTTCTGAGTATCATGAGACAATATTTTTCTCACACTGAATTGGGAAATTTGTCAAGATAAACTTTATGGTTTATCACGAATATGTAATTTTATGTACGAAAAGTCATGAAAGATACCTAGAAGTGAAATTGAGGGGAAATTTGTGAGATTTAATCGTTATTCCCAATCTAAGTTTGGAACAAACGCTTACGCCCTTATAAAAAAAATGTGAGAAAATTTCGTTCGCTACGCAGGATATACCAATGTCATATTTCCTTTTGGCTGTCACATGCCTTCAACTAGCCTGCGTAGCGCCTCTGTGGCTGCAGCCCCCTTTAGGTTGATTTTTTCGTAGCGATGAGCTGGACGAAAAAATTCGTCCGCCCCGCGGGCTAGCCTACAACTCTCTTTTCAATCTATAAGAGTTGCTTTTATATTAGGATTCGGGATGTCCCATCTATACTTCCGTAGCAGACCCAGTCAGTCTTTTACAGTGTTGGTTTGTTCTTTACCCATCGATTTTCGACGACCACTTCTAGAATTTCGATAAGCAGTGACTTAGAATAACAAAACTATTCCTTTTAATGAACCATCAATGCCTGTTTCTGAACCTTTGGTTCAGTACGAAATTCAGGCGTGAAATTCGATCACATCGAAATTTACATATTGTCAGGCAATGGAACCTTCGCGCAGTTCGAAGGAGGACAGCCAACACAAAAGGCCATATATTCGCGTGTCCACGCATTTCGTCGCAGTTTCAGCTTTTGATGGTAATATCAAAGGTTGTGTTGGATTGTGCACAACAGCTTAAAACATCGCAAGTCAATTTGAGATGCCGTTATTTTGTTTAGTCGGTTTCGAGGAAAACCATGCTACGTGAAAGTGCATACAAACCCCGCGATAACAGAGTCATGTGAAAAAGGCCCACAGCCTGCGTTACTGTCTTTATTTCTCTGTTTGGCTACATTGGAATTGCAAAGCATCAATTTTTATTTTCTCAATACGTAACATGTATTGAAATATTGTCACACTGGCCAGACGTTACCTGTAGCTGAATATCCTTTTCAGGATGGCCATGGTTAGGAAAGTTCTAAATTTTTATCATGAAACCACTGTCTCATTGTGTAATTATATTTAAGTAGGAATTTAAGCTTGATAATCTGATAAATCGATAACTTAGTTATTTTGGCTGAAAAGTGGCCAAAGAGTTGTGAAAATAAAAAGGGTTATTGCAGTATATTATATTCTCCCGTTTCCCATAATGCAACTGTGTGTATAGTCTGGCCATTTTGTCTTTGGCTTTAAAGGCCCAGTTCCCTCAACCCAAACTGTACCGTTTCTCCTAACCTTCTTACTGAAGCCCCTCCCACAATTGTCTGAAATTCATCCTCATCCAGACACAATCTCAGTTTATTGCTTCAGGGTGAGTATAGAAAAACTCAATTTATATTATCAAAACACTATCAGTACCTTACATGCTGTGTAGTATTGGCTTTGGTACTCTCCATTGTTTGAATTAGCTGTCAATCAAAGAGCTGAGCCAATTGAGAATTTCGGTACCCAGGTACCAAAATTGAAGTTTGGGGTGAGAGGTTTTTCCTTTAAACCTATAATTAAAGTATAAGGTACCGGTTACTCGATCTTGTCTGGTCTGGCCAAGATGTTATTGGAAGTTTGCCCAACTGGACAAGGAGCTGGAAGAGCTCCCTGAGCTGGATAAGTTCTTTTACGGTTGATTTGATTGTAGCTCTCAACCTTCAAAAGTTGAGTTCTTTACCAAGATTAGGGAAGGTGGTGTTGAACAACCAGAACGTCTATTCGGAGAAACGACAGGATTGTGCCAGGCTCTTTTATATTTCTGAATAACTGTCCGAATAACGTTCCTAATGTTATAAGATGACCTTCAGAGTATGAATAACCTTTCAAAAAAACGATCCTCCCCCACCGTTACAGGATAAAAATGACAAAGGCAAAATATACAAAAAACAATCCCCACCGCAAAATATATGTGAGAAAAAACGTGACAGATTACGGCTGGTACGTCACTGTAAAAATATTTCCGAGTATTTCAAGAAAATAAAAAGAAGAAAAAAAACGTATATAGGCCTATATATAATATGACAGCACGTTCTACTTATTTTTTTTGTACTCATATTTTTATTTTTTTTAAAAAAATTGGCTAATACTACATACATTTTTACAGTGTAGTTTGCGAACAGCCCGGCCAAGCAGATTCTTTTTTTTTACGGAACATTTTTCGACAATGTGCAACGTGACACATCACTGCATTCCTCTTGACTTACATATAATCCTCGTGTGTGGCTGTTGTTCATTGCATCATACGTACATAAATTACGTAATAGCCTGCTCGAATTCATGTCCATTGTGAAAAGTGAACAACAATAGCTTGTGGAAATATATACCTTTTATGTGATGTGTTATTTACGGCACTTACAAAGAACAAATTCATTGCTGTTGGGCCACTTTCATATACGTTAGCGAAATAGATAGTCTTCGTGGAGGCATCCAATCTAAACTATACTATGCATGGCAGAGGAAAGACAATACAGTAAAATCGTCAAAGGGGGCCGACGCTCCTCAATCGAAATTTTCGCATCAAGAAGAAAGCACGATGATGATGATGATAAAATTCCAATACCAGTGTTGTTTGTGCAAATATAGAAAGAGAAATAGATAAAAGAGTCAGTGTCAAATTCCACAGGTGTCCTTGAATGCTAATGAACCTGCAGCGACAGACCTGCGTGGGGCAACTTGTCATAGTAAGTTATCATGTGAGCATGAAAGTCCGAGACGCCTATCAAACAAGTTGCCTGAGTAGCAGGCGAAACGGCATGTCCCTTGTTCAGTCATATCCCTATCCATGGTTTGAGCCTAAACTGAGAAAACATAGAGTCCGTTTCTTGGAGCATGATACAAGCTGCTTACGATTTAGACAACTTCATCAAACCAGAGAGTAGTCTACGAGTTGCAACACTCTGATCAAACTGCGAAGCGAACGAAGTTCTTTTTTTTTTTCTTGTTTCTCCCATAGAGGTGCAATTATGTTACAGCTCTCTATTTTGTCATTCTCTCCGCCAATAAAAAGCACGTTATCCCCACCGGTGTTGAAGCCAAACTCACAAACTCATTTCAATTGTGTTTGAGGGACGTCAGTCACAGAGGCGCTACGCAGGCGATCCCCACGGGCAAGCCGCGGACGACATATCCCCAATATTTGAAAAATCGCCCAATGACTTTGATTTTCACACTACAATTTTCTTAATGGAGCGACAGTCCCCCAATGAAAATTGAGAACATATGTATGCATTCAACATGGCTGAAATTCTCCGCATGAAAACCTTAGTCCTCGGACGTCACTTGAGAACTATGTAGTTGCAGGAGAAATACCCTTTCGTTGGGCCGTAACCCACTGAGCGTCAGTTTCGTGGTTAAAACTACGTCATTCGGTGCATTTCTTTAGCAACCCCCTGTTGTACGGGCGGGAGTACCCTTACCACCAGTCCTTCAGTCAGAGTAGATGGTACCTTGAGAAATTAAATCCAATCGCAAGAAAGGCCTCCGCTGACCTGTGACCGGTGACACAAAACTTATCCTTGGCCATATCTTTCCACTTCGTTTCCTTGCCCTGTTATCTCGCGCATGGTCTGCCCCTCCAGGGCTTTTCCGCAACCCAACCCGGGTATTAATCAAATACCAACCTGGCGATGTGCTACAAAAGACGATAGGCTGTTCTTATAATGTACACAAAAGACAGGTTTGTCCTAGTTGAGATTGGTCCAACATATGTGATCTTAGTAAATGGCAGCGTATATATACACAAACAAGCTGCCATGTTAAAGCAAGTAACGATTCATCAATGTCATTCACTTTGGGTGTGTATTAGCCTTGGTGATCATAATGGCTAATTGGTATGGAATGGTTTTATCAGTCAGTGGCAGCAGCATGTGAGGGGAATTTTTCGCGCTTTCCCCTTGCGCCTTCTTCAGTTCGCCCAAGTAGGAGTTGGGTCAAACGGAAAAATACATAACACACCTTTCCTTAGATTAAATATTTAACCCAGAGATTCTAAAACCCCAGAGCTTCCTTGGGATTCGCCTCCAGGACTCCCGCCTCACTTTGCACTATAGACCCCACCCACAGGAGCGCGTGCAAAGCGTAAGGTTGGCTCAAAGCGCGTAAATGTTTGCCCCCAACATTTTCTTTTTCCCCAGGTTTGTCCCTTCCCCCCTAAAAGGCATTCTGACGCCGAAACTGAGTTTTAACAATGGAAGTATGGACCAACAAAAACTTCGCCTGTTCCGCGAGTGCAAGTATCTGGTCGCCTTCTGTGCGACCTACGCAGCGGTCTAATTTGGCTCTCACCGTCATCATGCTTCATTTCTCTGACGGAGCGAAAGGAGTCTTTGCATTCAGTTAATACGGGCTGTAGAGTAAAATGGCGGCAGCGGTAGAGACACAACACAGACTAGGCTCCTGCAATAAGCTAAATGGAACCGTCTTTCCATGAGTTTCCTGATGTCAGCCTTATTTTGAAATCATATGCTGAATATGATTTAGTTCTCGACATGGTTTTCTGTCTGCTTAAAACCATTTGCACAACTTTAAGTCAGATAGATAAAACAATATAGATTGTAGGTATATAGGGCTATACCGAGAATACAATTGACGGTGAAGGAATTGGCGGAAGGATAACCCGAGAAACTGTAAATATGGGAAAGAGGTGTGACGGTATGAAATCGCTTTACTCGGGAGAAAGACTTCACGTTCATGACGTTAGCCGGTATGAACTTTGAGTAAATTGACACTTGTACTTGGGCAGTTCAAACCAAAATATCGATAAATCAATTATAACCCTCGTGTTTACATCTCGTTCCGTTGACCGCAACACTTTTCATAATACCACTATACCGTTGATCTAGCCTCCAACCGCCTATCCTGCGTAGTACTCCGCGGAGCAGGGTCTATTTTCTTAGCTCTTCAGCTTTCAGAACCCAGGAATATGCCGTACAGCCTGCTAAGCAGAAAAAGTCGGCCTCTCACAACAACTAGCATCTGTGGTAGCCGATGACAAACTAGCCTGCGTAGCACCTCTGTGGCTGTAGCCTCCTTTAGGTTGCAGGCTGATTTTTCGTAGCGATGGACTGAACGAAAAGACTTCGTCTGCTCAGCGAGCTAATGACAAACCGAGCTTAAAGGGTCCGTACGCTCAGCAGTTTACAAACCACAACAAAGATTAGGACGTGGAGCTTTTATTTGGTGCATGGAAGTAGTAGGTAGTACTTCCATGTTTGGTGACAGCTCTCTGGTTAGGCGCACAATAGCAGCAAGTTTATTTGTTCACAACCTCTATGCCTACCTGGTCTGTACGGAAACACCAAAGACTTATTTACTGCATCTTATTGGGCTAGAGAGAACGGAGTATCACCGTCTGCCGTTAAAGGGGAAAGGCAGTCATCCCAATTTCTATTAGTCAGTCGTGTTTCGTGATTGGCTCGAGGGAGTCATGTGACAATTGAGTAAGTTATAATTTACTTTGAATATGAAGTATTAAAGTTCTAAAATGTCATAAAAGATATGTGAAAACAAAATAAGAAGAAATCTTCAGGATCTAGCTCTTGCCCTGTTACAAATTGTTCATCATTACTTCCTCACACTAGTTTAATTCTACGAAAATTGCAACTTCAAAAGCTAAACATGTCACACAGTGAGATATAAGTACCACATAAGGTGTCCCAGGGAGCAAACGAAATCTTTTGGCCTAATAGATGCCAAAAATCTAAATCTTGGAGGGCGGCAGCCACAGAGACGCTTTGCAGACTTAACATGACATATATGGTAAATTGGTTGTCATATATTCTCCAATGCTAGGCACGCTCCGGAGCTACACATTTACAGAGATCATAATTATTCGTACAAATTGCGGCTGCAAGGAACACGCTGCAGAGCTGGTTACGCAGGCTAGCTGACGCCATGTCTTAGGATTGATCTGTCCGTTCAATCAGGGAGTTGGTACAATTCCCTGGCTCAATCATACTGTGTGGGAAATCAGTGCTTGCGCGTCAGAACCGCAGGCTCTACAGGTTCATCTGTCAAAATGTTGACAAAAATTTGACACTCAATTATGTCCCCAAAATCGAGCAAGGTGCCAAAGTTGCCGAAGTAATGATTAATGTTGCGGGTAGAAAACTAACCTCAGCTTCTCCCTGGGTGCTCCCTCCCTTCACGGCTGATTTGTCATTTTAAATATTTACCTTCAAACTACTCGTTCCAGTGGTGATAGTCTATACCATAGTTATCGGTACAACTACCTTATCAAATAAGAGAATGATAGCCCGTCATCCACGGCTTGTCACATCGTTGCAGACTGGTAAACATTTTGGGGTTCAGTGAATCGCAATCGTACATGAAGAGATTGAGACCGCATGTGAAAGAGTGGTAGCCTGCGTAGCGTGACGTACTGTATACCCCTCCGATATTGACAAATGGTGAAGACCAAGGGAAGACGGGGAGGAAAGAAGACGACGACCGATACTGATCACTAGTAATTAAATCGAAGGTAGCACGTAATTCATCAATATTTGGGAAAGATAAAAGGATCAAATTGGGGAAAAAGTCAGTCATTCAACACCGTGACCTTTTATTGGATACAAATCAATCAGAAATTTTAATAACGGTTAAAGAGGGAAAGGTGACCTTTTCCTCATTAAAGGCGACAGTATACATTCCACAGTGAATATGAAGGGATCACATAATGGGTGACTGTTAAAGTTGTTTAATTGGGTGATCGAAGAGTCTTGAGAGAGAATAGGAATTAAGTTGGTCAAGTTTGAAAAAAGGGCTTTCCCTAAAGCAAAGTTTCCCGCAATAATGGTCGAAGTATGCGAAGCGACCATGTGGCTGCCTCTTATCCTTGAAGCAGTCGTGTATGGCAAGCCAAATGCCCAACTATTCGATAAACTTGGTTTATCGACCGATAAACCAGGGTTATCAGACGATAAACCAGGTTTATCGACCGATAAACCTGGTTTATCGACCGATAAGCTAAGTTTTTCGACCGAAAACTAGGTTTTTCGACCGATAAACCTGGTTTATCAGTCGATAAACCTGGTTTATCGTCTGATAAACTCGGTTTATCAACCGATAAACCGAGTTAATCGAATTATTGGGCATTTAGCGTCGATAAACCTGGTTTATCAACCGATTAGCCAAGTTTTTTGATAAACCGGGTTTATTAATTCGATAAACCAGGTTTATCAATTCGATAGGCCAAGTTTTTCACCAAAGAAGTGATAAACCTGGCATATCAAATCGAAAAACCAGGTTTATCGGTTGATAAACCAAGTTTATCAGTTGAAAAACCAGGTTTATCGACCGATAAACCAAGTTTATCGAATTGTTGGGCATTTGGCGCCGATAAACCTGGTTTATCGACTTTGAAACGAGAGACACAGAAAACTCGGTTTATCGAGCCTTGAACTCAGTTTATTGCCCTTCAGTTGTGGACAAACGGCTTCGTATACGCGTAAAGCATGAATGCCATGTCATACATTTCAGTACGTATGAAAGACTGAGAGACTTATTACTTGAAGAAAGATTTGGATAGGAACCTAAATAACATACAGTAGCCGCCCTCGGCAATTGCGTACTACAGTAGACGTCGACACAGCATGTCAGATAGAGGGCTCGGATGTATCATGGCGGTCAATTTGAGAAAAAACTTCAGACCTGTCTTAATTTCATTAATAATCGGGCTTTTTGTAATGGCTGTAAAGGCCCCTTTGCCAAATCGTGACGATCGTTCTTCGCTGCCAACTGTTTCATCATTCCTGTAAAGGGTGTCAAATTTACTTCGATCCTTTCAAAGGTGAGTCGAATGCAGATCGCCTAGCCTCCAAAGACAGTAATATTTACTTATAAGAGTCCTACGGTGGGCATCTGTCGTTGGAGTTTAGACCCTACCTTAGCACTACATTTGAATTCTTATTGGCTTTCAATAGGCCACTTCGTACAGGACCTGGGCTATGCCAAAAGCATTGGGGAAATGTAACCCCGCCTCCCCCCTCCCCATTCGATCTGGCGTAGCTAGGCAGGGTATCCAGTCAAATTTAAGTCGCAGTGATGTACAGTATATTCATAAACTAAAACTTCTCCGCCTTCTTCCATTGCCATTATGATTCCGGCACGCGGGCGGGACGTCTATCTACAGGATGACAATAAATGTGAAACTGAAAGTATTCTCTACTGAAGTACTGACCTAGACCTACTAACGACCGTACGTGCTCTGACGATATACATATACCTGTTTATCTGTGATTAATGCCCCAAGTAACTCCGTGGAAACAATATACCGGGGTCGGGATATAAAATCGGTATAAAAAACTTGGCTTATCAGTTGATAAACCAGGTTTTTCGAATTGATAAACCTGGTTTATCGAATTGTTGGACATCTGGCTTTTATAAACCAGGTTTATCAACTGATAAGCCAAGTTTTGATAAACTTGGTTTATCAAATTGATAAACCGGGTTTATCAATTTGATAAACCAGGTTTATCAATTCGATAAACCAAGTTAATCATCAGTAAAGAGATAAACTTGGTTTATCAAATCGAAAAACCAGGTTTATCAGCCGATAAACCAGGTTTATCGGCGCCAAATGTTCAATAAATCGAAAAACCGGGTTTATCGAATTGATAAACCAGGTTTATCAACTTGGTAAACCAAGTTAAACGACCTTTTTGTGAGAAAATCGATAAACCTGGTTTATCGACCGATAAACCAGGTTTATCAAAAAAAAATTGGCTTATCAGTCGATAAACCTGGTTTATCAGTCGATAAACCAGGTTTATCGGTTGATAAACCTGGTTTATCGGTCGATAAACCTGGTTTATTGGTCGATAAACCAAGTTTATCGAATTATTGGGCATTTGGCTTGCCATAGTCGTGACACGAGTCGGTTTACTTGTAGCGATAGTATGCTAAACGAAATATAAGTTCGTCTGTTCTGCGGGTTAAATGACACTGACGGGTGCAGGAATAATGCACTGGCTGGCAAGTCCATCGCGCGGAAAGGGAGCTGCAAAAGACCATGCTCCGGAAAATTTAATGGTAAATCTATTGACTTTACACTGGAGTCTAAGAATTACTTCCAAAGAAACTTAAGTAAGATTTTATTGGTAACAAATCTAGTGAAACTACTGCCATTAGCGGATCCGGCCGACTTATTGAAGAAGGCAAGGCAACGCGCAAAACACAACTCAACCTCTCAGACAGCCGGAAATGGCATTTCCCGGGTGTTCAGCGATATTTTATTTGAAGAACATGAAAATTACTGCCTTCTTTTGTCAAAAGAATCAAATCTTAGACAATTTTGAAAGTCACACTCCGACTGCAGAAGACACGTCTTTTTTTGAAAATCTCAAGTCTCAGTTGAGGAGCACAAAATTATCCAGGGGGACCGTGCCCCCTGCCTCCCCCACTTCTTGGAGATGCCACTGCTTCGGCTAAACAAGATTGAACACCATACCCTGAACCAGAAAGCCCATGGAATGATAGCCAATGTTAAAGCAAGAATCCAAACTCTGTGGACGGAGGGTTGTAGATTATGCCCGGCATGGTATTACCCGTCCTTCAGTCTTAAGAGACAACTAAAAGTAAGGACTTGAAACTAATTTGTCCGTATTTGAAATCGAACTCGAACCTGAAAACGTACTTGAACTAAAACTAACATTTTTATCAAGCTGGCAACATACGACACATTCGTGTTGGAATAAAATTCCATCTGACTGACCGACTGACTCGACAACCGACTTTCTAAAGCAATAATTTTGTATGGTTACTCGTATTACATTTAGTTCTTTCCATCCGCTCTCTCTCTCTCTCTCTCATCACCCCGCCATCCTTAAAGGCCCAGTTCTCTCACCCCACACGGTACCAATCTCCTAACCTTCTTACTGAAGCCCCTCCCACAATTGTCTGAAATTCATCCTCATCCAGACACAATCTCAGTTTATTGCTTCAGGGTGAGTATAGAACAACTCAATTTATATAATCAAAACACTCTCAGTACCGTTCATGCTGTGTAATATAAGCTTTGGCACTCTGCATTGTTTGAATTAGCTGTCAATCAAAGAGATGAGCCAATTGAGAATTTCGGTATCCGGGTACCCAAATTGTAGTTTGGGGTGAGAGGTTTGGCCCTTTAAGATAATCATACCATGAGGGAGAAGACCATAGATGTAGTCCTTCCTTAAAGCGTTTTTGCCCTCCAATGCCCACCTCGTCCATACCTCAATGGAAAAAACATGTAGTTACACTTTGTTGACGTGGAAACCGCAATCCTTCTAATATGAATTTTTAATACCCAGTGACCCCTATCTATGATTGGGTCGTTTTAATCATAAATCATGTAACTGCTTCATCCAGTGTTATAACAATTCTTAATTTTCACAAAATTTCTCCATCACTTTGCAATTAGTATAACCACTTTCAAGTGATACAATATCATAAAAGACACCTGTTATTGAAGTAAGAAGATATTTATTCAGTGCCTTTTTAACATACATACTGGGGGGCATAGCCCTCTGTCCCATGCACGCATGCTGAAGATCGTACAGTCCGTGGCGGAGCGTCCATATGGTCAGGTTCGACCGTACATCCTCTGACGTGCCAAATTTTCTTACCGCCCACCTTTTAAGGTTGTTGACAGCCTGCTTTAACGTGTTTCTGCAGACCATTTACTCTACCCCCTCCGACCAAAATCCCCAGCTCCGCCATGAGATAAAGTCATTTGCCACATGAATCTTTTGCCACCGAGTTCCAAATCCTGGGTGTGCCAGTGGGAGAAACACAGCCATGGACAGGTTTTTCTCGGAGCATTTCTTCGCATTATAGGTGCTGGCAAGTTAATCACTAATTGGTCCCCCTTAAATGCCCCTCACCCTTACGAAAAAACTGTCCACTGCTAAGATTATCTTCGGTTTGGTACAGTGTTAATTCCCTACACGTATACCATCTCGTCAACGCATTACGCGTAGATGCTGATGGCCTTGTCCTACCGGTAGTCGACCTCCTTCCTTCCGGTTGGATAAGTTTTTATTCAAGTTCCCATCATACATAATTCACAACAGAACTGCCTCCTGGTATACAGCCGTCCTCAGAAATCACTCTGGTTTATGGCGACCTATATTTTCGATTGTAAAATAATGGTCTTCCCAGAAGTTTGAAAATGGCAGCGTCCCACGAGACTAGCCCCGGAGAAAATGGCAAGCGATGAAGAAAAACTTGGCCTAGTATGAACTACCGGTAATATCTGGTATAAGAATTAAAATTAATGAGGCTCATCTAGACTTGCTTCAAATCGTAGAGACCTGTCTCTATTAAAATATGTCTCGGGAATACATAATAGCCATGGAACTTCACTGTGTTCTTCAAAGCACACGCACGACGTCCCTTATGACAGAATGACAAGGTAGCATGGGCATGGCAATTCCACGAAGTTCCCAAGCCTAATTATGAAATCGACAATCTGATTATGGCCTGAGGTTGATGTAATATGTAATAATCACTCGACGGGAAAGCCATAAAATTAATATATATGTAGTCGGAAGGGAAGTGGTGGAACATGGATGAATTAAAATACAAGTCATTCATGGGTTCAGTGTTTGTAGTTCGTCTTAATCAACAAATTACCGCGAAGTTGATTGTCCGACAGATCTGCAGGTTGTACTATTTTCATATCCCTTACCCCATGAATTGCTTACCGTCTTCCAGTCACCACTTATAGGTGGAGGGGGGGGGGGGTGGAGGGGGGTGGGAGAAGAGCACATTTTCGACAGACACATCGGGAGTTGCAACCCCCTCTCCCTGGTGTGAGGAAAGAACTGTTGTTTGTCTGTCAGTTTGTAGTTGATATAGTTTTATAGTCAGTGAAAAAATAAAGGGCATGAGCAGTCATCCCAAATTGAAGAAATGTAGTAGACTGTCCAATTTCATGATTGGCTGTTGGGGGTCATGTGACAATGTTTTTTCTCTTCAAACGTGAAATTTACCAGAAATAACTGCTTGGTTTACCTTGAATATGCAATAGTAAAGTCATAAAATGTAATTAAAGATACTTTAAAGAGAAATAAGATGAAAATTGAGTTATTTAGTTTTTTCTTGAAAATAAGTTTGGGGGGACTGTTCTTTACTTTTAAAGGGCCAACGAATTCATCCAAACTTGCATAAGTGTAGTCGGGTCTGACGTGTTTCATGGTTGGATCTTAAGAGTCACGTGACAGTGTTGTTCTAACTAAATTATGAAATTTAGGAAGGTTACTTACTAGTTTACCTTTCATATGCAATGTTGTATAATCCTGGAATATCAAAAGATACTTCAAAGAAAAATAAGAAAATCGTTTATCACTTTTGTTATTTCCATTAAGTCAGAGAGGCTACTGCTTCTGTCCTTTAAAGGGTAGGAGCAGTCACCCCACCTTGAAGTGGCGTAGTAGATTGTTCTGTTTCGTGATTGGCTGTTGAGAAGCATGTGACATAAATCTTTCTCTTCAGATGTGAAATTTAGTAGAAATATAAGAGAAGGGTTTAATGTCATATCGGGTGTTGATATGTTAGAAGTATACTTGTTCCAAGCATTTTTGGTGAAACATGCATTGGAATGCAAGGTATGCACCTAGATGTGTGGTTCCGGAGATATGAACAAGTAAAGTTGTCACGTTTTCAACAAGAAGTGAACTTCAAGCAAGCACATATGGCATCATATAAAATGGACAGCCTTTTGTTTTTCTTTAAACTTTGCAGCCTATTTCATCCTTAACAACTCCATATCACCAGAATGTTATTGCATAAGTGGCATGGGAACCTCATAAACTTTGCATTATTCACGGGGAGGTCGGTCAGTCCTATTACCCACAGAGACGGGTTACATCCTTATACGTTCCGACATCTCCATGTTCCGCCGTCTCTATGTTCCGACCTCTCTATGTACGGGGCGCAGGCTTCGGGCATGATAAGTCAGTGTTCTTGGGAACGCTATTTCTAACAAGGCTGGGAAAAATATATCTTTCACAAGATCGCTTGAACATGCTTAATTTTTGTTTTTTCCTGTTCGAAAAATAACGTGTATGCTCTTTTGAAGACAAAAAGGTTTCTTTTGTTTTAAATATTCACATAATTGGAACACTTGACGTTCCCATGGATTCCAAAGCTTTGACAGCTAGTGCAAACATTTCCTCCCTGCTTCCCTTTTTCATCTTAAAAACAGAAGTTCACTCGATAATAGCTTCTTTCTTCCTGTCTGTAATTGAAGTCGGATTCTTTCAAATTGTTCTTCAAAATCTCTACTAACACAGTTTCTTCAATTTAACCCAGGAAATAGATCATACAGAATTTAAAAGCTATTCACTTTTAAAGCCCCTGTTCTCTTATTTAAAACGTACGTGTGGCCTTCCCTTGGGATGATGGCCGTGCACGTGTTCCCCAGAGATGCTTCCTCAATAATTAGAGTGGTTGGCTGTCCTAAATTTGGCCAAAATTTACGAGGCTCAGAGGAGGATATCGACAGACTGATATACCTAAATGAGGTAAGCTGTTTGCTTGAAATACCAATAACAACAACATTTCTGGGACGGATGATAGCTTAATAGCCGTGTCCTCAGATGACCCGCACTTTCAAAACAGGTGAGCGTGCGGCATTACCCACCACTGAATTTCTGAACAGGTTCCTCTTACTGGAGCTCTGCCCAAAGGGAACTCGAGGCCCCTTTTCTACCAAACGCTCTCGAATTCCTGATTAATTTACCATGGTAGCTCTTGTTGGTGACACTGACAGTTGGTAGTTTAAAGGGTCAATCCCCTCATCCCCAAACTACAATTTTGGCAGGGGCTTATCAAAATTATCAATTGGCTCAGCTCTTTGATTGACAGCTAATTCAAACAATGCAGAGGTACCAAAGCTTTTATTACTCAGCATGAACTGTACTGATAGAGTTTGATTATACACGTTGACCTTTTTATACTCATCCTGAAGCAGTAAACTGAGATCGAGTCTGAACAGGGATGAATTTCATACAATTGTGAGACGGGCTTAAGTAAGAAGGTTAGGAGATTTGGTACTGTTTATGTTGAGAATATTGGGCCTTTAAGGGGAAGAGGAGTCGTCCCAAACTCATTTTGAAGCAACAGCTAAATCTCACAACTTTCTTTTTATATCTCTTCAGAGCACGTTTAATGGTATTTTAGAACGTCAATCTTGAATATTCAAGAAGAACTAAGCAATTGCTCCTTGTAAATTTCACATTTGTGGGGAAAAATATTGTTACATGACTCTCATGAGCCAGTAAAGAAATCGGACAGCCTAACACTCTTTCAGGTTGGGGTAACTGCATACCCTCTTTAAGTGTGTTGGTCACAGTCCCTTCTGGGGTTATAAGGTCCCAGTCTTCGGGGACAGTCAAGGTCATATTTGTGCTTGGCGGGCCGTCATTGATTTCTTTCATCTTCGAAACTGAACAAAATTTGTGGTACGATTACAAAACATGAAAAGCTATTCAGTCTTATGAAAACTGGTTGATGGACATCTGTGCATGAAAGCCTCTTGAATTAACAAAATTTACAGAATTTATGCAAGACATTTTACAAAATTTACCCCGGTATGGATCTGTAAAATGCCACTAAAGCAGTCCAAGGAATGATTTCATTTCGTTTCATTAACATTATTTGTTTTTTCACGACAGTAATTGAACAAGATAAAAGATAAGTACTTAATCATAACGAAGTTGAAAAACAAGTGTTGTGAATGGAAGTACCTGTACTTCAGTTCAGAATTATTATCAAATTATACTTGGACACACAATAAAAACAAATCTGTAGAAATCTGTTAGTTCTCAAACTTAGTTGGGGCAACTGTTTTACTTCAGCCTACATCGACCCTGGACTATAGGGATGCCCGGTTACAGCCCTATATTCCGACAACCCTATATTCCGACAAATCCATTACGTTCCAACACAGGCCTTTTTTTTGTTCCGACACCCCGATGTTGCGACAAATCCTTCACAGATGAATGAAAAGATTGTCGGAACATAGGGGTGTCGAAGTGTATGGACAGCACGGACTTAAATACATGGACAGAGCATGTAACGTGTACGTCCTATCCGTAGATGGTCGCCACCGTCTGGGACAAAAAAGGCGCACCAAGATGGCCGCCGTAAAGCTGTAATTTGTCTGATTTGAGAACAAATCTGTTACATTTTAAACAAAAGCTAAATTTAATGGGAAACAATATTATATTTCTGCAATATGTGAAGTGATTTTGACCTTACAATGCTATATTTTAAAAATATTTCAACTTTCTTGCAAAATATGTGGGTATACTTGAGCAAGTCCAAACTTTCACACAAAACCATAGCAGACATCCATCTTGGTGCACTTTTTTCTCACACGTACCGCAGTGACAATGTACCGTGCAGTATGCTCTGTCCATGTATAGGAAGTCCGTGATGGAGAGTCACCGGGGTGCCCATAACTTGATAATCATTACAATGAAATAAACTGCAAATATTGCTTTGAATATAGACTCAAAATTTCCAGCTTGTATGGTACCATCATCCTCATTTACATCACCCACCTAATATAATATGTGTACTAAATGACCATGCGTTTGAACCCAAGTCACCGACCGTGAGGAAGACGCAAAACTCATATTTTTCTCCCAGGTAAACTGCATAGCTGACCTTATTGTTCCTCCTAGACAATAAAAGTATCGTGTGAAGCCATGGTTAGTCGGTATTGGCTATATAGGTATACCCTGGTATATCCGTCAAGACGGTCACTGACCCTTGTTACGCAAGTTCCACCAATGTAATGTACCTGCTATATGGCATCAAATGAAGTAACCGTATGCCCTGGTTTCCAAACCACAGTAAAATATTTTATTTTTAATGAATTTTTCAATTGCTCGAAACATGTGGAATAGTAGGGGATTCAAGCTCATATAGGCAATGTAATGAAGGGTGATAAAACAGGCCAGTAGCCAAGTGGGGGAGGGGGTAGACGAAGTCCTAGCGTATTTGAAGTTTGTCATAGACTTAATACAGTTTTAAATATTTGCCCCCTGAAAAAGTCCCCCCCCCCCCCCCGAACCTTGTCTGGCTGTGGGCCTTGGCTAAAAGTTTGATTATGAGCCACGGTAAAGTTATTTTTGATCGGAGACTAGATGGTTTAATAAGCAGTAGAATGAGGGCTTCTTTCATTGTTTGCCATGTGAATGCAATGTAAAAGCAATATTTTTCTTTACCCACATAAATATTTCTGACTTTCACTGCTTTTGATGAAGTCGGTTACAGAGATTTCAAGTTGCCCCCCCCCCGACCCATGCAGTCCACGGGTCTGCATTGCATCACGGTCCTCGGAGCAGAAAGTAAAGGGGTTTTATATTTTGCTGGGACAGTTGTGGCAATTACATTTAAAGGCATGTTTCTATCACTCCCTAAACATTTTCAAGGTTCTCAGCCTACTTACATCTAGTCCCTTCCAAAGCTGTCTAAAACTCATCCTGTTCCAAACTCCACAATCCTACATATTTTTGCTTCAGAGCGATCGCTAGTAGGCAAACAATGTCCCGATGTGTAATCAGAACACCCTTGGTGCATTTTACATAGTATGGGCTGCTCTGCACTTTTTAAATTTGATGGAAATCAAAGATCTGTGCCTTTTATTTTGATGGAGTTGTAGTTTGAGGTGCAGACAAATAATTTTAGAGTTGATTTCAAGATTTCCGATGGTGTGTCCTCTCCCTCCCTCGTCTTTCTGAATCTCCTCAATGAAGGTGAGGGACGTGTCCTTTAAAATCGCCTGTGTTAAAGTCTCATCCCTGCACTGTTTCGCATCCATTATGACTGCCTAGAATATAGGAATGTAGAATTAGTGACTTGAACTTATTTTTTTTTCGAATCCCTGTTCGTCACTCCGTTGTCCGGATGCGGGCTCGGTTGCACTTAACAAAGGGAAGACGTAAAAGTACCGTGTCTCTGGCAACTCCCTGGTTAACCATGACACAGGTTTGTTGAATCTTTCTCCAATAGGTTCATCATCCATTTACATTATTTTTCAACTCCGCCCTCTATTAAAAAGAAACTTGCCAATAAAATGGGCGGAGTTCCCTTTCGTTACGTATTAGAGCTCCTCTCATGATTGGTAATCAGTTTGTGTTGCGTACGTTTTGTACTCCCTAAAGAACCCCGTGGTCTATTAGCCATAAATAATTACCCCTCAGTAATTGAAGCCACAGTGAAACGGGTTTATCCTTGGGCGTTCAGTGATACTTGCCGAAAAAGTTTGGACTAACGATTTGCGAGAAATCCGTGACTCAAAAGGGCAGCTATCCCTACCAGACCATACCGTAGGCATTCGATTCAAACAGTGTTTGCTGTAGGATTAAGTCTGAATATATCATTAGAAAGAAGGTATTTCAAACACTCCGTACACAACTATAAGGGTGGCATCGAGAAGAATGGTCACAGATATAAAACTCAATTCGGGATAGTTCATCACTTAGTTGAATATATATCAGTGAAGGAACCGTGACCTCGCTTAGTACTGGTGAATTTTGGACCTACGTAAAAAAAATCTCCATAAAAGTATTTTTGTGTCGTCACTTGGAAGACTTTGTTTGGACTAAATAACACTACAGGAACCGTGATTTGGATATTACTTTTTAAACTGCAGAGAATCACATTGGATAAGTGGAAAAGGTAAAGGCAAGTTTATTTCCTTCGCATTAATTTATCGATGGACTGTTTTCTGATATTTTACTCTATTGCCGCCAGTTCTAATGTCACATTTTTGAGCTGTTATAGTGTTCTTGTCGCTTGCCTGTAGATCATATAGACCTTTGGTGTGATTTCATTTTCTTTTTTTGGTTCGGTTCAGATCAAAATTTTCGCAATTCTGTATGCCCTCTTGATTTCTAACGTCCATTCCCAATAATTGACGTTCTCATCTGTAAAATCATCAAAAATTCGTAGATTGCAACGTTAAATTTAGGGTTATTTCGTCTCCTGCTTGAGTATTCAAATATTGCACTATCAGTATTACTTTTGCGAATATGAATTAAAATCATAAAATTATTTCCGGTTTGAATTTAAAATGTTGCTCAAAGTTAAAGCCCAGTTATAGACGTTGAAAGTTGATTAAAACCCACATTTTAATAAAGAAGACCTTTAAATTTAAACAACGGTACTGAACAAATTTTTTTTTGAAGTTTCCTTTAAAGTGTTTAAATTATCATTTTGTTAACTCCACTACGAAAATGTATTATGGTATCAAGGAAGCAGCACAGAAAAATTCCCTTTGAGACCCTTTGTTCAATTGGATTACAATGGGTCGTAAATCGTTTGAAAGGGTTACAAGAAGATTTGGTTTTTGCATTTTTTTTTTTTTGGCTAGGGTAATGATTAATATTTTAACACCCTTTGTGATTTGTCCCATTTTCATCAACAATTAAAACCTGAGAATTCTTTTGATGAAAACGGTTTTGTTCCAAAGGGTTCCATTTGAGACCTTTTGGATTTCAAGGATTCTATCCGAAGGGGTTCACAAGAGCCTGAGGATTTTCAGCTGGGAATTAGCAGCAAAATGTTTAAAATAGTTTGCCATGTTTTTGTCATTGTTTTCAACCAACGGTCAATGTTTTGACTCCGTTACTTCAAGCTTCAATGCAGGGCCAGTGAAAGGTTTGCTAGGTAGGGTGGGGTGAATGTAGTTTTAGCCCTCATGATTTACACTCAAATTCCTGTACGCTATAGTCGGTTGATTTCCTCAAACAAAATTTGAAATCACATTTGGAAATTAGAAATAAAAAACCATTAGACTAAAAATAGTTACGACCACAACCCCCAACCCTCGTACCAAATATTTTGTAGTTGCACATAAATTAAACTACTAAATTGTGAAACTAAGTAATTTAACAAAATGATATTGACAACACAAACTAGGGGTTCCGACACGGAGGAAAACATAGGTTTTTACACTTTTTAAATGAGATTTTTTTTATTAATTAATTAATTTTTTTTTGTAGTGTATTACTCTTTTCGATCCCTTTTCTACTAATAGTCATGCGCATTTGTGGCTGCCTGGCCAAGGCGCCCTAGTGAAGGAAGCGTTGACCCCGGTGTAGCACCAAGTATGACAGATAATGAAATAAACGGAAGAACTGTAGTTGACTGCCACCAGAACTAAATCGCAGCCTTCATGAGACAGGCTGATAATATTAATAGATATAATCTAGCCCAATTCTACCAAAAACAGCTGGAATGCATTTTTCTTATGAAATTTGAGCAATTGGAGAAAAATAACTTTCCTGTTACTCTACATGCAAGATATGATGTCCTTTTTTGAAATTCCTCTGTCGGAAATGAACATTCCTCCCTGTCGTATTTCAGTGTACCTTCTTTTAAAAATTATAAACTCCCTATATAGCAGGGAGACACCCTTTGTACGGGATTTCAGGGTAATGTTGTAAATTGAGCGAAATCACTGCATTATTGAGTTACAGTTCTCCTGTGTACTCAGATCATGAAAGAAAAGATGTTATCTGTCACCTGAAAGAATGCTTTGTAATTCCTATTCCTGTCACGTCTAGAGGCTTGGAACACAGATTTCGTCTTGCGTTGGCGTTTGCAAGGAAAGATGATTCATGGGTTATTTTGTTTGGGATCACCGGGTTCGAGTAATAATTAGCATGCTTTAAGAAGTTTTTGACCCGTTTCCAGTGAAAAAAATCAAAGTAAATTTGACTGTGCTGTTGAAACAAAATTGTTTCCTTTATCAATGTGCCTTCGCGCAATGTGAAGCTGTGGTCCCCCTACCTTGCCGCCCCCCCCCCCTTTTCAAAGAAGAAAATCCAGTGTGTAGCTGCAACCACTGCCTCTCAATTTACTCCAGTGCATCGAAACAATTAATTTATCTGACCTACATCATCTTCTCCATTTCCCATCTCGAGGAAATGGAAAAATGATGCGCTTAGAATGTGGGTTCTGGTTCCGCAGGTTTCTAAATTTGAACTGAACCGTGAAGTGGTTACTCTTGTTTCACAAACTGAATAGTGTCAGATGTCTCGTAGCGAGAAGAGTCGTTCACACGAACTGTGTACATCCAGCTTGGCTGTTTATCCTAAATGTGTACACAAAAATTTCGTGTTGTATGCAGTTAAAATAACTTTTATCACAACCTGAAGTGCCTTATCGCTGTGTAAACGCCGTCAGTCGTTTTTTGATGAATTCGTGGGGTTGCGGGACAAAGACGTATTGATATTAGAACAGTGCGTAGTACCCGACCAATACGTACAGTAGCTCAGCAGTTCAAAGTGCGAAGAACAGGTTTGCTGATAACTCTCTGCAGTTTTCGCGATGCATTTTTCGGTGAACGAACACGAACAACGTTTTAACTATTGTCTCATATCGATAACTGATAAAATGGTTCGTTTTTTTATGAACCACGCGATAACATTGCCTGCATTCACATTATCGGTTTTCTCATCACCGAATGAACATCTGCAGCATGCTGTGATGTCGAAGCTTTCTAACAATTTGTGATAATAGCTTAGTATACTCCATCGGAAGATTTTTTTCTAATGAGGAAACGATTGTGAGTCTATCAAGTTAACAACTGAGTATTGTTTCTTTCTCTCATACAGTTTGTGTACATTGATGCCCACGACAATCGCTGTGCCAATCGGATTCGCTTAATCCACTTTCTATTGAGGAACAGTGCATACTAACCACCGGACACAGACCGGATACTGGAAATTGGAAATAGTTGTATTTTATCTAATAACTTCTGGTGACATAAGCGCAAGGAGAGAACATATCCATCGAAATGTGTTTTTCAAAATAAAGTGATTTTCAAGGCTCCGAGAGAGTCAGTGAGGTGTTACAGGGTAATAACCCCCTGTTATTGGTTTCTTACCATCGTGTGGCAAACTCCCAGACCTATACTTTTTGACAGGCAATGTTGTGCAGCAGAGCATTAACAACCCTCCCAGGAAAAATTAATAGTACCGTCAACTGAACATTTTGTTCGATGATCCGACACAGAATCCGGAGAGCTAGAAAACAGAATTCGAAAATTTAATGAGACTGGATGTAGCTTGAAAAAAGTACCATGTTTCCCTGACGGGTTCGTCACGTCAGAGCTCGTTCATGTTATATTTACTTGGATGTTTTAAAAATGTCAACCGTGTCTGCCTCGTTTGTAGGTCGCTCAGCTTGACTGTGTATCCCTAACCTTCGATCAAACAAGTACATCGATTGAGGGGACTTAACTCTCATTGCCAAATTTTGTCTTCAGTTCTCTTCCCAAGGAGTTTCCGTGGAAACAATACAGTAAAGATACCACGATCGGATTTATCCCTGATAGAGGCTCTACGTAGAAAAACAAACCCCCAAGGCACGGCAATGTTGTGCCCTACGTTTACCCTCTATGTAGTACTGCTCGTATAATGTACTGCAAGGAATTCTCGCATTGTGCACGGAAGCCGTTATTTGTTTAAGGCGAGCCGCCCCCTGTAGTGTCAGCAAACTTTCTCGTTTATCTTCCTTAGCCTAATCAAAACACGATGAGGTCAAAAACCCCACTGTGCCCGATTTTCTTGTTTGGGGGAATCTCTGCTTTTCTACTCGTAATAGCTCGGATATCTTCGGCCCAGAATTTTGTGGATGAATTCGAACCCGAGCCACAGCAGTGCGCTCCGATTACAATTAGCCTTTGTCGGGACGTCGGCTACAATGTCACTCGTATGCCGAATCTGGCAGGACACGAACTTCAGCAAGATGCCGAATTAGAACTCAAAACTTTCAGTCCGTTGATCCAATACGGCTGTAGTCCAGATCTGCAATTCTTTTTGTGTTCAGTTTACGTACCGTTTTGTACACCCAAAATTGACATCGCGATAGGCGCTTGCCGTCCCATGTGTGAACGAGTGAAACGTTCTTGTGAACCGGTGCTGAACGAATTTGGCTACAAGTGGCCAGACACACTGAACTGTTCTCAATTTCCTGTGGAAAACAACCAGTACACCATGTGCATGGGAGTCCCCGTGTCCCCGAGTGATGAAACTGGCGGTGGTAAAAAACCGCCTAATACGGGAGGTGACGGTGGCAGTGCAGTGGAAACTGGAGAGCCCGACTGTCAACACAAACGAGAACCGCATAAGTGGCATTACGTTAAGCAGTACAAACAATGCGCTCCCTTGTGCGATGCCGATCTGCTTTTTGATTCTACGGAGAAGAAATTTGCTGAAATATGGATGGCGGTGTGGTCAGGACTTTGCTTCCTTTCTTCAACTTTCACAGTACTGACATTTTTAATCGAGCCCGGACGGTTTCGGTATCCAGAGCGTTCTATTATTTTCCTGTCCATTTGCTTCAACATTCTCAGTATAGCATACATTACACGATTAATCGCGGGCCGCCAAGCGATTGCCTGCCACTCGGACGGGGAAGCCACCTTTCTCATTATGAGAGGCTTGGAAAACACGGGATGTGCCGTGACATTTCTTTTGTTATATTTCTTTGGAATGGCAAGTTCAATATGGTGGGTAATACTAACGTTCACATGGTTTCTCGCGGCTGGACTCAAGTGGGGACACGAGGCGATTCAGCAACACAGTAGCTACTTTCATGTCGTCGCCTGGGGCATACCTTTCATAAAGACCATTATTATTTTATTTATGCACGTCGTTGACGCAGACGAGTTGACTGCTATGTGTTACGTGGGTAATCAAAATGAACGTGTTTTAACGGGGTTCGTTATCACCCCACTATTCACTTATCTCGTTATTGGAACAAACTTTCTTTTAGCCGGTTTCATATCGCTCTTTAAAATTAGATCGGTTATGAAAAACGATGGAAATAAAACCGACAAATTAGAACGGTTGATGGTAAAAATCGGCCTTTTTTCGGTATTGTACATTGTGCCCGCCACCGTGACGGTCGCCTGTTACTTTTACGAGAAGTCACGGCGAGATGACTGGATGGAAGGTAAATCATATCCGAACATCGAAGTTTTCATGATGAAGATTTTTATGAGTTTAGTGGTGGGAATCACGAGCGGTATGTGGATTTGGTCCGCTAAAACTATGTTGACATGGACCCGGTTTGTAAGTCGGTTTGCACCGTGGTTGTGCTGCAATGTTATACCGGGAAGAAAACTTGATGGGAAGGATAAAGAAGGCGACGAGACCGCTGTATGACATCCAAAAATGCAAACATTGTCTTTAACCTTTCATAACAATGTTGCCGTATTGTGTGGGTGACAGTTTAATGGTTGTATCGTTTCACACTAGCCTATTGTTGCAGAGGAAAATTATGCATTGTTATTATAATATGTCAACCTTCGGACTTTGACGCTATGTAAATGTGATATGGGACTTCTGCAGGCAACGTGATGATATTGGACTTAAATATTGTTTTGATGTTTCAGACAAGCAGTGTTGAGAAGTTTGAAGAAGGTTTTAAGTTATTTTGTATCAAAACTGAGAGTTTTGAAGGTCATAAAGGGCCCGTAGTCAGCTTAACATTTGGGGGAAAGGGGCATAAAAATTTCTCTTCATTTACGGTGTACTAATTATTATGCGGTTCCAATTTTTTTGGCGGGACAGAAAATATTTGGGTGGGGCACCCCCCTCCCCCGAAAATGTCCCCACCCGAATGGCTACGGGCCCGCAAGAAGACAGAGAGTTTATTGTTCAAGATTGAAGTCTTGGTGGTTTCTTTGTACTATTGCTAAAAAGTCATTTATTATGTATGCCATTTTGTGCCTACTTCTTTCTATTAGTCAGCCATAGATCTTAAGTCTTACGTGGGTTAGCTGTAGGCCTATACCATAGATATGAATGACGAAAAAGAGCTCACCTAGTCTGACACCACTCGTCAAATCATACACAGAAGAAATAGAAAGTCACCATGAATCGACTCCCTAGAAAGAGTACAATCTGCACGTTACTTTCGAATACTGAGAAATTTAGCTGCGGTCCAGTTTCTCTTTTTGTACCGTAACTATTGTACTGGAGATACTTTGTACACAACTATTGAATTTCGTTGGCAGGTTTTGTAGGCTACAATCACTGTGTTGCATATATTGTTCAGCGAATGCTTTCAAGCGGCCAGTATTAATTAATTACCTTCCATATGAAGAAAAATATTAGGGACCTAAAGAAAGCTTTCGCTTCCACTAGCACATTGTTTTTTGTACTTAAAAGTTTATCAAAAGGTTTTAAACTAAATGTCACTTTTTCCAAAAGTGTTCTTAACAAAATACATAGCAAAGCATTATGTAGCATCAATCTTGATCGAGTTTTCAAGTATGATGGGGGAAATCCTCTTCGAAGACCCACGTCTGGCATAAACGACTTACTTCACCTATGACTCTGTTCCCCTCCTATTTACCCCTCCCCCCTCCACAAAAATGAAGTCTAGCTGTATCACTTCTTCATGCAATGAATAAATCTCTGACATAAAAAATAAATATAGATGGGCTTTTTAATCCGTCGTGCCCTTCAATAACATTTATACTGTTAGACCAATAGATTTCACGGAATGATGCGTTGCTGCTCGTTATCCTCCTCGTAAAAAAATCGATGTTACGATCAATTTCTTGAATATTCGTTTCGTTGTCAGCGGAAGTAAGATAGAACTGCCGTGGGGGCGGGGTTGAAGAGAAATTTGTTTTGACTTAATTTGCCAGCTGCTGATATTTAACTGATAAGGTACCTTTAAAGTCGAAATTTGTTGAGGATATTTGTGCAACGGTAATATGCGCGTGTATGTAACGCATACATCTCATACATGATGTGTCAGTCCATAACCTGTAGCCGAGAGCCTGGGGAGAAACAGTAATGGCGCCTCTTTCTATAAATGAAATCTAAATAACATCTTTTAAACATAGTGCTACAATACTGCGAGACACGGCGGTGACATTCAAGGGAAGGGTGGAGAGGGGGTGTTCAACTTAATTCGCAGCAAGGGTAAATAACCTAGCTTGATCAGTTTTGGGTCAAGTAAATGCAAGTTTGTGTTGGTGCTACGATCATGATATTTTTTTAAAAAGTCTTTATTATATGGTTGTATTTAAAGTAAATTCTCATGGTTTATCTGTCACCTGTCAATAACCTACCCACAACTGTCAAGCAAATCTGTAACATTATTGTACGTCGATTAGAGGTTGAGTCTTTGACCAACAGCCTACAGGGCTTGGGGCAACTTTCATTGGGAAGGGAGTAATACCTTCAGTCCTTTACGTCACCTCATACGCCTATGCTTAAATTTTATGAACTCATCTGTAGGACGAACATGTATCGGCTTATATTTATCTTCAAACAGTGCCCATTTGGTTGTTCTAATTAACTTTTGAACAAGGGGTATAGCAAAAGAGATTGCAAAGGGCAGGAGCAGTCGTCCAAACTCGAAGTAGTGCAGTAGACTGTCTTGTTTATGACTGGCTGTTGAGAGTCATGTGGCAACATGTTATCTCCTCTAATTTGAAATTTGCTGGAAGTTACTGCTTGGTTTACCTTGAATATGTAATATTGAAGTCCTAAAATATAATGGAAGATACTTTGAAGAGAAATAGGAAGAATTTTGTGAGATTTATCTGTTTATTCAAAATAAGTTTGGGGACTGTTCTTGACCTTTAAATTCTCTTAAGAATTTAACATAGTAAAGAGAAAATGCTTATTGCTTTTATTAGGCCTATGGATGTTCCTTGACTTGTTTCGTACAAAACCTGTTTTTATTGCAGATGAAGAACTTATTGCACATAAAGAAAGAAAGAAATTTGATAAAGAGTAGATTGTTTGTCTTTTCCTTTTTGCAGTGTTTTGTAACACTCGTGAGCAGTGATCTAGGCAGTAAATGACTGAGCGTATATGTACCTGCCGGCGCTTGCGTTTGAACGCACTGTTTTAACTCACCCCTGTAGGCCATTTTCACCCCCTATAATCAAAATTCCTACCTCCGCCATTGAAACCAGGGGATAGGGGACAGATTGTTTTTGGCTCAAATCAGCTCAAAGAGCTGTTTGAGCTTTTGTGATCTGCCACCGTCACCCTATTCGTCTATCATGTCTGTTCTCAATTGCCTTTAATGCTCTCAGGGGCACATTTGTCGACGAATTGTAACGAAACTTGGACTCATTGGACATAGGGCTACATTTTGTGCTCAAAAAGTTGAGGTTGAAGGTTATCTAGTGGTCCTTATTGGCCGTGTTTTTGTGAATATCTTCAAAATGTCACTACTCCCACAAGCAGTGCCCAGTGTCCTTGAAACTGCTCATAATATTCTTCACGTAGTGATGAGTCTTGGACGTAGATTTTTTTTATCCAAGGTCATAAGAGGTCAAAAGGTAGGACTATCTTGGGTGTGGTACTGTATTGCTCTGCAGCAGCTCTTAGTCCGAGTTAACAAACGTGACATATTTAATGGCCTTTTGAAGGGTTTCGAGTTGGTTGTAAAAAATAGGTCAGTGGTCATCCAAGGGCCATTTGAGGTGATAGTTGAAAATATCTGAAATGCCATTCCTAGACGCATTGCAAAATTGTCCTCAAAATTGCTCAGATTAATGGCTGTCATGTTCTGATTTTGGATGAATACCGGTAATAAGTTTGACACCTTTCTGACCAATTTTGTGCCACCCCTCTATTTTTAACCAGTCTCACAAACTCAGTTAACTACATATTTTCCATTGAACTGCACTCCCTTCAAAACTGCCTGTGTACAAATTTTAAGTCTAGAGGACAAATTACAGTAGCTAGCATGCAGTCACGTTACACTGAACTAGCCTTTCTTGTGGAAGGGAATAGGAGGGTCAAATTTCTTTTTTCAGGGAGGAAGCTTTTATTTAGTATTGTGTTATCACAACCCACGAAACTCCCCTTTTGTCTTGTTAATTACACAATGACACAATATAAAGAGAGTCTTGGTTTGCAAGAAATCACAAAGCCCTTTGGCTCTCCGGTTAATTCAACTAGTCTTTTATCTCTTTGCACACTTGTAGAATCTCCTATTCTGAGAAAGGCCTTAAAAACTGTACTCTCTGATCTTTTATAACTGAGTTCCATGTTTGCTTTAGATTAATTACCTTCCTAGAATGAGAAAAATATGTTGCTAGAAATTCAACAGGTTTGGGCTTCAGCACCGATGGTGCTCTAGTTTGAAAAACAGTACTGAGAAAAAATTACCTTCGGACTTGGTACCGGTAATGCTTAGAGACTGACAACACTCACCCAAAACCACAACTGTAGTCACCCTACAGAAATTCTCGATTGGCAAAGCTCTTTGATTGACAGCAAATTCAAAAAATTCAGAGTACTGTAGCTCATAGTACACAGCATGTGCTGTACTAAAAGTGTTTTGTTTGTACTTTTGGGTCTCGTATATACTCACCCTGGAGCAATAAACTGAGATTGTGTTTGTGTGTGGATGAGCTTAATATTGTTGTGGGAGGTGCGTAGGTTGGGAGAATTAGAACTGTTTGGGGCGAGAGGATTAAGCCTTAAAGTGTCAGTAACATTTGGAGAGGGATGCCTTTGGGCAAGTATGAGCTGGATTATGAATGCTCGAAGACCATTGCAAACAAAGCCGGGCCTCCTTAAACACGAGTACTGGGGGAAGCCCCCCCCCCCCGGGGTCAATCCACTCATTAAAAATACATTACAAAATAGCTAAATATTCCATAGTAATTTTTGGCAGTTTGAATCGTGTTCGTTGGTAATTCATCCCTCCTTTCGACAATGAATACGTTTATCACGTTTCAGAAAATGATGAGAAATAATTCAAATTGAGAGATAAAATCTAGCCATGGGATGATATTCCAACATGTTTTCCTCAACTTGGAATTAAATTTGTAAATATAGACTCTTTTATAGAAAAGATAAACTACATTAATTAAGGCTCTAAGCTTAACAACCTCCACCTTGCGGTATTACAAAAATAGTTTTATTTCCATACGTTGCATGTAAAAAACTAGGGAAAAAAAATATTTTTGTGCGTTCCGGGTGAGGAGGGGGACACTTGTTTTTCGATGTCGTCGATTGCGTAATGTAAAAAAATATGCCTCGGTAATATTTGTAAATGGGGAGTTTCTTCTTTGCTATGAATTTATCCAAAGTAAAATGAAAGAACATTAAACTGTAGAAATGTACAGCAAAACTGTTTTTGGTTTGACCAATCGAATTTGCGCGGAGTATTAAAATGGGTTGGGATGTAAATGAATCACGCAACCGATAGGGAGAATGATTATAAATGAAAAAAGATAAGAAGAGTAATTTCAATGATTCAAGTGTTGTTTTTCGCCAAACTGAGAATCTGCAATTGATTATCTTTCGCAATGCTTCCACTTAAGACTTACTTTCAGATCTACACAAGTGATAACCTCTAAGAAGAAGAGCAGACACGTGATTTTTCCCATAGGTTTTGGAATTGCGGATTCAGTTCACTAAACTTGAAAAAGGTCAGAACAACTATATCATATAATTTGGACCACAGGTAACAGGGAGTTTTAGATTTCAGACTCATTTTCAACGAAATGACTTCATTTGTGTCTATACCACTTCGAGCGCATTGCAAATTACAGTGACAACGCAGGACGTGAAGTCATTACGTCGACGCTAACATCCGCGTTGTGCAATGTAAAGTTCGCTAATAGCCTATGAGATCTGAAGTTCCTTTTTGCATCTAATTTTGTTGATAGAAATCCAGTTTTGGCGAAAGCGAGACTGGGAGAGGGGTATCACTGTTTACACAAATTAGTCAAGTGGTGTCTGAATTGACTCCCTACGTTACTCACTCATGCATGTTTGACTAATTTGTGATTACATCTGAATGATTGCGTAGACATGAACTAAAGGATATCAGTCAAACCTTATTCAAGGAGACTTAACATTTGTTTGAAACGATATCAACTGGGTCAAATATTAGTCGATATTGTTGACGAAAGTGGTTAGTCAGTTCTGGCACTGTTTTGACTAATTTGTGTTTACAATGTATCAGAATTTATGATTTACTACTATCAAATCTCACTTCCTTTTGCAAATTTTAAGAAAGAGCCGAGACGTTAAACACAGTTACTTTAATCATTACATGATTCATCTTGAATATCATCTTGTACGACCAAGTTCAGTTAACGTCCTGAAATACTAATTGGCACATACATTTCTCTTACCGTATATGAACTACAAAGAAATGCGAATGTGAAAATTTGATAACCTATTGCTATTTTTGGAGAATTTTCTTTTTTCTTCTTGAAAAATTGACACCGTACATCCAGACCTTAGTAGATAATATCAGATATCCACCTGGGCCAATAGTTTGATCAACGCTAATAAAAACTCGCTTGTTTATTGCCAATCCATATTTTACGTCTTTTTTACGACACTTCAAAATGCTCCCAAAATATAAAAACTGAATGACTGGTGAACCTTTTTCAAAGGTTTTCGCAGTTTAAACACTGAACGTATTTGTTAGAGGTGTAATTCGGATTGGCATATATGAACCAGCAAGCTTTCAGGGTGACTGGCCCGTCTGCATCTTGATCACAGTAAACCAGTGGGCTGTCTAATATCAACTCTTTTTGTAATGTCAAAGCCTGCAAAGCGCACCCCTTCCATTTCGGGGCGGCGACTGAGTGTCTCTGAGTTCAATGGCTTGGAGTAGTCAGTCACCCAGATATTCTTTTACGAAGGTGTCAGCTTTATCGCTCCCACAGATAGGAATCGACAGTTTGTGTTGTAAAACACGACGTAGCAAATTAAAGTTTCGCCAGTTCGCCACGCCTTTGTGATTTTGATGCATACATAACCGAAGAAACATTTGTCTTGGAGAGATGCACAACAGACCGTAGGTTTATTTATCACTGAGCTCCCTCCTCCCTTCGCTCTCTCCTCCCTTCGTTCCCTATACTGTATTACAAGTTGCGAAAAACTCACCAACACTGGTCACGTATGTGAAATTAATGAAATCGGGTAAGATTTTTGCCAGTATTTCTTGTTTATCAGTTTTGTAACCATAGAGGCTATTTACCAAATCATGTGTTAACTTACCTTTTAGTCTACCCATTAATCAACAATTATTGAAAAAAAAAAACATTTTCAGTTTGACGTACGTAGGCCCTAAACAGTATTGATGAAATTTTTTTAGAAGAGTGCATTAACATCAACATCATGCATCATTGGTTTTACACTCTAAAATTACTATGGTCAAGTACGGGCCAACCCAAACAATGGTCAAGTTGTTGACTTCAAATGTCAAAAGTTACCAATTTATGGTCAGATTTGACCATAAGCTGGTCAATTTCTTTAACTAAAATATGGTTAATAATTCGTTATCATTAGTTTAGGTCGGTACATAGTTGACCAAATCATTGGTCAAATTAACCAAATCCTTTTTAGAGTATATAGACTCATTAGGCAGTTAAGAGGGGCTCAGCCAAGAAGGGGGAGATACAAACATGACGGCAGGGAGACATTAACTAAAAGTGCTGTCCAAACTACCATTTCAAAGATCGCATAATTGTCTAAAAAAAATCATAAAAATATCTCTGAACATTTTGGTGAAAGTGGAGCTGTAATCTGAGAGTGAAAAGTAAGATCCATATTAGGAGACATACAATAATCACAGTGTAAAGCTTGATGCAATATAAGATGCAAAACGGATGGCCAAATGTTGTCATAAATTTTGATCACCAAGAATTTCACGACTGAGAAAGTGACGGAGTAGTGTTTTCGAGTCAAGGGTGGAAACCTCAGTTATGGATAACTCTGGCAAGTTTTCGCTTCTCATGAGTCGTAATGATTCATGCCTCAGAATCCGATACGTGACAGTGATACTTAACAACATAACGACATGGGGTGCAGCCATATAAATTACCTATTCATTTCTATGATGTGTCTTGTACGTTTCAACGCTCGGTCCGTCCAGTTAAGAACGTCAGTTGGCGCCATAAATTTCGCGCGGAACTTTTTTGTCTTTTTTGTTTCACAATTAAACCTGGCGATTCCGTAGCTTGCTACTGTAACGATCCGTGGACTGAGTCAAACGCCTCGGGGGTCGTAAACGTATTTATTGTCTGTCCCTTGTTTACCGGAGCAGGACTGGGGAAGAAGCTACGAGAAACGTTTTATTTGAATGCCTCTAGCAGCATGGAATGTCAAGCAGCTAACCGATTATGTTACCCAAGAGAGACGGGTGAGGGCTAGGTTAGGTGTCTCTGCCAGCAACTGATTTCAGAATTCTGAATGGCTTTGAACCACAATGCATAATGCATTTTGAACGTGGATTTGAATTTTTTGTTGAAGAAGTCTGGAGGGATTGTCAGTCAGGACACTTTACAGGTTATACAGAAAAGCGGAAAAATTACAGCAGCTTGGACTGACCTGCTGACAGTTGTTTGGCAAAAAATCCCGCTTAAAATCCACAAAATTGCATTGTCGACTGTATACGAATATAAGCATGATCATCATAAACAGATGAAGGCATCCGGTGTATAACTAGTTCACCTCTTCGTATACGATGTAAGAGCCCCTTCAATACATACATATTTTTCTCTTTTATCTATCCCCTCACCTCCTCCGCTTGCAGGTGACAAACTTTAATGTAAACCGTCACAGTATCTGGGGTCTGTATCACGACACCTCCCTCCCCCCCCCCCCATAAAAAGAGCCTGTATTTCCCAGTCCGTGGTTCGTGTGCCCATGACTGCAAATTTAGCCCGAAGAACCCACAACACAATTTGGCGGGAAAAGGTCCGCAGCTGTACCGGCGATTGTTTAACGCTGTAGAGATGAAGCGGATTGGAGGAAGTAGCTTAGCCCCAGTGGAAAAATTGGAATGAATACATCTTAGTCCTGTGTAGAGGGGTAGAATCATGAAACTCGGAAACTGTACCCTTCATAGGCTAGTGACCTCCAGCCACGGGTCTCCCTCGAAAAGACATGACTATGTCATTGCTTGGGGTGGGCGTCATCAACTTTTGGAAACAGAAGTTCACAAAAATCCCCTCCCTGATATCGTCAACCCCAGTGGCTACGGACGCGGTTAAAACACTTCAGTGGGAAAACTGGGTGAATTTAAATCCCGCTTCGAATAAATTGTCACAGTAAACCTTGATATTCCCCTCGCACAGAGGCCATGCACGTGACGTAAGCGAGTTTAAATTTGGCAAATTGGATAGTACTGATTTTGCGCACTAGATCTGTTACCGACAAGCGCCGCGCGCACGACAGCACCTCAGTTTCAATTGTTACAACAGACCCTGGATAACAAAACAGAGAGACGGCAATGCATGACGTATATCCCTCTATACTTCTTTCAACACCTTAAAATTACCTTTGAGTACCTCTCTTGGAATTATATATAATCTGTGTATTCTAAAACAGGTTGCCTCTGTGCACTATTTGAAGTTACGCACAGCGATTTTGATGGTTATTTCCCCCTATCAAAGGAGAAGCCTCACAATAAATTCGCCTCGACCGTATACATTTACAAGGTTTGTCGACGGTTTGTAACCCAATTTGTAATACGAAGTACGAAGTTCTGAATGCGTGTGGGGCTGCTTTATAGTGACTTATGAGGTTCCCAAAACCTGAAAAGGCAAAAAAGATGTTGTTTTCGGTCGAAGTACTGCTCTGTCTATGTATTAGTCAGATTGGATGTTGCCAAACGGGCTAAATGACAGTGCTTTCCACTGATTCAATTTTTGTCCGGATGCGCCAAATTCAAGATGAAGGTCAAATGGAAAGTTCTTGGCAAGTGGTCTAAAGAGAGGAGGTCACCGTGTCTAGAGCAACCTGTTTTTGGGGCAGGGAGCTGCCACTAGAAGCAGCTCCCTGCTCGAAGTCTCCGGACTCGACTACATCTCAGACATACGATGCTTAATATGTAACTGGTGTTGAAACTTATATCTGTATATGGTAAGGAAAAAGTAATAAATAGCAGAAGTCAGACTTCACATTTTAATTATTGGGTTTCTTTCAGCTGTTCAGTCTATAGGTTAATTGCAGCATTCAAAGTTAGGCGTAAAATCGTAAATTTACTGTTGTGCGAGCAACTGTTTCAGCATATAACTTCAGCGTTTAAGAAGATCTATGGAAATCCGGGTTGTCAGAAGAAAAGGGGGATCTAGGCCTGTTAAAGACTTTTCCATTTAACAAAAGGGACCATTTAAGCGGAGCGGCAATATTAGTCGGTACTTATTTAACTAAGAATATAAATAATATATCTGAAAATATATTTTCAGATTGCCAGAAATGGCACTTTTTATGGCTCATGAAGTAAATTAGTTACCCTATATATTATGGGCCTACATTTAATTTTTCATGAAGTAAAGTGCTTCACCTCTCTGCACAATTGGGCAGTGTTTCCACATTTGGAACCAAACTACTTAGAAAAGGAATCATGCGGGGGACAACATAAATAAGCTGAGTGTGTGCGTATGTGTGAATGTGTGTGAGGGGGTGCTAGGGGTGCGTATGAGACAGATGAACCATTCCCCCGCCAGTATGTAGGCCTATGTTAAAAAATCATGTAAAGTATAGGGACGGGATACTACTGTTCATCGATTCGGATGGAGTACTCGACACAGAATGAGCACACAACATGTAGCATTTCAACATTCAAATTGACAGTCAAATTTTCCCCAAGTCATCAGGCTGCTCAAACATTTTATCGAAGGGCGAGATATTTTTTCGGGGTGGGACGACATTCGTCGGATAAGGTATCATTAGGAATGTAGGCGTATTAATTTTTTCAGTCGAATTTGGTTTGCATTCTAAATATATAATGAGTTTAAACTCACTCGTTAGTAGAGTGAAAGTTGTAAAGTCATTTCAAAAGAGCGGAAAGCCATTCCAAAAGGAGTGAAAATTACTCAAAAAGAGCGAAGTGTTGCACTTTTAATAGAGTGCCGTCAGGGACCACTCATAAAAGAGCCTTAGTGGTCCTCGTTAGCTCGTTAGAAGTTCTACCCTTCTTAATATAAATTTCACTTCTTTTGGAGTGAATTTCACAGTTTTGTGCAACGATTAATACCTCTTAGTCAGTTAGTAGTGAATTCGCTCTTTCCACTCTCGTAGAGAATTCCTAGGGGCGATGCCCATTAAGTTCACGCTTTTGCTTTGAGAGTTTAAAATTCACTATGTATTCCTCTTTTCTCTTTTAATCGACCCTGTGCTCGCATTAATTATTAGACAGACACCGTACCTAGACTAGGGAATCCGCCCTGGTTTGTAGGCCAAATCAGTCTGAACGGACCTAAGATATTAGAAAGGAAGCGTCGGATTTCTCGTAGGTGGTACTTTCTACTTCAACAGTTCAATAATCTGTTTACCTTCTCGTTTATCGCCATGACTATCAAGATGAACTAGTTTAAGGTTAACCGTTAGGTTCAACTTGAAAAAAACTCATTGGAACGAAGCCTGTTAAAATGATTAAATGTCATCTCAAGAAAAAAAAAACACCTCTGGCAAAAAAAACGTAGGTTAAGTAATGATAAAAGTTGAACTTCATGCCACGAAAAGATTGAAAGTAAAAAGAACAAAATTGACAAAAAGAGAAAAATTCCTAATGCCCGTTCATCTGTTCAATGCGAGGAATCTAACTTCAACAAAATACCCGGATAGTGACTCTGCTAGTTATAAAAGAAATCGAGGTTAAATATACTCCTAAGGTCATTGTTATTTGCATCGAATTATTATAATACAGATAAGGTTGAGTGAGTGACCACTAATCCTATGGCAGATAGGTCATAGTATTTCGAACAAGGGGCTGATGGTCACGTTGACCTCTAAGGACACACTGAAGGTTTAAAAGTACGACGTCACACTCTAAAAACAGAAAGGGTGAAATTTCACTCGTGAGAAGAGTGAACGTTATAATGTACACTGCAAAAGAGCGGAAATTCACTACCAGATGAGTCAAATTCATCCCAAAAGAATGAAGTTTCACCCGTGCTGCAGGCTTGTCTACAGGGACCACTCTTATAAAAGGGAGGTCCCTATAGATTGTCGTAAAAAGTGTGATTTTTTACTCTCCTTGGAGTAAATTTCACCACAATTTGAGTTAATTAATACACTAATGCAGTGAATTTATACTTTTCCCTCTATTTGAGGGTGACTTGGTTCCCTCTTTTATTTTGAGAGTGCAGTGCAAAGTGTTTTCACTGACATTACAAGCCTCGCCTCTCTCTCAGACTGACTACCAGACAAAATGTGTAGTATGTAGGTAATAGCTGGCTGAGAAGCATCCAACGACCGTTACTTTTTGCCCATCAGTGGGCGTGGTTAACCAATAACCTAAAATATTTTACATTCGACCAGGTAGATTCCTTTTATCGGAGTTGAATGGTATTGAAAAAGAAAAACATTCAAATGCAAGTTGAGAGTACTACACTCTAAAAACAGTTGGGTAAGCTTTCACCCATGCTTGGGTCCATATGCCACCACCTAAACTGTTGGGTAAAAAAATTCTCAACGTTGGTTACAAGGTATCCATGTTGGGTGAATTTTTCCGTCGAAAAAGTTGATTGTGTAACCAACTTGGGTAGTTTTTTACCCAACAACTTAGGTGGTGGCATACTGACCCAACCATGGGTAAAAGTTTACCCAACTGTTTTTAGAGTGTATATCATTGTAGTTTTTCAAGTTTACGTAACCATGGTAACGTAAATCTAACCGCCGAAAACGGAGTACGAGGTCAACTCAGCCTCCACAGGGATCATCTTGGACTTTAAAACGTCATCAAAATTTTAACCTACATCATCTAATTCCCACACAAGACTCTTTTCTAATTATTGAGACATAGATATTGCATGTACCAGACTGAAGAGGGAACTATTTTGCATTGCACTGAGTGATAAAAAGTCACGTGATTGGAAAGAGTCATGCATAGATAAGAATACCAGCGTGATTTAAGTCAAATTAACGTGACTTGAATTTGTCTCTTAACCAATCAAAGGATGGAGTGGGAGGGGCGATACCGAAGCTTATGAGTGCTTTAAATATGATTTCGAATTACGAGTTTGTCTAAGATTTTCATCGGGTGATAAACATGGTTATTGCTATTGTAAATCAAAACAACGTGACGACAGGCCAGACTATGATCTTCTATCACAGCTAACATCGAATCGGCAGTCATGTTGACGTCACGTCCATATTTTGTACACCATTGTAGTGTGGTCCATGTACAATCATGGAAGTACTACCTCGGTAGTACTTCCATGGTATAAGTATACCAAATTGACGTGTGTGGGTAATCGTAATTGTGATTGTTGGATATGTTGAAAAAGTACAGTGCGGTGTGATATCATGAGTGAAATTTCACTGTTAGAGGAGTTCAAGTCATTAAGATCATTCCTAAACAGTGGAAATTCCCTCGAAAAAAGTGAAATTCACTTCAAACGAGCAAAGTTTCGCTCTTGATGGAGTGCACACAGAGATCCTTCTTCAAAAAAAAAAAAAAAAAATAACGTTAGAGTTTTCACTCTTCTTGAAGAGAATTTCACTCTCCTTGGAGTGGATTTCACTGTTCTTGGAGTGAATTAACACTATAATGGAGTGAACTTACACTTATTCACTCTATCAGAGAGCGACTAAGTTCACTCTATGATTGTAGACTGTGCGCTTATCTTAGAAATAAACATCCTTTTCACTACCGGTACTTTATATGATTGTCGCCCCAAACTTATTTTCAAACTGAATCTAAATCTCACAATTTCCACAAGTTCTTGTTTGCCCCCCAAGGAATTTTTTATGGTTTTTTTCAGTACTTAAATATTGCATAGTCTAGGTAAACCAAGGGGCAACTCCTCATTTCACAAGTTAGTAAGAACGACGTTGCCACATGGTTCGCAAGTTTATCATCAGATCACGGTAAGCCAATTCTCATTACCCATGACATACATACGACTACTGATATATCCAAGGAAAATCCTTTAAAAATGGCACGCCTTCGCTTGAAACAGCTTGGTCAGCAGGATTTTGACCTCGACCAGTATAATATTTTCATATTAGCATGTAATAAAAGCCTGAATCTCCCATATACTCCGGATCCTGAATTGTCTTCGTTTATCTTACTTTCCTTAATGATGAAGGTAAGCTAACTGGATAGACACTGCAGGAAATAAACTTTCCCTAGTTTGACTCATTCAAGAGCTCGGTAAACTGGTAAAGTAACCTTGAGATTTAATACATTTTTATTTCTTTTTACATCGAGGTTTTAAATGAGACTATAAATTAATCGATTCCTTCGGGACTGCCAAAAATCTTTGCGTCACTTGCTCAGGGCAAAATATTTAAAGACGTTGTTACCAGAGTATCTATGTCAAACTTCTTTAGCGGAAGACTACAATTAGAATCCAGTGCACATCAGTTGGACAATATCAGTACCCATATCAGTATAAACCTCTTTCAACGGGCTGTGTTTTCTCAGCCCTCTCTAGGGCGGGATAAGGAATGAACCGAAACAACCTACTAAGCAGGCAAGTATGTTGTACAGGGTAGTTATATCCTTCACAGCCTGAATGAAACAAGGAGCTCTGAAGAAAGTTTTTTTTTTTTTGCTTTCCGCAACAAGGTGTTGCCCCTTCACATGATACGCTTGAAGAAAAACCTTTCGTTCGCTCCGTGGGCCTTGCTTTATATGAAATTAGCACGAATCTCATCTGCTCGGCATAGTAACGGGATATGAAAGAATGAGGTGAAGAATAAAAAAGTGTCTTAGTCAGGTTTTCCATGGAAATTCTGCGGGTACTTGAGATTTGCCCTTTGGAGGTAAATAATATTTGAAAGGGTTTTACTGATTTTGAAGTTTTTTAGTGGCGACTGTATAGTATTATCTTTAACGCATAAACAAATGACCTGCTTGAGCTTGGACAAAAGCCTCACAGTCGAGTAGTACTTGTCTCAAAACAGCAGCTAAATGTCACATTCTGCCTTCTTCAAGTATGTTTGGTGACATCCCAGGACAGATATTGAGTATTAAGGGGAATTCAATCCATGGATCCAGACTTCTTGTAAATTTCACAACTGATTAAAAAAATCCTAGTATGATTTGCAAGATCAATTCATGGAATAAAATAGTCTACCTGTCTACCAGACTAATTAAAAGTATAGAAGACTGCATCCCCCCCTCCCCCCGTGGCGTAACCAGACTTTTTCATTGGGGGCTGAGGGGGGGGGGAGGTTGATTTGGGGGGGGGGGGACTAGCACAAATAACACTATCTAAGCGGAGCGCCACCATCGGTTGGCGCGTAGTGTACAGAGAAAATTTTGGCTAAAAATGCCTCTCAGATTGTCGGAAATAGCACTTTCCAGTGTATTTGGCCCCTGTGAATTGCAGCTAAATAACCCTATTTTTTGAAACACAGCTTTGGAAATCTATACTTCCGCTATGAACAGATGAATGTTTGTTTTATGCTTATGAGAGACCTGCTAGAGTCTTAACCCTTTACCGTTGTGCTCCGATCGGGGCATGTTTGCGCGCCTCGGGATTGGGCGGAAAAGCGGACGTAGCCCGCCCCGCATCGGCTTCCGTGGACCGTTGACCCCGTGACCTTAAACTATTGTCTCTCTCGCTCCTACGGCCGAATTTTCGGGTAGCTACTCGCAGTTTCGAGCTCTGTGTGTAACAGTAAAGATGTGTGACAGCCGAGCTCTCCGCATGGACCCAAAAGGATCCAAACAACGGTAAAGGGTTAAAAGGTTGGCCGAAAAGGTTCTCCACTGCGTCAAAGCGTCGCTTGTTCCTCTGTTTATTGCACAAGTTGACCATTTTACTGCTTTGTACCTGTGAAAGTAGTCATACCATGCCTTAATTTAAGCTGTGAAAATCTGAAACTGCACATGAACTATATTTAATTAATCATACACATTTCAAGAAAAGCACAAATTTCTCAGTTAAATCACTCATGTTTTTTATTCGTATAAAGTTTGATTTATGCCTAATCAGAATCACGATTTGCCAGTCTTCCTATCAAAAATACGATTGTATGGGGACCCATACAAAGCAATTGCTTTTAAAATCAATTGTTTGCTTTTGCTCTCTTATTTTTGGTCTTGACTTTTCCTCAATATTTGTTAAGTTAGGGCTATTTCTTTCTGTTTTAAGAAAAGATATATTAGTTGGAATAAAAAAAAGTAGATTTCAGTAACTGCTGTACAATATCTTCACTCATTTATAAAACTTCTACTCTCACCCTTACCCACCGGCAGCCCACATACATAAAAGATGTCTACTGGTCTAAGACTACGCTAGCTAGCCTAACACAAGTTAAACGTCAAGTTCTTGTGTTTGGAGACGAACTGTTCAATAAATGAATGGAAATGGGTAGGCGCTGGCATTATCTGATACTACGCATGCAGTCCCTTGTTTCAGTTTTGAATTTTTATGCGTTCTTAACGGATATTCTGTCTTGTAATTAGACAGGTAGCTTCTTTGTACTGTGGGGTGGGATTAAAGACCGCAGATGCTTTGAAGTACTGCCCTGTTAGGTTTCTAAAACCTGTAACTAGACGTCATGTTTCTGCTCTTGGTTTTTAGATGTTGAGCTTCATCAGTAGTTGGATTTTTTAGTTTGTCCTGGTCTTATTTCGAAAGAATATTTCCTCTTTTAGAGCGCATTGATGAGAGAATCGAGGGAGCAATCTTCATTCTCCTCGTAAGTTGTTTCCAGTTCACTGTCGCTTATAAGCCTAGAATTAACCAGGAATTGTTTAGTTTAGGTGCCTTCTCAAAGGTTATGACCGGTGATGTCGGAAAATTTGACACAGATGCGGATTTTCTGATATTAAGTGCCAGTGTCTTAGCACTGCAGGTTTTGTTTTAGCTCTTTGGTTTTTGTACAAAGTTTATTGTATCCTCATTGTTTTAAATGGTCCTTTGAGGACTATGAGGCTTGATAGGCCTATTCTGATTGAAGGGCGGGATATAGCTATAAAATGTCACCCTAACCTAGAGCTACTTTATGTTATATTTATCCGATAGAGATCTATATCGGGGAGGTTATTGATGAAGTGCTCGGTTTGTTCCGCCTTCATACAAAATTGGCAGTTTTAACTCGGCCTATAAGGCTGTACACTTGATTCGACACTTTTGAAACTTTGCAAGAAGTTTCTCCCCTTTTGGAACCTAACAGAGCAGTTCTTCAAAGTATCTGCGGTTTTTAATCCCACCCACAGCACAAAGATGCTACTAGAATATCCGTTAAAAACGCATCAACATTCAAAACTGAAACAAGGGACTGTATAGGGCCTACCTAGTATCAGGTAATGGAACCGCCTACCCATTTTCATTCATTTTTTTCGACCTACGAATTTCATTTGGAGGACAAGCGAGGGGGCAAGGCATTTTACTGGGGGCTCCCGTCCCCTGCCCCACCCCCAGCTGGTTACGCCACTGATCCCCCTCTAAGGACTTGGCCAGTGGTGTACAGTGGCGGAGATAGGGATTTTGGTCAGAGGGGAGTCAGGCTACCGGGCCGATAGGAACGTGTTAACAGGATGGGGAAAAAGCTAAAAAGGGCGCCGATAGGCCAATTTGGCCCTTCAGGAAATGGGCGGTCGACCTCTGCATACGCGATACGCAGGCGTACAGCAAGACGTATCCACCGTTCACTTCGATCATTTTGGCAGGAGTTTCTTCCCGGCCGACGTGTAATACTCTTGAACCGTTGTATCGGCTGCACTTGTAATACATAGGCCTACAGACGAGTCCGAACAGCCAAGTGATGGTCTGATTTAGTCGGCCATAACTGCGGTCCATCAGCTTTAATCTTTCAAATTCTTTTTTTTAAAAAAAAAAAAAAAAAAACCTGTATCATAGATGGTTGTACTCTAAAAAAATCTTGATCCCCTCAACTTCACCAAATATGAAGGTTTAGATTTCATGTAGACAATAGAATTAAGACAAGTTAGGTTGACGCACCCCACTGATGGCCGACTTCGCTAGCTGCTCGTACTGGCTGCTCGGATTCGTCTAAAGGCAACGTGTAAAAGAGGTCCACCCAATTCGACACCTGCTGGGTTACAAAGCCTGGAATAAACGATGAGCAAAAATGTGGGATCGTTAAGCGGGGACCGCGTCTGGCACCAGTTGCGGCACCAAAATGTCAAAATTGAGGGGGTATACTAGGAGCAAATGAGAGTTTCGGGTGCAAAACTTTTGGCACGCATTTTTTTGTCAGCATAGCGAGAAACGAAAGCGAAGCTCGCGCTCCTGCAGATGGGATCAAGGGGTAAAGCCCCATTGAGACTTCAGGGCAGTCCCCCCGGAGGCTCCGGAGGTTTTAGAATATCTCTGGGTGAAAAATTAAGTCTCAAGAGAGATATATTATTTATCTTTTGGTTGACCTAACCTCTAACTGACTTAACTTGGGGGCAACTGGGGGAAGGAAGAAATCGAAGGGGCCAAATATCTCCTCATGTCTCGGTAGCGCCGCCACTGCCTGTCCCTTATATACATACACCCTTAGATACATATATACACTTCCAGCAAGGATAAGCGTAAACCGTCTGGATCCGAGCGTAACAGCATTGGTTATCACAGCATTGCCCGTAGTTGCGAAGAGAGCCAGGTTATTATAATGAATTGTCAGGAACCTTTCGGCTTGTGATCAATGAATGAGGATAAGACCGTGAGTACTAAATGAAAACAGCCCAAGGGTTTTACTTTTCTTATCTTAGCGATCCATCATGATACTATCCGCCGTACTATGCGGCTGCTTGGCGCATGAATATGTGCCTACCACACTGCGAATCATTAACTTCATCTACTTGGCATGTTTGTGTTTCATTGTTTAAGGACTCTATGGCTTTTTCAACCAAAATTTGACTTGTTGGTTTGAAAACAAAAGTAGAAAAGAAACAGTCTGGTTCGTGTGTAAACTCCAAGCTCCAAAGAAGATTTGCTATCTCCGGATACCTTTAATAGACTTTTGTCTTCGTTTGCAGTCGCACATGTTTGAGCAGTTGAAAGTTTACCAATAAACGAGCCAGTCCTCTGCAACCCCATTACCTATTGTCAAGCGTCGGGTTACTGCCCCTCGAGGGGTTTCCCTTGTCCCCATTCACCTCTGATCAGTTGTCACATACGTTTCAAACTGATTATGAAGGGAGTTGCTGCCCCCCCCCCCGTTAGACAATAAGGGGGAGAGGTCCAGGCCTAAAAAAGTAAAAAATAAAAGTACCGATCGTCTTCAATGTATTTGTTTACATATCTTCCACTTCGTTTTGTTTCCGCCACCCCTTCTCCCGAAGCGGTCTCACCCTAATTCCTCAGAACATTTTCCGGGTACAGGACCTGCCGAACTGATGCACCGAAGAGCTGAAGCTTTAATTGAACATAAAATTCATGAAGCCCAATGACGGCAAGTATAACGGGAGAGAAGATCCGTTGTACTAAAAGACCAAACTTTTTATCTCTTAAACATGGTCAGTCTCACCGACCGTTTAATATATCGGGCTAACAGACTTATTGAAGCTTCTTTGCTCGATCGGGAAATGTAGTTTGGTGTACGTTGATAATGGCGTTCTCCCTTTCCTCAGTGCAGCGTTCTCCCTTTCTAAGTCACGATTGTTGTTGTATCATTCGGCAACTCGACTTAAAGGAAGTGTTATGTGATTTATACTCTACCGTAGGCATGCATCCGAGTATCGATGTTTGCTAGACGCCAACAAACTTACAAGCTAGCGAAAGATTTGTGTATTTGTTAAGTACATATGCCCACATTGATTGATCGGCACAATAAAACTGTGAGAGTGTCCACGAATAAGATTGAAGGAGTGAAATTTCCAAATATTTGAAGTTCGTTTTTGAGATACATTTCATGTGAAAACCTCGAGGAATTGACACTGTACGATGAACTTTATATGCTACGACGAAAGTACATCTATTGCTTGTGGAGAGATGACGTCACATATGAAACATACAATTTGAAAATGTTTCCCATCCTTCCATGCTACTCCACAGGATATTGTTTACAGCAATTGAACTCATACACATATATAAGAAATTGACTGAAACAAAGACAAAACCTTTCATCACATTTAATTTGAAATCAATATTTCTTCAGTTTCTTTGGCCTATGCGCAGTTTTGCAAACATTCCTGTTTACCGGTATTTTGATGGCAGGCCAACTATGATTTTAACGCAGTTGGAAGGTATTGAATATTATAGCTAATTTCTAAGTATTAATGGACATTCACCCAGGATCCAGTTTGTTAAGACTCTGTCCCTCCGAACGATATTTAACATACACAGTTAAAATTCCTGTAAATTTGCAGAAAACTAACACAACTCGTACCACGAGATACGTTAAAGTACTGTCCTGCAAGACTGTTCAACGATCTTTTTTTTATTTCTTTATTTTTGGTTCTGTAATTTTTAAAAGCATTTTTAACAGTGTAACTTGCCTATATACATTTACGTTACACGTTGTATTCGAAAAAGTGTAGAAAACAGTGTTTTGATGAACCGACCGTCTGTTTCTGTCTGTCTGCATGTATGTTTGTCTGAATGTCCTTATGTACGTTTGTCTGTATTATCTTCATGTTTTGAACTTGTCTGTACATCCAGTTTCGTTTATTCTCGCTTTATCTAATTCACACGGTGACATGAAATTGTCAAATCTGGTGAGCTGGTGAGTGGATGATAACTGCCAGGGAAGCAGAAAGCAGGTTTCTTTTGAGAGCACCTCACGCACACTTAAACAAAAAGAGTGGTTTATATGATTTTTGGTGAGCGTCTTTTTTGTGAAACTGCTAAATTGAACTTTTTATATCTCTCATCCATAAGCTGGTCACGTATAATTCTTTCTCGTAGTCTTTGTCTCCATCCAGATGGAACGAACCGTGTTGAACTTGACCCTGCTACATTTCTCCACGTGCGAGTAATCACTGTAAAGTTAAAAGATGCAAACTGAAGAGGCCCCGAAACGCTCCATCCCACGCCTGTGAATATCAAAGGTCCTCACCAACGATTCAACTTTCGCCATTTTGTCATATGGTGACAAACTCAAACCATTAGCCAGTCGGCTTTGTTTTTCATGCAAACCACCCATCTATACAAGGTCCCAAGAGGTCCTTCCTACCGATTACGCCCTGTAACACGTATACGTGTATAAAGGCGTTCCAGTTTGCTTTCTCTCTCAGTCAAACTCAATATTTATTCATTTTCCTCTTTTTGTTTGCGCTTTTTCTTAGTTGTTTGATCACTTTGAACCAACACCTTATTTTGTTTTCGGATTTGAGACCGATAGCCTGTCTTACTCGTCTAACGCATAACTACGCATTGAGTGTGTTGTTTAACCACACCGTGCACCAACCAACATCTACAAACTGACAAAAGTTGTTAAGTAGGATAAATCAGCAGAGAGAACCGCGTAACACTTTCTTAAAAGAAATGTTATCTATAGATGAATCCTGATACTGGGGTCTATGACCTTTGAATCGTTCAATTTCCTTGCTTACCTCTATCATGGATGGTTGTACACTAAATTGTATCTTGATTCCCTCAATTTCACTGAATATGAGGGTTTGAAATTCATGTAAACAATAAATGAGGATGATTTAAGGCTGATGGACCCCACGAATGGCTCCCTATACAGTCACTAAACACAAGCGCTAGTCGGATTCGTCTATAGACGTATGAGATCTTTTCAAGGATGTATCTGCCGTTATGTATTCTGACAAAATTGCCCTAATTATTCCAAACTACCTACCGTATGTTCCATTTAATCTCTCAACGGGGTGTGATGGGGAAGGTGCGGGTGAATTTCACTCTGGCATAATGATTAAAAGTATATGCAAGTTTGCTTGTCTTCTTGTCTTCTAGAAGTCAAAAGCAATGCGTAGCCACGGGGTTAGTGTAGTGTAGGGGTTAGAACCCCCCCCCCCCCCACGGCCCAACTTTGCAATGCAAAAACACCTGAAATAGCGGGTTTTTTCTCTATACTTAGACCTTTCTCTCATTTCGTAACCCCAACCCCCCCCCCCCTACCCGTTATGACACCAAATCCGTCCCCATGACACAATCCTGGCTTTGGCTACGCGCTTGAATTAACCCCATTATATTTTGGCAACAATTTATACAGTTTTGGAATAATTTCATTTCTTAATTCATCAGGATTATTCACCAAGCCCCTTGTTTTGAATTAATATTTGCAATAATTAATATTCCGACGAACTATGTGGGGAAGACAAGAGGAGAATAATCAAATCGAGGCCATCTTGTTTTTAACAAAGATTTTTATAATAGGCCTAGCCTGAGTGACAGTGCAGCGTCAAAATCTTCCCCGCTGAAAAGCTTGTGACATTGCGTGGGAACTCGTGGAACTCCCGAGATTTGACGTCATGCATGATATCATGTTAACCATTGGATGGGTAAACTGATGATCGTAGTGTATTATGTAGCACAATTTTGTGATTAAGCCTGGAGGTCTACCGAAATTCTGAACTGCATTAAAGGGAGCCAACCCTCACCCCAAATAAAAAGGTAGTAGTTCACAGTTATCCCCTACTGACACAGCTCTTTGATTGACAGCAAGTTTAAAAATGCAGAGTACTATAAAAGCTCATCATGTCCCGTCAAAAACTGAAATTTCTCACTGTTCAGCTTGTTGGAAGATTCCCTCGGGTTGAAAACCAAGTGTCTGGATTTAAGTGCTATAGAGTCACGGTATTCTTTTTTGTATAAACTTATATAATTAATAAAAAAAATCGATAACGTTTCGATCTATTCAAGAAGATGCTATTGCAAATTGAACTCCGACCGAATATGCAAATGTATACGGCTGTGGTTTAAGCTTGCAAGTACGAAATTCTCAGGCAAAGGGCTGAAGGGAAGTCTTTGTCGATCACGAACCAGAGACGGACTGCAAATTCGAATTACCACTTTGGTTAAAATTCAGCTCGTCCGCCTTCTTCGATACAGTAGCAGAATAGCAATGATCTAAGTGTTCTAAATCATCCATATATAAATATTTTAATTATTAAACCATTGACATATCTGACAAAGATCAAAGTTCGCTAGTTGTTTACACTTTTGGAGTAAAGTTTATCGATCGTGTAGGCTAAGTTATGATGAAACCAATATCTGTTGGTGTGATCTGTTTTGACTACTGACTTTTCCGTTGCTTGAATATCTGGTTATATATCGACTTGCAAGGTTTATGTGGAATCCTCTGTGTACCCGTGGCCTACAAAAACCATACATGGGGTCGTAATGACACATACCCCGCGAAGCGGACGAAGCTCTTTCTTTTGGCTCATGGTTGTATCCTAAGGGCGGCATTCAAAGAGGTACTACGCAGGCTGAATGATACAGGTGCATGACTGTATTAAGATGATAGAAAGCGTAATGGCTCGATGTCGTTGATACATTGATTTTTAATTAAGGTAGACTTACGCAAAATACAAAAGCAAGGACCAAAAATAGTTGCACCCAAACGTGTTGGTATAACTACAGATTGAAATACCTATTTTTATTGTCGCATTAATTTGTGGCAAATACTAGAAAATTGGCTTGCGCGTACACCAATTCCCCCAGTGTTGAAGGAGTTGCGTGTTTTTAGTCACCGCGTATGGGAGCTGACAGTTATTGAGTTGTAAAAGTCGGCGCAGTTTGCTCACAGACAATTAGTTTCCACATTGGCACTCATAGCCAAAACTGAAGATCTGCAGTCAGTTCATGGGAGCTAGTTGATCTGTAGTCCAACGAATGTAGCTATAGATCCAGACAAAACAACGTCTGAACACAGGCTTCGTTCTTAGTTCTCTATCAAAAGATATGTCCGACTATAGGAAATGAAGTCTGCCTGCATGCATGCCTTCCCCCTGTGGACTGGGGGTTGTAGAATATGCACACGGTATTTTTCGCCTGCCGAAAGAGGCAACCAAACGGGAGGACTTAAACAGTATTTGAACAGTATGACACTATATAACACATTCGTGTCTTTAAATCTTATCTAACTATTGAACTAACTAATTGTCACACGTCCCTTGTTTCGTTAAATGCACAGGCATCGATCATATGGGCGCTATTTTACATCTAAGCTGTTGGAGAAAGCAATTGATATAAAAAAGGAAGGGACACCCCTCCCCTGGAGGACGGTCAAAACTGAGAAAATGAGTCGATTCCCTCTTGATCAAAAATGGCTATGCCTTCCACATTTTGTCAAATATTTTCAGAGTGATCATTCCGCAATTTTCTATTGAAATGCACGTTTTATTGAAATCGAAAGCACAAATAACAGCTGTATAGATTCTGCTTGTCAGCTTGTTATAAACCTGGGAAATTTCATTGACGGTTAACTGAGGACTGGTGATTTTTCAAAATTTTCTGTACGCTCCGCGCCAATTCTTGGTGGCTCTTCGCTCAAATAGCCTTACAGGCAGAATGACGTGTTTCACGTACAACTGCTGTTAGCCCCCTCTCCGCATTTCTGACACTATGCACGAAAAACGCGTGCATGTCCTCAACATTATTGTCAGAAAACCCTTATAAACTGAGGGGAAAATACCTATATATATTTATGAGTAAACCACCCCAGCTAGTCCACATTGCTGGACTGTTCTTTGGACTGTTTGATAGAGAATTGTTTTGTTGAAATTTACACTGACTCATCATTCGCCGATAGACCACTGTATCGAATGCATCGAGACATCTTGGCAAACAAGCAACGAACAGCCAATGAGAAGGTTCGATAATTCGTTTGCGGGTTGAACTGTGGGCCGGGGAATACGGTTGAATCAGGGAGGTGCTACTAGACAAACCGAGCGCAACACATAGTGTTTTGATGTGTCCCCTTGTTTTCGTCCATACGATGCATATTGACGAATCAGGACAGTTAAGTGATGGTTTGAATTTAGCCGGCCTTACCTAGGGTCTATCACCTTCAATCTTTCAATTTCTTTGCCTACCTGTATCATGGATGGTTGTACACTGAAATGCCTCTTGATTCCCTAATTTTCACTGTGAATGAGAATTTGAAATTACATGTAGACAATAAATGTAAGCTAGACGATTAAGGGCTAATGGACCCCACTGACGACTCAGGTTGACTTTACAGTCACTATATACTCGCGCTGCTTGGATTTGTCTATAACATAAGTACCGTATAAAACCATGTACCAAGCCCTAGTGGAACGAAAATAGGCTGGGGACATCAGCCCTGTCCTAAAATAGATTTAAATGCAATTTATGTACAAGAATAGGCAATTTTGTCCCACAGTTCACTGTCCATGGCAACACCACACTTAATTAGACCACTGCGTCTTTATTTTAGATGGATTTAAGAAAATTATGCTTCTTTGGAATTTTCAAGTTGAGTCATCAAATTTTGGAACACCCCTATTGATACGGGATCGGTTTTTTTTTTTTATTTTTTATTTTTTTTTTATTTATTTTTTTTTTGGGGGGGGGGGGGGTTGACGATTTGGAGGACATGCGCATCGCCAACATTGAATTACCGAACTCAGCCGAAATCAAGCGGGCTCATTTAACGCAGTCCTTTCATGATTATAGTGCACTGCATAGGCCTATGTAATATCTGAACAGTAAGTATACATATCTGCCAATCCAAGGCGAGCCAAACAGGTAAAAAATGTGGCTATTCGGTGTTTATCAGGCGTGATGATAGATGTTAAACACCAAACGGCAGGTTTTCTCAAAGGCATTGCCATTGTTTCCTCATAACAATTCCCTAGGTAACCATTACCTGTTCACTGACTCGAAGATAATGGAATATAAGTTGTCAGAAGTCAATTTCTACCGACTTTTTGGACCGTAACATTTGTTTTCATAACCAGATAATATTCGAAGTTTTCATGGATTCTCTACCGAGAGGACTTTTACAGTTTTATTAGGTCTTCTCCTTTTCAAACACTTTTTGTTCAATAATTGAAAAAGAAAACTAACATTTATGAAGTCTGATACGCCGACACCTACATGTTATCCATATTGGTTCGTAAACAAATATAGGCGTTATCTTATTATCATTGTGTTGTCCTATGATATCCGTCCGTTCATGGACTTATCATCGAGCGGGCAAATAACCGCAGAATTTGAAGAGCTGTCTGCCTACCGCTGCCATGGCAACAACGGACAATTCATCCCCATGGCGGAGAATTTCATACGAACGAAGAGATAAAATTTACTGTTAGCACTGTGAGGTTACTTTACGTGCTGTTTTCAAGTATAAATTTCGAATATATTGAACATTTATTTCCAATTTGGTGGGGATTTCACACCCGTAAAAGTTTGTTGTTATCGTTTTGATGTAACATCAAATTTGATCGCGATATCGTATCGATAAATTACGTTACATGCAAAGAAATTCATTGCGAGAAGAATAGTATTCCTCATTGGTTCGAGGGAGGCGGTCTTTTCTTTTGTACCCAATGATTTACAAGCTCGCAAACATTTTTTCATCATGATCATTTAATAGCAGTTGCTCGTATTTTTTCTCAAAACACATGTGGCTATTTCTTGCAGCGAGACTAACTCTTCTGTAATGCAGCTTCAAAAACAACCGAAGGTGAACTTGGTCCGGTGACAGAACTACACCCGTCCTGACCAACTTGAACAAGGATTGTGATCACCAATGTTCCAAACATTCCCTGGTTAAATAACCCAAAAATTCTGGTCATTTCAACAAGGAAATGTTTGATAGAAGGTGACGCCATTTCCTGGTTAAAATGACCAGGAAATAGTGTTAATATAAATTCATTTGGTAACAAGCGAAGTCGATTTATTATTAATATGGAGTACCGGTAATTAACTTCATAGTTCTTAAGATAATTCGATTTGTCTTTAAAATGGGAAAACGAAGTCGTCACAATAGACCTAATGCATATGATGTCACAGAGCGGAAAGTACGCCCTCTTTTGGGGGCAAAACAAACACAGACAAAATGGAGACAACTGATGTCAACCAGTCGGCGAATTCTTATGCTTTGTGGTCACGTAATCCATGGTTCTACTAAAAGGATGACGTCAGTATATCGTCAATACACAAGGTCTATTTTGATAAGTCTATGCCCAATTTTATGAATGCCTCTTGCAATGATAATCATTTGAAAATAATATTTTCTTCTGACTGAATGAGGAAATTTACCAGAAGTAATCCATTACTTTACCTTGAATATGCAATATAAGTTTTGCAGTCTCATTAAGGTATAGATACGTAGAGGGGAAATAAGAAGAAAGAAGAAATTGGTGAGATTCGGCTGCTGTTTCAAAGTAAGGTTGGATGTAATGACTGCTTATGCCCTTGAAAAACACTAGAATCAGACAAAAACATACCGGTATCTATTCAGAAAATGACGTCAGATCCGTCAGCAACAAAGAGGGGAATGGTTCCCCCTTTATGGGAGTACTAACTGCCACCTAAAAACACTTGAAATATAGGTTCGGTTCAGCGGTCGTGTCCTACAACGCCCATAAAGATCTTTATTTCGTTTTCGGCGAGGGAAAATATTTTTTAAAAGTCAGACCGACATAATAGTAAAAGAATGGCACTGCAGAAGGAGATAAGGCGAGGCTGCACGGACGGGTGATGATCTCAATGATTCATACCATTCTGGCAAGATGATGGACTTCTTGGCAACAGGAGAGGCCGTCATGAACCCATCAAACTTGTCAGGTGACGACGATAAGACATGGATGAGTAAACGTCACGTGACTTAAGAGCGGCGGTGCGAGAAGTATAGAACCGTTGTTTCATTGTCGACGCAGTATAATTGGGTCCGTTTTTCAATTTTGACGGGGGTCTGTACAAAGCTTCCTCTGGTTATTCCTTTTTACCACTGGTAGGGCCGGCATACACAGAGAGGGAGGGGGGGTTGGGGTTCGAGGTGCAGGGACCAGCAACAAAAAACTAATGCCTTGTCAGGATGTCAACTTTTACTCTTAACTCCCGCAAAAAGAGAGGGATGGAACACGACTACGAATATCACGTCGCAAAATATGGTCTCCATTTAGTACCGTAAGTTCAAATTTGAGGTAAAATTTTGAAAATTGTAGTCTTTGTTGTAAAGTTTGCTCTCCTTTAGAGATCACGACGGCGTACATTATAAGGCGAACCTCTTCACTGTCGTTATTCCAAGCTACATACGGACCACAAGGCTCTTAGTTCTATGAAATTGAGAGCCCGGTGAAGAGTTTGAGTACATTGGTTTAAACCCATTTCGAACTCCTTCCTCAAAATTAGATTATGAACTGATCTTTTTTGATTTGATAGTTGCAATATCATTTTGATGTTTTGATTTGCTCTAATATGGCACCAGGTTGTACCGTATGTGTGGAAGGCCAACACGAATTTTTAGCCGGTAGACATGGTGCAATAATACATATAGACATAAAAATGTGTCCCTTAGACCTCTATAATTTGCCAAGAAATTTCCCTTTGCATGCAATATATACGGCAGCACCGCATGATATGTAAGCTTAAAGTATGATACGGCTTCTCTTGACGTACACCTAAAATTACCCCTTCCCCCGCCACAATCGTACTCGGCTTTGCGCGTTTGTTAATACATTTAATGCATGAGCCGCTTAAAAAAAAAAACCCGTAGCCTGCATTATGTAGATCAAAGGTAAATCTAGGATACCGTTATTCATGTTTCCGCACTACTGAAGTAGTGACAGGTCAGGAGAAAAATGAATCGTCGTCAGGACTTATCGAAAAAAAAATGATAACCATGTGTAATGAATTCTATGTATCTCATCCAGTTGGTATTACCAGGGAGGTGTGAGTAGACCTCCCTGGTATTACATGGCCTTTAAGCCTATACCCTGCGAGGCGGACAAGGCATGTTTTCTCAGCCTCAATATTTGACTAAGCAAGGGTTATGCCGATCAGCCGGCTACGTAGACAATTATGTATAACAGTTGCGGTCACAAGCTTGCAACTATACTTTTCCATGCAGTCATGCTAACTTCTTTTATGACAATACGGTTAAATTTAGGCTGCACAATACGGTATGTCAAGAGATGCTGTAAGTCTACGTCGCCACAAGTAAACACCATTAGCACGAAACGTCATAAGAGATTGCCATTTTTGTGTTCCTTTCCCGTGTTTGTTGGTTTAGTTTCCAGGCTTCGATTTTTGTATTTTGAAGAAACGTGACCCCAAAGTAGGCCACTACACAAGAGGGTTTTGAAGTACCCGCCGGGTATCCTACTTAAAACTTTTGAGCAACTTACACGTGAGGTCCTCTACAGGGATTTATAACAATCTGAAATGTTTTCATATCGAAAACGTTCAAATGTATTGATCTTGATAGATCAGCTCTAATGACTTTGGATGTGTGAGTGAAAGAGAGTTATTTAGGTTACATTAGATGGAGAAAAAAATCTCACCCGTGTGGACTATTAGATCTGATAAAGTAAATTAATGTGAAACAAATGCATAAACAGAAAGCGAGAGAGAATTGCCTTCATGAATTTTCTTGGAATGTCGAAGTTACAGACACCCAAGAAATTTCAAAAGGAACCGCGGGTTTAAAAAGTTGAGGGGGAGGTTGTCACAGGTTTGAGGAGTTCATGAAATTATTTAAAAAAGAACAAAATATGATAGTGACAGTTTGTTTCTGTTTCACTAAAAGTAGGACAGTATTTTCTGTAAGCTGTCTAACTTTTACTAAGAGGCTCGTTCCATTTTAATTTCCTATATGAGCCACATTGCACGTTTATCACATGCTTCTCCAGTAATAAGATTTTTGGAGTGAAATTGCCATGCTTAGTTCTGGTAAAAGAATAGCAACACACCCTTTAAATATTCTTCGAGGAAATAAAAGCATGAATATTCAAGCTAAGGGGAAAAGTCCGTGTTTATTCATATTGAGGTGACCAATGTTCGTATTGACTGATTGTGTGGACAAACCCGTCACGTCAACCACGTGATATTATGCGTTTGATACCAAGGTTTTGTGTTAATCATAACTTCCTAAGCTCACTTCCCTTGTCAGACACCGTGGTAATAGGCCTTTCATCGAACGATATCGTGATTTTCAAACATCGTCGAACATCAGTAAAAATTAATGCAGTAGGCCTACATCCACACTACTGAAGACTCGCGATGAAACTCGTCTTTTTCTGTAACGAAAGACAATATGACTTTGTTACATGACGCGGTCTACTCTCAGAGCAGGGAGTTGCAACAGAACTCCCTGCTCAGAGTATTGTCATGATCCGATGATTTTACCGCATAGAATATTGCCAAGTGCGTAAGCAAAACAAAATTTGTTAACTCTTGACAAATTCGTTTTTTCTCTGTAACAGACAAGGGTGTCGTGATAATTCGAAATCCGTCATATAACTTGGTTTGGATGTCCACCGCGAAAAGTTTCCTAATGGCCACAAGATCCCATCCATCACGAGATTGTTTATAAACGAGTGCCTTTTCTGGAGGGCGGAAAATCGCCTTCCCTAAACAACGTGAGTGTCTCTCAGGCACTTGGCTGTAAGATAAATGCAGGGTACGGCCATTTGTCATAGCACGAAGTTCGTAACCGCCAGCATTTGCGAAATTGTTTTGGAAAATATTTCACCGAAGGCTGGAAGGCAGCTGCCAAAGGATAATGATGAACGAATATCGGAGTCCCGATTGGGTCATTATCACGTTTTCGTAAAGCACTTATTAAATATATATGTGAGGTTTGCTTACGATGGTAGAGGCGCGATCTACAGTCGGGAAATCAGTTGGTTCCTCATATCGCCGCCAGAAAGATTTGATTTAGTACTGTCAGTGTTTATAACAACCCTTTAGTCGGTCTCGCTTCACCTCACCATTAAGCAGACATTTCGGAAACTCGTTTGAAGAAGCTGTTGTGTTTTCTGAAAAGAAGAAGGCTCCTTTAGTATCGTCTACCCCTCCAAACCTTGAACCTGAGACCGTGATGACTTCCGGACATGGTGTTTGTGCTTCAAGTTAAATGTATGCACCGGTCTGCTTGAACAGAATGTATTCTGTAATTTTGCATGTACAGATGTAGGTCTCACCCTTACAGCGACTAGTTCAACTGTTCAAATTTGAAACAAATTTGGTCGAACAGTCGAATGGACACTCTGACCCCCAAACCTGGTCAAAACATTCAAATATTCGGTCCTTGCTGTCTGCCCTTACTGAGTGTAATAAGATTTGTGTTAGGCTCAATTTTACCTGGGTATGTTTGTGTGCAAATACGACCGTTCGATAGTTTATTTCTGCTGGTACTTTTATTTGGTTTGTACATTTAGTTGGTGCTAAAGCCTCGCGGTAATTTTCGCTGTTTTTCTCAACTCGGCGGACTGTTGCTCTTGCCATTATAAAATGTGGACTTCTTCTATTAGTCTTACAAGTAGGTTAGCAAATTACAAACCGATATTTTCCAATTTAATGCCTCCAGCCATATTTTCAAAACTATCTAGGCCTATGGAAAAGCGTAAGATCGTATAATGGACCAGAATGCATATTTCACGTTTTAAAATTTAAAGCGTGAAGGTGATTATCGCAGAATGATTGATGTATGTGTGATATTGTGAACTTACAGACCATAAAACAAGGCCATCGATCATCTGTACACTGTACATTGTAGCAGAGGTTTTATTGCCGTCTGCGTTACAAAATCTTCGTTTCTTATGGCACGAAAGAGGAAAGCAACGGCTTCCTTTGAGAAATGGTGAGGATGCACTCCCTCGTCAAAAAGAAATAAATGGAAAAATTTGATTAATATCGTTACCCTGACTTAAGGCCCTTCAATTTTTATCGAAAGTCAAAAATTTCGAAAATACATGTTTTGAAACTTGAAAAACGATAAATGTTCCTATCGCCGTCTTAACGGGGAATTCCTGGGCTAACCCTGACGTAAAAAGACGTATATACTGTACAAAATTTGTGACGTAATTTTTGCACTATTCAAATTTCCATATTCTGTTTTCTTTGTCTTTTAGATTAAGATTTGGCTAGAATTTTACGGCCCAGTTTCCAATCAATTGGTTTTAGTCGAGCCGGTCACAGCCTTACTTTCAGCTGTTCAGTTGTGGTTCACTGGCTTGTTCATCCTACTCCATTGCTTATGCTAATAACCGAGCACAATGGCAGTAGGTTCCGTTTTTAAAGTCTTCGGTATGGCCAGGACTCGAACTCCCAACCCAACTGCAAGCCGGATGCTCTAACCACTTGCCTCTTTGTCTTATGGAAAGCTTCTGCAAAATGTGTCAAACTCTCTTTTCTGTTTTCATGGGCGTCCGCAGACATGGGCAAGGGGGAACTTGCCCCCTTCCCCCGGAAAATCAAAAATAAAAAAACGTATAAAAATCAAAGAAAAAAACAAAAAAACGTGTTTTCCAAGTTTCTATGCGCAAAATAGGCTTTAGAAATACCATTTCCAGCCATCTGGGAGGCATTTCGGGCTGAAATTTTCGCACGCTTCGTGTCAATTCATGGTGACTCGGAGGTTTTGCCCTCCCCCCCCCTAGAAATTTTGTTTCCCCGATTTTACTTTCTGGGGACGTCCATGTCTGTTTTGGACTTCTTAAAGGGGAAGTTTAAGCAAAAGTTGATTTTTTTTATGTGAAAGAGGAACTAAATCTACACAGTGTGGTGAAATTTCTATTGAAATCGGACATATATTTCTCCAGATATCAATAAATGAAGTCAGTAGATTTTCGTCCCAAAGTGTGTTTTAGAGCAGCAGAGCTTATTTCACTTCCTCACATTGACAAGAATGCTTTGTTTCCCTTTGTTTTATCAGACTGCTGTGTTGACCTTGAAATAAATAGGAATAGGACCTCCTTGTGGGGTATGCAAAGTTTGTAACATTCTCATGCCACTTGTGCAATCACATTTTAATAATAAGGGGTTGTTTCGGAGAAAATTAACTCTAAAGTTTAAAGAAAAAAAAAAATAATTCACTAATGCGGGGATATGATGTCATATGTGCTTGCTTCAAGTTCACTTTTTGTTTTGAAAATTTAAAAACTTTATGTGCTCATATCTTGAGAACCAGACATCGGACTTCAATGCAATTTCACCAAAATGCTTAGAATATGTACATCTATAACATACTTAATCCTTCCTCTAATAAAATAAGAAAAAATCCTGACTTTTGACCCCTTTCTTTCTTTCTTTCTTTCTTTCTTTCTCTCTTTCTTTCTTTCTTTCTTTCTTTCTTTCTTTCTTTTTTTCTTTCTTTCTCTCTTTCTTTCTTTCTTTCTCTCTTTCTTTCTTTCTTTCTTTCTTTCTTTCTTTCTTTCTTTCTTTCTTTCTTTCTTTCTTTCTTTCTTTCTTTCTTTCTTTCTTTCTTTCTTTCTTTCTTTCTTTCTTTCTTTCTTTCTTTCTTTCTTTCTTTCTTTCTTTCTTTCTTTCTTTCTTTCTTTCTTTCTTTCTTTCTTTCTTTCTTTCTTTCTTTCTTTCTTTCTTTCTTTCTTTCTTTCTTTCTTTCTTTCTTTCTTTCTTTCTTTCTTTCTTTCTTTCTTTCTTTCTTTCTTTCTTTCTTTCTTTCTTTCTTTCTTTCTTTCTTTCTTTCTTTCTTTCTTTCTTTCTTTCTTTCTTTCTTTCTTTCTTTCTTTCTTTCTTTCTTTCTTTCTTTCTTTCTTTCTTTCTTTCTTTCTTTCTTTCTTTCTTTCTTTCTTTCTTTCTTTCTTTCTTTCTTTCTTTCTTTCTTTCTTTCTTTCTTTCTTTCTTTCTTTCTTTCTTTCTTTCTTTCTTTCTTTCTTTCTTTCTTTCTTTCTTTCTTTCTTTCTTTCTTTCTTTCTTTCTTTCTTTCTTTCTTTCTTTCTTTCTTTCTTTCTTTCTTTCTTTCTTTCTTTCTTTCTTTCTTTCTTTCTTTCTTTCTTTCTTTCTTTCTTTCTTTCTTTCTTTCTTTCTTTCTTTCTTTCTTTCTTTCTTTCTTTCTTTCTTTCTTTCTTTCTTTCTTTCTTTCTTTCTTTCTTTCTTTCTTTCTTTCTTTCTTTCTTTCTTTCTTTCTTTCTTTCTTTCTTTCTTTCTTTCTTTCTTTCTTTCTTTCTTTCTTTCTTTCTTTCTTTCTTTCTTTCTTTCTTTCTTTCTTTCTTTCTTTCTTTCTTTCTTTCTTTCTTTCTTACTTTCTTTCTTTCTTTCTTTCTTCGAAAAAATCAAATATTACACATAAGTTATACCTGTGCGTCTGTTTGTCCAATCTCCCTCCCCGTGTGTCGTTATTTTATATTGCATTTTGTCCCTCAAGAAGCAAATGTTAGTAGAGTTGTTCACAAAATCTGAAAGAGTGTTTTTAGCATTCGTAATGAATGTTGGGTAACACAATCTCTCCTGTTATGAAGCGTGTCCGCCTTCTAGCCAGACATGAACTTATAAATGTTTCATCTTAGAACAAAAGGAATGTTCTTAGGTCGATGACGGACAACTTACTTAAGCATAAAGCCTTAACGTGTTCGTGGCAGGAGTTTTGATTCGCGTAAAAGTGTCAAAGGAACAGGAGAACTCTGATTTATCGGAGGTAGATGGCCACTTCGGTGGGAGAAAGACTACGAATTAAAATACTTCATCATTCAAGCATGCATAGTTTATCTTTTCTCTCTCTCTGCTACGGCGAAATATTTTTTGAATTCACAATGCCGATTCTTAGTCATTGGGTGAGAATTGATGTGGCATTGAAATAAACAAAGGGAAGTTGGGAGCGATTGAACGAGTTGATGGTGCGAATTTGAAAAATGGAGAAAGCTGGAATACCTCGATTAGATATGCTCTGATTCTTACGTTTTCGTAGGTATATAATTGGTTAATGTTATGTACATAGTCGGTGACGGGCATGTAGTCTTGTCTTGGCGTGGGCGGGTACAACGTAACAGTTTCGTCGTTTGGGGGATAAACAGCCAAGTTGTGGTGGGGATAAAAAGTATGGTGACATGAAAATGACATAATGAGAAACTAAATGTAGACTGGGGTTTCTAAAACAGATGCTAGAATTGCTACGATCCATATCAAAATCCATCAAATATTGAATATTTGTATGATAATTTAGCACTTAAACATTTTTTAATTATATCATGAATAAACATGACCTAAATATTCAAATTTGTGACGTTGAAAGATAGATTAACGAAATACTCATTTACAGCTCGTGTTACATTTTTCAACCTTTATTAAACTAAAAATGGCATTGGTACCCCTTCGGGAATTATTTTGAAGTGTTATTTGTTCACTTGAAAAGAATCAATATCATTCACAAGCATTACACTGTCTGGGGAATACCGTAATTAGATAATTTATGCAGATATAGTAAAGGGAGCTCTTACTCTTTAGTGGCATTCAGTTGCAGACGGTGACGTTTTTCCTTAATTAAATGAGATAAGCAAATATGTTAACAAGCGGGACTAGTGAATGTGAACACTATAGTTGCGCGACAGGCTGCAGTATATTTAACACAATTACCACAAGTATTTGATGGTATTTTATGTATTTGTAGGTCTCAAATAGTATGTAGGATTACTACAGGTTCTCCAGACTGACGGGAGTCTCTGTTAAACGACTTGATAAAGTCCTATACCTGAGAAGACAGGCAGTTGGCTATGTAGGGGGACATCGGACATGTCTTTATTTCGACTTTTCCATATTTCGACATTTCTACATTGAGGCCATCGTTGGGATAAAGACTAGGTTCTGTCCTAACCCTTATCCTAACGCTGACCTCATAAAGACGTCACTTGTCTGAATACAGAGACGTTTTAATAAAAACATGTCCTAACACACAGCGTTCCCCCGTGGACAGAACGGTTTCTAGCTGATCACTATAGTCTCGGTAAATCGAATGAGTAATTATCAATTGAGAGGAAACTGTGTCAGATTTTCACGTAGGCCTATTGAAATACCATCAGCAACATTTTTCTTGAGTGAAAAAGATTTTTTCGGTGACCCTGAGGCCACAGACTTCGGGAAAAAAATGAAAAAGTATACCACGATTACTTAGAATAATTATATCTTGTTTCAAAAGTGAAGAGTAAAGGTTATATCTGCGACAACCATGGAAAGCTTCGGGGTGTTTTTAACCTCTGCTGTACCAGGTTTAAACATAGTGTGATAGTTTTACATAATTTCAAGTGACGTGACTCTAATACACCGTTCGCGGCTCCCCAGAGAAGTGAAAAAAAAAAAAAAATAGATTTTTTAACATTTTTTCTCCTTCCCTTTGCTCCGCTGATCTACTTTCGCCTAAAGGTATTGGTTAAATTTCTGTGTGAACTAACCACCTAATGACGTCACATACCTGCCCCAAGGGAAAGGATTGTCATAAAGGATATAGAAAATGGGTACTACTATATGATCAGACGAGGATCCAAGGAGGGGGCTTTTGCGGCCTCAGCCCTCCCTTTTTCGCTGGCATGAACAATAAAACATTACAAGCAAACAAACAAACCAAAAAACCGACAGGAAATTAGCAGTGCAACTCCCTCCCGCCTCCTGCTTTCAAGACTACCCCCCTCCCACTTTGGAATGTCTTTATCCGCGCCTGATGATGGAACCAAAAATTAATTTGCTATCAAGATTTCGTCACTGGTGCGTATGCCATTCACAGACTGAGCTTTTCAATTTAAACTGCGGAGGGTACACTCTTAAAATATTTAAACGATTTTGTTTAAAAATTAGGATACTCACGAAAATGAGTATTTCTACTCGAAATAAGTGAGTACTTCAACTCAATTTGTGTAAAATTTTGCACAAATTCAGCAATTTGTGTAAAATTTTGCACAAATTCAGCAATTTGTGTAAAATTTTGCACAAATTCAGTTGAAGTAGTACGATTGTTTCGCGTCGTATTTGTCTTGTTTCGGCCAATCGAAGAGATGCAGTGCGCATGTAAAAAGTGCAATTTGCGTTAATTAAGTGATAAACATAACCACAGTCTTGATTCAATCGTCTGCTACTGGTGGGATTTTTTCATATTTCATGAGAGTATAGCACCCACACAGTCCCGATGATTTTAACGAGGAATTCTTATTCAAATTAACGAAGAAATTGGTTCAAAACCAGAAAAATCCATGTAATTGGTTGAATCCACCAGTTAAGGCCTAATCAGGCCCGTATCCGGGGGAGGGGGGATTCAGGGGGTTCAGACGAACCCCCACAAGATCTGGAGTTCCGCTCAGCCTATGATAGTAGGCCTACGTTAGCAACATATGTAATGAGTTTTAATTTTGTTAGCTTTACGCTTCAACTTCCAACTAACTGATTAAATCAGATCTAACGGCCCCGTGACCTTTCTTTCCAGTTGTAGTCACCGGATTGTATTCCCTACTCCATATTGCTTACGTACGCGGAGCAGTAGGTTCCATTTTGATAACTACCTGACGCATTCAGCTTAAATTTTCCTTGCATGTGTCTTCGGCACTAGTCGGTCATAATGTCGGGTAAAATGTTCCACTTGTGGTAAAATCGAATCCCTCCACTGAAAAAGCTGCATACGGGCCTGGTGTAATGGCTGATGTGACCATGATTTCCTGGTAATAAAATAGCCAGGATGGTGTAGGTGTAAGCGCTATATCAGCAAGAGACCTGGTGAAATTTCAGCAGACCTTTTTAGAGTGTTTCATGGTGAAATCGGGGTCGGGGTCTTTTGTTACACCCGTTGTGTACTTCCTTTTGAATTCTATAGGGACCTACACAGTCTGTGCATGGAAAAGCTGATCCAGGCTTTACAGTACAGCTACCCTGGAACAATTGTCACAAGAATGCAAATCTCACTTGGCTTTGGTTGGCAAGAATTGCAGTGCAATATATACTAATTCATTTTAAATTCAAATTTTAAAAGAAATTTCTGTCATGAAGCAATGAGAGAAAATAGCCCTAGGTTAAAATTATGCTTCTCGATAAATTGATTGGCTGGCCGTATACTCACTGGGCTAAAGGATTGCAGAAAGCAAGCCTCTTTAGTCCAAAAGGGAGGAAATTCACTCCAGGAAGAGTGAAATTCACTCTAAAGAAACGAAGTTTTACTCTTGGTGAAGTGCCTTCAGGGACCTCTCTTATAGAGGGGTAACCCCAGTGAATACCCTCGTTTTAGAGTGAATCAAGTTCACGCTTCTTGGCGTGAATTACACTATTCTTGGAGTAAATTAACACTCCAGTGGAGTGAATTCTCACTTTAGAAAATGACTACGTTCACTCTTTTGTTTAAGAGTGATAGAAGCTTTTGCACCGTGTCGCAGATGCTGCTTAGGTTAGCATATCCATGCACTCTAAAAACACCGGGGTTAAATTTAACCAGGATCGGTGTTCTATTTACTCCAACACAATCCTGGTTAACTTTTAACACAAATCCTGGTTAAACTAACACAACTTCTGGTTAAAAATAACACGAATTCGGGTTAAAAATAACTAGGATTTGAGTCAGTTTAACCAGGAGTTGCGTTAAAATTTAACCAGGGTTATGTTGGAGTAAATAGAACATCGATCCTGGTTAAATTTAACCCCGGTGTTTTTAGAGTGTGGTAGGTTTAAACCCCTTATGCATCGTTCTGTCTGTGCACATGAGCATGTTCATTAATATAAAATATCTGCACCACTCGGCTAAAGGTGTACGTGCACACACGCAGAGACAGTGGCATCAGCCTTGCAGTAAACACACTCCACAGGCTTATTTTAACCCTTTACCGTTGTTTGGGTCCTTTTGGACCCATGCGGAGAGCTCGGCTAGTCACCCATCTTTACTGTTTCACGCGGAGCTCGAAACTGCGAGTAGCTACCCGAAAATTCGGCCACAACAACGAGAGAGACAATAGTTTAAGGTCACGGGGTCAACGGCCTACGGAAGCCGATGCGGGGCTCTTTTCCGCCCGCTCCCGAGGCGCGCAGGTATGCCCCGATCGGAGCACAACGGTAAAGGGTTAAATCGTGCTTCATGAAAGCTTAAACTCTTTTTCCGGCAGTATAAAGTGTTCTATATTTTCCAGAGAAGCTTCTTTTTCATGTTTTCATTTTTTTCTTCGAGTATATTTTCCAACACTTATTTTACTCGGGGGGGGGGGGGGCGGAACCAGCATATTGTCATGGGAGTTTTCGCGCGCTTCTTTGGGAGTTATGAAGAGAAACCTGTAAAAAGCGGTTTGGGGATCCTTGAATGCATGCAAAAGGTTCAAAATATAACCTAAAGCGTGATTAAGGTTTCTGTGATAAACTGTTAGTATATTTTGCCATTAGGCTGTTTCTTTTTCAAACTTCAAACATGGAGCCTGGGGGTTCAGCCCCAAATTATCCCCCACCCCCATCCCTTCAATCGTCCGCGGACCTGTTTTACACATAATAAATGATGTATCGAATTGAATTGACCTTGAAGCATATGGTTTCATGATGCGGAGCTCCTCACCAAACTCCTGCTATGCTGTGCTCTCAACAAAGTATTCCACCATTATCAAAACTTCATTGTAGTATCCCGAGTGCGGGCTACATGTGGTGTCGGTTCCTCAAACCACTGAGCTGTCCAATCAAACAGTCTAAAAGGGCTAGGAAGAGGACCCCCCAAAAACGCTTTCCTGAAAACTTCTCCTGTGGTTGGCCGACCGAAGGGACTTGCTTCTGTGATAGCGTATACGTGTATAACCTTAGTATAGTCGTATTTGGCGGGCTAGCCAGGTTGAACCTCGTCTTTCCTGTGCTGGTCCGTTCCCACTTACAAACACCCCGACGTCTCGTAAGTGACATGACCGACGACAATAAGTGAAGTACGATGTACGTATATACAAGACCCAATGTGTAATCGGAACTCTCAGTAAAGCCTGTGCCGTGTAATACGAACTACAGTACGCAGCTGTTTTTCTAACTTGCTGTCAATCAAAGAGCTATGCCAATTGAGAATTTTTGTAGACTACTACAAAATTTATTGTTTGGGGTGAGAAGACATTCCGTACTCACTCACTTTCATCTAATTTCTAAACGAAATGGATACAATTCACTCCAAGAAGAGTGCACTGGGAACCACTCCTAGAAAGAGCGAATTTTACTCGGAATGGAGTGAAACTTCACTCCCAAAATGTTTCATTCACCGTCTTTTTTCGAGTGCAAACCTTTTGCACATCACCTTAATTTACATCACGCAAATGGGTAATTTCACTTATAGAGCCTAGGTCTAACATAAGCTATTTATACGTAAATGCACTTTTCAATGTAAACACCTAATTCACATTGAACAGATATGTTTACTACGTTGGATTTAAGAATGGCATTATGTATATACTTTATAAGCTGATAAAATGTACTTTTAATATGTTACTCAAGTCCATATATGCCTTCCCTTACGAAGTAAAGTATTCCCAGAATTCTCAATCCCGCTTTGCACCAAACCGGAAATGACGTCAGTCCTTTGGTAGCTTTACAGAAAGTATAACTCTGTTTATAGATCTGAGAGAAATGACAGTCTGTAAAATGCACGCGGTGACGAGGGGCGATGAAATTACATTTCTCACTCGAAGCATGTTCTTGACCCGTTGTAATTTGCCAAATGCCATTTTGACTGTGCCTTTCAAACATCAAACAGACTACAAACGTCACACTCAATCCTACCAAAAAACCCATAAAAATGCTCCCGAGGCTTTCCATAGCGATGCCGGCTGCAGCTGCAACTCGGTTGTTGTCTTCAACTGTGACGATATTGGCATTACTGGTAAACTGCAATGAAAAACAGAATTAGCTTTCGCATTTATAACTTGCGTCTACTTCAATGAATGCGTGGATTATACACCTTCACATACGACATCAATAAGAAAGAGTATACGGTAGATTAAAGCAAATTTACTGAGAGAAAGGTGTTCGGCAAAGACCCAAGTATAGCTGCCAGACAACATTGTAATGTTTGTACCACAAATAACATTTCATTTGAAATTTGAAGGAACTCGTCTTCTCCTTTCGTGGCGTTCATTATTTTGTTTTATTTCGCCTGCTTGTCAAAGAAGGCGAACTTACATCGTCAATAAATTCAACTATTTTAGATATATGTGCACGAACATCGTATATTACGTTGAGGTACATAGAACTATTTGGCATAAACCAGATCCGCCATGACCTAAACCGATTTTTAGTCGCGTTTCTTTAGGTCTTCCCGCCAAGATTATGTAGTTGATAAATTTGACTTAATTTAACACGCATAACCTGCACACGAGACCTGGATTATAGGCTATACAGTCTTGAAAGTAAAAAATAGATATTAAATTTGTAAATGTTAAAAAAAATGTTCAAAAATGAAAATTTCGCTAGCCTTTCCCATATATTTAATAGGTTAAATGTGTTTGAGGCACTGCCGTCATGGTTTACCTTCATAGCAGGAGTGTTAAATAGTATGTACCCTTCTTTTTACGTACGGAGAGCAACCGTAAGCGGATGTGTAAACCCCTTCTGCCAAGTGGGGCAACCTTTCCGTATAAATGGGATGCCAGGAGGCAGAAATAGGCTGCCGGTACTATGTCATTATGTGGCATTATCAGATTATAGCGTCAAGTTCATGTAATATACCGTTCTGTACAAAATATGAAAGTGGGAGAGCCTCGTTACATGCTGGTGCTTCAAGTTACCTTGCAATAACGATTGCCCACAACGAAAAGAATATACTTGTCTTTCTTCATCATTTTCTGCACTTTTACAGCTTTAAAAGAACCAAAAATGGAACATTCTATGTTACCAGACCTTTAACAGTTTAAGGTAAAAAAGAATCTTGGGGTGATGAATTATCAAGTAGTCTTCTATCTTACAGTCTAACGAACCTGTACTACAGGAGCTGCATTTCCAATACATTCACTTACAACAAACTCCAAACACGCTTGTTTGTTGCACAGTGAAAACAAGGCACCGGTATGTCACAATCTCAAAACATTTTGGAAAATGTTTTGCAAATGTTTTCGTAGCCTGCATATCACCTCTGTGGCTGCAGTCCCCTTTGATTTTTCGTAGCGATGAGAGGAACGAAAAAACTTCGTCCTCTCCGCGGGCTAATGTTTTCGAAGAATTGACATGCCAGTTCAGTTAAAAACAAGTTGCAGGAATTTTTTCAATCTTAAATCAAGTTTGTTTTGGATTTGTTGCGTTTAGAGTGTATGTTATACAAACTTGAATGTGCACTCTAAAAACACCATGGTCAACTATGCACCGACTCAAATTTATGGTCAAAAAATTCCCAAATAATGGTAAGATTTGACCAAAAATTAGTAAATTTTGACCCAAGTAGAGGTCTTTATTTTGACCACAGTTTAGGTCGGTGGATAGTTGACTAAATCAATGGGCAATTTGACCATATTCTTTTTAGAGTGTATACAGGTACCGGTAAGTGTATAGTCAATGATATTCGTATATACTTTACGGTGCCGACCAATGGTGACCTCCAACTCTATGAGGAGTTTCCACGATATTACTGGATTTTTTTATTTTTGTGAAATGAATGCAAAGAATGATGAGGACTGGTTCAGTTTTCAATGAGAACTTAAAGTTTGAGCAAAAAGTGCAACGGTTTTTGTGAAGGATTTTTACGTTCCACCCGGCCTCACACGTTTTCTTTCTGCAGATTGCGTGCTTGTAACTCTGAACTGGTTTTTTGCCGTTTGGAAGTCTTCGACTGTTAAGTCTGGACTTGCTACAGCAACAGTTGATTTTGCAAGAAACTGACTTGTAATATCTCTGAAACATTTCAAGTTAAGGTCAAGTTCAGCCTGTCAAAAAAGAAATATAGCCCGAAACATTGACTTTGGGATTCATTTTTTGCATTTTGTCAAATTACACAAATAGCCTGCGCAGTGAACGACAGCCCTAGAGGAGGATTGACCTGCCTGTGTAGCATCTCTGTGGCCGCCGCCTCCTTTAGGTTGCCGCCCCTCAGATTTTTCGCAGCGATGAGCTGAACGAAAAGACTTCGTTCGCTCCGCGGGCTAAGGCTATACATGACCAGATGACCATCTACGTTCGGTCGAACTTTAGCTTCCCTGCTGCATGTTAATGTAATCCTATGTCGTCATTTAATAAGAAGGTGGTTCAAACGGACAGCCCATGATATGGAGGAAATAGGCCAGGAGGGTTAGACCTTTTGGACATTCTTTATGTCTAGGAGGTTGTGCAATTCTGCAATCTGGTCTGGATCCGTCAACAATACATACAACATGTAGGCTGTACTTTGTGGAAGTATGTACCTCACGGCGGAAAACGAACGAATAAAAACTAATGACAGATGAAGAAGTGTCGTAATTTTGTCCCTGTCACAATCCCGTTTTACGAGTCCTCCGCAAAATGGCAACTCTTGTAAATTGTGTACCGTCGACGAGTTATTAAAATTGGTCGTATATCAGACTTTTTCATTGTTGGTCTATTTTAGTAACGCCCAAAGTCGGTAGATCTAGCACCTCCAAGTGTGATAAACTTCATAATAGTCGTAAAGTCCCTACCCAATAAAATTCGCTCTGTCGACTAGGACACGTGGGCTCGTACTCCTGCAGTATAGGCCTCAGCAGATTTACTACTTGGTAGTAAAAGCGTGATCTCTCAATAAGTACCTAAACCGTAAAATTTTGAATAAGATCGTAAAGATGTGTTTTGAAAATACACCAAAGTAACTACGAAGGTTGTTTTCATTTATGTCGACATAGTTAACGGCAGTGGGAAAGCCTAGTTTATAGCCAACAGTCAAATAGCAAGGTTCAATATTTTGTTAAAAGTAACTTGTATTAAAAATGATGAGAGTTGAGTTGAGCAGTTTTTCACGGTGTTTGCTAAACCAAGTGGGCTAAGTTTGTGAAAGATTAATCCTCGCCGACTTAGAGTTTGATCAGATCCTCTGTTGCGCTATTTGAAGTGTTGTGTTAATTTGTACGCGATATGCATTGAATCGGCAATATTTTTGAACAAATATTGCTTCAACTTTATAGTTTGTTTGTATTACTGTGTCAACCGTCATCAAATTTATTATAATGCTCCCTTACAGCGAGGTTGCTGGGCAATGTGAACAATAAAACTAGTTTTTCAATTCTTACCTGGATGCCGAACATACACGGTATGTTGTGTGCTCATAAGTGTATGTGAGGGGTGTGCATGCGCCCTCAGTAACAAAGAAGCTTGTACGGGGGAAGGGGTGTCCCCCTGAAAAATATTCGCTACCTGGAAAGCCATTTCCCCCTCTCCCAGTACATTGTCTGACTTTGGGTCAAACTATGGACACCATCAGACCTTCAGTACAACGTGACGTCTTTTTCATTAGATTTGAACGTTTCTCATTTTGTTTCTCTAGTTTGTATACTACACGCAATACTTTCACCTATGTTGCATGCGACATTCTCCCAGGCGAGCCGATAATTTGCCATTAGATTGTCAGTCTATTTATCATCCGCTATCTGGATAAAATGTAAATATTTCTCTTAATTTCAGTCTTTGTTGTATAAATGATTACAGTTGGTGCTATTCTTTTTGTTAAATCTGTGTGATATGATGCTTGTGACAAGTAAAGAAAGTTCCTTTAGCCTTTAATCTCTTTCTATTCTCCCAGTTCCAAGTTGTAATGTCTGACTAATGATACCTAAGAGATGCAATTAATTTAACCCTGAAATTGTGAACGACTGTTATTAAAAGACTATATTTGGTAGAATCGTCATATGTGTATTTATTAGTCAACAGATTGTATTCTCCTCCAACGTGTTGTGTGTAGGTTTCTTGTAATCGTTTGGTCTTTACATCAACTATTGTGAACGACTGTTATTATATTAAAAGACTTTATTTGGTAGAATCTTCATTTTTGTATTTAATAGTCAACAAATTGTATTCTCCTCCAACGTGTTGTGTGTAGGTTTCTTGTAATCGTTTTGTCCTTTCATCTACTACAGAACAATGAACTCATTTAAGAAGACATTAACCTCAAAGTCATCTGAAGCCACCGAAATCAATTTTGTTTAGGACATCACAGATTCTGAACAATGGCACAGATAAGGTTTCAAGGTGGGAGGGATGACTGTACCGGTCATGGTTCATTTAAGTTAAATACTAACCAAGGCTCAAAACCTTGTAATCTTTTGGCTAAATTTCAAGGTATTAAAGGCATAGCCTGAACTTAAATTTCCTCATGTCATTTTCAAATGTCAGACAAAAAATTAGATTAGGAATACAATTCGAGGAAACGAGATTTTAACAAGGTCCTACAATTGTAAAAGTTAAGGTTATATGTATACAGGGCCTATTAGTTAGTTAGATGAGATTTTACGGCTCCGTTTCTAATCAATTGGTTTTAGTCGGACCGGTCATGGCCTTATTATCAGTTGCAGTTCACTTGCTTGGTTTCTTTGCTCCATTGCATAGGGTTTACTAGACATCCTATTACTCTACTACTCGGTTGATAGGACCCGAGACAGGTCCGTATAGCCATATTTAGCAGAGCATATTTATAATTTTTTTCTGGGGGGGGGGGGGAGATATTGGCATATCAGCTCGAGAGTTTCGCTTGCCTGTAATATTTACCTTTTCGAGAACACTATGTGCGAAATAATGCGAGATTCTTTACAGGATTAATCTTGAAGGTTTCAGTTGTGATCGTTTACTGGGATAACAGTTTTTCACCCTTAAGTTCAAAACTTTATATAAGAAAATATCTGGGGATCGAGAGGTAGGCCAATAGGGGAGAGGTAAATGGAAGTTTTAGCAATGGATCCCTACCCTGTTATTTTGGGGGCACGTATACCCCCTATGCCACCGCCCCTGTATCCACGCCCTTGCCTATACCACTGGTTGATACGTCGTGTCGGAATGGCGAAACGTGTCACCTCGTCTCCAGGTAATGTTACACTGCTAGGGCATTTCCTGCGAGAGAAACGTGGTCAGATTTAGAGGGGCATAGAGGCTACGCCTCTGTTTCTACAGAGCAATGTATTTTTTGTAATGGTCTTCTATTCCAAGGACCGGGGATCATTGTATGTAACGTCCTCCCCCCTAAGTTGCACGATTCTGGATCAGGACCCGAGAAACAAATTAATCGAAATCGGAACGTATCACAGAAAAGGATGGCTGACTAGATGGCGACATTTCCGAGCGTCAGTTGGTACTGTGGTGGGCGCGTACTGCATTGAGGTGTAATTTTTTTAGCTGTTTCTTGGTATGTGTTGCTAGGGCCATCTGAAACTTGAAGTAACAACGATCAAAATATTAAATAATTTTTATGTCCACCCAAAAACAATCTATAGACTTATTTCCAAATAGCAATTACAAAGGATTGTGGGACAGAGTTTTGGTGTTTGTCATTTTTGTCAATGGCATTTTACTGTGGTGAAAATTGACGTACACCCAAAACTCTATCCCACAATTGATTGTAATTGCTATTTGGAAATAGGTCTATTATAAAGGACGAGAGCAGTCCCCTAAACTTATTTTTAAGTAACACCTAAATCTCCAAATTTTCTCTTTACTTCTCTTCAAAGTATCTTTCATCATATGTATGACTTCTTTTTGTGCATATTCAAGGTAAACCAAGCAGTTACTTCTTGTAAATTTCACATTCGAAGAGACATAATGTTTTCACATGACTCTCGACAGCTAATCATGAAACAGGATAGTCTGGGCTACACTGCTTCAAGTTGGCGTGACTCCTCTTGCCCTTTAATGTATCGCATGGCGCCACATGGATTGATGGTATGCATGCATCTGCATGGGGAAATCATTTTGGACTAGGTATTGGCCCGAATAGACTTTTCCTAACGAAATGAAAAAGAAAAATTAAAACGAAATGAAAACAAACCCTTTTGCATTTATGCAGTTATTTACAGGAGAGGGGCACTGCACCTTCATTAAACATTGTTTAAAATTGTCACGAGCAATCCAATTTTCAGACTTTGCGAAGACATGATCTTTCTTACATATGTTGTGATTCACGAAAAAAGGTTTTCGCAACGATTTGACAAAATAAAAAATAATTCTAAGTAAATAACTAAAGGACAGGTACCTAGGTGTGAGCTGTCAAGCTGCTTTGCAATAATGACATATCGATTCAACTGCAATTATGTTCGAGTACTACATTAATGTTTAACTTCATGTTAGACTGCTTCTGATTGCGCTAGCGATTTCCAAACCCACTCGGTCTAATAACTAACTACCGGATGATTACTAGGAAGCGATCTTTGACAGGTGCGTTAAGTATGTCTCTCGTCAAATCTCTTAAAGGTTGGGGATTCATTTCTGGCAAAATTAGAAATTAAAGTTTGATCGATCATTAACCGAATTTGACTCTTGTGAGAGGTGATTCGTGCGGCGGCTAAATTTTACCGTCAAAGTGACAAAGCGTCTCCTTTGAATTTTGTGACTGGGGGACAAGTGCATGAATGCTTTCAATTTTAAAAGTCATTACGCATTCTGTATGTATATCTTGATTGCACGTGTCAGATAATATATCGATAGTCTTCGTAGCCGACGTAACATTTTTCGGTAAGTGACGTCATGTTGGTTTCGTCCAATTAAGGCAGCTTAGAGTATGATGAAATAATTGTTTATTTTCCTGCTGTTTTTTTACCTTTACATTTGTGATAGCCCCATGGTGTTCAAACGAACACGTTCAGTGGCAACTCGGCCTCAGGACCTCTGGGTCACTAGCCCGCGGGGAGGACGAATTTTTTCGTCCAGCTCTTCGCTACGAAAAAAATCAATCTAATGGGGGCTGCAGCCACAGAGGTGCTACGCAGGCTACTGGCTCACCTGCTTACATTTTGATGGCAAGTGTGTACGCGACGAAATTAAATGGGAGTGTCGCAATTTGCATGCGAGTCACAATGCGAGATGTATAATTCGACTCAAATTGCGAGCCATATAATGCAAGTTTTGTCAGCATTAATAATGTACCGTAGGTCATATTCAGTCATATTCGTAGAGAATTAAAATGCTAGTCATCAGATTATGTGATATACAACTAGACAGGGCGTAGCCTGCTCAGACTACTCGTGCATGTCATACTTTAACATGAATCGTACATAACATCTTCCCATTTCTCCTGATTCTTTAATTATTCATTCGCATCGATACCATGTAGGCTAATTCTCTTCATTATAAAGCTTGTGTGGCTGTTGTTGACAAATTTTCATCAGGTCCATCCGAAGGTGCTTCAGTCCGGTGTGCAACCGACTTCGTCGGCTGGGCAACCGATTTTAGTTGCAAAGCTAGGCCAAGGAACGGGGGAGTACCCGGAGAAAAACTCACGTTGAAAAAGAGCTTGATTTGAACCCATGCACATGTGAAACACACTGGTACACAGCAGTTGGAATAGACCACGCTACCACTCGACGATCTTGACAAATACACAACTTGCCAGGGCTTTATACGAATTGCAGCCGCTTTGTGTATAATTAACAGGGAAGTAGCCAATTGTACAAAAACTGAAGTATCCTAGCTACGTGTACTTATCCCAATCAATCACAGAGCGCTAGAAGTATTATATATGTGCTAACTTTGATTATAACTGAATCAGTCTCTGCCAACGATCGACGTGATATAATTCCAGGCTCCCTCGTTAATTGGTAATAAAAGCCTATCGATCCTTAATTACACATATTGACAGCCGTCGCAAAGGGCGGAAAGTCTATTAGCCCTCCTCAAGTACCAATGTGAACAGATATTGTATCGCTTAAGTATTATTACAAGCTAGTATGGGCCTTCCACTCTAACCTTTATGGAAAACGTATAGATATGTCGTTGTTAATAGTAACTCCTGAAGTCATGGCAACTTCGACAATAATCACTTCAAAAGCTACCATTTCTGTAAAACAGGCTCTTTCAGTTGGATGTTGATTTTATATCATTCGAAGGCCACAGAAATGCCCGAAGTTTTCCTGTTATTATATTGCAAAGTCAAACTTTGGCTCCGAAATCCAATCTCGTAAAGTGTTTTCCGTAAAAATAAAAAAGATGACAGTTATGTACCGTTTAGTCACGTGACTTCTTATTTATATTGATTCAGCATAGAATATAACATTTTGCAGTTTGAAGCTTATTTAGTATGACCCTTGGGGATAAGGCAAACAGAGCAGACCGGTTGTAAATAATTAAAATTACAGGCGAGTGATTTGTTGACTTCAAATTTTCCAGTTCCATCAACAGGAAGACTCAACCGACGGAGAGACAAATTTAAAATTGGTCAGCCTTCAAGCACACTGTACGTCTAGCTTCATTAATTGCCAAACTGACCATTCATAAAAATACAGGTGAAAAATATGATACATGAGCAAAAATCGAAATATTTTTAATCTAAAGGCGTACACCGGTAGACAGATAGAGGAGGGAATTAGTACGATGTCCACTGTTGAACTTAACTGCACGATCCGCGGTTGGACGGAAGTTTACGACAGACTGATGCATGGGCATTGATAGTGTATAAAATAATGAAATGGACACAAGTACTAGGAGCAATATCACGATTGTTTATGCCTGCATGATACCACTGTGCGCTGGAAGGCTAGTTCATATGAAAAGAAAATCTATGGGATTAAAAATTGACGCATCACGGTGAACGTGTTAACTGATTCATAAGTTAATCAAACAGCATGCTTTTAAAATTGTTTTGTTTCTATAAAAGCGATAGGGCTGCATCGCCATGCAGTATAGGCAAAGGGGGAAAAGGTTCATGCTTCCTCTGCAGTAGGTACCGTACTCGAATTTGAAATGTTTACAGCCTAGTATATGCGATAAACTTTGCCTGTTGAAAGGGTCTCGTAGCCAAAGGTTTAAAACATTCATTACGATACTCTCTGGGAGCATTGTATATTTTATTTATTTATTTTTAAATTTGTTTGAAGTGAATAACATTATGAAATATGGGGTTTATTTTTAAATATGCATTCCACTCTTACAGAGGGCCAACTCTCACCCAAACTACAATTTTTGTAGTAGTTCACCGGAAATTTTCAATTGGCACAGATCTTTGATTGACAGCAGGTTCAAAAAATGCAGACCGATTACGCAGTGTTTTGATTTCACCTTAGTCTTGTATACGCCCCCTGAAACAACAAACTGACTAATTGCGTCTGGATGAGGATGTGTTTGAAGCTGTTGTAGGAAGGGTTTAAGAAAGTAGGTCAGGAGAATTAGAACTGATTGAGGTGAGAGGATTAAGCCTTTAAAGCTAGTGATCACAATACTCTATAAACACCGTGACCATGGTTGTTGAAATTCCTAGTTATGGAATATCCAATCATACTTCTTTCTTTAAATAAAAAGAAATGTTGCTATATAAAGTCAACATTTTGAAGAATAAATTTCATCGTTACCGCGGCTTAGCTGTAGTTAGTTAGATGGAGTTTTATGGCCCAGTTTCCAACCAATTGGTTCAAGTCGAGCCGGCCACGGCCTTTTTCCAGTTGTAGCTCACTGGCTTAGCTGTAGAAATTCATAACGGGGGCACATCTTGAGCACATTTTGAGGGAGCCAAACCCAAGGTCCGAGGTCCGTTAGTAATATCGAGACATTTAGCACATAAACTTGAAAACTTCGTGGATTAGATATAAGTTTGGGGGAGTAGGTCCCAGACCCCCCCCCCCCTCTTCCCACCGCCCTGTTGTGATTAAATTGTGAAAACTGTTTTATGTAAGAGTTAACGTTAATTAGTCTCATTATCATGGGAGTTTGGTATGAAGTCAACCCGATGTGTTTGATTATCTTTTCTAAATATTTCATTTTGGGGTTGTTACATAGGCCTATTGCTAAATAGACTTCTCATCCAAGGATAGCTAGAACAGTTCTTCATGGCCGTAAACTTTTGCTATTTTTAGAGGGCTGGGGTCGATCACGCCCAAGTTAACCATCAAACCTGAAACAATACCTAGTGGTCAAGTTAGTCAAAGTAAATGCTGATTTATTGTTTTCATCCAATATTCACGCAACAGGTACAGAAAAACTGTAACCGTCCAAGCCTTTGTCTTCTAGGCAGATCCGCTCACTCTGAAAACAAAAGAGTTTAACTTAGTCACTCATTCAGTGAAAAGTGGGAATTCACTCCATTAGAGTTTTAATTCACTCCAAGAATAGTGAAATTCATCCAAAAAAGAGCGAAATTTTTTTCTTTCACGACTGTCTGCATGGATCACTTTTTTGAGTGTTCCTCCCATAGGCCTCCATCAAGAGTGAAAACTTCCGTCTTTCGGAGTGAATTTCACTCTTCTTAGAGTGAATTTCCACTCTTTTGGAGTGGACATTACAGCTTTCACTCCTCTAACGTATGGAATTCCCTCTTTTCATTTTTAGAGCGTATAGCTCTCAGATTTGATATGCATGTGGCAACTTTCAAAGCTGTGTGAATTGAAATGTGCTTAATTTTTCTTCATTGTGTGTGGCGACGTACAACACCGTATACTTGGGGCCGACATATTGGTCCCATTGCACAAATAGCGATGGTTCCCAAGAGGAAATGTTGTATTTATTAGCAAAGAAAGAGAACCTGTTATCTCCCTAATGCCGTAGGTTCGAAAACTAACAAGATCTCTATTCTTCTTTGATCTCCCCTGAGCACCATCTTTTCGAAATCTAGCAGGCAAGTTTTAGCCATGAAAAGGATCATGGGCTCTCGGCAATCGTCCAAAGCGGATAGTCACAAGTGTCTGTCGCTTCGACTCCCATTCATACCGCGTTGTCAGTCCGTTAGTAAGCACGGCCGCTGCTTAAGGGGTTATAAGAGGGCCTTTGAAACCAGTGGTAATAAGGTTTTTCTTAGGTCTAAAATAAGCTCATTGTTAGCTGGTCGGAAAATGGAGGATTAAGATAATTGAATCTATCAACTATTTGAAAGGAAAAGAGAAAAGCAAAAGACGGGAATAAATAGAAGGAAATAAAAGCGAGAATGAGATGGATGAAGCGATGAATGAAAAGGGTGTAGCGGTGTTGTGGACTGGACGACGCGACAAATATTCGATTCAATTCTGCATGAATAGAAGATGGCACAAACAGACAGCACGAAAGGCGTAAGCAACTCGAGGACAAAACGATGAGATGAGTCCTACGACTGGCGATGAATACAGATAAGTTTTATCGGGGAATAAAGAAAGAATGGAATGTGAGGGATAGAAATAATGGGCATCCTTTGTCAATTGTTCGAGAGCTCTTAATCATTAATTGCTCCTTTAGCAGTTTGACCGATGCAGAGTCATTCACATTAGCTGCTTCCCCATCATGAGGGAAGTCCGATCGTGCAGGATAAAAATCAAAATAAAGGAGGAATCGTCCATGGCTCATTTTGATGATCTATACATGATAAATGTTTTTCACATCGAGTGTACTGTTTCTCCGTTCGTAAATCAAGGACGGCTGGCCTAATACTCAGGGTCCGTGGTGCTAGGGTTTTTTTTATACACAGGAACGAAATTAGGAAAATATACAGGTCGAATATCGGGCCATTTATCTAAGATGTCAAAAGCTTTACAAAAAAGTGAAAAATTTACGCTCTGGCTCACCGAAGTGTTGTCTTCATTGGCGAGGTAAACAGAAAACGTGTAAGTGATACGAAGACCGTAAGAGGAGTCACCCATTAGATGTATGGCTTCCTTGTATGTTTATAGTTGGATAACTGGTTAGGCTTAAGGATTCTTTCAAACAAGTCATGACGGTGGGCGGTCATCATTCTCGGTAGTGCATATAGCTTGTATAAGCCTACTAGAGATGAAAAATTCTTGATACAGTCCGCAGTACCCGATTCAATATCGTGGGAAGGGCGTGGTCTGAAGTAATAGTCGTCCAGGGAGTCATGGGAATAAAATGCCATTACAAAATATACATTGTTCTGCAGAAATAGGGGGCGTAGGGTATCTCAGCCGCCCCGGATCTAGTCCCGGTGCAGCTTTGAGATTTTTGGTTAGTTAGGTAGGATTTTACGGCGCCGTTTCCAACCTATTGGTTCAAGTCGAGCCGACCACAGACTTTTTCCAGTTGTGGCTCACTGGCTTGTTTCCCCTGCCCCATTGCTTATGTGTAGCATCACGCACAACGACAGTACACTGTTAAAAAATTTCTCTGTAAATTTACATAATTTTTATGGCAAATTTTTTTCCAACAAAATAATGTTTTTTTTACAGCCAGACTGTAATCATGAAAAAACATTAAGGGTTTGTTTTTTCTTTACAGTTTTTGCATGTAAATTAGTTTACAAAAGTCTACTGTAAAATCGAATTACAGAATTGTTCTGTTTTGTTTACCTTCATTTTATGTGAATTTACAGCCTACTGTTTTCATTCCCGACGTTTTGATATTTATTATAATATCGCTTTTTTTCCTTTCATATGTTGTTACGTAACATACACTTCACCATTACGTAGATCAGGTATTTGCTTATCAACGTAATGTGTCGTTACGAAGTTGTTTTCAATCAAAACACATTGAAGATGCTTTGTTGTCATATTGTTGTCAAGTAGACTGCTATCTCTAAAACATTGAAATTGGAAAGTCACATTTTTTGTACAATATAATAATTGTTTTTAAAATAAATATGACAAAGAATGCAAATACATTGGTTGCAAACATTTCCAGACAAGGTAAACAATAAGTTTATCACTTCCTGATTAAAAAACACCAAAGAAGATATTATTCAAAGCAACAGCAATCCTTTTGTTAGGAAAATGCCTACAAAATAAGCTCCACCCATTTATGCAAAATGAGATTTACGTCATAAAGTTGTAAATTTACAGACTCTTTCAAGTAAATTTGTGAAACGTTTTTAATTTGCTCCGATCAAGTGCATGAGCGCCTGTGGCGATGAGTTGACATCAGTATACCAATTGTCAGTGCTCGGAAATTAGGGCCTTACAATTTCTTTTTACTTAAAAATGTGTGACAAACGCCAGTTGTATGATATTTATAACTAAGAACGTAATAACTAAGTATGCTTTTATAATAAATGTAAGTTAATTTTCAAATAGGGCCATAAATTTGCCAAAAATGTTTTTTTTTTAAACTGAAACTTCGCAGAACGATGCATGTTATATATTGAAAATTTTCTGGCCTTTTCTTATTTGTTTGTTTGGGCTTATTTTTGTTTCTTTTTCAGCTTAAAAACAAAATGAATGTTTGTTAAATGACAGTATATTTATGTGAAATCAGAAAAATACAAAATACTGTTAAAATTTCTGTAAATGTACAGAAAAAGTTTTACAAAGCAGTAAAATTTGGTTAAAAAGCAGACAGAAATGGTTTTTCAAATAAACAGAAAATACATGTTAAACAACCTTTTTTTATTGTAGCAATACAAAGTGTCTGTAAAGATACAGAAAATCTCTATTAAAAGTAAAATACAAAAAGTTTAAGTTAAAAAAAGTCTGTAAATTTACAGAAATTTTTAACAGTGTAGGTTCCTTTTTTAGAGTCTTTGGTATGACTCAACCTGGGAAGCGAACCGTGTTCCTTCCGCGTGAGAGATTTTGGACCACTCGTGCTTGAACTAAAAGCCTATTTATATTATTTATATTATTTACATTGCTAAAATCGAACATTATCGACAACTGGACACGTGTTCCAGTATATAGACCCCAAACCGGTATAGGTCCACGTGACCCGGTGATGATTCGTTGACGCAGAAATAGCACTCCGGATACAGATTCTCAATATCTGGTCATCATAAGGTTATGCCAGTCAGCCAGCTGGCCGGTGGGGGTAAACTGGTATAATTTGCTTCTTGGTATAAATGATAAAACCAATGTCAGATTGGTTGAGGCCGACTCGAAGTATGAATTTTAAATGCCTTGTGTTTTGCTCAGATGGACTAGTTAAAGGAAAATATTTCATTTCTTACAGAAATAATGGATTTTTTTTAAAACCAATATTTACAGACACAGAATGATAGTATTCTTACTAAAACTTCCTGTAAGAAAGAGAGCTGTATTAATAATAATGTATAGTAATAATTTATTGTGGGAGATACGCTAGCCTTCATGGGGGTTTGGTTTCATCGTGTAAGGGGTTTCCCCTTCCTTTGAAAAAGATTGGTATTTTTCAAAGAGCCTTGATTCAACTTGCTTCAAGGTTTTTTACTTTGACAGGATTAGTCTTGTAGGTTTAGCTTTGATGGTTTATTGGGGTAATATTTAGTTTCTATCTATAGCATAAATTCAAGACTTCTTCACTTTTTGGGGGGTGGGGATCCTGTTCAGCTGTCAACGTATCCTTTCTCACCCTTTTGCCCCGCAGGACCGAAGTCAGACGAACAAACTGAGATCATCAGCATGGGAGTTTCGCCGATCTGGGGCAGTATCTAAGCGGGATATCACCGTCTCCTTGAGAAACTTTTGTCTATTGCAAGGTACGGTACCTAGATGCGAAATGGTCCAAAATTTTTACATTGACATAGTTAATCTTACAGGTTTAGTTACGGTGGTTTACTGGGGGCCGTATTTACTTTTTAATCCTGAAGCTGAAGACGTTTGGAATTTTATTATGGGGGCGATAACCCGCTCACCCCCCCCCCTTACCCCCATTCTTCCTTAGTTACAGGTCTGCTACCCCTCGCAGTTATTCCAAGCAGGAATACAGGCCTAAGTTTATCCATCACTAGAAGTAGAAAGCTTCTGGAAGGGTATCACCGATACTTTTTAATTGAATGCATAATTTTTATACATCATTCAGCTCACGATTAGCGCCAAATTAATTTTGATCACATTCACAAGAGCCAGACGGCCGTCACATCCTGTTATCGTAGAGGAATGTTGGGAAGATGCCATCGCGGATGGCAGATTGACTCCCGACGGTACAATCGCTAGCAGCAACATGAGACACAGGCGGACAAACCCCGCCGATGCTCTCGCACGATAAGAAAAAGGCTGCGATCGAATAGCAGAGGAAAACTTCATCGTGACTACAAGCTAAATTATTTGGTTCGACAGAATTAGGATTTTAATAAAGGCAGAATCGGGTCACACAAAGTATAACCTAAGCATCTGACCCGAGCCTCCTTGGGACCCGAACAGGTCTCAATGGATTCACTTACCAGCCATAAAGATATTTACGACTCCTTTACTTAATCACAGACCGCATTCCAAAATTATTTCACCAAAAATGGCTCATATTGACAATGTCAGAAAACGAAATTCCCCTATACATCACGCGCGCAGACAGGTGTGGCGTACTGTGTATGTGCATGAATAGGTTGTAATACGGGACTGAAGAAGAAGCGATCATCATAGGCCTAGATATGATATTATTACAAAATAATTTCACGGGTTGGCGATAAAGCTAAGCTCAGTGCATAAACCCTTCAGTGCTTCTAGTATTTGTACAAATTCTAATGCACCCTTTGCTCTGCAGGACGCTTAAAAAAGTTTGTGCACTGTTCGTTCTTTGCAAATCACTGTAGGGCACCTAGCCCAGAGGCCACTGAGTCCAGTTCAAAGCAACCTGGGGCCTCATACCCCTACAACCGTACTCTGTTTCCTCGGCTTCTCAGCTTCCAAAACCACGACCGAACAAGGAATATGTCGCACAGCCTGCTTCGCACGTAACAAGGCTCGCAGTAACAAGAGCAGTCATGGGTAGGCGTACAACTACGGTATGGAAGAATGTTGCCTCCTAGAGGGGTACATGTCCCCTTCGAATCTATTTGCATTTTGGTGCAGTGTTCGAAGTAAAGGTGTGACACAAGCCAGAAAATTTCAAGTTACTGTTGCTCTTAGCTGTTATTCTCAATTGCTTCCTCTCCCAACTAGAAAAATGCCCTCTATACAAGCTAAGCTATACCGTAGTGTATATTACACCTCAGTTCACCAGTCCCATGTCTGGCTATGTATCTGGTGTACCTCCAGCCCCAGTTCCGTATGGCTATTTTTGTCCCAAGCTTCCTGACCAAGCAACAGAGACTGTCAGAGAGAGATGTAAATAACGACTGCACATGTGAACTTCGTTTCATAAAGTGCAAAACAGCCAATGTCAGCCAGTGCGGACATCGTAACCTTGGAAAACCTCAAAGTAGCAATTACCATCGTCCAGCTCAAAAGAGGTGTCGCCTCGAATGTTAATAAGGAGTTGAACGATTCAAATTTGTACGGCCGGGAAAACTCAATTCCAGATTTCGCATTCGAATCGATTGAACAAAACACATATTCGGACTGTGTGCATCTTTACAAAACTGCCTTTGGGGAACGCTGGGGGAAAATGAGGTTGAAGATAGCGTGACATGTCAGCCTGCAAAAAGTCCTGAAATTTTCAAAGGAAACAGTGCGAATTATTTTTTATCTTTTTAAGGTTCTCTAGATATGCCTGTTAAAAGTTTGAATGTTTCTGAAGTAACATGTTGCCTTTGCAGAAACAATGTTTTGGGAGTGTTGCACAGTGTTGATATTTCTTTTGTTAACCCTATGTTAATTATCTTTTAATTACTCATTAGATAGGTTATGGTTTGGCGTAAGTGATATAGAGGCTTTACACATGACGTCATAATACTCTCCGGAGGCCATGTTGGAGTACATGTAACTACGTAGTAAACCATAAGGGACGCGCTTTAATGCACAAGAAGAGTTATGGAAGTTGCATCTTGTGAAATGTTGAAAGTTTGGGTGAACAAATATTCTTGAGCAACAAACGACTGAATTTCTTTCCGAGGGAAACTTATTTCTTGAAAAGAAGCTTAGGTTACCATACTGCTTTATTTGTAATTATTTATCACTCTTTGCCAATAAGTACTGGTTTCAAAAGGATGAAATTTCCTTTTAAAATAAACGCCATATTTCCCTTTCAGGTGATTAGGTGATAAATGCTCTTTCAATCAAATACCCAACTAAGTCATTTTTGCATATCACCAGACCTTTAAAGATCACCATGAAACAGAAGTCATCCCAGACGTTTGCTATACCCTCTGGTCCTCATGTGCCCCACCAGATAAAAATCAACGCATTTCAGACACTGAGGGTACGGTATGTAATAAAATACTTTCACACTGGGCCCAAAACTTGTCTTTGGCTCTACGAAAATTTGCTGTTTGTATCACTTTGTTCTATACTCTCGGTCATACCTGTGTGTCACGTCAAAAACACCGATGGTGTTATTGACACAACCCAGCGACCGAATACAGAAGCCACGATGAACTTGTAGGGCTGAGGTTAACTGTGTGATTACGCTATCGACGCTGATTGCGAGGTATACAACTTATAACCCGGGAATGAGAAGTTTTAGCTTGACAGGCTTCTTTGGGGTTAGGTTTGAGAAGCGACCTTTATCACACCTAACCCGCTAACAGATCAAATCCTATGGACATAGCTTTCTGTATGAATGAAAAATGGGATTTAATGCCATATATAACGTACACAAATTGAAATTTTGACACCTTGAACAAAACAATGGGGGCGAAAAGATGATACGACAAGCAAAAGACGGGAAATTTACGAGCGATGGAGTGGCGCCTTTTACCCGAGAATTTCCGTTTGATATAAACAACGCCATCGCACGTCAGCCACACACTGCGATAAGAAAGGTTTACAGGAGTGTGAATAATTACACACACTCAACTCTCGGTTTGAAATTTATAATAGGTAAATGTGATCAAATGAAACTAGTTACACTTAGGCCAGGTAATTAACTCTGTGTTGGTTGTGTATTTCTCTTATCGGATCTTCATAACACGGCTGCCGTACGATGGATGGGATTAATTTACTTTTTGACACCTTAAAGAAAAGAAAAACCAGTAGGCTTTGTCTTGTAATCAACAGTTTTAATGTTTACAAAAATGAATTGTACGAGACTTCACATTCGTAGCGAAATTAGAAGACGTACTGCTGAACGGCGTATACAGTAACCGTAACCTATCTTGTAGCCCGCGGAGCGGGCGAAGTCTTTTTGTTCAGCTCATCGCTACGAAAACCAACCTAAAGGGGGCTGCAGCCACGGAGGCGCTACGCAGGCTACCCATTTTGTAGTTCCTCCGTCCCATATAGCCTTTAAAGCTGAATGGCTACATTATGTTACACAACACAACTGTTATATACATCAACGTAAACCCATGTATGTTGCATCGAATAAATGTTGCGTAACAATTAATTGACAACAATGTTGTAACATGATTAGAATAAAGGGGCATGGGAGCAAAACTTGGGCTGAACAATCCCTCCACCTTCTTGAAACCATTTCGCCACCTTCCGTCAGTTAGTTTGTTGGTAAGATGGAGTTTTATGGCCAAGTGGCTAACCACTTGGTTCAAGCCGAGCCTGCCACGCTCTAGCTTTTCCGGGTGTAGGTCACTGGCTTTTCCCCCTACTACAGTGCTTATACTGAGCACCAAGCAAAATGGTATTAGGTTCCATTTTTGAGGTCTTCGGTATGACCCGACCAGGATTCGAACTCCACCTTCCGTCAGAACCTTGTCTTGCGAAACGGGCCTGCTCTTTCCCCCCAATAGTATGATATGATGTCATTTTACCTGCCTGCTTGATGGGTGAGTACAGGCGTTAACATCAGTATCTCCAGGTTGCTGCGGGCACAAGTGTGCTACTCCTACCCGCCAATATTAGAGGGCAAGGACGTAACCGAATAGAGGGCGCTCGATCAATATCGAGTTAAAGGCAGTCAAATTTATCCGTAAATGTTTCTTTTATCATGACTGAATACGGAGGAAATTATACCGAAAACCACGTTAAAATCATGGTGAAGGTCACAGTGTCTTTAAATTGCGTCACGACACAAAGGAGTTTCTTGTGCTTGAAGAAACGGCCTAATGAGCTCTGGCTATATAATGCACCAAAATTCATTTCGCTTCTACGTCCGCAGTCTCGTCACAATTGTGATTACACACTATTAACTTCCAATGATGTTTTAATTTTTCCTTTATGTTTCATATTATTAATATTCTTATATTTCATGTTATTTTCTTTTCTAAGGACAGAAATTTTCCGAGAATTTTTTACACTGTTTAAAAAAACAAACAAAGATCAAAGGGATTTTTCGGAGACAAAATTCATTTATTTCAAAATGTGCGAAAACAATTTTCTCTGTCACCTGCTCACGAGTGAATGTCAATAGCTATAGCTTTTAGAAGATACTAATTTTTAAAGTAATTCGAAATCTGTGATATCATGGTGGCACATTAATTTGACATTGTATTCAATTTATTAATAATTTTTATGTCGCTGGGGGTATTTAGCACATTGTTTGCTGTATCCCACAAATAGTGTAGGGTAATGCTTGATGTACAGAAAAAGAAGCAAAAGGAATATGACAAAATGTGCTTACATGACATAACTTGTGTTCACTCAAAAATATAACGCGTTACACCTAATTAACACTTTAACGTGTTAATAGCTGATTTTGTGTAGTGAAGATATAGGGTTTGTGAATTCATTAACACACTAACGCGTTATCGTTGAGGCCATTAACACGCTGAAGTGCAATTGTTTTAAACGTCAGTTTTAAAGCATGGGATTAACACATTAATGCGTCCACATCAATAACACCTCAACATGTTAATTACCTCACTCATAACGCGTTAATGCGTTAATAAAGCAACAAGCTATATACCTTAACTGTACAAAAGATCGGCATATTTACACGTTTAAGTGTTAATTAAGTGTTAAGCGTTACTTTTTGGCCTGTTGCTTTGTTCAAAAAGAGCAGGTAGTTTTAATAAAAATAACCAATCTCTAAAGTAAGGATTCTTGAATTAAGAAAACGGTACTTGAGACAGGATTTGGAGGACATGGCCTGGAGACTAGAATATTTTTGCCCTTCTTGCACGACCTGTCTGAAAACCACCCAGTATATTGGTTAGATAAGATACGAGTTCCAGTGAAGTCACGGAGAACTGGAGGATACTCGCAAGCTTAAAATTCAAAAAAAAAAAAAAAAAAAAAAAACATATGTGAGTACTTTTTATTAATCATCAGTTGTGAAATTGACGAGGGCAGGAGGAAATGCTTCTCGGTTTACCTTGAATGTTTAATATTGTACCCATTGTTCCTATTGTGCCTTCTGAAATACTGACGACGAAACAATAAATCACATTTTTGGGTCTGTAGCTTTACCTCACAATTCATAAAAGCAGTGGGAACTCTTGTTATTCAACCAACGTTTTGTTTTTTTTTCAAGACAGAGTTTCTTTTAGTTTATTGTGAAAAAGACCAGTCATCCTCGCAATTTCTATCTCTCCATATGAAACATTACATTTTTATCGTAAACGAATGAAAAGTGTACATGGTGCAAATGAATATTTTAAAAGTTTGTAAATTTGTGGTCAAAGTGGAAAAGAAAAGTTAGGAACAAGAAAATTGTAAAAATTGATAATGTCAGAGATGCAACTACCAATCGAATGTAATAGGGTTACCACAAGATTATTATGTTTGCAACTTTGTTTAAACATCATTTTGTAACACATGGCAACGTTTGATTTTCGGAACTTGGAATTGAAAATGAATAAATGGAGATAAAAAAAAAGAATGTACAACATTGAAGTCCAAAAATATTATGAAAGATACTAGGGAAGAGAAATAAAAAATGTGAGATTTAGCTGTTGCTTCAAAATATGTTTAAAGAGACTGTTTTAATGGTTCTAAACGACAGGGCAGCAGTTCAGACCTTTCTTTACAAAAAGAGTGGCACGTGATGAAGATTTGATAATGCGATTGGTGGTAATTTTCCTGCATGTCTGCTCAAGTTACGAAAAAAAATCGGTCACAATACCTGTGTCTTTTATTTTACAGTAGGCCAGTGGTTTGCAGTCTGGGGGCGTCCCACCGATGTGAGATTTTGCACTTCCTGGTGGGCACTGAGCGCTCATCCCAAGTCACATTAAAATAAGGCTTCCTTACATAAGGCTTCCTTACATATGAGATCATAAGTGGAATACAATAACATGTACAACTAGGCTTAAAGGGCAGGAGCAGTCATCCCAAATTGAAGAAATGTAGTAGACTGTCCAGTTTCATGACTGGCTGTTGGGAGTCATGTGACAATGTTTTTTCTCATCAAATGTGAAATTTACCAGAAATAACTGCTTGGTTTACCTTGAATATGCAAAAGTAAAGTCATAAAATGTAATTAAAGATACTTTGAAGAGAAATAAGATGAAAATTGTGTTATTTAGCTTTTTCTTCAAAATAAGTTTGGGGGGACGCTCCTTACCTTTAAAAAGAGAATTATAAATGTCACTAAAGAGCACTAATTCAAGTCTCTATCTCCCAAATTTTCCGCATATCGGGACGGGGGGGGGGGGGGGGAACTCCACTCCAGTGGTGTAGCTAGGATTTCATTGTAAGGGGGGGGGGCAAACAAACGCTCAAGGGGAGCAACATATTAGCAATATTAAACTTTCATGAAGTCTAGTGCTGCGTGTCAACACTTATACCTACTACCGTTCTTTACAAACAGTATAGATGTATAGATCTACTGAAGAAAACTATAAGATTTTTGGATTTGGAGAAACGGATTGTGTCTTTGTGGATTGTTTTGGGGAAAAAATGTGGTCTTGAATCAATTTTTGGGGCGCCCCCCGCTACGCCACTGCCCCACTCCAAAATCGTCCCGATCAGCATTCATGATCCTATATGAATTTAGCCTCTTTGTAAGGACATAATATATTCATAAAGAGCAATTTGGGACTATAGCCAAAAAAAGGTTGAAACACCCTATCCAGAGTATATTTGATAAAATCTTTTGCGGTAGAATTGGTATGCATTTTCAAGTTTTTGAAACCGTGGGGCAAGAAAGGTGGCGCAATTTATTAAAGGGAAAATGTAGATGTTCCAAATCCCATACAGTATGGTCGTTTAAATCTCACAGATTTCCTCTGATATTTTTCACAAATAATTTTCATTATATTTCTATATGACAATAATTGATATTTTAAAATATACCAAGGAGTTATTCTGCATGAATTCAGCAAATAAGCCTTAGTAACAGAAAATTCTTATAATTGATAAAGACCATTTACTGAATAAGGTTGACTGGGTATAACCATTCAAATTGTATAATACTGAATTTTCCCTTTAATCAAGCCAGCAGGTTACATCATATTACGTTTGATGCATTTTTAGTGTAAAAATTTTCATGAAAATTTCTCAGTACTTTTAATATTAGAAACAGTAATTGAGAATTACAAAATATTCTACAGCCTCTCTTTGGTATTTTTGGAAAAAATTAAAAAAAGAGTAATAATTTACACAAATCATTGTCTTTTAATGTATAATTATTACAAATCTGGTATAATTATGAAATCTTCATTTACATTCATTTACATTGTAAAAATTTTAAAGATGCAGTTTGCCAACGTGATACCTCTTTAATTTTTTCAAACCTTAGCAGCTATTTTGAATGATCGGATTATCAGTAAGTGCAAGATACCCTGCACGCATATCAGTAAGCTTTAAATCCTTATTAATGAGCACTTATGTGTATATTCGATAATTAACCTGTTATAAACAAGTGCCTGAAAAGTACGTGTACGTGGTTGATTTCGACAAACAGAGTTTAATACGAAGTTTACATTGATCACAAGCTCAAAATGAACTCAGGATTTTCATATTTTATTTTCCCCCTTATTGCCGAATTATAAATACTCTATCTTGAGTGTTTAAGTCCTTGAATCTTCCGTTAATAGAATCCATACGTTGACACCGTATAAAATTCAAGACACGGTAACATACACATATTCAGAACACGGTAACATACACATATTCAGAATTTCAGATTATTTGGTAACTACGATAAACCGTCTTTATTAAAACCACTAAACCACTGGGCCCAAGATGAAATAGAGAGACAAAATGGCGACATGTCTTAACATCAAGTATTCATCATATTACGGTTAATTTGAAAAGTATTATTCAATATCTTTATTTAAAAAAGATGATATTTTTAATGCTGAATTTACCACACTAAGAGAAGTTTGCATATACTGAAGTCGCTCTATTTGTTTGGAAGTAATGGCCTAAATATTAAAAGGAATAAATGCACAGTACACGTGAAAGTGCCGTCGGTTGTCTCTTTTCTTACTTTTCGTATACAATGACGATGGTTGTAAGTGCGTAACTTGTATTCATATTTTGCCCAAGCTTTTAAAGTAATGATTTGAAATAACCTTCTTGGACATCATATACTCCCCTTAGGCTACACTCTACATTTACAAACATCAATTAACTCAATTACACTAGGCGGCTAGGAGCAGCTGTTAGCAAGGAGCCTATCGAATATAGGCTATATCAATGCATTACACAGAGCTTACTTGACGTCGAAGGAGCCACGAGGGCGATCGATGTCTCCGATCCCCTTGCTTTCCCCTAGAGTAAGTAGATTAAGAGCAAATGGAAACGAAATCTTAGCTGGACGAAATATGAAGCCTAAACCGAATTATACGCGTAGCCTCTTTAAAGACAATTTTGTATTGATACAAAAAGAGAATGCGATATAAATCTTGTAAGCTTGGCATGAACAAAAATGAAAATTTATAATCAAAATATATCGCGATACCCTTGGCGCCATAAATCTATTCTCAGCCTCTGTGGACGTTTTGCCAAGTTGCTCTTAGCAAGTGAAGTTAGAAGTCCGGAAATATTTTGTAGATTGGTTATATAGGTATATACAGATGGTGAGTAAAAGCGGGAAGGAAGTTGTCAAATCTGAAGAGACGATAATTCGAAAAAAATCTGAAAAAAAGATAAAAAATTTCAGCAAATATTATGTCTGACGAATGACGAAACGATGACATAAGTTACCCACCTGATACGAAAGTCTTCATCTTTTATTTCTTCACATCGAAAAAATTACAACCCCGATACATCAACCTACGCAAGGATTAAGTTATTCGCCAAGGGATTTGGGTGTGCGTTAACAATCTGTCATGTGACAGTGTCTGTCGAACATGACTACCTACCTCATAACGGGAATGTTGGAGGGGAACGAAGATCTTGTGTGAAAAAGTAACCATGAACATACAAATTACTAAGACAGCTCACTCCTGTAATAATCGTATAGAGTAATAATCGTATAGACAGCAATCATTTTTTTTTTGGGGGGGGGGGGGTAGTATGACGTAATCTTTCAAATTTCATTTGAAGTAGGGTTTCCAGCCAAAACATTTTAACTTTGTAGAGAAGAATAAAAATTTACATTTCGGAAACATTGCGCGGTCAGTATTTCTATCCGCGGTATTCGACGTACGTAGTAATGACAGCATTGAATTTTGATTAAACCCCAAACGAACTTGAAGCAGCAAGCACAGACTCAAGTTATTTCATAGCCATGTGATATCACAGCTTCAAAGTAGCTAACATCGTCATGGTATTATTGCAGCTTTACATTCATTTTTTCCCTCCACCATTAGCCAAGGGGGGGGGGGGAGGATCGGAACACACTTTTGACCCTCGAGCTTGAAAAACAAAATTGTAGAAAAAAGTGACAAACATCTGATGACTATGAGCACAATCACGAATCGGTAGACCTAATTTAGTTTTCCCCAAATGGTAAGGGGACACCTCATTAAAAGAATAGTTCAAAGCCAAATTTATTTTTGATATGTTAAAGGGGAAGATATTCTAAGCATTCTGGTGAAAATTTTTTCCTTTCCCATGTTCGGTTCTCGAGATATTAGCAACTGAATGTGGCAAATTTTCTACACAAAGTGAACATGGAGCAAGCAGGCATGATGTCATGGCTTCACATAATCGGCCAATGGTTTTGTATTAACTTATAATTTACCACCAATTTTATGCAACAAAACTTTTACATACAAATACCATTGGTGCATCCTGAGCAAAGGGATTTTAAGAACTTCATGAACCTTAGGGGAAGATAATGCCCCTAATCAATTCAAGGTCAAGCTAACAGGAAGAAAAATAAAAGAAAAACAAAACTTTGGCCAACAATGTGAATCCATGATATCACAGCTGCTTGCTTCAAGTTCACTTTTCATAGAAAATGTGTCAACTTCAATTGTTAATATCTTGAGAACCGAACGTGGGAAACGAATAAATCTTTTAACAGAATGCTTAGAATATGTTCCTCTTTAACATATCAAACATAAATTTGATTCTGGACCATTCTTTTAAACCCCCCCCCCCCCTTATGCCATACTCCAAGCCATGACATAATCCTGGCTAAGCGCCTGACCCTTTTCCTTAATTAACACAATGTCATAACCATGAATATGCCGCTAAACTTGCTAAGTGGTCCTGTCCCTATAGCTTCTAATCATATGCATACTTATGAGCTTACTGTATACCTAGTGGGTTGATTTGTGACAAAACTCGTACAGAATATAGAAAACAAATAATTTCAACTCAACTAAAATGCCTTGTCTTGAAACTTTCAATTTTATCTTTGGGGAGTTTTAGTTTCCTGTCAAATATCTTCATACATGTGTTTGTGCGTGAACGTTGTAATTTAAACTCGTTAAAGTTTAAAATCGTCCGAGGACGAAGGCTTCAGACGCAGGTGAAGTTCCCCGAAAGGAAAGGGGGCAGTTTCCAGATCACGTTAGCCTCATAGAATACATACAGTTTTTTCCCAGGGCGGATGAGGGTAAATCATGCCTTGCACGAATAAGCTTCTTTGAAACAGACCACATTCTAATTCCAGAATAACAGCTATTTGAACCTCTTTAGAATTCTGACACGTCCTCCCTTCCATACTAGTAATGAAATCGGGAATCGCGTACCGAAAGGAATGTTCAAATGTCCCTCTACCGGTAACCGCACGGTCGTGTTTACATTAATGGGGAATGGACTTTCCAAACTTTCCTGAACTGTGCAACCTTTATAGCATAGCCGGTGACTATACGATTTGCCTGACAGACGAAAGCTCTTCGTCGGGGTAAGCACAAACCCGAAGTCCCGACAAAAGCGATGAAGTGCTATAACAAGATGAGAAAAAGGAAAGTTTTATCTTCACGGAAAACAAGTTAAAACTTGGTACTTTCATGAACGAACTGGTACACATTTAGAATTCCATGGTCGAGAATTTGAGAACTTTGGGTTTTCTAAGAAAATTTTGGTTTCTCTTTTGGAGAACATTACATGAGCAAGAGAAAACGTCTTGTCCGGCCACTAAGGGTTTCGTGGCTTTGATTATATTTATTATTCTACAGATGGAGGTCAAATTGGAGAATTTCCTCAATGGGGGATGATGGACTCATTTTTTTACATAAGAGGTCAGCTTTGTTGGGAACGGGTCAGTACTCTCTTGATGAAAGTGACTGTGCTTTTACATCAGGTATCGGCCACTATTCACTGAAGTCACTGTGTAATAGAATGAAAAGTGGGACTTCACTCAGTTAGAGTGTTGATTCATTCTTGAACGTAGTTAAATCCACTCCAAGAATAAAGCATATTCATTCTTTAACGAGTCTTTGTCTGTCTGTGGAACTGCGCAACTTTTTTAAAAAGTGATTCCCGTAGGCCCTTCATCAAGAGCAAATCTTGACTCTTCTGGAGTTGATTCCACTCGTCTTGGAGTGAATTTCCACTCTTTTTGAGTACACTTTATCACTTTCACTCATCGAACGAGTGAAATTTCACCCCGGGATTTATTTTTAGAGTATACCATTTCACTCACATAACCTTTAGACTCGGTCATTGCCAGTATAAAGTAGTAAAGTGATATGTTCCATCGTAAATGATTCTTAATACAGAGAAATGTAAACCCCTTACAGCCCCGGCCTGCTTAAACAGTCACATGATAGATTTACTTACAGAAATAAACAGACATAACCATTGGTAATAGGAAGAGCAGTTTAACAACCCTAATTTTAAATGTCGCGACATTATCTCACATGTCGCGACGTTTTTTCTGATCGATCTGTCGAAATGACGACTTTGTCCTTTACATCACATGATGAAAGCCATTCTTCGTCATGATGATCTCACCTAAATGAGTAAATTTATACTGCTAGTAATATAACCGAAAAGTATCATAGCGGGTTGACCACGGCCAGGACTGTCGCAAAACATCTTTGTCTTCTTTTCAGCTGCCCTTATGTGAACTGGAAAACAACTGACCATAGAAGGCCCGTTGCCAAGGATTGGGAGGGGTAAGGTAAAGGTTTAAGGGGAAAAGAAGTCACTGACCTGCCGAGTTTGGAGTTGTCATTGACTTACAACGTACAACATTCTCACGCATTTGCCCCTGAAAAAAATTCGCCATTCAAAGCCATTTCTCCCCCTCCCCTTTGCGCTTTGTTTTGGAATAGATGTACGAACCAATGGTTAGTAGTTAGTTAGTTAGTTAGTTAATTAGTTAGTTAATTAGTTAGTTAGTTAGTTAGTTAGTTAGTTAGTTAGTTAGTGAGTGAGTGAGTGAGTGAGTGAGTGAGTGAGTGAGTGAGTGAGTGAGTGAGTGAGTGAGTGAGTGAGTGAGTGAGTGAGTGAGAGAGTTAGTTAGTTAGTTAGTTAGAGTTTTACGGCCCAGTTTCCAACCAATTGTTTCAAGTCGAGCCAGCCACGCCTTTTCCCAGTTGTGGCTCACTGGTTTGTTTTCCCAAGGGACTGAAACCCTTTGTGCTAAACAGCTAAAGCCGGTGTCTAGGCAAAACTGGCCAACATTGTCATAGCTTTTCTCGTGCAATTGAAAGCTCACCCCAGCCCCCAGAAAAACATCCTTTAGGCCCGAGGCTGTGGCCTTGCTTCACTTATCTTATATACATACATATTACATAACTTAAAGTAAAATATTGCGTTTTGAATGCTTCACCATAGCATTAAAAGTAGACAGCTCTAGTCAAATCATTCGGTTCCAACAATAAATCCCAGCAATAGCTTCTTCCGCTCGAAATATTATGCACACGAAGAGCTATGGAAGTTGCATCTTTTGAAATGTTGAAAGTTTGGGTTGAAAAGTTATTCTTGAGCAACAAACAACTGAATTTCTATCGAGGGAAACTTGCTCCTTGAAAAGAAGGCTACCTAACTACCTTATTTGTAATTATTTATCACTCTTTGCAAATAAATATTGGTTTTAAAAGGATGAAATTTCCTTGTAAGAGCGCAATATTTTCCTTCAGCAAAAGTGTCACTTGAGCAATATCACACGAATACTTCTCCTCAAAGGAGTTACAATCCCATATAATGATATGGAACTTGACCAGAAGCGATCACGCAATCCTCAGCGAGAGATTGAATCCTTAGACTAGCTTTGCAAAGTTTACTTGAGTTAAAAACTGGCATTTTTGCTAGAGGCCCAGCACCCTTGCAAAACAAGACAGTGTGCGTGCACCGGATCAGCGACAATAAAGCAAATTCACTTTTCTTTTGAAAGATAATTTACCAGTCCGCCCGTGTGTGTGTATGTGCCTCCTATATGTACCAATATTGAAATGTCACAAGTTCCAACGATGTGGACTGATTAGTTGTATTAAACAATCGGATTGACTTACGTACAAGTGTATACAAAAAAAAAAATGCGCACAAGTGTCATGCATAGTATTTCACAGGCATGGGATTGCGTGAAAGTTCAGTGAAAGTTCATAAGTGATTAATTTGTAAACAGCGTTGGTCAGAAATGGTGAGTCAATTGACCCCCAAAAAGATCACGAGGTTATCCAAATTCCAAATTAAAGTCATGTACATAAAAGCCCCAATTTAGGTCAATTCGACTCGAATCGGGTCGAGAGTTGGCCGAATTTGAATAACTTAAAACAACAGTTGAGTTTCATTTAGTATGTACTGTTTTGGTTTTGATCCGTTGCATGGAGAAGGGAAAGCAAATTGACCATTGTTTTCAAGTCAAGCTAACCCTGTTCCGGGTTAAAGTAACGGTAGTATGATACATCACTATCAAAATGAGCTGGTGCACTTTATCAGTGAGATCGTGATAGCCTCTTATTTTTGTCACAATTATTAGGCCTCGGAATTGAACCTTAAGATGTGAGTGCCTCTACTGCCTTTTGCATGTCAAGTATATAGGCTATGCACTTTTATGTAATAGGCGCAGGTTGTATACTGTAAAGAAGCAATATAGAAAGCAATATAAAAAGTGACATTTTCACTAAGTACCGTCTATATTATGCATTTAAATTTTGTCTCCCTGCTTCAAGCACTTAACGTAGAATATAACGATGTGTTTACATGCTGCTGAGAGGACCATGCTATTGCTGTGAAAAAGTACAGAGCTCTTACAATTGAGAACACTCCGAGAAAAGGCAATATGTACGTGAAGTAGAATGATCACTAACAGTGTAAATATTGAAGCAATTGAAGGGTGTTTTATGGAGTGCCAGGTTCCGATGGAAAAGAAGCATAAGGAATCATGATGTCGTTATCATGATGTACCTTATATTTGTATGTGTCACGATGGGAAAGTGTAGGTCGATATATGAATGACTTTTGCTTTTTATAGGTGTGAGGAATATTTATTACAGTTGGATATATCTCTATATTCGAACAACAATGTGTCCTATCAGTTGTTTTCTGGTGGAGTTCTATTTTCACGGGGTTAGAGAAAAGAAAAATAAAAAATAAAGACACAAACTGGAGGGGATGCCCAAACTTGGAATGTATACTTCGCCAGAAAATGGGGTATATTTGCTAGAAAATTTTACTCTGCTTACACTGCTTGATGAAATGATCTAAGCACAGGCTGACAGGGGTCGTACACAAGAACCCCCCCCCCCAAATGCACTAGGTTTGGTTTATAACTGTTCTGAGTGAGGGGGTATAAGGGATTCTTGAGGAGGAGGTTCTTGCTTTTGGAAACAGACTGACCTGCAGAATGATGCTATATTTGCGAATTTGGCCACAACGCATGTCGGTCAATAAGGGTATCTATCCGCCACTGAAAATGTAATAAACATGCGTGATTTTTTGTTGATCGTATAACATAAACTCACTCACACTGGGAATGTAAAGTACTTGACCTCGTTCGATCATTAGGCACATATAAGCCTCCCACGTACATTCAACCTTGTACTTTCCCCAGAGTGTAAAGATCAGAGCGATGACTGAACAAAATCACGTCACGTCTCATTTAGGTTTGTTAATCCATTAACTCTCGTGAAATAAACCCCACCTAATATAAGTACATATACTGGGTATCACTAAGAAAGGATGAATATTGTCAATAATTCACTCGACGATACACAGCGAGCTAATGGAGATCTGTCATCGGCAAAGATTTCAAATAAAGACCAGACTCATTACCAAACGGTTTGCAACAGTCAAAAAATATTGAAGGGAAAATAGGTAAATAAATATAGAACGAGGACGGCTTTTTCTTCTTCTTTTTTTCTTTTTTCTTGAAATATTGATGACGTAAACTAGAACTGATGGAACAAACTGAAACAGAAGGATCTGGCATGACCAATTTGAAGAACTTGAAGATAAATATAAAATAATGTTCTATTAGAGAAAATCTGACTACGTTTTGTACTAAATTGTACCACTGATTTGATATAGAGGGCGGTCTTATTGATTCCTTGCCGTAGGCAGGCAATGAATCTATGCGATGGCGATGTCGTGTGTGTGTGTGTGTGTAGGTGTGTGTGTGTTTGTGACACATGCTTGTAAACACGATATCTTCAGATAGGAATGTCCGACACTTTTCATACTTGGTATATAGATTTGTCATGTTGAGAAGAAGAACCCTATTGTTTTTGGTAGAGGTCAAAGGTCATTTGAGGTCACCAGCGGTAAAATTGCGAAAACGCCGAAAATGGCTTGTAAACACGATATCTTCAGATAGGATTGCCCGACAATTTTCATACTTGGTATATAGATTTGTCATGTTGAGAGGAAGAATCCTATTGTTTTTGGTAGAGGTCAAAGGTCATTTGAGGTCACCAGTGGTAAAATTGCGAAACACCGAAAATGGCTTGTAAACATGATATCTTCAGTTAGGAGAGACCAACACTCTTCATATTTGGTATATAGATTTTTCATGTTGAGAGAAAGAAGCCTATTGTTTTTGGGAGAGGTCAAAGGTCATTTGAGGTCAATAGCAGTAAAATTGCGAAAACTTCGAAAATGGCTTGTAAACACAATATCTTCAGAAAGGAGTGACCGATAATCTTCATATTTGGTATATAGATTTGTCATGTTGAGAGAAAGAAGCCTATTGCTTTTGGTATAAGTCAAAGGTCATTTGAGGTCACCAGCGGTAAAATTGCGAAAACACCGAAAATAGCATTTAAACATGATTTCTTCAGATAGGAGTGACCAACACTTCTCATGCTTGGTACATAGGTTTGTCATGTTGAGAGGAAAAAGCCTATTGTTTTTGGTTGAGGTCAAAGGTCATTTGAGGTCACTAGCAGTAAAAATCCAAAAACACAGAAAATGGCTTGTAAACATGATATCTTCAGATAGGAGTGACCGATACTCTTTATATTTGGTATATAGATTTGTCATGTTGAGAGAAAGAAGCCTATTGCTGTTGGTAGAGGTCAAAGGTCATTTGAGGTCACCAGCGGTAAAATTGTGAAAATTCTGTGCCTAAAATGTAAAGAAAAACCTATCAAACACTGTCAATTTGAAAGCAGGTAAGGTATTTGATGGCAAGGAACCACTAAGCCTTTTGGCTTTCTGGTTTTCCTTTGAAAAGGATTGTATTTGTAATGACGTGACGTAATAAAATACTCAGTTTTAATTCCACCTGGAGTGATGTGATAGACAATGTCACTTGTTGAAGATGACATGCACGGAGATTTACATGAAGACTAGTCCTTTTCTTTCGGAATGCAGTTAAGGAACTGAAGCACTGTATTAAAGGCAGTCAACTCTCACTTCAAACTACAATTTTTTATAGTAGTCTACAGAAATTCGCAAAAGTTCGAAGTTTCTTCAAGAAGCAGTATTGCTCAATAGGTCAAATTTTATGTGTGTTTAAAGCTGAAGATGGGATGTTAACTCACGTGAAGCAGTAAACGCGCGTTCGGTGCAGCGCCCAAATGTTTTGCTACCAGTTGACCTGAACAAAAAGGTCACTAACGCATGCGCAGATATTAACTGCAAACTAGTCTATTGGCGCAGCTCTTTGGTTGACAGCAAGTGGGAGGAATTTTTTAAAATAAAGGCTATTTTTGATGTTAGAAAGTATCAGAGAATGACCCCAAATAATTGTTTCTAAGTCATTTCAAGGGCTCTTTAAAAATACAGCGTTTTTTACCGGTAGCTCATATGACACGGTATGTGAATGATGACAGTGTTTTGATTACACATTGGGAAACTTGTATACTCACCATAAAGCCATTAACTGGGATTGTGTCTGGATGAGGATGAATTGGAAGTAATCTATAAATAAATAGCTTTGTGGCCTCATATCCTAAGGAAAATGTAGCCTTAGACCTCAATTTTCAGTCTTTGCCATTTGAATTTGTTCTAATGGTTTTTTTTTTCATATCAAACACTGTTGTGACCTTAAAGGGGAAGTTTAAGCAAATATTTTCATATGTGAAAGAGAAACAAAATCCACACAGTGTGGTGAAATTTCCATTCAAATCGGACATGTATTTCTTGAGATATCAGTAAATGAAGTCAGTAGATTTGTGTTCAAAAGTGAGTTTGAGGGCAGCAGAGCTGATATCACTTCCTCACATTGACAAGGAATGCTTTGTTTCCCTTTGTTTTATCAGACTGTTGTGTTGACCTTGAAGTTAATAGGAGTATGATCTCCCTGTGTGGGATGCAAAGTTTGTAAAATTCTCATGCCACTTATGCAATCACATTTTAATAATATGGGTTTGTTGAGGAGAAAATCCAGTATACAGCTTAAAGAAAAACAAAAGACTATCCGTTAATGTGGGGATGTGATGTCATATGTGCTTGCTTCAAGTTCACTTTTTGTTGAAAATGTGAAAACTTTACCTGTTCATGTCTTGAGAACCACACATCGGATTTCAATGCAAATTTCACCAAAATGCTTAAAATAAGCAGCTCTCTCACATACCAAATCCTGTTGTGACCTTAAACCCTTCTTTTAAACTCTTCTTTTAATTTAGGACTTTTAGAAAAAGGCTCCTTGAAAATATGAAATGTATTCCACTTAACTACCGTATATCAACTTCACACCCGTATGTGACATTCTGAAGCTCGTTGTATTAAATTTTTATTGAAACAATTAGCTTTTTAAAGCATTTTGGTGAAATTTGCACTGAAATCTGATGTGTGGTTCTCAAGATAGAGCACCTAAAGTTTTAACATTTTCAACAAAAAGTGAACTTGAAGCAAACACATATGACATCATGTCCCCTCATTAGTGCAGAGCTTTTTTGTTTTTCTTTAGATGATTTTCTCCTCAACAATTCCATATTATTAAAATGTGATTGCATAAGTGGCATGAGAACTTTACAAACTTTGTATCCCAACAGGGAGGTCCTGTTCCTATTAACTTCAAGTCAACACAACAGTCTGATAAAACAAAGGGAAACAAAACATTCCTTGTCAATGTGAGGAAGTGATATAAGCTCTGATGCCCTCAGACTCACTTTGGAAAACAAATCTGCTGACTTCATATCTCGAAAAATACAATGGAACTTCCATCACACTGTGTATAGACTTAGTTCCTCTTTCACATATGAAAATTGAAGTTTTGATTAAACTTCTCCTTTAAGAGTTGACATCTTGTAAATAAAAAACGGAATATGGTACTTGAAAAACTTTTTGGTGCGTGTTTAGTATGTAATACGTACGATTTCTTAGTGTTCCAGCTATCGTGCTTTATAGCTAACGACACTAAAAAGTCAATAGGCATTGCTGTAACAAAAATTGGTTGATGAAAGTCCCGCTCAGCAATACCACTAAGTGGGTATTCCATTATTTATACATCTGTTAATACGGTATTTACACCCACGTGGTGTGCATCACGTAAATATTGTAATTTATGAAAACACAAAACAAATAGTGGGATATAATACGGTACCACATTAACATGTATAAATACTCATTTAAGCCCAGGTCACACAGCGATATCGGATCGGATTACTATCCGAATTTTGTGAGTTTTAGTTAAAATCCCCCAAATTTGCCATGCTGTGTAAATACATTATCAGTATGAGAGGACCACAAAAATGAAATGTAAACTACTTATTTTGTGACGTCACATTGACACACACTAGTTTTTATCGGACTACGGGTATCCGATAAAAGTTGTCTGCGGATGTGATCTCACAGAATAATTGGTATAACTTGGAATTTTGTAGTCCTGCGATACAATTCATATATCTTTACAGGTTGGTAAATTTTTGATTCTTTTCGACCAAAGATGGAGGAGATATGAATTAAAACTCACAAAAATCGGAGCGAAATCCGATACGATATCGCTGTAGTGTGACCTGGCATTAAGGGGTGTCGCTGTGAAAGACTGCACATTGCCAGGGGCATAAATAAACCCATTACTATTTAAAAAAATAATAAAAAGGTGAAACCTCAGTCGTTAGAAGAGTGAAAGTTGTTGAGTTCACTCCAAAAGAGTGATGTTTCACACTTGGTGAAGTGCCTACAAGTTCCACTCTTAAAAAGGGTGACTGATCCCTGCACGCACTGAAGAACGCGCATTAAAGAATGAATTTTCAATCTTCTTGGAGTGAATTTCACCCTTTTCAAAGAGAATTTCGCTGTTCTTGGAGTGAATTAAGATTATAATGGAGTGAACTAACACTTTTCACTCTATTTAGTGACTAAGTTCACTCTTTTGTCTTCAGAGTGTGCATGTGTGTATCAGACGGTAATAGACGGTGATGAATTTGTTGAATACCGTACACTTTCAGACATATCATCCACTTTCCAGTTGTATTACCTGGAAACCGACGCTGATAACGAAAAGGAGAAACTTGTCATCGGATCAAACCTAAAGATTCATAGGGCATCACCCTACTTGAATTAGAGACCTTTTATGGGGCATATAGGACATGGAAAAATCTATTGTCAATTCCCGGTCAATTTCTATCCTTTTGACTGAAATGTATGCCCTCCTGTTTACGGTGGGCAAGAATTTCTAGATGCGGCTGAGCTTGGCACAAATGCAGCGTGCAACCGATTGTGTTCTTTCGTTTTCTTAGATTTTCCCATGCAGTTTATGGTTGTCCAACAGAGATAAGGCATCGTAAACATGAAACATCTAGGTAAAGTCACCAGAGTCCGTCAAGAATATCCTATTTAAAGTTACGGTAGTAAGTTGGATTCGGTTTCACGGTTCAGTTTTTAACCAATTGGTTTAATTAGGACGGGCTACAACCCTTTGCCCAGTTGTGGCTCACTGGCTTGTTTCCCTAATCCATTGTTCATGCCTGGGAACCGTAAAGCACCTTGCTCTCTACTTATGTTGAGCACAAAGCACAATGAGCGCAGAATTCCATTTAAAAATGACATGTCGTCTCTTGAAAATGCAACGAAATCTGTGCCGGGTTTTAGATGACGTCACAGATTACCTGTGTCGTAACTTCGATTGGCGAACCACTTCGATACTCTATAATGTCACAGTGGTGACAGGGTATCTGAAACGTTCGTATTATCGACGGTGCCAGTTGCATAGCCACGGGGGTGCCGGTTTTGTGGGTTGAAACCCTCCCCCCCCCCATGACTCAACATTGCAATGCAAAAAACACCTAAAATAGCGGTTTTTTTCTCTCTCCCCTTAGACTTCTTCCTCATGTCGTTCCCCAATTGCCCCCCCCCCCACATGACACAATCTTGGTTAAGGTACTGGACGGTGCATTTATTTTGTGCGGTTATCCAGAATTCGCCATAGTGTTTGATGCATTTTCATTAGACAACAGGTCATCTTAAAAGGCCCAGTTCTCTCGCCCAAACAGTATCAATTCTCCTAACCTTCTTACTGAAACCCCTCCCACAATTTTCTGAAATTCATCCTCATCCAGACACAATCTCAGTTTCTTGCTTCAGGGTGAGTATAGAAAAACTCAATTTATATAATCAAAACACTCTCAGTACCATTCATGCTGTGTAATATAAGCTTTGGTACTCTGCATTGTTTGAATTAGCTGTCAATAAAAGAGCTGAGCCAAATGAGAATTTCGGTACCGGGTACCGAAATTGTACTTTGGGGTGAGAGGTTTGGTCCTTTAAGGTTACGCAATTATAGTATCTTCGACCACAAATGTGTGAGAAACCTGTAGCATTTACAACTTTACACCAGGTGAAGCTAAACAGTTCAGATCTAATTTGATTACTTTTAATCCCCGGTAAAACTGTACAATGCGATTATTCAAGGTTCATATAGTCAAATTCGGCCCATCTGCAATGTTGAATATAACAAAACACAGTATTTTGTCCATGTATTGCTGATGAACTATCCACTAAAGTGAATTTTAGGTATGTTTTCCGTTCCCCCTTTTTCCTGCTTCAAACACTGTATACTTGATGTGTGGGGTCACCTGCCGTCTCTCCGTTCCCCATCATTTACCATCAGATACAATACATTTAAGTTTTATCATTGCACAAAAAATAACTCAGTGTGAAACAGTTCCGTCTCGATCTGTTAACTTTTATCACCTAATGTGACGAGAAAATATACACCCATCGTCTCGAATTTCAAGATTGATAGACCAGGTACGCAGGAGGGCGGGAGAACCGATTTTATCTGCCAAGTTTTGGTTTATTTTTTCTATTGATATATGGATACCACCGAATTGAGACCGCGTCTGCATAGTAATACCAATGAACGCTGTCCAACTTACTAAATCCTTTGAAACTATTGAACATTTATTTACATTTCCAGGACTCATTAAAGAATTGACAAATTTGTTGGTTACGTTACAGGAAAATATAATGGCGAGCAAACATGTCATTAACATTGAAAAATGGGGCGTTCAGAAGACTTGTTTGCTTTTATTCTCACCTCAACTGTCAGTGGTTTCGAAAAGGCATTAGTACAACATGTAGGCCTGCATGCTTATAGTGAATAAATTATTGTGGAAAAATGAACAGTTATCGCCCGTGTAGCCACACCCGCTCCTAGTGAAGCCACTGCTAGAGATCAAACGATTTCTCCTGAAGGTCTGCTTCCCAAGGAACCTACGTCCCCGAAAGAACAAGTAAACTTTAAGGCCAGTCCCCTCGCCCCAAACTTCACTTCTTGTAGGGGGTAACAGAAACTCTCAATTGGTTCAGCTTTTTGATTGACTGCTAGTTCAAACAATGCAGAGTACCAAAGCTTATATTACACAGCATGAACTGTACTGAGAGTGTTTTGAAATACACAACTGCACATTGAGCTTTTCTATGCTCACCCTGAAGCAATATAAACTGAGATTATGTCATGATGAGGGTGAATTACAGAAAATTGTGGGAGGGGTTTAAGTAAGGAGGTTAGGAGAATTGGTACTGTTTGGGGTGAGAAAATTGGGCCTTTAAAGGCAGTCAATTCTCACCTCAAAGTACAATTTTTGTAGTAGTCCATATAAATTCCCGATTGGCACATCTCTTTGATTGACTGAATTCAAAAATTGTAGCTCAGTTGTGGGAAGGGCTGAAGTAAGAAGGTTAGGAGAATTGAAACTGTCTGGGGTGAGAGGCATTGACCTTTAAAGGCAGTTATATATCACCCCATTATCAATTTTCCAAACCTTCCCGTAACTGTATTAAACTCATCCTTATCCAGACACAATCCTACTTCACTTCTCCAGTGCATACCCTTGTAAGCTTAAAATGCAATGATGTTTAGGTTAGGTTAGACGGAGTTTAATGGACCAGTTTCCAACCAATTGGTACAAGTGGAGCCGGCCACACCCTTTGTCAGTTGTGGCTCACTAGCTTGTTTTCCCTACTTCATTGCTTATGCTTAGCTTCGAGCTCAATGGCAGTAGGTTCCGTTTTTGAAGTCTTCGGTATGACCCGGCCAGGAATCGAACTCCGAACGTCCCGACTGCAGTGTGTAATCAGAACACTCGCAGCAAATGACGTGTAATATGAGCTACTCTGCATTTTTTAAGTGTGACGGCAATCAAAGAGATGTGCCATTACAATTGAGAATTTCTGTAGAATACCGGTAAGATTGCAGTTTTGTTTGACGAATGACTGTCTTTAACTGCCCAACTCTTTTGGCGATCAGACCTTTTCATCACTGGGTTTTGATGTTCAACTCCGGTCTAGACTGGCCGAATAGAACAATCTACATACTAAAAATGGTGTTTAGGAATTAAACGTTTTTCTAAACTCTTTGGCCCCCTCTTTACAAACACGTTTAAATTCTGATCATCTAGTATTTCATAGCTAAACATGTTCAGAATTTAACCGTGTTTATACAATGGGGAAAATAGGTGTTTAAGTGCTAAACGTGGTTAGAGTGTAGGACTACTACACATTATCTCAACCATAAGGCCAAGAGTCTCCAGGGACAATTGCCCACCATACTTTGTTTACTTAGCAGGGGTGTATATTTAAGTTTTCGTTTCCCTGATTGTACTTGGTTTACTTACTCCATATTTGAATAGGGAATTATTATTAAGCATTACTAAGCATGCTTCCACTTCAGAGAATCTTTATCAAACTAAACTTAACACTATTTTCCACATTCGAAGATGTTATCGTAATTTACCGTTTGAAGACAATTTCAGGGTCTTCCAACGTCAAGGTCGACTCGCCCTAATGTCAAAGGTCACTTGGGATTCAACATTATCGTGAATGATTAATGGGCGATGACTTCAAAAAACTACCTATGGTGGATAAACTCATAGTAGTCTACTAACTTATAAATCAGTCCGCAGAGCGCTTAAGCTGTCCGATTCGCCTTGATTTACGTAGAGGATCCGTCAAAGATGCTTAGCTCAACCACAACGTAACACACCGTGGCTGTTTTGGACGAGAGGAGTATTTACATTATTAAAGGGTTCGCTTAGTACGAATCTCATTGGCATGGATGTAATGTTGTTATTCACAACAGTCAGATAATTAAAGGTTCTGGGTTTTAACCCAATGCATGTTCATACTACAAGTACAATGTCATACAAGAGTGGATGGTTTAAAAGACGTGGCAAATCATAGACCTTGTCTATGTGACGTCACAGAACAGGAAGCACGCCCTCGTTAAGGTAAGGGGTACCGTTACAACCTTTACAAACACGAATGCTGCGGTGTAGAGGTATGGATGACGAGCGAGTGGAAGCCTCTAAGTTCACTTCAATGTTTGTCCCCGAGAATGACGTCACATTAAAAATTAATTTTATGGTCTGTCGGTTAAGAGGCATAATCTCCGATATTCCCTTGTAAAATACTATATATCCCCTCTCTTTTCCCCCACGTCTCTGATATCTGTAGTTTTAAAATTAAACTGGGCTGCGGTGTCGCCGGCATGTAGTCGTACAAAGTACACTGATGTTGTTCAAGCATGTACGTACGTTACACACCGACTATCAATGACACTGTATAGACTTATCTAGATACAACTGTGATTGAAGTCTTACGTCGTATTTAAGTTAGGATATGATTGGTTTAGAGATAAATCAAGCAAAATTGAAAAGAAAAACACAGTTTTGCCGTCAGCGAAAAACCTTTTAGAATATTGATTATCATGATGCGTGATGACGACTTATGCAGTAAAATCCTTTCGAATTTGTTGCTGTATCATGGAGCTCGCCAATACATAGTGTTATAAAGAACGAGGTTGTAGTATCCCTACTTTTATCGCAAACTATGTATCCAGGGAGAAGTTTATTGCAAATCAACTTGTTCTTTCTGCTGATAGAATCAAACTTAAAGAAGTGCAGTGACTTTAGTGCGTGTAGTACAGCAACATGTGCCCTACATTTGGCTGAAATGAATGCAGACAGCATTATTTGAAAGGTCGTGAAATGCGGGGACAAATATTAAAATTATCACGCAGACAAAGAGCATAAAAAAAGGAAAAAAAAGGAAAAAACGATCCGGCATTGGGACTAGAACTTTGAGTAAATTAAACTAATTACAGTAACAGATAGTGACGGAGCAATGTCGACGAAATGGTCCGAGACATGAAGGCACGTGGACAGGTGGATGATACATTAAACTCATTGCGAAAAAATGGTTCAGCGGTAACATGACACATACATTCTTCGATTCATATAAATTACGGTTTGTTATTACATTAGTGAACATAAAGGTATGTACATGATCAGATTATCAAAGCAACAAACTGACATATTTCGAAATTTCGTTTTGTAGTGATTAATAGTTTATTAAAATTGGCATTTTTCATTTTTTTTTTTTATTTATTTTTTGATTATATGCAAGTAATCACATCTGTTAAGAGGGACGTTTTAACGGGATATGACCCCTTTAATAACTGGAAATTGCTAGTAACTCTTTGCCCACTCTCATTTCTCAATTTCCCTAATTCTGGGAAGGACCAGGGTCTCGTTTAATCTAGTCACGTCCAGGGCCTTTTTCCAGTCGTGGGGCACTGAATTGGTTCCCCAACCCCATGGTTTCTACGGAGCTTAATGGCAGTAGGGTCCATTTTCAAAGGATTTGGCATGACTCGACTTGGAATCGAACCTGGGCCTACCGCATGAGAGGTTACTGTTCTATCATCAAACCGAAGTGCAGTTGATGAGTCAACTTATTGAAATTGCATGATGACCAGGACTGTGGCCAGGCAAGGTGTCTAAGGGGGCGAAAACTGTTAAGGGGATTAGGTAGGTAAATGTGTACAAATGTACTAATTCAATGGGAAACCTCAGTCTCTAATAGGGGTGAAAAATTTGGGGGCTTCTCCCCTTGGCCCCTCTTGGTTAAGGGCCTGATGGTAACTATTTTAGCCAGAATCATTATCATTATAATATAACTCGTCATCGTTGCTGAGTGTGATGGGGGTTATCTGACGGGGTTCTCTGAATTTTTCAGTCATTAAATGTAGCTTTCAGAAACTTACTTTAAATGTTGTGAGAAGGGAGCAAAAGTTAAGAGAGGGAGTGCAAGTTAACATTGAAAATATAAGTACTCCCAAATCAATTCTGAAAAAAAAATGAAATGTAAAAAACTTTTCAACTTTAGCTTTGATAAAAGAAGAATAGTGGTATAGATATCATGCAGACTTTATGCAATTTCAACATGTAGTTCATACTTCGTTCAGTCAAAAGTAACTAGAGGGCAGTCTTTTATCACGGACAGCAGAGCCATCTAATTTTACGGCTCTGACTGACAGCCTCTTCCCCTTTCGTAGCAGGGAGGTGCATATACGACGGAATTTTGGGGAAGACGTGGGAGTGATGCATGGAACCGCGTCAAAACTGGGTTTAGCACCTCCTGTCCTTATTACCCTATCTACGCACAGTACCGGCATATGTCACTAGGAACCTTATTTAAAAAAAAAAAACAAAAGGGAATCTGAGGCATTATGTCAGCATCGCATAACTTTCTATGGCTCTGTTGAAAAGTGGAGGTATTTTTTTTTTACCAAAAATAACCAATCATTAAAGTGAGATAGTTTGAGTTTGGCTATATGAAAAGGGTATTGCAAAAGGGTTTGGAGGTAATGGTCAGGATTACTTTTGTCCATGGTCGTACGGAACGGAAGGCCGGAGGCTACATTCCCCCTCCCGATTGGCCTAACCCTTGCCGAATCGGACAGACATCTGTGCATCAGTCGGGCAGAGATTATACCCTGGTTGGAGATCTGGAGTCGGGCAAAAAGTCCCCTTCCCCTAGAAGTCCCCCCTTGAGAGAAAGAGTCCCGTATGGCCATGGTTTTGTCTGTCTTATATGAGACCCAAAAGAGACCCAGAATATGCCTTTAATAAAGAGTTAAGCAATAAACTGCACGACAGAGGAATTATCACTGAAGTAATTTGCATTTTTCTCAAAAATAGTGCTTTGAACCACCGTTCAAGACGTTCCAAAGCTGCTATGAATATTTATTCAATTATCCATTCACTAGCAGCCCTCAAACTTTGCCAGGCCGCGCAGATTCTCCCAAAAGTGTGATCCCCCAGAACTGTTCAACTGTTCAATATAAAGTTTTACAGAGAACGGTTCCAACAGCGTGATTATTCCCACAACAAACTTAAAGGGACCGGAAGGTATGCTATATGCGTAAAACCATGGAGGTGTTAGGGAGATATTATCCGTAATACCTCCATGATGGTAAAACACTACAGGCTTGTAAAAATCAACGCATTTTGGAGTGTTTTGAATACGACGCGAAATTATTTGCACTTAGCAGTTTAGCAAATTTAAATAGGAAGGAATATTTAAGTATAAATTAAATATGATGATCTGGTAAAAGCTAAATACAAGCCTATACTTGATGTCTTAAATTATTCACAGTAATTCAAGCTATGCAATGTTTATGATCACATCTACCTCCCTATTGCATGAAGTATTTCAGACCATAACTTAGAACCTGTGACCTTTCAGGTTTCTATATGCAAACGAATTTATAGAGAACAGTCGAGGAACTTTTTGACGCACAAGGTCAGGCAACCGTATAAAATGTTAAAATTTGCATAAACCAGCTGTAGCAAGGCAATCTTTTTTTACTTGGTTGATGTTTTAAATTTCACTTGTTGTAGATAAATTCTACATGCTTTACTTGAGTTAATGAGGCACAAGAATCGGGCGTAGGGAAACCGTTTACTTTCCCATAAATGAAGGACTTAAAGCTACCATCGTTTTACACAAAACTCTCAACTTTTATCTGGAAGGGGGAGACGATGTGTCGGCCAAGGGTATAAATATTCATAGGCCAATTGATAGATGGGGTGTCTTTGTGAGAAATTGTACAAGAATCAAGACGTTGCTGTCTATAAAGTATAGGTGAACTTCTCCTAGTTTACAACATATCTGTCACGTTTAAGGCCCGAAGGGAACTTGCGTATTTTGATACTGAACCAGTGGCGCATATATGCAGTTCGAACTTACACCTTATAATTTGAGTCTGCTAACCTGTTGTACATTTTGATTCATAGCTTTGTACAGCAGAAGCCTGGTGAGTTTATGTAGACAGTTTCGCAGGGTCTGGACAAAGGCGGTGTGTGTGAGATTTCAAAAAATGGAACCTAACCTATGCAACAACACTGTGCTCGGTTCTAAGTATAACGGAGTAGGGAAAACAAGCCAGTGAGTTATTGGAAAGGGTTGTGACGGACCTGACTTAAACCAATTGGTTATTGATTCTGAGCCGTAAAACCTGATCGAACTAACTTTTTCGTCCTATACTGTAGGCCAAATCTGGTGCCAGCTAGGACAAGGGGTGGGGGCACATACCCCTACTGGATTTCAGAGAAGATCTCTGCTTTTCATGACTCTAAGACGTTTATATCCTGCATGGGGTACGGTGAAGTGTGTTTTCGACAGTTGATGGATCTATTTTAATTATGTTCTTTACACTCTTAAAACTAAAGAGTGAATCTAGTCACTCTCTAATAGAATGAAAGTGAGAATTCACTCCATTAGAGTGTTCATTTGCTCCAAGAATAGTGAAACTCACTTCAAAAAGATTGGAATTCCTCTCCAAAAAGAGTGAAAATTCACTTTTTAACGAGGGCCAACTGCTGCTCTGAGGGCACTCCATTAAGAGGAAAACTTTAATCTTATGGAGTGAATTTTCCCCTTTTTGATTGAATTTCCGCTCTGTTGGAATGTTCTTTTCAACTTTCAGTCATCTAAAGAGTGAAACTTTACCCTTTTAATTTTTAGAGTGAATCTTTCGACCTCATGTCGATACTTATTACCAATAACTGCTGGTTACTTACAACTAACGAGAAGGCACATCAGCAAAAATAAAAGACTGTCTGCCAATTACCATAGATTCTCGTTGTGTTACATTCGTCTTAACCCCCTTTTCAAGTTGCAAGTTCTGTATCTTAATTTGTCTTGGCAATGGAAGGATCGGTGACGTTACTAGGCTAAACAGGTTTCATATTGAATAATATAACTTGGTGTCACTCCACGTTACTTTGAACAGTTGAAGGAAAACAATGGAGCACCAGTGGCGGAGCGTCCTTTTGGTCACGGGGAAGACCTCCGTCAAATTGGTATATTGGTATAGGAATAGCTCTTTGACTGACATCAAATTAAAAATGCAGAGTAGCTCTTTGCTCTGGCGTCATATAGGTCTATTTCAGACGATTGTATTACCGTATAGTAACGTAGTGAAGATGGATTTCAGTCTCTTCATATACGTATAATTTTGTCCCAAAATAACCTCTTGTTGAAAGATTACACGGTTTTATCTCAACATCCAGACAATAATCGCCTGCATGCCAACGGCGAGTAATTTTAATAAAAGTTGTGTATATTTTGCGGTCTTAGTCTTCGCATAAACCTCCATGTCCCACTAAAGTTTGTTCACCCATGGAATTATAAAATTGCAAGAGGCTGTGTGTAACATAAAATCTGGGTTCCATACAAAATAGTTACAGTAGCCTTAAACCACACATACACTCTAAACAACAAAAAAGTGTTGTAAACTTAGACCACTCCTTGTCGGAATGAATGTCATCCGGTTTAAAGGGAAAAGTCACAAGAGTTGAGGTGAAAATATGACCCAAGTGTAATTACAATTTATTCCAAAGGCGGCAGTTTGTTCTCAATTATTTGTAATATTTCATTCTACTGAAAAGAAATACTATGTGAAAAAAATAAAGTTAACGGGCAATTTCTCAAACGTTGGGGGAAAATGTCCTCTGTCTCCACCGGATCGCCGCCCTTGCTTTACACACATGGAATAAAATATCGCTTTATTTGACGTGAATTTTCTGGGCCGTAAAACTCCAACTACCTGACTGACTGACTGACTGTCTCACTCAGAGCCTCTTTCAGTCTCTGGGAAAGAATTTCACTGTTTCTTTTTAATTCATTGATTTATGTTTAGACTGTGGGTAAAGACTTACCCTCCTATCGATATTCAGACATATCAGCGGTCGTTTCAAGACTGAAAGGTAAATAGGAAAAGTACGGTTGTCTCTAGAAGATGCTATTCATATGACGTCATTCATAATGCTGGAAGTCATGCTGGAGTACGTGTAACAGTTGGATACGTACACATCGCGTATACCGCAGTGTGCACTGTGCAGTGCGTTCACCACAAAGCTATGTGTATTTGGCATGCTTGTCCTCCAGTATGGTGGATCCGTGACTTAATTGCAAAGCCTCTATCGTGTGAGCTGGGTTCGGTGAATGAGAAATAGCCTAAGCATAGAAGTCTTAACAAAATCTTCAGAACAACGTACATATTGATCTTATTTCTAGAAGGTTATCTTAAAGATAATTCCACTATCAATCAAACTTTTACAAATGTTACATTTGGCACGTATATCTATGATAGGAATAGGTAAAAGAAAGATTAATTACTGGATAAGATTTTACAATGAACATCTGGTAACCTATAGATTATTAACTTTGGGAGCTTAAGTAAATCAAATGTTTTATATGTTTACAATATCAGATGTATTTGCATGTCTACCAGGGAGTTGTTAATAACAACTCCCTGGTCTAACATTGTGTCTTCTTGTACGGATCAATCGATGCTAATTCTTAAATAATGAAGATTAAAGTGTACGTCAAGAAAAAAAAAACATCAAAGATGTATATTGTACAGCGTGAAAAATGAATTCTACCAGTCCAAATTCCATCTTCATAGGACATTCTTGCGCCGAGATATAAAATGTTGAAATTTGTTCACTTTAAATAAATTAGTCCATTGTGCAATAATTTCTGACTTTCTTGTGATTCAACTCACATTATCATGGTTTGCTTCCCTTTATAATTTAAAATGTTTTAGAAATTGAACACTTCCTGTTTGCTTGCCCAGTATGTTGCACAGAGAGGGCTTAACGGCATATTTTCATTATCCCAAACAGTTCCAATTCTCCCAACCTACTTAATTCTAGCCCCTCCCACATTCATCCAAAACTCATCTTTATCCAGACACAATCCTAGTTTATTGCTTCATGGCTTGTCCCAGTGGCCATACAAGTCCATAATGTGGAATCAAGACACTCTCAGTGCCCATGCTGTGTAATTAAGCTATGATGCATTGTTTGAATGTGGTGCCAATCAAAGAGCTGTACCAATTGAGAGTTTTGATATATGTATACTGAAACTGTAGTTTGGGGTGACGAATGACTGCCTTTAATAAATTAAATCTCCCCATAAGAGTTAGAGTGCTCTAACACCTTGGTAAAACATGCTGTACCGTAACTTTCAAAAAAAAAAAAAAAAAAAAAAACCAAACGTTGTAATGTGAGCAATACAACAATTCTGTAATTATTGCGCAATGTACCATTTTAATTTTGAGTGAATAAACTTCAGCATTTTATATCTCGGCTTAAGAATGTCCTATGAAGATGGACATTAGACTGGTAGAATTCATTTTTCATGCTGTTTAACATGTTTTAAATTTTTTGTCTTGAGGTACACTTTAATGTTTCTATTGCATGAATTGTCGTTTACCACATGTTTCATTCATGTTTGAGGTCAAATGGATAGTTCAAGTTTTTTATGCTTTGTAGAAATCATTTCGACCGTTTAATTAGCATTTATTGTTAATATGATTTTGTTTTAATTGAGTCGAAGCTTAATTATTTGACGTAGGGGTAGAAAATCAAACTTTTGTTTTTTATTTTTAATAGATAAATGTAATGCAGCTCACTTTGGAAATCAGTTTCACATGTTTACCTCAGATCATAAAAACAGACAGTCTTGCCTTTAAAGTTGTTTTGGTGCCTGTAATGTACATGGAGAATAACTTCAGCTAAACAAAGGGATACCAAACCACTGAACGAGATGCAATTAAAGTGATTCGAAACTTGCTCCAAGATCTTGGGAGTTGGTGGTTCGGTTTGGGAAGTTAGAAAGGAAACGGACTACCTTTTGAATGTGAGAAATAACTTTTGGAATTGGCACTGTACTGTAATGGGGGTGTCGTAAAATAAAACAAAACAAAATATGTTTTTTTTTCTCATGGTTTTACATATATGTTGTAGATGTGATATAGTTCAAAATATTTGGTTTTTTCATTGACCGTGAAGTTATTAGCAAAATTTTGGCAGATGAATACAGGAGATAATTACGCAACTTTAAAACATTATGAGTAATAAGCGGTGGAAAATAAAATTTGCTTGTATTTTCATTTAAGAGATCTGAGGGTTTTACAGTTTTTTTCTTTTTTTATAGTAGCATCAAAAGAAACGTTCACATCAGAGTACTAGATACACATCTGTTTTTGTGGTTCTGTGGTTCTGATTTTCGTTTTGATAAAAATTCCCACAATTTCTTGTATTATACTGATTAAAAGATTCCGAGAAATAATGTTGAGGATTTAATGGCAGCATTTTATTAAAGTACATACATACAAATAGCAGTTCTAAATTGAACTTACTGGAAAGGGCAACGTCTTTAAACTACTAAACAATGGGGTTGTGTGATTTTGATATTTTTGTTACAGACAACACGAACGATTCTTTTTTGCTTGATGAAAATGGGATTTAAATTTAATTTGTAAGTATGTATGTATTTCCCCACACCTCTACACAGTAAGTAAGATAGGGTATAAACAATGAGCAGTACAAAATGTGTAAAGACTGAGTACTTATAATATTCTTAACTATATTCAGAAGAGCGATACATTTAGAAATTTTTGCCACATATCATTGAAATATGAAGCTCCCATGTGAGTTTGTGATCAATCATAATCCTAAGAAATTTAGTTGAATGAACCCTTTCAATATTAATGCTATTTATATGAATGTTTAAGGTACGTAGTTTTTATTTTTTTAATGTCTTCTTGAAGAAGAAGATATAATTTGTTTTGTATATGTTCAGTTATAGTTTATTAATTGAAAACCAATTGTACAAGTTAATTAGCCAAATGATTAGGTAAGTACTTAGTTAAGTAGCCAAATGACTAGGTAAGTACTAATATAAGTAACCAAATGGCTATGCAAGTGTCACATGAATTACCGTACTCTAACTATCTTTTCTCGAGACTTATACCATGATCAAAACAGCACACATTTATAATTTCAAACAGTAGCCTACTGACACGTGCAAAAGTCTAACGTGTAGGCTATATCATATAGCTTTTGTGAACGTTACTTCCCAATTCAATAGCACACTGAAAACAAATATTGATATTCTCTCCGTCATTATACTGTTGTTCTTCCCCTCTTACAGAGCGGGTTTTTTCCTGGAGAGATCTAATCTTCACATCTGAGTGGCCATTAAACAATCTTCGTCAACCATTATTCCACAAAATTAAAACAGACGGATTGGACACTACACCCAGCCGTTCCTTAAACTGTGATTACATCTCGAACGGTCGTTTCGTGTCTGTCATGTAACTTCATCTTCCTGCGTTGGAGATGTTACAATCTAATCTTATCCTAACAGTGGACATCCACGTTAGATGACCCTTCGGGCAATCTGACTGACACGCGTGTAACTGAACTGCCTTGTCGCCCCAAGGGTAATACCTCGATAGTAGATAGGCCTCTTGAAATGATAGAACCGCCTTTCGTCAGTAAGGCTTGTATTCCTTTTATCGGCGATGACGCCGTATCTTGTCTGCCTATATGAATGTAATGATTACGTGCTGTTTTGTTGATTAGGCTATACAAATGTAGGTCTCTTTTGCACTTTACTTTGTATTGGTAAATAGCGAACAGTCGTTGAAAATAGTGACAGTAGCCAAAGGGAACCATGAAACAGTTTCTTTATCATACAACTGTGGTGGGAAATTGTCAATTTCATTGGGGGCCGACGTGCCAAATTTCATTTCAAAGGCTCATTTGCAAAAAAGAAGAAAAATTATATTTTTATATATTATTTTTATAACATTTCGTTCCAAGCACATCGGTTTGCATGGCCGGCACAGCCTCCAAAGTAACGTGCAATTTGAATACTTCACCCAAATTCTTCCACCTTATGAATGGCCTAGAATTGTCATATATACAAAATTATGGAAAGTCAGAGGGCTAGTGATTTCTCTCTTTATATTAGAAACCACGCAGGTCGCCCTACTTTATGTTGTTCATGAGAGAGTTATCCTAATTTGACGCACCTCTAAATAATCATAAATATCTTCATGATAATTTGGGTCAATGTCCCGCAGTCAGTGTACAGAGTTTTGAGAATTACTTAACGACAGTCGTGCATACGTAATAGACAGTTATGATCCAAGGTTAGTTATTTTCCTTGTAATGATCACGATCGTTCAGTATACTAACTATATCTTTTCCTCTCAAACAAATTAGTCTTCGAGGAAGCAATAAACGTTGTTCTTGTGAAAGTGTGTATAGGAGAACCACATAAATCTTATTAGATTACATCTACAGAACTCGGAAACACCAAATGTACATCTGTTTGTCTGTCAATAGTCCAGGAACGTCACTGACATAAAGATACAAAAAAAGTTTCAGTGAAGCTTAAGTTTAAGCCTTAAAGGAAAAAATTGAGTTTGGAAGGAAGAAAATAACCTTTATCATTATTAAACCAACTCACCAGTGTAAGCAAGCAATATCGACTTTATTTTCCAGTCGTAATAAATGTTGCATCATTTGACACTATCAAACCCTTAATCGTGTGGGCGAATTTATTATACATGAACCACAAAGCGATGGATTTCTTTCTGTATTACTCAATTCCTCTAAAAGGAAAAGAAAGAGCAGCCTTGCTTTGAAGTGTCTGTGGCATTTTTTTTTAGCAATTAATCACGTTTTGAAACGTGTGAAAGTATTTCTTACAGTTTTTTCTTTGCAATGCTTCGAAGCCTTAGCCTATATAAATTGGGGGACTCGATGTCATTTCCCACTAACCTTCAAAACAGGCGTCGATTACGTTTACATTTCTCTTTCAAATAAATAATTTAACGTATATATTAGCAGCTGTTATATATGAAAGGCTAATACACGTCCGCCAAGTGGGCGAATTATCTCGAAGTCTTGTTCAGATATACAAGAATAGATTCCTGCAACTTTCACTTCCCCTAGAAGACCCCAGTTCTTAACACCTGTCTATAGAGGCCCCTTCAAGACACCTGCACTTTCTTTCAGTACATGAGAGGGAGCTGCTAGCACCTGTCTATAGAGACCCTTTCAAGACACCTGTACTATCTTTCAAGACATGAGAGTGAGTTGCTCAAGCCATTATCAGACCTCCTTTGGAGAGGGCTGTATGTCATATCATCAACTCCTTACATTAGGAAGGTATTGGGAGTATAAGGGCTACTGCGAGAACAGTGGTAAGCTACGGGGGAATGAGAGAGCATTTCCCCCCAGATATTTTCCTTGCCCACAGATTTGCCCCGGAAGTTGTCCGTTAGACCAAACGAAAAATTAACAATACACCTCTCCTTAGACTTTATTTTTCACCCGGGGAAGTGCTAAAACCCCAGAGTTTCCAGAGGTTTTCCCTGGACCCCATCAGGTAGGGTCGCATACGCAGGATCTCGCACTGCGTTCGAAAATGTTTCTCCCCAAAATATCCCTATACCCTTACTTTACCTCCCCCAATTTAAACATTTGTCCTATCGGCACCCACGGGGTGTATTTTTTGCTGTAAGAATTTACCTATTTCTTAAAATCATGACCTTTCAAGGGTAGATGTGCGCTTTTTAACAAGATGTTTTTATTGATTGGCTGTTGCCATTGTATTGTATCGATTGTACTCTTTGTTAGAGTAAGGGATTGGCTCTGTCGTTAGCCAATTAGGAGGTTTCTTGATACACAGTGCGCATCGCCAAGCTTTTAGTGATAGCTCGATCTATTTCATAACAGGGGCGTCAATCTGGTTTGTGGATTGGGAGGGAGAATTTTCCAGCAGCAGAAACCCTGATTAGACTCGTTTATAAGCAATCCATATACGCACATAACCAAACACGTACACTCTCGTTGACATTTACTTACACGAAACTAAGATAGATGGCGCATTAGAACTACAGTATTATTACTTAAATAGGCCAAAATACACGGGCGTTTCAGGCGTATAGCAAGGATTTTGTCATGGGGGTTGTTGTCCTTCAGTGCACGAAATAGCTTCCTTGGGTAGCATTTTCAAGTTTGGTTTCGTCGAACGGCCCTTTGCAATAGGGTCGGGACGACTTTTGGAAAAGGTGGGTGGTGTCATGGGGGTTGGGGCACGACATGAGGGAATGCCTTAGGATAGAGAAAAAACCCGCTACTTTAGGTGTTTTTGTTCGTTTTGTTTCGTGGTGTTGTCATAGCAACAGGAGAATGAAATGAAAAATCCAGTTTAGGAATAAAGTTAAAGCTGTCGTTATAAATCCATTAGATCTATCAGAAATTGTACCATTGTAAGAGTATCGAATCAAGTTTCACGGCTGTATATTTTACAGAAGTTTAATCAATCTACTTATCTTTTTTATCAATTCAAGAATGCATATCAGACAAAAGATCGATCACAAAAAGTTGTGATTCACCCCGATCTTTTTTGTAAAAAAATGTAAACATCGTCTGCTCTTAGCGGCACAACGTAAAATATTAATTACAAATTATGAATTAAAAGTGAATACTGTACTGAATGATAAACGATTCTAGGAAACGATGTTGTAGGAACATTGTCATATTTACAGGAACGGTTTGTTGACTTGTAATTCCTTGACCAGATATTGAGATTCGCTCTGTACAATAAAGGCATGGGCGTCGATTTGGAGGAGGCGGGGGACACGTCCCCTCCCCACTTTTTTAAAAAGTCATGCATTGACTTTACATTTTTACACAGTAAATTTTTAACGGAAGTGGCCATGTCCCCCACCACTCTCGAGTAAATGTCAACGTCTAAGAATCCAGGCCTACTCAGATATAAAACAATAACCCTATCATGCTGATCATGATTTAGCTCCCAAAACTAAACTAAAATGAATTTGATTACCGGTTTTGTTGAAAATGTATTGGCGACAGGTGGCGTGTTTGAACTCTTGTTTCCTAGGTTCACAATATCCTTGGAGATGTTTCATTTCTTTCATGGCATGTCAACAGAGCAGAAGTATGGTACTATTATCGATCTCGCTCAACTCTTCAACACGAAGATGTACAAAAAGACAACGTTATCAATCTTGTAATTGAATCATCTTTGAATGACGATGGCCCCAGTTGTCTTCTGTCAATCTTAAGAACCACGGCCATGTCACAACCTCTTTTCCTCATTCACTTCACGCGGGCAACCCACCTGCCCAGTGATATTTGGAGTTTGATACAGCTAACGCTCAATTAAAATTGTTCGATCCTATTTACATATTTTCCGGAGAAAGATGTATCAAATTCCCTATCCTCTTGTCGTTTTGTATCATTGGTTTCCTGTCACGTACGGCGTTCCTTGCTGCGAGCGAATCTTCCACTTAAAAATCGACTACCGATTACAAGTCAGTAGAGCGACAACCCCCTATATACATGACTCAACGTCCTTAAGTTACTATATAAATTGCACACAATTATGGAAACGTTAATATTCATCGAGATACTGGATTCTTTCGTGAAAAAGAGGTTTTTAAAAAGAATAAAAGCACAATTATACTTATGCACATCAAGATGGGGAGTTACCACAGTTCTGACATTGTACGTTGCTTTCATTGAGATTGTGTCAATAGCTTACGTTGATATACCCATAGGTAAACCTGTACTCGACTGAGGGGTGGGCATTAATTTGTACCGCCGTTCTGGGGAGCGAAAATTTTTAAATAATTGAGTTCCCTTTGGTATAATTTGATGTGATATTTGAGTGAATTTTAATGGTAATGACTGCATATGTTTTACAAAGGAAACAAGCACCGGTAAGGGGTTTTCGTTCCTTCGCGCTCCTTACGCCCTTGGACATACCTTCATACGTGGGTCTCAGATACAGAAAATAATATTTCAGATTTTCCCCTAACTTAAAGGGGCTCATGGAGTTGATATCGATGACTTAAAGAAAATGTTAAATAGTCTAGAGCAGGACCACACATGTTTGCCCTTTAGAGGGCGTACTTGTCCATTTGGGACGTTTAGCTCCTTAAGGGAGCAGAAATCCTCCGGGAGTAAATGTTTGGTTTTCGCCCCTTGGCTCTTCGCCAGAGAGTCGAGGGGACTTTTTAAAAAAGGAAAACGTTTAATAGCACTACTACGTGAAAATGCTCATAATTAGCATGATTATTCAAGTATCATAGGCAATAGTTTAGAGAAAAAGTTAAAACTTTTCATTTTGTGAAAACCGAATTGAGCCGTTAAGAACTCACTCATTTAACTGTTATTTGTATGTAGGATATGGGAATGGTCTAAGTTTGACCATTTGTCATTGTTATGTAAAGAAAATTAAACAGCTTTGGGAAAATTGTTGAATTTAATGAACCAACTCAATAAGTCGCTTCAGTTCTTACTTTTTCCAAAGTCCTTCCAACCCTCTAGCAAAACCAAACTTTAAACTGCTTCCCGAAGAAGCTAATAACACTTTACCAACCTTACGGCCCTCAGACCATTTACATCATTGGTCTGTCATCATATGGCTCCGTTCTATGCTTCTTTTAATTCTGTTAGGTGATCTGACTGGTGATTTGTATGAAAGAAAAAGATTTTACCTAGAAAATGACATGTTTGCCCATGGAATCCCACATCTTGAATCATGTAAATCCCCTGTTACACCAGACAACAGGCATGTAAGGGGGGGGGGGCGACACAGTCCCTGCCCCCTCATGAGATAACGAGACTTGTATTTAAAGGATAAAAGTAAATGTTACCTCCAACAAATCACTACAAATACACCTACAACTACATCTTCAATTAAATGTCAAAGTCGAAACCCCTCACCATCTTGCATCTATAGGCTCCTCCAAAAGTGCAAAACATTTCAGAAGGGGTGAATTCTTTACAGAACACGATCCATAATTTTGTCAAATATTTGACAAGATTTGTTTAAAGATTAACTAGAAATGGTTTAAAAATGAAAGTATCTATTTCATCTTTGAGCCGAATCTAGTCAAAAGTTTGACAAGATTCCTGTTCATGCCCCCATTGATTCGTTTCTATTCAAATTTGACTAGGACATTTTTAGAGTTTAATGGTCCGTCACGTTAATAGAATCTGTGAACGATCAGGTTTGAACATTACATTGAAATTGCCTTGTTACTGTTGTTACTATATACCGGTAAACGTTATCGAAATCTGTATGCATGTAACGATTGTGTTAGCAACACCTCCCACAAGCAAGCTTCGACTTTGAAATATATTTAATTGAAGGAATATATTGCGTTTGTTTTGCAAGAAGATTCATCCTTTTAAAACGAATTTTTATTGGCACAGGGTGATTGATTATCAAAAATAAGGCAGTATGGTAGCCTTCTTTTAAAGAAATAAGTTTCCCACAGAGAGAAATTCAGTTGTTTGTTGCTCAAGAATAATTTGTTCACCCAAACTTTCAACATTTTAAATGGCGAATCGCCCATGGCTATTCTTGCGGATAGTATTTTGACGAGATGTAGCTATTGCTGGGGTTTATTATTAAGACTGAATTGTTGGATAGTATCTGAGCCATTTTCTTTGTCACTCTATGTGTGGAGCAATTTAAACACAATATTTCCCTTTAAAGATCAGCCCATATCCATCCATGCAGTTCTCAGATCCTTTCTCACAAAGTTTATTACACATGTTGCCGATTTATCGTTAAAACATTGATTGGCACTGCGAATCAGAGAGCAGTCTCATATACCCCTTTGGTGCTATATAGGATCCACCGGGAGGGGGGGGGGGGACTTATCCTTTTTCGGAGGCTCAACCTTTTCTTTACTTTGAGGTGACTGAGCACCCAACCCCTTCTTTTCCCCCTCCCCCTTATGAAAATACCTGGCGTCGTCTTTGATAAATAGAGTTTTATACGTAAATTGTTCTATTTTGTTTTTATTGTCGTATACATTTAACGAGAACGTTGTTCCTGAGGTCTTGTTGTAGTGTTTTATTTTATAAGTTAATATGTCGAGTACATGAGAATGTTGTCCAACTTGAATAAACGACAGTTTACTTGTCCGTCTAGGTGGGAGTTTGCCGTTTTAGAAGAAAAAGATGATAGAACTGAGACCTATATCTGGATCTTTTAGTGTTTTTGAACCATCCTGGGAAAAGAGACTCCAGAACTTTCAACGGTGGACCCGTTTCTACATCTTAAGAAAAATTACCCCCTCGAAAAAAAAGCACTTCCTTTCTTCAAGTTCACTCTATGCTGAGAATTTGTCACATTTAATTGAATATCTCGAGAACCGAACATGGGAAATGACCCCCCCCCCAAAAAAAAAAAATCACCATAGTGGTTATAATACATTCCTCCACTTTTTCTGCAAAATATTTAAAGGCCCAATTCTCTCACCCCAAACAGTGCCAGTTTTCCTAACCTTGTCCCTACCAAAATTGTCTGAAATTCACCTTCATCCAGACACAATCTCAGTTTATATTGCTTCACGGTGAGTGGGGCTATAGAAAAGCTCAAATGTGTATAATCAAAACACTCTCAGAACAGTTCATGCTGTAAAATATAAGCTTTGGTACTCTGCATTGTTTGAATTAGCAGTCAGTCAAAAAGCTGAGCCAATCGAGAGTTTCTGTTACCCCCTACTGGCGAGAGGATTGGCCCTTTAAAATAAAGTTTGCTCTAGACTAATTCTTTAATCGCTTTCAATTGTTTTACATCTTTCCCTGCTGTACTTTACTATACTTCTACTTCCTAACATTTACTCCATATCTTCACGTATTCTGAGATATAAACTGAAAAGGTAGACATTAATGTCGGGAAAGAAGACATTTACTATTTAATGCTTTAGAAAGTGTTATCTCCTAACATTGTACATTCTCTTCCCTTTTAGAAATAATTGCAAATGCATTTTGATCATGTTTGAATTTCCCTTTCATATTTTCATGTAAATTTACATATAATATTTACTTACACGTGAAAAACGCTTCAGGAAATAGTTCCCCTTATTATGATGGCGTCAATTTACTTGATAATGAGAAGACAGAGCTGCTACTAATTATCAACATTTGTTCGAGGAAATGAACCCCATTTCATTCCGACGGAGAACAAAATTCATTCGCTCTGTTTGGAAAGTGATATTATTTCTCCAAGGCATTAAGATTTTTTTCAAATGAAATCCTTTAGAAGTAGCATGCATGTCAAAGGAAGAGAGTGCGCTCTTTGCAAACAAACTTACCCTCTGTTCAACGTGATGAATATTTCAAAGTCTAATACATGAATATTCATAAGTAAACTAATCGATGTTCCCAATTAACACTTCGGTCAACCCTATTTCCACTTCTCTCTTGCACTTTTCCCTATTGATTTCTTTTTCCTTTTCCTTCAAAAGAGGGTGAAAATCACAGAGAAAGATAATATCATGTAGTAATCATAAAGAAAAAAACCCACCAACATCGCTGCCTGCTTCCACAGGACGAAACTTGAGAGAACCTAAAGAGGGACATGTGGAATCAATAAATGTGTGATATTTGAATAAATCGCAATGGTGGCTGCACTTGCAGTGAATTTAAGATATGCACATCAAAAGCTCTAAAATATTGACACTTGATATTTTTAACAGTAGCATGGCTGAGTCAAGCCTCTGGAAACCAAACAATCGATAGCTCCTTTTAAAACGTTCGCCTTCAACGAAGTTGTAAACTTGGATAGTCATCAGCGATCATAATCACAGCGTATAGCTTAAGGAAGTCACATGCATCGGATATTCAAGATCGGATCAGATATTTTGTCTTTTTTAATTGCCCTGTAAAATTTCCATCGGCAGAGCTGCATGACGTTTATTGCTGTTCTAATTAAGATGGGATGTTTGTACATACCCCTCACTGTGCCATTAAGACTGTCATAAATATTTTATACATTGAGCAGAGCGATTATTAATATTTTAGAAACGTTTTACATGACTTCATGCATAGTGGGTTACTTGTCAATATTTTGTTATAATTGACGGGTGAAGATACTGTCCTTGCTAAGTCGAGGCTGATATCTGGGCGGGGACAATACATATGCCCCTCTCTTAATCAAAACAAATCGCAGATTTCAGGGCAAAGAGTATTGTTTGCAAGTAAAACTTCATATTTTAATTATTGGCTAATCAGTGAACTAATTATGAAAAACAAACACTTGTGCCTCCTGTATAAAATTTTCCCATGTATCCGTTGTTATTTTGTCCGAACAGGGGAGTTGCAATGGTCCGAACTCATGTCTCGAGAAATGCATATTATGCCTGTCATCATGTCTCAAGGTTAGGTTAAGGCTAAAGAGGTGAGTTGGAAGGTCTTGAGTATTATTATTATTTCGATATACTGTGAGGGTTTGGTGTGATAAATAATGACTGTGGAAAAAGGATGAGTTCTAATATCGAGAGAAATGTGTCATAATTTCCATTGCCGAGTGCAGAAATGTAAACGAAAATTGCGCCAAAAATTTCCTGTCTTGATTCGCTGGGTTGGTTGAAAATGGGTAATAATGAATAATATGATTATTTTAATAGATAACATGTGTTGTGTCCTGGTTTTCATGATGATAAATCTCGATGTTGGTACCAGGAACTAGAAGAACTCGCAAAGATGACGACGACGACGAAGACGAACGAGTTGCCGAGTGACCGAAAGTTTACAGAGAGGGAGAGACTACACATGGGGTGTCGAACAGCAGGAACAGTCTACACCCGATTTTATTGGGACATCTCCTTGATGAGCCCCTAATATTTTGTCAACGACCATAAGCTTTGTTAGCATGTTACGTTTGAGCCGCAATTCCGAAATTGATAATTTGGCTGGGGACAGAGCAGTGGCGTAACCACTAAAGGACAACACTTTACCAACCTCACGGACCTCCTACCATTTACATCATTGGTCTGTCATCATATGGCTCCATTCTAGACTTGATGAAAAGAACAGATAGGCCTACTTCACATGATCTAAGCCAAAAGGCCAAGAGGCGACTTGAGTTTGATCCCCCACTTTCTTTTAACATTCGTAGCGATACATGAAACAATTCTTTGCTTTGTTTCAGAGCCATAAAAGATATGCCTCATGTATAGCGCCCTCTTTCTCTAATCTCTTCCTGAGGAAGAAGTCGAGTTCATGACCATATTTCTCTTTGACTACCGCAAGTACAACAGCAGTATGCATATATACCGATCCTTGCAACTCCCTGGTTGACTGGACATATAGGTGGGAGTGAACTTCGATAAATATGTCGTAAAATGGATAGCACGTAAAACTAGAATTTCTGTGCAAGGAAATAAGAAAGAAATATTTTAAATTTAAAATACACACGAAATAGTTACGGAGAGCTTTCAGCTAAAATCTTCCAAAAGTTCATCCAATTAATCGGGACACGGCCGTAAACCTTGTCAAGCATGCACACTAGACTTTGCTGAATTTTAACCGAGCAATTCCATTTTAGCTAAATCTGGTAACTATTGAATTTAGTCAAATATTCTGACAAATTTTCGGTCCGTGCGTCCATATCGTGATGGCATTGGGCTGCCTAATAGGTCACATAGGGACAGAAGCGCAAAAAATGCGGACGGGGCTATGATCCTTCTTTTATCATTAATCGAGGGAAAATAATCTAGTTGTAGTGAAACATTCGGGAGCAGTCTAAACGAGCAAAAAGCGAACTTCCATATCGTCGGTCAGGCATGTTCTAATTATGTTTCAAAAGCTTTCAAAAGTATCATTTTGCGCTCTCACAAAGCAAAATTCCCACCCTCTCAGACCCCTCCCTCCAGAACAATAAACAAACAAATTTAACGACCCCTCTATTGAAACGTCTCTGTCAGGCCTGCTTTCCCTTTCCCGACCAGTGGCGTAGCCACGGGGGGAGGGGGTTAGAACCCCCATGGCCTAACCTTGCAATGCAAAACATCTAAAATAGCGGTTTCCCCCTCTATTTTTAGACTTTTCCCTCATGTCGTGCCCCAGACCCCCAATGACTCCAAGCCCCCCCCTTCCCCCCCAAGAGACAATCCTGGCTACGCGCCTGTTCCCGGCACTAGTACATCATAATTAAGATGGCTACCTTAAAATCCTCAAAAAAGCACCATTTTATGTTTAGCCAGTTTCAGTGGCAAAGAAATAAAACTCCAACACCTCCAACACCTCCTACCCCTTTCACCCCTTCTCCTGGGACCCCACTATGCCAGTCTGGTGTTCCACTATTTCGCGATTTCAGGGGCACACTGAATACACTCTAAAACAAAGAGTGAATTACTAAGTCACTCTCATAGAGTGAAAAGTGTGAAATCACTCCATGTGAGCGTTAAAGTGAAAGTTTATGAAAAAGTTCAATCTCAAATGTGAAGGAGAAGCTAAAACTACACAGTTTGGTGAAATTCCCATTCAAATCGGACATGTATTTCTCGAGATATCAGTAAATGAAGTCACTAGATTTGTATTCTAAAGTGAGTTTGAGGGCAGCAGAGGTTTCATTACTCTCTGACGTTGACAAGGAATGGGTTTTTTCCTTCTTTTTTGCGGACTGTTGTTTTGACCTTGAAGTCAATTGGAATCTGATCCCCTGTGGGGAATGCAAAGTTTTTAAAGTTCTAATGCCACTTATGCAATCATATTCTGATAAAATGGGATCGTTGAGGAGTAAAGTGGTTATGAAGTTAAAAGAAAAACAAAAAACTGTCTATTAATGTGAGGACGTGATGTCATACTTGTGACAAATTAATCTGCTCATAGCTTCAGAACCACACGTCGGATTTCAGTTTTTACCAAATGAGTAGAATAGGTACCCCTTTTACATTTCAAAACTTGGAGTGACCTAAAACCCTTCTTTTAAGTCACTCCCAAGGATAGTAAAATTTTACTCCCAAGTTTAGTAAAATTTACCCAAGAAGAGTGAAAATGTACTCTTTAACGAGTGCCTGCACGGACCATTCTTTTGTAAGAGCCGTGCCGCTCAACTTGGTGTGACCTTAAACCCTTCTTTTAAATCAATCCCAAGAAATACTGTAGTGCAATTTACTCCCAAGAATAGTGAAAAATCCACTCCAAGAAGAGTGTAAATTTACTGTTTAACGAGTGGACTTGACTGTTGAGCTATCAGACAGTATAATATACACACAGATTCAGAGACAGTTCTCGTGATCCCAGACAGAGTTTCCAATTCTCCCAACCATGCCAATTTGTATATCCATAAAGCACCTCATTGTGCAGTCACAAACCTATGTTATTGCTTACCTCCATGTCATGGTAAGCATAAAAGGCCGTAATGTGTAATCCAAGCACTATCTCTGCATTTTGTAGAATGTTAGCTACTTTGAATCTTTGAGTTTTGAAGCTTTGATTCAATCAAAGAGCACTTACCAACTGATACTTTTCATTCCTACACATGTACTGTATTTTTGTGTGATATAAAATGGCTTTAAGGGTACTCTGTCCCAGGCGCGTAGGACGGTCACTTTTATGAGCTACAAGTCTTTCCGTTACTAAACGGAACCACCTTTAGTGTGAAGTTAATCGAGAAAAGGTGCTTTTCAGATGTTGTATGAAAGTTAATGAAAAGTGTGTATTGAATGAGCGCCACCTATTCCACTATAAGGTATCACTTGTAATTTTAACAATTTTCAAGTACGCCCTCATTTCAGAACTCACATATAAGTATAGGCAAATGAAAGCAGAGAGCTGGAAGACATGAGTCTTCCAGCTCCCTGATGAAAGTAAGATGGAAGTCAACAATAGGCAAGAGATGGAAAACAGCACCAGCTAGCAAGCTTTCGGTTATTTATTCGACCTTCGTCAGCCTATGAATGAAAGCAAGCGTACAGCCCTGCATAAGGGAGAGAAAATAAAAGAAAGACATCAATGGTCAAAGTTTAAAATCCAGAGTACACCAGAAAACAAAATTAACTTAAACAAATTAAACGTAAAAGGATAGTTGTGAGACAGGCAAAAAATAACTAATAAAAGCAGTCAAAAGAGGAATACAAATGGCGACTAAGATTGTAAAACGTAAAATGGGGTATTTAAAAAAGGTTACAAGACGGTTTGAAAGGGAAGGCAGGCAAGTATTTAGAGTAAGTAGCTCATCATCTTAGCTGAATTAAATTCTTTCCTTTTGTTAGGCCCAAAAGGTGAATGGAACAAAGTTGAGCCATCCATAGGGGCTCCAGTGGCGTAGCCGGGGGGGGGGGGGGTTAGAACCCCCATGACCCAACCTTGCAATGCAAAACACACCTTATGGTGGTTTTTCCTCTCTATCCTTAGACTCTTCCCTCATGTCGAGCCCTAACAACCTCCCATGACACCACCCCCACCCCCCTCATGACACAACCCTCGCTACGCACCTGCACAGAGCTAACCGTTTAGTTGACATTAACATTGCTATGGAATTGCTCAATAATAACAAAACGAATTCTACCAAGAATATGTGGTTTAGAATTAAAACGAACAGCTAATTCACACCTGGCTTTGTTGTTAACCATGTCAGATTTATGATTGCGAAAACGATGTGGATCCTACATATTGTAAATAACAGTCAAGACAAGTGGCAAGATAAATAACATTGCAACTAAAGCAGGAAAGGTTTTCTTTAATGGGGTATTTTTTACCCGTGCTGGAACTGGAAAAATTTCCACATTCGTCCAAAAAGTTTTTACAAAAGTCACAACGACCCCTCTCACATTTAAAGCAGCGCGTCCTGATATTACCGTCACAATTACTTTTTCATGGCTTATTAACCTGAAGATGATCTTTCAATGATTTGCACTTACGAAAAGCAGGAAAAGTAGAATTATCAGGAAAAATTCCTTCAACAAAATGGAACTATACAAAAGATGAAGATTCTTGCGAATAACATTACTTATGTTGGGAAGAGAAGGGTTAAAATCTAAAATAAGCCGAACTTTGCGACGGGTTACCTGTATCCTGTATGTATTGTCCAGAAGTACGCTGCCAACCTTGTCAAATTGATCCTGAACAAAATCAGATTCGTAACCTCTCTTGACTAAATACCGGTACTCTTTATACCTTTATACTCTTTATACTCCATTAAACGCTTCTTTAAAAATTCTGGTTTGGAACAAATACGTTTGAGCCGTGAGGCTATATTAAATGACTGGATTTTCATTTAAACGGGTGATCGCTATCACTGCGTAGATTAAGGTGACCATCAACAGGTTTTGAGAAAACGTCCGTACTAATTAGCCCCCACCCCCTCCAAAATGACTAAAACATCAAGAAATTCTAATTTACTGTCCGAGGAGCTACACTCTAAAATCAAAAGAGGGAACTTAGTCACTCTTTGATAGAGTGAAAAGTGTGAATTCATTCCATTAGAGTAATAATTCACTCCATGAAGATTGAAATTCACTCCAAAAAGAGTGAAATTCCCTTAAAACGAGCGAAGTTTCACTCTTAATGGAGTGCCCACGGTGATCGCTCTTTAAAAAAGAGTGATCATTGCAGGCACTCGTGGAAGAGTGAATTTTCCCTCTTCCTCTAGTGAATTTTACTCTTTTTGGAGTGAGTTTCACTCCTCCTGGAGTGAATTTACACTTTTCACTCTATCAAAGAGTGACTAAGTTCACTCTTTTGATTTTAGAGTGTAACAACAAATTCAATGGACGGATAAATGGACTCATTGCCACAAGGCACTGTGCACTTTTACTGATTTCATTAACTCAATTTGTCCAGGGTCCAGGGTTCGACCGGCTGTTTGAAAATTTTCGCGTAGCAACCTACAAACCAGATCTACGCTCCTAGAGGATTCTACACCGACGTTTTTTTTTTTTTTTTTTTTTCAGGTGGTGTACTGCGGCTTTGTGATGGCCGTAAAATAGGAAGTGAAAAGGAAAGGCTTGGTGTCTTTTTGTATGACAATTTAGGGTTATTTAGTCTTATCCGTTGCCCAACGTTGAAACTTGTCTGAGTTTATTTTAACTTAAGAAATTGTTCTCCATTTCGGCGGCTCAAAGAGTCTCGTATAGACGCATCCGGAAAGCAAGTGATGCTGATTTCAGTCGGTCATAACTCGGGTGTATCACCTTTTAATCGTTCAATTTCCTTGCTTACCTGTATCATGGATGATTGTACACTTAATTGTATCTTAATTCCTTCAATTTCACTGAATATGAGGGTTTGAAATTAATGTAGACAATAAAGGAAGTCACTAAACACAAGCGCTGATCGGATTCGTCTATACACTGTTAAAAATCACTGTAAATTTACAGAACAAAAAATAAATAGATATATAAAAATAATAGAAAAATAATGCAAATATTTGTCAGACATTTTCTGTAATCTTTATGTTTGTATCTCTTTAGTTTTTTGTTCTGTAAATTTACAGCGATTTTTAACAGCGCTCTATACGGTATACAATTTGGGCGGAAATTCATTAAACCGTTCTGTCAACTTAAGAAAAGTAGACAACAGAACCCAAAATTTGAGAAACCCTTGTCTTATTAAAGTGTCATCTTATGGAATTTTTCACTTAAAGAGAAGTCATTTACGGAAACTTCACTGTAAATGGTTCGTTTGTGGATGACGTTCCCATATGCCCCTGAAATGTATTCTGTTAGTAGCCTACACTTTACCTGATCAAGGGTCCAACTGCAGAAGTAACCCTAATCTATAAACTTTGACATCCCATCATTCTCATTGATTTTCGTTTAAACTCAGTAGAGCGTTTCACTATTAGTATCTATCTGACTATATGAAGGGTGATTTCCAATTAAGTTAAAACATATTAATACATGCGATTGAACTTTCTTTAAGGGCGTAGCCAGGATTTCTTCTTGAGTGGGCGGTTGAAATGATGCTGACTGATGGCCGTCCTGGGAGGAGATGTCTAAGAGGTGGAAAGTGGTATCCCCTCCCATTCACCTCCTTATCCTTTTGGCCACTGGACTCAAAATATCGCTATATTCAGATATTATTGGATGCAAATGAAACAACCAGTGCCCCCTCTGTCTCTCTCTCTTCTCTCTTCTTGCATCGCTTTTCTCTTTTTTTTCTTCCTCTTTTATGTTGTGGTGGTGTGACATGTGTGTGTGTGTGGGAGGGGGAGGGGGGTTCCCCATTCGCCCTCCTGGCTACGACGTTGACTAGTAATCAAGTTCTGTTTATTAGTAGAGATGTAAAGAAATGTAAGTTGTCCCAGATTTGAGGCAAATCATACTATTGAAGAGAGTGGGGTACTACTGGGAGGGGTGGGGTCACAAAAAAGGAGATGTACGTTCAATCGGTAAGGTTACAGTAACTTTTGCCATTCAAAATGTTCAAGGTCTAGAAATTTAACGGACGTCCCCTGGACTCAGTCCTCGGCTAGTTCCACCAAGGAGGTTCTACAAGGTCCTTGTAGAACCTCCTTGGTTCCACCATCCACCCATACCCCACCAGGCCATTGTACAGTTCAAAAGATTGCAGTTTCTGATCTATAATGGCTGTCAATTTGCTAGTGTTGACAATAATTGGCTGACGGACGTGATCAAACTTGCTTCTATAAGAGTTTAATACAATAAACTTACAAGCCGACCACAAAGAGCCGCAAAAGTAATCACCCTAATTTATTTCCTTTGTTGAGTAACCAGTTAAACGATAAGTGTCACCGGATGAGAAGGTCATCATCCTCTATTTGATTGCCTTTGTGAAAACTAGCGGGGCGATCGAACTTCTTTTTTTTTCGTTTAGTCCATTGCTGTGAAGGGTTGGGGCAGCAACATGGGGTGGCTAACACAGAGGCGCTACGCAGGCTAACAGTTATTCAGGCAGGTAGGTGCGCGGGTTAGGGCAGGGAAAACGAAATGCGGCACGTGCATTGTTTCAGCTTAACACCAGAATTCGAATTGTTTACCACCCACAATTTCAATCACGTGAGACCAGGGTCAGTAGGGGTTGTCAGAATCACTAACCTCTTGCTGCCCAGTGTGCTCAATTCAACTCATAAGTTAAACGGATAGCTCCATTTTAAACCATTTCTATAGAAAATGTTAGGTCGTGCCCCTAAATGTTTCCTTGTATAAGATGAAAAACAAAGAAACGGAAGGGAAATGAAATCGGCCGTCATTATATCCCGTCTGTCTTCTGGCCTGCATTCATCCCTCTCGCATCACGTGTACACTACCCATCATGTAAAAAAGGGGGGCTGGTTTGAACAAGGTTCCTCTGAAGGAGGGGAACACTGACTAATACATTATAGGCAGCAATACAAACCAAGTCCCTTCCGCAACAATTTCCTGAGTATTTCCTAAATATCATAGCCTGACCTAGTAAATAGGATTCATGGAAACCCCGGAGTGGAAATAGGAGTCCACAACCCCTCCCGCGATAGGGTATACGCAATTGAAAATGATTAAAAAGACCAGCGCAATCTTGTATGGTAATAACAATAAAACATAAAAATACTAAAAGGGAGCCACAAGCATGTGATCGCTGAGTATAGCAAAAAGGAACACGTAGCCTTTGTGACATTTTTGTGCACCCATTTTGGTAGGAGTTCAAAGATCAATCAATATTTTAAAACACATTGGGGTAGTATTTTGACTATTTTAAACTGTTGATTGAAGAGGTATTAGCCCGGATTCATTGGTCTATACATGGTTCATCCAAACCATATATGGCAAATATGCTTCTCAGATGCTGGTAAATCGCATCTAGAATTCAAGTTTTTGTCGATCTTCTGTCGACGGTTTGTGTGCCCCCTTCAAAATCCTGGATCCGCACCGGCTTCGTAACTTTTTCGTTTGAACAATACGTAGCCGTAATAAACATCGATCAATGATGCAATCTCAGATTTTGGAATGTAACTTGGCGATCACAATTTTAAGGTAAAAAATATTTCGAATAGTTGTGAAGTTAGGAAAGAAATCATGAATACCTTGAGAGCATAGAGTTGTAGTATTTGATTATAGCCCACTGAAGCCAAAAATTGCAGAATTCAACAAGAAATTGAACAAAAAGTGAGCCAAACCGTTTAAGTCCCCCACTCGGTACACCAATTGATATCTTGCTTTGAAAATGCACAAATTTCCGGGCTTATGTACAAAGAAAAATGAATTATAAATTTATGAGAAAATAAGTCGGCTTTTGTTGACATATGAATCATGAATCAAACATATAGATCATGTACAGGAGGCATCATGTTAGTAGCTTAGAAGTTACAAGTAGGTACATTACAGGACCACATGTATACGTAGTGAAATTTTGACCGACGGTCAAACTGCGAACTAAACAGCCTGAAGGAGTGACACACTGAGTGACGTTTATGGCGAGATCTAGATTGGGAAACATGCAATTAAGTGGGCAACAACTGGAAAAAGGCCGTGACCGGCTCGTCTTAAACCATGAGAAAATGGGACGTGAAAAGTCCATTTAAAAACTACTGAGATTCGACTCGATCGACTTATGGTTAGATCATTGGGGACATAGGCTTTGATGTTGGCCGTATCAATGCTTTCTTACCACAAGTGTTCATTTTTCTCTTACATGCCAGTCTTCCGCCAGACACCACAGCATGTAATCCGAGACATAGACACCACAACAAAGAACGACCGGTGACACAATTCTATTTTCGTACTTCTTGCATTTTGCTGCAATCATAACATTGCTCAAGATCAACAATATCAGCAGTCAGTACAGTGCTACAGTATATAGGCACTGTGTGTAAATACCCCATTTACACATTATACACGCACACATATCACAAGATGGATGTTGTCTGCGCAGTGCAGTGTTGAAACTTAGTGTCTCTGAGAATAATGTTGGCGAACGAACGATTCTTTCGTGGGATTATTATATATCTGTGGAATTAATTTTTTGAATCATGATGTAATAAGTTACTAATTGTAAGTATCATCAATATGATGTGTGCACCAGTGGTACGGTGTGGATGGAAATATTGCGCCATAAATTCCCTCGAAACCACCACACTAATGCAATGGTAATGGTCGACGAATCCTCAAATCAACACTAACGTACCATGTAACGTTATAGTATTAGTATAGGCAACGGTGCGCTAGCCTAGGCCTAAGTTACATAGGCCTAGCGCTATGCGCAACTTGTATTCAGTGAATAGTACTACTAGCCTAGGCCTAGCCCTGTTCCTATATTATACTTATAGTGTAGCCTAGGCCTTTTTAAATAGGCTTAGGCTAAGTTAACAATCCCTGACAAAGCAAATGAAACAAAATAGCTGTAGGCTAGGCTAGAGAGACCACATGCACTCTCAATCCCTCAAATGGAGTTGGACTGGAGCTAGTCCTCAGTAAAGGACTGTGGTTGTTCGCTAGGCCTATACTCACTACAGGCCTAGCCTAGGCTAGGCCTACACAGTCCTTACTCCAACTGTTTGAACGGTAGCTGGTCGTTTCGCCCCCTTGCCAGTTCGCCCCCATAAATACCAGTTCGCCCCAAAGAATAAACCAGTTCGCCCCCTAAGACCTGCCAGTTCGCCCCCAAAGACCTATCGGTTCGCCCCCTAATCTTTCTGAAGCAGGTCCCTTTACAATAAGTGAATGTTTTAGAACAAACGATGTCCACGAAGTGAAGTTTCTCATTTAATTCTCTTTTTCAGATGAGATTGAGTTCATTTTTAAAGGTGAAACAAGTTGTTCATTTGTACCAACTCATAATGTTACCGTACGCTCATGAGCAATTGTTGAGTGTTAAATGTGTTGATTATGATTGATAGTACTGATGTACGCTTTCTATCTGCGTTATCGTTGCTACATCGTTCGTGTGCTTCTTTGTGTAAAAGTTCGCACATCATATTTTGTGGTTGTTTTGTTTAGTTCTATTTAAAATTTCCAATAAATGGTGCAAAAACTGAAAATGGTTTTAAAAAAATGCTAAACTTGCTTGTGAAACTTAATTCTGGACCGTGCAAGAGGATACCAGGTCAACTTAACATATGACTGGTTGGTGCGTCAGATAACGCACCACCCACCCTTACTGGACTTGGTTTTTGTCACATTCTGGCCAACTGTCGTAACTTTTTTAAAATTTCTGTTATGACAACTACAAAAAAAACTGCATTTAAAGGTCAGTTTATTTGATGTCATACTCATAAGTATTTGGGGGCGAAACGACTTCCACTACGGGGCTAACTGGCAAGGGGGCAAAATGACCGGGGCGAACTGGCAAGGGGGCGTAACGACCGGTAACGGTTTTAACAAGCGGGATGATCGGTGGAAGTTTTAACCGTTAAAATGAACTTTATTCTGACAGCAAATTTTTGACCTAAAACACTCATTTAATGCCATAACTATTCTTCTACAAGTCTTGCACTACAGGCACAACCAAACCCTTTTTGATCACTGAAATCTTCTGGAAAGGGTCAAAATTTTGGAATGACATCACCAACTTTTTCGCGCTATTAATGTAAACATCTTTCGAACGCAACAGTAAATTTTCGGAAGTTTCAAAGTTGATGATCTTATTCCAAATTTTCGTACCTTGTTTAAGGTTTCAAGTCATCAAAAAAAAAGGTGGTACTAATTTAGAATCAGTGCCCGGAAGTGACGTGAGTGTTCATAAAAATCGTAATTTTGGCCCAATTTCACCCTAAACTTGACCCTAACCTTGATAATAAGCAATAATTTCATTGATTTGGGGTTACTTGTTCTATTTGATAGCCTAAATTTGGTAAATTCTAACCAAAAACTTTTCCCCAACCTTCATCAATAACCTTGACTTGTGGGCAATGATTCTCAATTAGAGCCAAAAACTTAATTTATGATAGCAAATTAACATTTAAGGTCCTACCTTTGCTACAAGAAGGAAATAATTTTGACCTGACATAGTATTGTTGAAGACCAGCAAACTCGGAATCACAGGAGTAAGGACTATGTATAGGGAGCAATTACGCGATAGTCCTTTACTGAGTACTAGATTGGAGCCTGCCTTTTAATTTCAATGTTGCGCCCGAGCATGAGTGCAGTGCATGAGTACAGGTTATCCTAGCGTTTATACAGTATATATATAAAAAGGAGAAGGCGGTTCACATCGCCTAACACCAACGCAGTACTTTGCACAAAACTCTTCATGATTTACTTTATTTACTCCTTCAAATCTCTTGAAAACATTCCTTCATCTTTCTCTGATGAAACAAAGCAAGTTGTCTTAAAGAAAAACCTCACATCAAATGCAAAAATCTCCTCAGATTCAGTGTTAACTCCTGACTAGATCACTCCTCTCCAATTTATGACGTCACATTACGTAATGGGAAGTGCCCTGTACAAAGCCGGTTCTCCCATCGTTGACAGATTTGAAAACAGTTCAAACTATCCAAGAAAATGATTAGATGCAACTTACATGGCCTGAAGGTTGACTTTTTGAGCGGTCTGAAAGGCGTTTTCAGCAAAATTGTCATGGCTATAACTGCCCCACACATAGATAAATTAACTAAACGTTTCTCCTCCTCCCCCAACCCCCAGCAAATACTTGGTCCGGTGGTTCCATCTGGGGAAATTTTTGCCAAGTGGCCTTAGTCCACTCCACAGAGTAACATAACTCATAAGATGTATGCAATCACAACTACTCTCAGCTAGTAGACCAGTCAATATGCTTGATTTTGCTCAGAGTAAAGGAGACTTCTTGCTTGGAAAATGCAGTTTCTTGAGATTTTCTTCTAGAAAATATTTTTTCCCAGCCTTCTTCAAAAGAACCCTGAAATTTTCAGTTTTTCAAAATTCTAAGCCAAAATGTTTTCGACACACCTTGAGTGTGAACCTTACTCTTCTTGTTTGAGATTCAGTGTCTAAGTTTGTCAGGGCCTGATGTAATTGTGCCCCACCAGGAAACCTAGCGTGGGCTCCCTGTCGGGCTAATTCTGGTGCCAGCTCTTACTGTTAGCTTTTTTTTTTAGGAAATTTCCCCTTAATTGTCCAAAAATGTCATACCCTGCCCTCCCTAATTTTCTTTTCTCTGGATGCCCACATGTAAGTGCTGCACCAACATCTGCGATCCACTCATACCAGTGCCCAGCAGGTGACAATAGTATCTCAGATGGAATGTTGGATTGATCACTACAGTAAAAGGAGTAATTAAATATCAAAGATTGAAAGTAGAGAGATTGGATAGCTAAGTTTTGTGTGTTTTGCAAGTTACTGACAAAGCATTTTTCCTTTTTGTGTCATATCAAGTCAAATCACAACTTTCAAAGCCACTTGTTTTCTGGTCATTATTTGAAAATTTTTATTATATTAATATTTCTCCAGTGGAATCACATTTCTCCAGTGGAATCACTTCATTCTTGTGTTTTGTGCAGTTCAAGTGACAGGTAAAGGTAAATTCTTCTAGTTCTAGCTGCATGTTAAGAACTTCCTTTTGAATACTTTTCCATAGATATTACAAGAAGACAGTGCTCAGTCAAAGTTACAGGCAGAACCACCTACATTTCTATGCTCTAACAATGATAGCAGCAGAAGTAACATGCATTGACAGGATAATACAGGCATGGGGGAGCTTGTCCCCAACCCCTACTTTTCTACACAATAAAAAAATTAAAGAGGGGAAGTTAAATCAGAAGAATTATGAAGGCATAATATTATAGTAAATATACTGTAGCAATGCAAACTAAAAGGCAAGTAATAAACGAATACCCCATAAAATAACACAAAACATGATTTGTGGGAATACATGTATGTAGGGGGTGGCTTCAAATTGACATTCATGTTCTACGTAAGTCTGGTTTAAATAACTGCTTGTGTTAATGCCATGAATTGAGCCAAATCTGGTCATGGGTTGCCCGCTTGTTTACCAGTCAATTGCATTGAACAATTTTTTGTGGTGGGACCTTGTATTCCCTTCTTGCAGTAGTTAAAATGGTTAAGTTTGTACAATGATCTCTTCCCAAGTGGTATAATAATGACACATGCATGAGAAAAATTAGCTGGATGCTCACGATAGCACCTTCAGAGTTGATAAGGTCAAGAGAAAATAATTCCCACATCCCACTGACCATCCTATTTATCAATGAACTGTACTGTAACAATTGCAGACAAGTATTACAATGCATGCTTCCCTGTCTAGCCACAGTCTCACAGTACATCTTTCTGAAGATGTTCACTGGCATCCTATACAATATATGCAAACTAAGAAAAGCATAACTCAACAACCAAAGTTAGGTTGTTGATGAGAAACCTTTAAATTTACTGAGGTAACATTCTCACCAAAACAGGGCAGTTAAAATTTTGAATTTTGGATTTAAGAATTGCTTGCTCCCCCCTCCCAATCTGGGTTTAAATTATTTAGCTCGGTCTGCTCCCCATTATAAAAAAACTACAAACAGCAGTGTTAAAAATGCAGTGTAATATTACTTCAAAGGGTTAATATGTGAGTACAGTAAATAAAGTGCATGCACTTTCAAACAAATGTAAAACTTCTGTTATTGAACAAAATTAGAAAATCTTTCTAAAACAAACAATGGGAGGGTTCTTGTCTTCCTAGGTGAAATAAAATGCTCTTGGTGAATACCAAAGCAAAACCAGTAGGTAGCCATTTGTTGGCATGTTGGGATTTGGACAAAATGTGGCACCTGTGGAAGACAGGAAATAGAAATTGAATACTTAATAATATATATATACTATACATATAATATTTTTCAAAGTCCTACCTACTAACTAACAAACTGATCTATAGTAGTCACTGTAAGGTTCTAATACCAAACCAACAACTCTGAAGTGAAACACAAACCTGTCCAAGGATCATTTTATAACAAAGCCTAAGCATATATTTTTAATCTTTGAATTTCATATCTGGTTAACCTGGTTAACCTACTGCATTTCTTTCAAGAAGACTGTGAGTAGTATCTGTTTATAGGCTAACTAACTTAGCTCTAGAAATGTAATCATTATTTCGCTGAACTGGTACATACGGTTCACACACTTAACAAGGTTAGGCCTACATATCAAGTTTTTTTTTGCCTAACTGGCCAATATTTGAAGTAAGGATGATACAAAATGCATCTTACATTACTTAAATATGACTTTTACATCATATTATGGATCACACATGACAAATGTAATCATTTTCTTGTCGAAAAGGTAAAATAAATACCGCCATTTTTTTTGCAGAACTCAAACCCAAACGTTGTTACTTCAAAATCCACTACTCAAAGTTCATCCAAATTACTATATTTAAGAAAAGCTAAAAAAGAAATCCAAACCTTACAACTTAAAGCACATTAGTTGGTGAGTTAGACATCCCAAGTAAGGCAGAATTTTATTTCCGTGAATTATGGGCAACCTTTTGTGTGGTTCTAAGTGGAACCCCTCTACCTGTACCTACTGTAGGCTAACTAAAGTTGTGGTCCAATTATAGAATACCCCAGCTTTAGGTCTGTTTTTTGCTTACCAATTGAAATGTCCCCACTGTTGGTCAAAGCATCCCCAGGTTAAAACACCCCCGCTGTATATTGTAAAATGATCTGAGTTGTTTAGTTGAAACAATTCAAGTTGTTTATTGGTGTGGTTAAAACTTACTAGGCCTACAGTAATTTAGTACTTGTCATCTCTTGTTTCCAAAGTGTCTGCTAGGCGTTTAGTGCAATGTGCCAAGGTAATGTATTACTACCCACGTACAGTAGATACATGGCATGTATACATTACATGTTATCCCAGAATGAAAAAATCACCTCTGTTTCTGAACACAGTTACAATATAATTTGGGTAAGCATTTGTCATTCTTGAATAGACTAGGCGCGAGGCCTAGGCTATTCCCAAATCCATCCATTCACCTGGGGATCATCTAAAATCTGTAATGGCTTGGCTGAGGGGGGAGGGGGATTAGCTTCCAAGTGAGAAATAATTGGGGGGGGGAGGAGGAGGGCAAATCAAAATTGTCTTCAAGCAAGGATCGGTCAGATAAAGAAGGTAACTGTTACTACGGGAAAACGGTTTTAACTGTTTCAATTTCATGTCATTGGTAGAGGCAATGGAGGAATTTTTATTACAAGTAATGATACAGTACTGTATGTGTGCAACAGACCAGCTGAAGATTTATTTTGGTCTCAACAGAATTTATAGATGCAACTGTGAAGTCCTCTCCTACATCATTCAAGAAGACAGAGGACACGCGTACACATAGGTTCTTTGGTTGGAAAACTGCCACCTCCGAGGACCATGTTTGCTGTGCTGGAGGAGAACCCAGCTGCTCGCAGCAACTGCACCATATTGTCCCTCTCATGGAAGGGAACCGTCCCGTCAAGTGAGAAGGACAAAAGCTTTACCAGAAAGAGGCATTTCACAGAAGGATGGCTGGCTACTGGGAATGAGAAGGGGATTGTGAGTGCTACTTACACAACAAGCTTGTGTAAACGAACTTACACCAGTGCATTTAGGAAGAATTTCAATTTACGTGGGCACAATTCTGAGGTGAGTTTGTACCTGAACATGGTTGGAAGTCTCATTTACTAGCCTAAATGTTGTACTTGTTTAGCAGTAATTTCAACATAGATTACATGAATACAGGCTTTGGATAAATCCAGAAAAACATACCAGTCTCTTAGGTTCTGTATTAAAAAGAGGGTTATTGCTGCTGTCACTGTACAGTAAATAGGAACAGGTATCCCTTTTCCATATAAATAGAAGTTGAAATTCTAGATGTCCACACGAATCATCATTCCACTGTGGACCACAATCTTGCCAACTTTGAGAGACTTCCTGGTGCCTTGTTGAAATACATGAGTGGAAAAGATAAAAACATGTTTGCAATGTGATTTAATTTGAATTTTTCGTTTTGTTTAAATCTCCCATCTAAATCACAATATTTTTGAAGGAATCAAAAAAAGAAAGCACCAACCTTCCAAAATGGCTTTGTGCTGTAGGCCTACAGTACCACAGTGCACACTACAGTATTTTATACTCTGCGCAATGCCATTTGTACTTGGTATTCCCATGATTGTGTACTGCCCTTAACGTTTCACCATATACCGGTAGTTCTGTTAGCACCGGTATGGTATGGTAGGCTGATATGTAAAGTGTGGGGTGACTAAATGTTTTAAAGAATAGTGAAATGGGAGGCAGGGGTTTTCAGAACATTTCAAGTATGTCAATGAATGATGTTTGCATGGATATTTGCATGTTTTTAATAATCCTACATACTTTTTACTCTTCTGATACTGGTACAGTAATGTTATTTTCAGTCTACTCTGTTGAAGTACAGTATAAATCCTTCCTGTAAATTTGGTCTCACCTTGATGATTTGATCTATAGTGTACATTACAGAGGATTCCCAGCTTTCCTTGTACAAAGATCTGCAGTTGAAGGTTGTAGCGTTCAGCTCCAAATGTACTCAAAATGGTTTAATCTACTGTACTACACTGTAGTTTCCTTGCTAACTGTACAAAATTAATGCATGCAACATACTGTAAAGATTTCAAAGTTGCCCAGAGCTTCTGGGAATCAGCCAGTGGAATATGGACAGTTACTTTTTATACAGGTATACTGTACCTCCTGACTTGGGACACTGCACTTACCATAGATTTACCGCAAATCAGTAACTGTAGTTTCCCTAGTCATACTTTCCTGGCTTTGTGTATGCCATTGAGTGTGGATTCACTTTTAAAGGCACGATTCCTTGCCATCTACAGTAGGAGCCCAAATTCAGTTTGGAAGTGAATTTGGGAGTGGCATTCCATTTTAAAGGCATTCTTTGACTTAAACTACAATTTTACTTGTATAGAAATTCTTAGTTGGCACAGCTTTTTGATTGACATCAATTTCAATTGCCGAATTGGTGGGAATTGCTCATACTAGGGTTGGGTGGTATGGCAGACATGTATTTCTAGGGATATCAGTGAATGAAGTTACAGCTGTACTAGATTTGAGTTCAAAAGTGTTATTGAGGGCAGCAGAGATTATATCACTTCCTCACATTGGCAACAAATGCTTTGTTTCCAGGGCTTTGTATTTTGTGTTGACCTTGAAGTTAATAGGAATAGGACCTCCTCATGGGGATTGCAAAGTTTGAAAAGTTCTCCTGCTACTGTTTGTATACAGTACCTATTTTGATAATATGGGACGGTTGAGGAGAAGACAGGCTTTAGAGTTTAAAGAAAACAAGAGACTGACCATTAATGTGGGGATATGATGTCATACTGCATGTGCTTGCTTCAAGTTTACAGCTTGTTTAAAATGTGACAACTTTACTTGCTCATACAGTATCTTGAGGACCACTCATCCAATTTCAATGCAAATTTCACCAAAATGCTCAGAAAAAGTACCCCTCTACAAAACTTGATGTGACCTTAAACCCTTCTTTTTAAGGTGATTTATTATCAGTCTCTAGAAAGTACAACACAGTACAATGTTTATACTGTGTTGATATAGCATTGATTACAGCTACTCTTTTGTAACATAAAAATTGTCATCTTAACCATGTTGCTGACAAAGATGGTACCTAATTTGATGCGATGTGAGTTAAATTACATTCTAGTGCCAGCATCTTAAAGAAATGTGACCATAAATTGTGCTTGTTGGTATTGAATACAATAAAGATGAAACTAGGACAGTGTCATAAACTAAAATGATAAAGGCCATGACACATTTCTGAATATTCAGGGCTCAAAATTTGGGTAAAAAATTTGTTTTTCCTTTCCCGAGTGGTTAGAAAAATCTGGCTGTCCTTCCACTTTTTAGGTTGGCCCACTTTATTTAAAATAATTATGTTTCAAATTCACAGTCTAGTTTAATGTGTGCAGTAGTTAGTAAAGTTAGGGAGTTGCACACAAATTTCATAGAACCCTGCCAAGAGGAATTTTGGCTCTAAACCAAAAATTTTGTTCTTCTGTATGAAGCAGACTGACATGTAGTGTGTGGCCAACTACAGGTTGCCTGTTAAAAACCAGGAGATATAAGTTGTCCCAGGCTAAAATTGGTTGTACGGTATCAGATGTGTTGTGATACTCAAACAGCGTTTTATTGGGGCTCAAAAGTCAAGAGTCCGGAACCCCTGAAAATTTTTGTTTTTCAAGAATTTGAAGAAAAATGTAAATTTCTCATAATTTTTTCAAGGGACCCATAAATGTACTGGAGGGTATAAAGCCATACAGATGTACAGGTAATTAAAGTTCATATGTACCAGGCCTAGTAGATGTTCAGAAAAATTTATGGTCTGGGCAACCATTTCAGTGTTTTACTGTACAGTAGTTGTCCGCAAGAAAATTTGGCTTTTTGTACAAGTACAAAACAGTTACTGTGAACATACATGCACAGTATTACGTATTGGTCTCAAAAAAGATGGGACTTTCGATTGAGAGAAAAAAACACTTGAAGTCTGAATATTGCATGAAGGAAAAAGTTGAAAGAGTTGATCAGTCAGCAGTACAGTTGGGTTTGGCCTATAGAGGCTTTGCAATTGCGTCACTGAACCGCCATGCTGGAGGACATTCATGCCAAATACACGTGGCTTTGTACCGAACGCACTGCACAGTGTGCACTGTGACATGCACGATGTATACAAATTCAACGAGCAAGCGCGTCCTGTGTGGTTTACTATGTAGATACATGTACTCCAACATGGCTGCCGGAGAGTATTATGACGTCATGTGAAAAGCCTCTATACAGTACTGTAATTCATTGGGAGAGAACAATGGTGATAGCCAACTTTACCTTTTGGTCATCCTTATGGAATTAGTTTTCCTGGAAAATTGGACAACCATGAAAATTGAGCCGAGTTCATGTGGCCAACAGTATACATAAATCCAATTAGCACTTGTTTTTAGTGACTGTAGGCAGCCATAAGTGGGGTCCATACAGTAAGCCTTTAATCATCTTCATTTACAGTATTGTCTATGTGAGTTTCAAATCCTCATATTCAGTGAAGTTGAGAAAATTAAGATAACACTTTAGTGTACAACCATCCATGGAACAGGTAAGGAAGGAAATTTAAAGATTAAAGGTGATGGACCCCAGTAATGGCCGACTAAAATCAGACCATCACAATGGGTCCAGATTCATCTATAAGAGCAACATGCAGTATCAGTGCATGAATGCTACTGTACATCTGCATCTCTCATTGGTGTAATTTTCAAGCATCCAGTGACGGGGTCTATATGTGCTTCTGAGGAACTGGTCTACAGAATGCTGAGAAGGGCATTTTTGCTGTATGCAAGTTGTACTCAGATTTTGTCTGAGCTGTAATTTTTAAAGGTTTTATCTGCAGTACTGTATAAATTGCTGTCCATGTACCCATACATTTTCCTCTGGACTTTTCTTTATTACTCTGTTCTTTAAAGTGATGTGTGCAATGTCAGTGAATAAGCTACTTAGGCCATTTGTATTTTGTAACATTGTATTAACCATGATTTTGTAAGTATTGTACTGTATAAATTTGTTGCGCACACTTGCATGCCATAGACTTTCCACTCATCATGTTTTAGTAACGTCACTGAGGATGAAAAAGCAGTTGTCAGAGGGGCAAGTTGGTAGGAAAATTGTGTTGTCCCTCTGAATTTTGGGTTGCCTCACCTTTAAATAATATTGACCTTTGGTAAGATATCGTTGCAAATTTTGAAAACTCACAGTGTTGTCATAGAAAATAGTTACCAAGGGAATTGCAAATGCTGATTTCAAGAAAATCCTGCTAGGCAGAATTTTAATTACAAATATAATAACTTTTCAATGACATGAAAACAGGATGACATCAGGTGTGTAGACAGGTACACTGTAGGTGTGACTGGTTGTCCCATGGACGGCTAGGAAATAAAAATTGGTTGTCCCAGGCAAATACAGTATCAGTTGTCTGGGATACAGTAAATGGACAACTGCTAACTTTTAGCTCTGCTATGTATTCAGTGCATTTCAAAAAAATACAAAGAAATGTATTGGAAGTGTTTTATCATCTGTTTATTGCAACAGCATCAAAATAATTTGACCCAAATATGTTACAGTATGTCTGTACTTTGAAATTACTCTGCACTCTTTAAGTGGTATAAATTGAACCAGAGAGCTATAAAGTTCAGGCATTAAACTCTAATCATTCTATAAATTTTCAACCAGTTCAAATCATGAATTGGTGTCGAGGTTAAGTTTAATAGTACAGGTGCAGTAACCCTGCTTGTGGTCCAAATGGCATACTGTACTGTATACAGTACTGAGCACACGATGTCTGAACTTAAAATGTCCAGCACTATTTTTTGAACATCTGCTGTACTGTACATGCTATACCAGCAGTAGTTGCATGTAATAGTACACACTAACAACATCACTGGTGCCTTGATTTGAGGCTACAGTACAGTAGGACAACTACTGTAGCACAAATTCCCAACACAATTTGAGTACTTGAAGATCATGATTAATGCTGGTAGGAATCCCATTAGGTTTGGGTCTTGCAGTGGTCTGTAGGTCTGAAACAATGAAGATCTTGCTTGTACTATTTATTTCAACATACCAGTGCAGGCTTCGACAAATCCCCCGCCCGACAGTCCGGGACAAGTAAAAAATGACTCGGACAAGTGAACTGCTCAATATTGTAGCCCGCCGGGCAAGCAGCACAGAAGTCTTCTTCACATAGGAATTCAATGGCTAGTACTAGATAATCAGATATGGACTCAGTGCATATTCAGGTGGACAAGTGGCTTTGGCAATCCTTAGCCCGATGGACAAGTGATAGAAAATGAATTTATCGAAGCCTGACCAGTGGCCTGTGCACATTAGAATGATGATGATCCCTTCCTCTGGTGGGAGTACCATACTTGCAGTACTGTATACATGTAGCAAAGCTCTAAAAAGGCCTTGAACTTTGAGGTGTGCTATGAGATGCTATGAGAAATGCAATTTTTGTACACTTACAGCACAGTAGATTTGGAATGTGAACTCAGATATGCTAAAATAAATAAACTAGCATACCCTTACACACCTTAATTTCCTGAGGAGTGTGGTTTGTTTCACACCTGGAAATACTAAGTTTGGACTTAATACAGTATACAATACAGTATGTATCAACACAAATGTACTTTTTTGGCTTCATTCAGAACAAAATGTAAAGATGAGAAAAGCAAGAAAAATAGGGTGTACCAAAGGAAAAGCAGGAGCTGTGTCAAAATTTCCAGTAAAAATTTAGTCATTAGGCCTGTCAGTTTCCCTTTAATTTCCGATATGTTTAAACGGTCAAAATGAGTTTGTTTACCATTTAAACGATGTCAAAATATAGCCGCCTTTGATTGACCTTAGAATCAAGCGTAAACATGGTAAAATACAAATACTGGCTTTGAGACTATAATTTTGGCATGCTGCCCTCTATGGTTCACAAAACATCTGGGACATGCGTTGCAAGTCATTGGGTAACTACATACTGGATGTGCAGTAGAGAAATTCACAAGGAACACTGTGGCTTTGCTGCTACTACAGGCAGCTAACCACTGCTTGCAGGCTCATTTACTAAGCAGCCTGCATACCTGGCTGAGCTAAGTCCAGCTCACGCAATGTTACAGATCGATATCATGCCATCGAAATCATAGGTTACATGAACAGGTACCTTAAGTTCAGCATTGTAATTGGAAGCTTTAGGTATTAGTTTTTATGAAGATTGAAAGCAGATTCAATGTGACAGATTCGATTTGTAGGCCTAGGCTATGGCTGCAGGCCTAGCCTAGTAATATCAACAACTTAGTTAGGCAAAACGTTAGGTCTAAATTAGAGTTAGGTCCATGTTGTTTAAACATTTGGACTACAGTATGAAAGCGCCGTTTAAAAGGCCGATCATCATATTTAAACATTTAAACGTGCAGGCCTACTAGTCTTTACATTTTGCCATTGTCATACTACAGCCACATTGCTTTCTTTTCAGTGTTTCCAGGCTAATGAATGTAGAAGCCTGGATTTTAATGCTCAACCGTACAAGATCATATTGGCAGGTTTTCCATGCATTAGAGTGCCCAAAAATGATGAACTTCACCCTAAGTCCATAAAAAGAACACTACAGACAGTTTACAAAAATAAATTCTACTTGGTTAATATTTATATAGAATGTATGATTGTGCAAACTAGTAGTTTATATTGTAATTGGTCATTTAAATCCAAATTCCACACAAATCAACATTACAGGAGGCAACAATGGAACACCAATTTGTAAATTGTAAAATGCTATTATAACAAAAAGTCCACAGATTATGCAGTGGACGTTTTATTTTTATAACATTGCATGGGTGGAATTAACTGCAGGCAGCAGGTCTATTGAACCATACAGTATTGTTAGGACTGTCCCTATATTGAAGTTCAACATAATGGGACTGCAATGAACGCTCAGTGCAATGCACAAGTTTGCTGAAAGTGCAGAACAGAAGAATCTAGTGTAGTTTTAATTTTAGTCTTTTGTGTATTGTTTGGTTGTGACAAGTGACTACTGTACTTGAAACCACTGAGGCATGAATCCAGTCCTGTACTGTGCATTGTGTCCAAGTGGTGAACTTTTATAGTACAGTTGGCACAAATTAGCTTATTGATTAAAATGAAGTCATCAGAACTCACTAAAATGTTCAGAATGAGTCATGCAGAAGATATATTAATGAACAGTACAAGAAACTGTATGAATATTATGTAGATTGACCTCATTATGGAATGGAACAAAATATTGTAAATAAATTTGTCAACTTTCGATTTTACCGAAATCAGGTACAGTAGGCCTATTCAGTTGTTATTTGTTCAACTTAATAGTTCTACTGTATGTTCTTCTAAAGTTTAGGGCTCATCCTGATACTGGTATTACAGTGTAATAGCCCAGAACTGGAGCATTTCAATTAAAGGCGTATTCTGGTGGCTTTTTTTCTGGGTGTTGTAGGAAAAGCAAAAATATTCTACACCATGTCCTTCAAACCCTGTCTCAATACCATTTTCCTAACTCAAGATCAGGGCTGGAAAAAATATAAATTTCCCTGCAAGCAAATCAAATTTCCCAGAAAGCAAATCAAAATTTCCCAAATACTGCATACGTTTACATACAAAAGTAGTCAAATTTCCCTCCAAATGCCAAAATTTCCCTGCAATGACATTCCCAAATTGCTGGTTTTTTCCAGCCATGCTCAAGATATCTCACTTTGAAGATTGGCTATTTTTGTTTAAAAATACCTCTGCTTTTCAACAAAGCTTCTGGAAGTTATGTAATGTGGGCAAATTGCCTCAAATTCCTTTCATTTTTCTTTATAATTGAACGTCCTGTTTGTCCTTGCAATTAGATACTGCTGGAATGTTTGAATACATATCTTTTCCTGTAGATCTCACATTACCCTTCGCCATTCATAGAGTACAACCAAAAATGCTGCTTAATATTGCCTGCAGCAGAATCAGTATTATAAATAAATTGAATGAAATATCAACTTTATGTGCTACAATTACATCACAGATTACCCACGATGCACCAAATCTCAAGAAAAAATTGCATTACCTTAAAAATCTGTATCTTTTGAATGCTACATGATAATGATATTGAGATGCAGTTTTCACCCCATGAAAGAGAAAATTTTTCTGCATATTTTGAAGTTAATGAATTTCGTCTCCAAAATATGCCTTTAAGGCCTATGGGACAGGTGTACTGTATTTATCTCAGGGGAAAGCTTTTTCAGGCAGTTGTCTCCCTAGGTTTCGATCAGGGGATTGCTGACCACTGACAGTGAATCTACCAGGCATTGTGGAATGGAAAAATATTCGGGAGGGGGGAGGGGGTTTGGGGAGGAAAGCTATCCAAGCAGAGCACTACGATAGAGTTCATGCGCATGATGTCAGTGTGACATTTCAATTTAGCACGCAGGATGGAATTGATCGTTCACAGTAGATGTGTAATTGTCGATATTGGCCCATGACAGCACCTTACTGTAGTAGCAATTGTAAAATGGATGCCTTGATGGTAAAATAAAAAAGATGAACAACACAGTGACGTTGGTGTATAACCTCTATAGCTTACAAGAAAATCTTTGACTCGACAAACTCTCAGATAGTTGGAAAAGGCACTCCCTGAGTGTTCTAAGTTGCATGTATTATTGTACCCAGCCTGCAAATATGAATCTCATGTTTGATATTTCTTGATAAATTCAGTCGAATGGAAAATGGTAATACATATCAGATTAGTTGAGATGATACAGAAATCATAATGAATTATAAATAAAATATATAATCCCCTTTCATTTACTCTGCCAGCAGTGCTCTCACATCTATCATTCCACCCTAGAGCTGCAGTATATCTCTCTGTTACAGTACATTATTTCTCTACAAAGAGAACAAATTGTCCAGAAAAACGCTACCCGGGTACTAATTTTCTACCTGGGTAGTAAAACATCGGTCGGGTACCCGGGTACTTGGTGCAAACACTAATTGCAATGTAGTAGTACCCTTAAACACTTCAAAATTATTCTATATCAACGCAATGGACCTTTTAAACATGACTTAATCTCTCTAGCAACTTTCTTTAGCATTGCTGGGTATTCAGGGGGATTGACTCCAGGCAAGGTGGGTTTGTCGTCCAATGAGCTGTCCATGGTTTCCTCATTTGAGCTGGCCTTTGTAAAAACCAATTTGATGTTGAATTTTAGCACTGTACTATTGTCACCTGACATACACTGTAGGCCTATAGGTCGTATATTTCCATGATGTACTGTACAGTACTGTACCTATAGACCCTACAATACTCAACAATAGTACAGTAGCCTACTGTACAGTATATATGAAAGGACCATGGGAAGTTCTATGAACAGACTACTGTGGCACCTTAATGCAAGTCTTAAATACCTACGGTAAGAGATCACCATTCTGTACAGACCTTTGAAATCTGGAAGCAACAGTGAAGACTGCAAGACATGCCAAGACGTAAGATTTTATTTTCGGTGGTTTTCAGATTGTCTCTTTTTTGGATCAAGCTGAAGTCAGATGTATATCTACTGCAAGTAGATTCTTCCTTGTAGTTTTGTGTATTAAATAAATTCCATGAAGATTTGCTAGGTGTGCCTCAAGTCTTAAATTTCAAAGTATTACATAACATGAAAAATGAATTCAAAGGTACGGTATAACTCCTATGGTTGCAGGACATTCCTGAGCTTGTATTTCAATTTAAAGTCATACATTGCACTATAATTTGTGATGTTGTTGTCGCACTACTCAGGCTACAGTCTTTTGTATTTCTTTGTTTTTCTGAAAAGTAGTACTGCACCTTGTGCCAATATGTTATTGCAATCTTAATGGTGATATGATTAAACAAGCTGTATAACATGCTACTGTATGCTAGAAAAGAGGAAACTTTCAAGGTCGTATAAACATTTTTAATTTCAAAGGGAAACAGAGCAGGTAGTGTGATTTGTACAGCATGAGAGTCACAATTATTGCACATTGGACTAATTTGATTAAGTAGTGAATAAATTTCAACATTTAATATAAATTCAGCAATGCAACAAGTCATGACAATGCAAGTTGGATGAATACATAATTCATTTTGCAATCTTTGAACCTAGACCTTAATTAAAGGAGTGTTGTAGGTACAATCTACTTCACTCCTACTTACCTCACCTGTTCCACAAATGGACTGTTCCATTTACCGCGGAATACTATCTGGCAATGTCTTCTGTAGGTGGCGCTATAGCCCAATAGGAACCAGGAGGTACAGTTTGCTGCTTTATCAAACTTTGTCACACAGTTTACAGTACCTTTACATAGAGTGATTATAATCCCAAATGTTAGTCAAATTGTGCAAAAAAACCTCACTCCTCACAGTGATTTGAGGTGAGTGATGGTGTGCGATTGCACTCACATTCCTCAAAATCAAGGTATACTGTAAGTATAAAAAATGTCTTGTCTGTCACAATCGATGAAGTACTGTACAGTACATGTGATTGCTCTGCAATCTACCCAAATCAAAATTGCAGGAGGGTACTGTACAGTAATCACAAATGAGGTTTAACATACTGTACTTTAACTCTGTACTTTGATGGTAGTAGAAATAGAAAGATTAACAAATTTTTTACATATAAAAAGAAAGGAAAATTATAAAAAAACCGAAAGAATGATGTCACATTGACCAGGATTAATATGTGGAGTACATGTAGGCTATGTTGTTTGAACACATCCTACAGATGGTATACTGTAATTAATCAAGTGTTCAAGGGAAAGTGTAATCTTCAAACTTAGATGAGTATAGACTGTAACATTCTGTGCCATGATTACAGTAGCTCTTGAGAATCATGTGACTATAATTTTTTTTAATAAATTGGGAAATTTTTAAGGAGTTGTTGCTGAATTACAATGAATTTGCTGTATGCAATATTCATGTCCTGAAATGTCATGAAAAATACTTTGTGAAGAATTATAAGGAAATTTGTGAGATATACCTGTTGTTTCGAAATATTATGGAGCTTTTGGCTTTTAAAATTTATGTATGCTGTACTACGCTCACATAGTTTGTAGCCATATTGCTTTTTCATATCTTCCTGAGATAACCAATTACCATTTCATAGACAGTCCATTAATATGTTAACAATGCATTTATTGCACAGTGCTTCCATTCAATTGAGATGATAATCAAGGGAAGCATGTGTTATGTCACTGATATGCTGATATGAAATGTTCAAGTCATGCTGACCAGCTGAAAGTGAAATACATTTCAAAAGGTGATTCAGGGCTCGTTATCCTGTGATAAACTCACAGTAATAAATATATAATAAATGCAGGAGTGTAGGCCTACAGTATCTTGGGCAACAATTATTTTACTTGAGGTTGTGCTGTGCTAATGTGGTTATATTTAATTAGTTTATCTGGCTTTTAAAAGAAAATATATTGTTATACTTATATATGAATGAACAAGGTGAAGCAACTCTAGAGATGTATATTGGAACAGGATGATTCACTCTTGTGCCTACAGTATTTCTTGATAAATGTGCATGGGCTGTGCCCTTTTGCATCATGGTACAGTAACTAGTACTGTACCATAGTTAGTTACAGTACTGTAGTTATGTAGATGAGAGTTAAGGACACACCAACACGAGTGTGTGTGGTCAGGCCTTGAGTTTTAGACTCTCCAGGTGTGCTACAAATCACACAGGTCTACAGAGTTGCCTTAATACTGTACTGTACCCCAGGTGGTGAATACTGTGTACATATTTTACTGTACAACCCCTAGCCCACAGAAGGCTTGTACATCATGGATTATCTTGTGTTGATGCATGGTCCATAATTGTTAAACCTTCAAATGTATTCCATTTTGTTTGGATCAAAGCAAAATTGCCATCTTACCAAATGGCTTATCCTCTCACCCCAAGCTACAGTTATGGTAGTAGTCCACACATATCAGTCTGTCAGCTCAGTTCTTTGATAGACAGCAAGTTCAAAAAAATCAAAGAGTATCAAAGCTTACATTACACCGCATGTACTGTACTGAGAGTGTTTTGATTACACAATTGGGGTCTTACTGTAGATGCTCACCCTGGAGCAATAAACTGAAATTGTATCTGGATAAGAATGAATTTAAAACAGTTGTAGGAGGGGCTTAAGTATAAATTATGTTAGGAGAATTGGAGCTGTTTTGGAATGAGAGGATTAGGCCTTTAAAGTACTCTGCAGTAAACAAGGATAAATTCTTCCCAATTTATGTGCATTCTACAGTATACAGTACAGTACTACAGTATGCTAGAACTGTATTGTCAACAGTAAATGTATCGTACCTGACAATTGACTGCAGTCATGTGACATACTGTAAGTTTCGTTTATTAAGTTTATGAACTGAAACTGAATTCAGTAAGTTCACATGGCATGTAAATTCTAACTTGATTTTACTGAAACATCCATTGTCCCTTATGAAAGTAATGTTGCATTTCATCACTTTCATGCCAATGTTTTTGTGCTGATCAGGTGAACTTTGGACAGAGGAAGCCTACTTGTCGCTTCCATCTATCTTTTGGTTTTATCATGACTGTGTATTTCATTTCATGAGCTTGTAGGGGAGAATGTTTTGTCAAATTTTGGAAGAACTCATTAACTACTGTAGGGCTCACCCACGCATTTGTTGCATTGACATTGTGTATGTTAAAAAGGAGATGAATGTTAGGGCTTTGCATAATTTTCAAGTACTAATACTGTTGCACAGTAAATGAAAATTGCACTGTATGGTGCAGTACAGACCTGTAGTTAAAAGTACTTCACATTAATCATGTAGTTGGGAGTGAGCAGAGTCCTGAAAATTTTAATTGATACCTCATTATGTGTGGCATGTATTATTTAAGGCTCTCATGCCATTTTTTAAGGTCTGACCATAGACCTTTATTTCCAAATAGCAACTACAATGAATTGTACTGTAGGATAGAGTTTGGGACAATTTTCACCATAGTAAAATGCCATTAACAAATATGACAAACACCAAAACTCTATCCCACAATCCTTTGTAATTGCTGTTTGGAAATAGGTCTATGATTGGTATGTATTTCTGCAATACTGTAGCTGTATCATTGGAATGTTTGGTTGCATACAAAAAGAAACAAGAGGGCAATCCACGGAGTTGCATATCTCATTGCTAACGTGTGCGCAAGTTGGTTACAGAACTTGACTATTTATGTGCTAGAAATTTTATCTGTGCTGTTTTTAGGCTACAGTAGAATTTCATTGACAAAAATTACCATACTAAAGCTGCCTGCCACAATCCTTTGAAATTCCTATTTGAAGTCCATTTGGGAAGCGATTTTTTTTTCGTTCCAAGGGATGGAAGTTTTTTTTTCAAAAGATAGCGAGGGGAAAGAATATGGCACAGACCAATCAAGTTCTTGGAACTATAGGCGCACCCCTTATTCAAAAACAAAAAACATCATTTGGATATTTAAATTCTGACACTGGATTATAAAGAACTGGAGAAGGGCTACCCAGTCTTTGTAACGGTTGCCCTTTTAATCCAGTAGGCCTATCTAAGATTTTGGAACAAATTTATTTTTAAGATGTTGGTATCCCCATGCAACACTCTAAAGAAAACTAGCTTTACTGTTACACTTAATTGATACGGACATGGACGCAACCATTAAAAAAGTAAGACGCTTTCGGGGATGCTTTAGACAAGTGCGTAATTGTTATTATTCAGGCACTAGCTGTATGGGCGTATTCTCCATTTTGACGCGACGGCAAACTTCACGCGTGCCCCGGAGCTGATATGCGCATCAAGTGCATCTCAGTTAAAAAACTGGGCGTGTGCGCCATGTTGAACGCGTGGCGTTAGAAGATTTCCGGCCGACGCACAAACCTTTTCTGCGTACTGGCCTGTGGCGAATCCTAGCCTGTGGCAAGGAATTTGTCACGTACCTTTTTTTGCGATGCTTCAAAACCTCCAAGTTTTCAGGGCACTAATATGTAAGAAAGGTAGGCCCTATGCCTAACCTAATGTTAGTCACCCACAGTTTCATATCTTGGGTTATTCGTTGCCACGGGCTAGGATTCGCCACAGGCCAGTACGCAGACTGAAAGATTACAGTAATGCGTCGGCCGAAAATCTTCTAAAGTAAGTACCTCGGTAACTGTTCTTTGCGTACACCTTGACATAAAGTGAATGATTTCCCTACTAAATTATGTCCATAAATACCGACATACGACGTTTTGAATTCCCAATTACAGGCCAGGATCAGCCGATTTGAAATTTGAACTAATGCGAAAAAATGTATGTGAACGCGTCTCAAAAATGGTGACATCATTGGAGGCACGGTTAGCAACACTGTACCAGAGAGCTCACAATCATCGAATCATGTGCATGGTAACGCCTGTTAGCGCATAAGTGATTGCAAACACCGTTGCTACAATAGCAGTGAGCGTGGCCACTGACATTGTGAATTGTGCATTGCACGGTTGGTTACTGCTTAGTATTTGCAATAGCATCTTCACCAAACAGCTCATACAGTAAAGACGCACTCGTAGTGGGGATGCGCTTGTTGTGGTTTGTCCATACATGTTCATAGCTGTTCTTTATAGCGCCCGAACTGCGTCTTTCTTGCACAAAAACAGAACTATTTTTACCCACGCGCATATGCACGCGAATGATTTTGGCCAATGATTTGCTCTGAATCCCCACCATCGTCCGCGCCTTTCGCTCTGTATGTTGGACTCTTTATTGTGATGCAATCGTTTTCATAAGGTTGCTAGGATAAGATAACTTTACCGAGCATTACATTAGTTCCACATCTAGATGCGCGCCGTAGGGCAGGGTTTGTGTCGCCAATTGCGTTATAAAAGTCAGGTGAGCTGTTGCGGCATTTTTCGAAATCGAAATTCGAACGCAGTTTTCCTTCGAATATCATTTATGCCGAATTGTACGGGTTTTTAATGGTGTGAGATGATATTTGTAGAATTCTGTATCAAATCTTGCAATACTCAAAAGTTTTTATGGTCGTGTCACCCCCTCTTTAACCTTTGACAATCTGTAAGGTGAACTATGTCCTTGGTTGCCATGACAACCACACATATTGGCACAACTTATCATGCCTGGGCTATTACACTTAAACTTTCAGACTTGTGGGATGCTTCCGTTAAGAGTTGAAGTGAATACAAAAAAATATTTGACCCCCTGTCACGTGACCTATGTCCTTGGTTGCCATGGAAACTACATATTTTGGTAGAACTAGTCTACCCTATTATACTGTACTTGTGAAGTTTCATGTAAAATGAAGGTTTTCTTTTGAAGTTTTAGTACAAAATAGTAAAGAAAACTGGTTTTTTGCAAAATGTGACCTTTGACCTCTGATCTTTGACCTTTACTTCCGAGGGTCTGGGAGACATAAGTTCCCACCCTGGGGTACCCACCTACCAATTTTGAAAAGAATTGGTCCAGCCCACTAGGAGGAGTTTAAAAGAAAAAAACGTTGTTTTACGAACAAATTATCACTTGAAAATTTTTTGTTCCATTCTGCCACTTGACCTTTGACCTCTCCACATATTTTGGTAGGTCTAGATGCAATCATCATATGTGTGGAGTTTCGTGTCAGGAGGACTTTTACTTTTGGAAATATAGCAGAAAATGTCGATTTCACTAAATTTGACCTTTGACCCGTAATCTTTGACCTTCACTTCCGGTTGTGTATTAAAATGCAATTGTTCCACCTAAGGTACCATCCTACCAAGTTTGAAGAAAATCGGCTCAGCCGTTTACAAGATATAAGGAAAACAAAATTGGACACACACACACACACACACACACAGGGCATACCCAGATTAAATGCCTTACGGGCTACCCAGAACTGTTCCCCGTAAGGAAATGGTCAGAATTCCCCTTTAGCCGTTTATGTCACGCGGCACGTGAATGCCGCCAGCGAAGGTGGGCTCTTGCATATCACGTGACAGAGCTCATTGCAGTGTCCAAATTTTCGGGTAGCTACGCCAGTTACGAGCTCCGCGTGAGCGAGGAAAGACGTACGAGTCCTCAGCTCTCGTGAGCTGCTTGTACCCGGCAAGGTATCGTTTACAAGCTCACATACACACACACCATTACAGGCAAATGCCAGTTGACTTGAACCTACAAACCGAGGACACCCTTCTAATATGGCTATAATGAGATATAAACCAATGCTGTATTGTGTAGGTTATGTCATTTGTTTACGTATACACAAATCACTAAGTGATTTGTGCCTGTGGGTCACATGCATACACAATCAGTTCCAATTTTGTTCGCCATACACAAATCACAAGGCTGAATCTGATTTTCTGCAGGTAACCGTGGACTATCGAAATATCCATGAGATATCACTATAGCACCTCTAAATTAATGAAAGGAGTGTTGCTAGTATGCTGGCATAACCGTGGACCGTCCTCGGTTTCAGGTGTGTCCACGGTTCGCAGGTATGAAGTCAATCTTTAGTCCACGGTTTGCACCAATTGTCAACGCACACACACACACACCAACACACACACACGCGGACAGGTTTTGACCCCTCTCTCAGCCCTGGACCTTCAGTCACCCTGGGCTACCTCACCATGGGTTAGACCTCGAGACTAGTAACCTGGGAAAGTTTACTGTTACCATGGTAACCATTGCGATTTTAGCTGGCATTGCCGTATATAGCCCCATAGGCAAAGTGACTAAAATATCTCATCCTCCTCACGGAGCGATGAGATAATAAATATATTAAAAAATTGCAGTAAAAAATGAAATCCATAGCTGCAATCATCAGTTCATATATAAAAAATAAAAAGGGGCCTAACACAATATCTCTGTAGGGATTGTCAGAGCCTTCTGGCAAAAGAAACAATTTGGAGTCAACAGAAGAGAATGATCATCATCTGTAGACATTTTTTTCCATAACTGAAACCAAGTATGATGTACTATCCAGTATAGTGTACTGTAGAGTATGTCCACTGTTTCAATGGTATGAAAACCTTTCAATGTAATAGGAAAGTTTAAAGGAAGTGATAAAAGGGATGGCGACAGTACGTGTTCATGTACACATGTTCATGTTTCCTTGTAGTGTACAGTATAGTAGATGCTTGGTTTGGCATGCTATTTTACAAAAATTGTACTCCAAGGTCCATATTCATTTAAGCCTTTTAAAGGCCTTGGAGTATTGGCCACCTGCCTGTACTATATGTGCCATTAATGCATGGTCATTTTGTAGTTGTTAGAACTCCATCCCTTAGAAGGATTTTAATAAAAAATTCTGTGGTAGTAAGTACTGTATACATAGAATAGGAGCATGTGGGAGGAAGATGCAAAGATTTAACAAATGGAGGGAAATTTCCAGTTTTGTTGCTGTGACTGTACCTTTAGTTACAGCAATACTATTCACACAACACTGTAGTCAGTCATGCGTACTCTAGATCCATCCACTTCAACCGCCATGTTTAAATGATCATCTTTTTTTGTGAATTTTAAACTTAAGTTAGTATGGAAATCCTGTTAATGTCAGTTTTCACATTATTCATGTGTGAGCTTATCAGTTTTAATGAGCTTTGTATGGTACATGCTACTGTACAAAGATTTTGTTAACTAAAATTGTATCTTTGCCTCCATAAAGCAAACATTTGCAATTCATTCATGGGTGAGCAGTCCAATTGTCACAGTTACAAAGCAAAATAAAAGAAAAGTCTTAGCTGCCTTCTTTGAATATCACAGAGTTTACAAAGTTTACAGCACAATCATATCTTACAGTAAATTATGTCGTCACCATTATTTCATTTTACATACTTAGCTGCATGTGTACGGTTTATAGGGAAATACTGCGTTTGTTTTGCAAGGAAATTTCATCCTTTTGAAAACCAATGTTTATTGGCAAAGGGTGATAAATAATTACAAGTAAGGCAGTACACGGTAACCTTCTTTATACTTAAGAACAAGTTTCCCTCAGATAGAACTTCAGTTGTTTGTTGCTCAAGCATAATTTTTTCACCCAAACTTTCAACTTTTCAAAAGATGCAACTTGCATAACTCGTCTTGTTCATAATATTTTGAGGCGTTGAAGCCACTGCCGAGGTTTGTTGTTGAGACCAAATGATTTAAAAATGATATAGCTATTTACTTCTAATACTACTGTATGTTGGACCATTTTAAATGCAATATTTGCTTTTAAAGTTGTTTAAAAAAAAATGAGTTACATCCAGAGATTTATTTGATATGAAAAAGAGTGTTGATACTGTGAAAGATAAAGCAATGCAAATTTAAATGAAAATTGCAGTGAACACTTTAACATTGTGCTATGTAGCAGGGAATAGGGTGTGTACGTAGGAATTGTTTGAAGAGGGAATGGTGAAGTCCCCCAACAGACATTGATAGTGGTCTATGAGGGTACCGGCAAAGTTTTTGCCATCAAAGCTAGCCAAGTTAAAACTACAGTAGTGCCCTCAAATGACCAGTATGAAGGATGATACTGGAGATGTCATGAATTGATTCAGTGATTAATTATAATGGCCATTAATGGGGAATTTGAATCTAAGAAGTTTAATTAGAGGGCACGCCTTGAGTTTTAGATTTTCCAGGTGTGCTACAAATCACACTCTTCCTGAGGCTTGACTTGAAACGGTTGGAAATTGGACGATAAAACTTCATGTACAGTAACCTACTGGTACCTAACCCAACCCTTTACTGTAGTTCAAAACCTTTGTTTAACACTACAGTAGGCTCCCGTGGTCCCAACTTGGTTCCTTAAATTGGGAAAAGTAATTGCATTCAATAAACATACTATTGACAACATATTAAGCTTTTATGTAATCAACCCAATTTTGCAAAACACTTCAGATGCCGGAGTTTCCATTAAATATTTGTAAATTAAGGTGAAGGAAATATCAAGAACCCTGGGAAGGAACCTGAATTTCCTTTTGTGAAAGGCAAATAGTCATTAAGGATATAGCTGTATCACTATAGGGGGACATGTTTATGTTTTACTTACTTGTATTCTAGTACTTATTTGTGCAATGTACAGTTACTCACATACATGTGACAAAATTAGGAATGTGGTGATTTGCTAATGCAGGGAAAGTTTGATATTTGGAGGGAAATATGAGAGGTTGCAGCAAAATATGGCAAATTTTATACATGACACAAGGCTATCTGACAATCACCATCTTAGATCTTAGAGGTGGGAGTACAGGAAAGGGGTTTTCACCAAGTACGTCTTCCTCACGACAGTGAAGTTTTGTGGTGTCATGTGCAAGTGCCAAGTGAAATTACGATGATCAATGATTGGAATGTAAATACAGTTTAACACATTTGTTAACTTGTGGCAAATTAACTCATTTACTGGGATACTTAACGTAGCTGTAGACATTTTTTTTCCAGCCCTGCACTAACAGTTTTCACCAAGTTCATTGTCTTTTTAATTAGAAATTGATGTCTTCATAAAACTGTGTTGACCTCACCACTTGTGCTTTTGGTGCAGTGCCTTTCTCTACAGTTTGTATAAAGTAAAACCACCTGTGTCCATTTATAACTTTCTACGGTTCGAGTTCTGGTAGTTCGAGTCCAGGTATGGTCATACGAAAGACGTTAAAAATGGAACCTACTGCCATTGTTCCTGGTGCTCAGCATAAGCAATGGAGTAGGGAAATCAAGCCAGAGTGAGCCACAACTGGGGAAAAAAAAGGCTGTGGCTGTTTCGACTTTAACTGAACCTTTAAACTTTATCCACCCTAAACTAGCCTACAGACTGTACATTTTTCTTACCAGAAAACGAAAGATTACAACATTTACAGTACTTTAGCTGATCAGACAGTCATGCACTGAGTGACTGTATTGTCATTTTCTGTTACACTAGTGAAGATTTCTTACTGTACGGTTGGACCACAACAAGTGTCAAAGATGTGTTTGACTGACTCACTGTTCACTGTATGTGAAGTAATGAAACATGCCATGATTTGAGATTTTCTTCCAATAAAAATGAGAGTAAGTCATTGGTCTTGTACAAGATTAACATTTTAATGTTTATTCAGGTCTGACACAAAATTGTGTAGTAATTCATTCATCAAGATATAGGTTTTGAGGAAGATATAGGTTTTGGGGAATTAATCACTTTTCCCAAACTACCCACAACAGGTACTGTACAGTTCTTAGAATTGCCTGGCATGTACAACAATTATTCTCTGTCTCATAGATTATCATTTCCCTGTGAAAATAAGTGAACAAAGCCAGTTTTATATGTGGATGTATAATTTTGATGTATTGTAAGGTGCTGTGCCCCTTCCCATGTCCCATGAGTCTTGATGCACTCACAATAAGCCAGGTCATTAAAAAATGTTTCATTGCAATTATATAGTGACTCTTTTACCCTCATGAACATTATTGTGTTGTCTGTGAAGGCCTACTGTATCTGCCACTTTTATTTCTTTCACGTCATATTCACTGAGTCATTCATTTCATTTATTTTATCATACCTGTTAATTTAAATAAAGCAGATAAACAGCTGAGCCCTCTACCAGCAGACAAGATTTTTCAAGTACTCTCAGCTTCCTGAATCAGCAAATGATATTTCAATTTGTCATCTTCTTCAATCTTTGATTGTCTCTCGCAGGTCATCTTGGTAAGATGGAATGAACCTTTCCAAAAAATGGCCACTTGTGATGCCCAGGGGGTTATTTTCGTCTGGATAAAGTACGAAGGAAGATGGTCGGTTGAGCTGGTCAATGATAGATCGTGCCAGGTAGGTTGATAACTTGAGATTTAGGTAGCTTTATACTATTTGAAAAACAGGTAATAAGGTTTCTTAGGGATGAAAGGATAAGATGAAGCTTCTTCAGGAGCTCTAAAAGAGGATTTGAGAAATCGTCACAAGACGTCTTTGTTTGATTCAAAACTCAAGGTAAAACAGGAACTTGAATAGTTTTTACACATTTGCATGTATGGACAAAAATGGGAAACTTGGAGGCTTCTTTATGGGAAATTTGGACGTCTTAAAGGAAAAATTTCCTTTTTTTGTACATAAAATACTGTTAAAATTGTGGCAAATTTTGGTTCTGTCGTGGGAAATGTTTTTACTGTCTTCTTGGGAAATAAACATTTTTTCAAAGTGGAAAGTACAGTAATATCCATTATTTGCATGTTACTAGATGGACTCCTTAACACGGTGCGACCTTGAGTATGCAATTACCATACTTTTTGCCTGCAGAAGTAGGTTGTTGAATTCACATCACACATAAACTTACCCCTTGCTATATATCTAAGCTGTATATTACTTGTGCATTGAATGAAGCTACCAAGAGTAGTTAAGCACATTGCCTCAATCAAGTGGTAGTTCGTCCTCATTACTCTTCTGCCACCAAAGGTTGTCGAGACTGTTGAGAGGCGGGGCTAAAAACCAACATTTTTGGAGAAACATAACCGTATGCGATTAGGAAATTAGCTCTTCCAAGAGAAATATTTTGATTTTGCAGTACAGGGAACAACAAATGTTTACCTGTTATTTGTGCACATAGAATTAGAGGATTAAAAAGAATGGGGTATAGATTTCATTAAAGGCCCAATTCTCTCATCCCAAACAGTATAGATTCTCCTAACCTTCTTAATTAAGCCCCTCCTACAATTGTCTGAAATTCACCCTCATCCAGACACAATCTCATTTATTGCTTCAGGGTGAATATAGAAAGCTCAATGTGTATAATCAAAACACTATCAGAACAGTTTGTGCTGTGTAATATAAGTTTTGGTACTCTGCATTGTTCGAATTTGCAGTCGATCAAAAACTGAGCCAATTTAGAGTTTCTGTTACCCTATACTAGAAGTGTAGTTTGGGGTGAGAGGATTGTCCCTTTAAGTATTCGTAGGTAAAGAATTTAACTTGTACTTCCAATTTTCAAAAGTTCCATGATGCAACATGAGAAATGTGCATGCAAGATGGACATACTGTACTGTAGCTCAGACTTGTTCTGACTCATAACAAGACCTGTCAACCTGTCTGACTTCAAAATAGGGAGATTTTATATTTTCGAAGTCAAAAAATAGGGAGGTTAGTGGATAATCCAGGAAGTTGCTAGTTTTCAAGTTCAATGGAAACTTAACAGAAAATACAGGTACTTTAGGCCAAAGCCTGTCTATGGCTGGACGACATGGTCAGATAATGTGATACTTTGCATTTTGCAAGTTGCTCTTGTTTTTGTACTTCCATGTGCATTGCAGTACGTTGAAAGTATGCAAGGTACATATCCTATGCTTTAGTGTTCCTCCATGAGGTACATGTGCAAAATACTGAAGCCCTGGTCAATATATATTGTTACTGTATATGGTCAATTGCTCTAGCACACTAGTAACCGCATTGGAGATTTTAGAAATGCCACCAGTGAAATGGAACAAAAGGCGGGAGAAAAGTACATGCAACCGGGAGGCCGGGAGATTTGGATAAAAAGCGTGAGCCTCCCAGGTACATAGAGAGATCAAGCTCATCATAGAGTCAATAAACAATTTCAGGTATGAAACCCATTCACCAAGGCTACTTGAATGAAACGGCAATGATATCAGCCTTAATATAAACAAAAAACCGGCATTGGAATAACTACTGTAGACTTTGGTGGAGGTGGTTATGTAACAATGTTTGGCAGGAGATGGCACGTTAAGTTATTTAATACGTTCCGGAGGATGGCACATTTAGTCACTTAAACATTGCAGGAGATGGTGTGTTAAGTCATTGTTTGAAAGGTGAATATTATTTCATCAGAGAGCATCAAAAGGATGATGTGTTAATTCAGTTTTTATACTTATTACAACAGATATCAAACTTAATGTTTAACCACTGGATCTTGAAGTGACAAGTTTGAAAATTGGCTGGCTTTCTTATTTCAATCTGTCGTAATCATTGCCTTGGCATAGAAGGACTCTTGCTTGAAAGGAATTGAAGTGAGAAGCAATTGAAAAACTGGGGAGATAGAGGAGATTGGACGCTAAATCTACCGTATGCTATGTGATCTGCTGATCATAGAGCAGAAGTTGAAAAGTGATGTAGAAATGTTAAGCTCATGCTACAGTTACTTGTTCATATGCTGTAAACAACTTTTATTGCCAATGTTATGGGTACCATCGCCCGTATTAAAATATTGCAAACTGCTGTGTATTGGTGAAGCTAAATAACAATTACTATAGCTGAACATATACTGCAGTTAGCATAGATCTACAGTTCATTCTCTTCCATCCCCCCAATTTTCCCCTTACTTGTCATTTCAGATCCCCCTCCCCCTTCAGGACACATTTGCAATACGGAAATTGTCTTACTGTACACTGAAGTAATTGCATTGTACAGTATGTTTTGTGGTTGGAGTAACACATTCTGACAGTACTGTATATAAAACAATGTGGAAAGGGTATAGGCTAAGCATTCCGGGTGTTTACCGCGAGACCGAAGGCCCGCGAGACTGAAAAATGTACTTTGGCGCCGATGAAAAAAATGTACTTTGGTGCTGATGAAAAAATCTACTTTGGTGCCGATGAAAAAATGTACTTTGGTGCCGTTGAATGAAATGCACTTTGGCCCCAATGTAAAAATGTACTTTGGCGCCGATGAAAAAATGTACTTTGGCGCCGATGAAAAATGTACTTTGGTGCCGATGAAAAATGTACTTTGGTACCGTCGGTCTTGCGGGCCTTCGGTCTCGCGGGCGGTAACCAAACATTCCCCCTGTCAAACAATCTTCCCGACATTTACGTTTCTTCATACGTTATTCCCCTAGTATAAAAATGATGCGAATAATATCTTAGGTAAGGTAGGCCTAATACTACTGTAGTCTTTAATACTTCCATGTGTTTGTATTTGCATCATGTGATGAAGGCTAGCTATATAGAGCCAAAAGTTTGTTATTAAACCAGGAAAAGACACAAAAGCCATACCCTTCTCATCTTTCTGTTTGGCATTAGAGCATTTATAAAAGCCACAACAGTATGATGCTATTTTGATGCAATCGCTCGTCAGTTTGATGAGTGATCTTTGTACTGCACGAAAAAACCGAAAAGAGGGGGTTTCATTTTTTCCTAAAGTTGATGCATTATTAGTTCCTCGTAACTGAATTTTCTAGTCTCGCGGGCGGTAACCAAGCATTCCCCCTGTCAAACAATCTTCCCGACATTTACGTTTCTTCATACGTTATTCCCCTAGTATGAAAATTATGCGAATAATATCTTAGGTAAGGTAGGCCTAATACTACTGTAGTCTTTAATACTTCCATGTGTTTGTATTTGCAGCATGTGATGAAGGCTAGCTATATAGAGCCAAAAGTTTGTTATTAAACCAGGAAAAGACACAAAAGCCATACCCTTCTCATCTTTCTGTTCGGCATTAGAGCATTTATAAAAGCCACAACAGTATGATGCTATTTTGATGCAATCGCTCGTCAGTTTGATGAGTGATGTTTGTACTACACGAAAAAACCGAAAAGAGGGGGTTTCATTTTTTCCTAAAGTTGATGCATTATTAGTTCCTCGTAACTGAATTTTCTAGTCTCGCAGGCGGTAACCAAGCATTCCCCCTGTCAAACAATCTTCCCGACATTTACGTTTCTTCATACGTTATTCCCCTAGTATGAAAATTATGCGAATAATATCTTAGGTAAGGTAGGCCTAATACTACTGTAGTCTTTAATACTTCCATGTGTTTGTATTTGCAGCATGTGATGAAGGCTAGCTATATAGAGCCAAAAGTTTGTTATTAAACCAGGAAAAGTCACAAAAGCCATACCCTTCTCATCTTTCTGTTCGGCATTAGAGCATTTATAAAAGCCACAACAGTATGATGCTATTTTGATGCAATCGCTCGTCAGTTTGATGAGTGATGTTTGTACTGCACGAAAAAACCAAAAAGAGAGGGTTTCATTTTTTCCTGAAGTTGATGCATTATTAGTTCCTCGTAACTGAATTTTCTAGTGGGTCAAATTTTCTCATATTAAGTGTATTGACCAAATGGGTGATTTCTAAGAGGAAACACTGGTACTCGGAACAGATGGTATCTATGGTTCAGTGGTCTTTTCAATGTACAATCAAGTCTGCATGGATGATAATTCTGTACAAATAAAAAAAGATTCTCAGCTCTCAACAGCAGTGTAGCTAATGAGTTCATTCCATTTAACTCTTTTTGTGTAACTCTTTTGACAATCTTTGATCATTATACTAGTCAGTATACTTCAATGGATCATTGTGTAGTGCAAAATTTAAGTGCATGGTCACAGGCTCATGGCCAGGATTGTGTTATGGTGCGGAGGGGGGGGTTAGGGCATGAAATGAGGGGAAAAGTCTATGGATAGAGAGGAAAAACTATTTTAGGTGTTTTTTGCATTGTAAGGTTGGGTCATGGGGGTTCTGACCCCCCCTCCTGCATGGCATGCAGTCAGGGTTTCCCCTGGGTTTCAGAGGTTGTGAGGGAGCACTAATCCATTGGAATAAAATGATGAATATAGGTATTTCAGGAGGAGAATTATTGCTTCTTTAGTTGTAAGTGCAGTATAGGTTGCACTAAAAGAAATTTTTTTTTTGTGAGGTGGTGGATAAAATCTGTGAAGTTCCATTGGCTGTCTCACAGAAAGAATATACCATAGGAAACCCTGATAGTTGTGACTATTACTTTAAGTTTGAGTTTTGTAGCACACATTAGGAATTGGGTACCTGTTTTCATTACTCATTTGGTTTACAATGAGAATCTGAACCCCCCACCCCCACCCCCCCAAAAAAGAAAAATTGATAAGGTTTTGGCTTGGTTAATTACATTTGTCCTGACATTAATTGCTCCTCTAATGTAGCCCTTTCAGAAAATCAGAAATGTTACTACAGTACTTGTATACTGTACTCTAGGCCTACACATATTCATTTCATTCATTTCATTTCATTTGTTAGTTTCATCGTAACAACCAATAATAACAATATTTACATATATACAGTGTTGTAACAAATTACGTTTTGAAAGTTACGAAAGGAAGTACTTTAAAAAACCTTGGTAGGCTTATGGGACAGAGCACTCCCTGGGATATTCCCTACTCATTATTCAATTTGATGATTTTGCTTAATAGTCTCTGTTCCACATTATTAGGCTTAGAAATACAGCAATTTGTCTTGAATTTATTTCTGCTGTGTATAGGAAAAACCTGCATGGCAATTAATGATGTGCAGATGTCTATTATGCCGGTGCCATATTATATTGATACCTTAGCTCTTTGCAGCTTTAACCATGAAGGCTTAATCATTTATTTTGGCATGGTCCTCTGGGGTATTAAGGAAATGTTTGCTGAAATTGTAAGGTCAAGATTAAGGGTATTGTGTGTTTTTCATTAGTCGCCTGCTGAAATCTGTCTGCACAGTTTGCAGAGCTGAAGGCTATACTGTAGGAAGAACTGTACTGACTCTTAGCATGGCGCTGATACCTTGCGGAAGGTATTACTCACAGTACGTACAATATGTGCTCTGAGGTGCACTTAGCATTTTCCAGATCCATGGGTTTCTTTACCTCGCATACATGCTGGATTCTGCAGTTGCAGAAGGTTGCTTCAGTTTGTAATATGAAATATTTTAGCAAAAGTTGTGGACTTGATGAAGTCATGGCTCAAGTTTTGTCACTCAGTTTTGGCGGATTATTTTGTAGTACGTACTTTTCCAACCTTGCCAAAAGAGCAAAAGTCAAGAGCAGTCAGTCCTAAACTTCTTTTAAAGAAACATTAGGACTTCAGTTCAATATTTTATACAGGTAAACGTGAGCAGGCTTTATACTTCTAGTTAATTTCTCATATGAGGAGAAAAATTTTGGCACAACATGACTCAACAGCCAATCATGAAACAGGACAGTCCACTACACTATATTTCAAGTTGGGGTGACTGTCTTTTCCCTTAACTTTAATACTGAATACACATACCATTACATACAGTACTCTACTTGTGATTTGCATTTCCTTTAGTGCACAATGTTTGCACATCTATTTAGGGGCACAAAATTTTCAGCTAAATATTCATACCAATTGTAGGTTTGACATGTGATAGGCTTTTAATTTGGATAAGCGCAACAAAATAAATTGTTTAGACTACTGATTTAAAAAATATAAATGGCCAAGAAAAGTCAAAACGATGATCCACTTTGCTCCTACTTAGACCTGCTACTTACCTCACCTGTTTCACAAATAAACTGTTCCATTTACCGCACAATTCTCTCTGGCAATGTCTTCTGTAGGTGGTGCTATGTCCCAATAGGAACCATCCCTGAACACACCCTTGTTTCAATGCCAGCGGAATGCTCAAGTCATGTTTTTCCATCTCTCTTGTGTTTTCCTTGATGTTACAGTATGTAAACTTATTGAAAGTGTCATTCTGTAAAGAAACTTTGTTCATCAAATGCAGGCCTTGAGTTTTAGATTTTCTAGGTGTGTCTCAGAATATTAATGAATGTGGCAGGTGTGCTACTTTATTTAATTTAAATGATTTACACTATACTACATTCAGGCTTCGACAAATTTTTTCTTTTGTTCTTGTCCGATGGGCTAGCTGTTTTCTCAATCTACTTGTCCGCATAGATATCTACTTGTCCAATTTAAATCTGTTGAGCACGTATAATTTTTAAAGTCTAAAAATACAAATGCCATTTTGGCTGGGGGTACTTGCCCAGTGGGCTGCAACATTGAGCATGGTAGTTGCCCGAGTGAGTTTTTACTTGTCCCGGGCTGTCGGGCGGGGGATTTGTCGAAGCCTGCACTACATTACAATAGTTCCCATTCTTTAATCTACAGAAGGTGTGCAAAAAATTGCACTTCTCACAGAGATTTGAGGTGATTGAGTATGGACTTAAGATCCACAATTGTATTGTACAGAATCAAAGCTGTTGTTTTGTACACTGTACATTTTTAGCAATTTTTGGTCACACTTTTCCCATGTTTTTAAAAACCCATTTTCCCTTCTTGTATCATACACTCAGTGTAAAACATGGTTATACTTGGTGTTATAGTAAAGATACAGTACAGTAGTGGTTGTTCCAGGACTGGCAGTTTTCCATTGTACTGTATTCTTATATTCTCAAGCTGCTAAGTTCTTGTGGACATGTATTGTATGCCTCTTGTGAAACTGAAGTATCAAGCACCTTCCTGTATTGGAAGAAAACCTACAGTTTTTATAAGGATGAAGTTACCACACTGTGAGAATCAGATGCCTTCAGTCCAAATCCTGCCCAGTATGTCTTGAAGGAGGCCTGAAAACTCCCTTTCTTCTTAGACCTATTACTGCTCTGTAGATTATAGTACCAACAGTCAACAATACAACAGTATGGCAGAAATTGATCAAGAGATGAGTTTGGGCAAAAGTCTCAGGTGTTTGAGAGATTCTCCCATTCCAAGTCCTGCCCAATATTTTTCTTGAAGGACTTTTGGGAAACTTTCCTCCTTTTGAAGGGTCAGAGCAGTCACCCCAAACTTATTTTGAAGCAACGTACAGCTAAATTTCACAATTTTCTTCCTATTTCTCTTCAAAGTGTGTTTCATAATATATCAGGACTTCAGTATTACATATTCAATGTAAACCAAGCAGTTAATCCCAGTAAATTTTGCAATTGAGGAGGAAAAATATTGTCACATGACTCTCAAGAGCCAATCATGAACAAGACACTACACGTATTCTTCACAAGTTGGGGTGTGACTGCATTTTCCCTTTAGCTTCTATATCTAGTGTAAGTACAGTGAAGGGGAAATTCTTTTTATTGTTGGTCATCAAACTTCAGAGAAGAGTTTTGAACACTGAATTGGACAGTACAGTACGTACTGAACGTAACATTCTGTCAGGGTTTGGTGGTAGGCCAGCATATCGTCTACATAAACCAGCCAGTTTCCTTTACAACTAATTATTTTGCTGTCTACTTTATTTCCTCACTATAAGGTTGAATCTGGCAGAATATAACTCTGTGGTTGAATTTGAATTACTGTAGTGCTGACATGTAATAATTCCTTTGTACTGCCTTGACATTGTGACCTATTGTGAGTTTGTGACCATCAAAATGTTTGTTTAAAATACAGTGCACAGTACTCTACAGTACCATGTGTGTCATACTGTTAATGTGCAGTACAGGCATGTGGTGCATGTATTGTTTTACCCTTCATGCTTTAAGTTGTGCAGAACACATTCAATTCTTTGTAAGTACTTGGAAGGGAATGTTGCATTTAAAACTGTGCCATGGCATACGGTGCAAAGAAAATAGTTCATTCTAAACAAATACACCCCTTCTTGATCTCCTTTAAATGAAGTGCAGTAAGTTGCATTTGAAAGTTTGGGTTTATTAATTATTCTGGAGCAGCAGACAATTACATTTCCAGCTGTGAAAAACTTATAACAAAAAAAAAAAAGGCTATCAAACTGCCTTATTTTGAATATTTAATCTATCATGTTGTTGACACATTATGTCTACCTTTAACATTTCTTTTAAAATTTACTTTGCTATAAAACAGAGGTTTGATGGGCCACTTCTAAAAAATTATGCAAAATTATGCATACATTGTCATGATAAGAGGACCGAGCTAGGTCAAGATGCAAATTTGGTTTTTTAGACGCATACATGTATTGTACCTTGATCAGACGTGGGTGGCATACATGTATGTGGGTGCCAGTGGGGGGGGGGGGGGGACCACTCCCCTTATATTTTATAATGTGAAGAGAGAGGGAAAAGAGGAAAACAAAAAAGGAGCATTCAACTCAGGTTTCCCCTTCCCCCCCCCCTTCATCAAAATACCCTGCCCCCTACTCTGATTGTAGAATAATTGGGTAAGTAGGCAATAACAGTAGGCTTACTGTATACTCAGTGTACCGTTGAATGCGCACTTAAGAGCTCAGTCATTTCAAGATTTTTACAGGTTAGGTTAATACAGATGCGCACTCGACGGGCCCACGCACTTGACGGTCACCCCATCATACATGAAATTTGCATTTTCTCACCTCATCCTGTATGGTAAATGGTAAAAATAATTAAATAAATTGTAGGTTTTGTATGTTTCTACAGTACAGACTTCCGTCACAACCAGTGTAGATACAGTATATGTCTAGCTGGTCAAATTAAAAAACCCTTACAGTATGTAACATGTAATGCACTTACTCTATTTTGGCTCTATTAAAAGATGAAGAACTTTCTATTTATGAAAGTATTAAAGTTCAATAGTTCAAATATTAAAATGACCTTCCTGTCTTTAGTAAGGTTTCTTTATGCTGGTTATCAAGTTTGTCTCATTGTGATTTTTAAATTGTTGAAAAGGTATTAATTCTTAATAGTTAACCTTTAGTATGTAATTCTTTTAGCATGTATTCCAAGGAAGATAACTGTATGTACAGCAATTGGATGGTTTGTAGCAGGTATATTGAACATTACAGCAGGTCTAGAATTTACTATTTGTTTTAAAAAAAAAACAAGTTTAATTTCCCACATTTTTTGACATACCCCGAATTCTTAAGTCTCCAGTGGGTTCTAGCCAGACCACTCAAACTGGGCGCTGCACCCAGTTTGAATTTACTTTTTAGAGTCAGCACCCAGTTTGAAATTTCACCACCTTCTTTGAACCACTGGGCAGTTTGAATAACATCTCATGCATAATCTAAACATAGGCTACACTGCACAGTATCACACATGTGTACGTAAACATTCAATTGAATGATTATACTGATATTGGAAATAACCAAAAATCATGCAACTGACCACAAGCAAGGTCATTTAGATCTTGAGATATGGCCAACATCATGTGAGAATGATGCAATGTCGATTAACTCCCACTTGATTTGACATATTTCCTGGCTGGAACCACGGCTGGAAAAAACCAGCAATTCGGGGATTTTCATTGCAGGGAAATTTTGGTATATGAAGGGAAATTTGAGTACTTTTGTATGTAAACATGTGAAGTCTTTGGGAAGTTTTTATTTGCTTGCTGGGAAGTTAAATTTGCTTGCAGGGAAATTTACATTTTCTCCAGCCCTGGCTAGAACCCTGTCTAGGTGTGCTACAAATCGCACTGCTCAGGAATTAGAGGATTGAGGTATAGTACAGTATGTATATGCTGTTTAAAACTTTAATGGATTTATATGATCTTTAAATCTTCCTCAAGGTGTGCAAAAAATCACACTTTGCAAAGTGATCTCAAGTGAGCTACTGTATGGTATGTGATCACACTCACACTGTCATGCCTCCATTCAAAGCAAGCCTGTTTTCATGTAGGAAAAGTGCACTAACCTATTTCCTTCCAATTCTCGTATTTCACTTTAATCAGCCAAGTATATTCTTGAAAGGATCTTCCCACCTTCAGTATTTTCCTATAGTGTGTACATAGTATGTACAGTAGCCAATCAGTTCCAGTATATAGTAACTTACTGTACATTTATACCAAACTGTAGTATCTGTTATTTCTCAAGAAATTTATGTGGGCTAATCATTTCCTTTCTCATTTTCTCCCTGGTGTGTCCTTCATCTTACCTCCTAAGAAATTAATTTCCACAACTTGAAGGTCTAATCCTCCCATCCCAAAGTCCGCAGAAATTCTCAATTGTCACAGGTCTTTGACTGACAGCAAGTTCAAATCAAAACCTAAGTATGAAAAGTTTCCCGAAAGAAGGGAGAAATATTTCTTCAGATGTGGGCAGTCCAAAATAACCTTCAAGGGATGGGTTCAGGGGAGGGGAGAAGAGATATACTTGATAAATTACAGGCCAGGAATGAAGTTTTCGGTCAAAACTGCTGAATGAATTTAAGGTGTAGATAAGCTTTGGTGGTCCACTGTTTGTAGTCAGTTTTTGTGAGTTGGGCTGAACTTGGCTGTGAGGTTTTGTTTAAAGGAAACAAATGAACAGTTAATTAATCTGTAATATTTGGGCTGGTTGAAGTTGTTATCTTCAGAGTTATTGAACCTGAAGTGTGATTTTTTGGAAATACTTCGGAAATACATGAAATTGAAGTGCAAACCAGGGGGCAGAAAATGAAAGACACATGAATTACAATATCTAATTATTAGGGCTGTCACGTTTAAACGTTTAAACGTATAAACGAACGATCGGCCGTTTAAACGGCGCTTTCATAGCCCAAATGTTTAAACGATATGAACGAAGTTTGCTCCCAAACTTCTTCGAGCTAACACTATAACATTAGTGTGACTAGTCAGTGTACAGTAGCACACTGCACAATAACTAACGTTAGGCCTAATGCCTAACTACATGCATAGGCCTAGGCCTACAAGTCGAATCTGCGACGTTGATTTTACTTTCAATCTTCATTAAAACAAAATCCTTAAGTCTACAATTACAACACCGAACTTTCGGTAATAATATGCCCGTTAGTGTACGTATAATTTTAATGCCATGATATCGATCACTTAACATTGCGCGAGCTCAGTTTAGCTCGGCCAGGTATGTAGTCGGTTTAGTGAAGAAGCCTGCGTGGCAGCAGTTAGCTGCCCGTGGACGGCAAAGCCGCCGTGTTCAGACATGCATTTCCTGTACTACATACATAATACATATCGGGTACGCAGGTACCCAAAGAGCTCGTTTAAACGGTAAACGAACGTTTATTTTGACCGTTTAAACGTTTAGGCAATTAAACGGAAACTGACAGCCCTAAAATGTCATATTAACTTGAAAGACATGCAAAAACAATCAGTAATACAAAGAAAGGTCCTGGTTCGCAAGGCCATAAAAATGGACGACTTAAAATACTTGCAAAATGTGGTTGGTAAGAAAATCATAAAAAAATACAATGGTATAATTTTCATAGTAACTAATATCAATGGAATCCTTACCAAAACAGGTGAGGCAATTAGTTCCAAATTTGCAGGTTTTCACGAGTTTTTCCAGGGGTTATCACAGGTTTTTGCATGAAAACATGTGTTTTCCCTTGACATTCAAACAACGGAGATTCAAACAACAAAAAGCTTATTAAACAAAGTGCCTAATTGCAAAGTTTTTCTTCGAGTCTAACTTTAGGCTGTGAAAATAGCGAGTGAAACTCAGTAATCTGATCCAGTTTCCATGGTGACGCGACGAAATGATTCAATGAAAGTCACGCCTGTGTTTTCACTGCGATAAAGAATAGAAAAGTCGTCTGGATATTAGGAGGTCCAGTGTCTTCTACTTAATCATAGGGAGGAAAGAGTGTATCTTGGCCAAAAAGTTCCTAACAATTTGTACCAAAGGTATCGTTGAAGTTTCCAAAAGGAAGACGAAGCTTTAAAAATAATTTGAAACAAATTTTTTGTGGAAGTATTGATGTACAAATCAAAATCAGTGTTAGCCTCTATGCAAGAAACACGGCAATATTTTACTTTGTTCTCTGTTGATATAAGGTCACAACCACTAACTGACCAGAATGCATGCATTGTGCATGCTATTACGTAACTGCGGTCAAAAAGCCGGCCCGACGTGCGACCTTTTAGACGGTACAATGGCTTCCACTTAAATAATAGGGAGTAAAGCTGTATCTTGAACTAAAAAATACCCCACAATTCTTAGCAAGAGCATCAAAGTACATTTACCATGGACAACGAATAGTAATATTATAATTCTAAGCAAAAATGTTGACAAAGTCTTGATGTATAAATGTTGGTCACTTTGTAAAAACATGACAGTATTTGACTATGCCCTGCTGTCAAATAATGTACAACCACTTAGCGAAACAAAGCTTCATAAAGATTGCTACATTTTACAGAAGGTATACATATTTCTGACAACCCCATGTGGACATATTTTGGAGACGAAATTTGTTGTTTATGAAATAATGCAATCAAAACTTATAAATATGCCTGATGAAAATCACAGTATTCTTTCAAAAAGGAACAAAAAGCCACACATTGCAATATATTTTTGGTGTCCAGCAATGCCATTCACACAGATGTCCCTTTTAACAATTAATGGTCTACCCTAGCAACAACGACCTGGATGATCCAAAATGAAGACAGGCTTTGGCTTGGTACTATTCTGCTGAAAACAGGGCAAAACAAAGAAATAATTTTCAGTCGTTGAGCTTACAAACCATAGCTTGAGCCAACACTAAAAGGCACGATCCTACACATGTTTTTCAAAAGTGTTGTCTGCATGAGTCCAAAGGATTTCCCTTTCGGGAAACCAAAAATGAAGAGTATTGTACTGTAGCTCATGTAGCTCAGCATGTACAGTACTGTCCAAAGAGTAGCAATAAACTAGCCACTTTATCTGGATGATGATTAGTTATAGACAGTTGTGGGAGGGGATTAAGTAAATATATTTAATTGGAGAATTGGAACTGTTTGAGGTGATTTGGCCTTAAACCCTAGTGCGCTAATAGCAAAGTTGTACACTGAAAAGAGTGTCCCCTTACACCGCAAGGACCCCTTAATTTAGTTTAGCATCTATTCCCTATAGTCGAAACTTTCATCATTGGCAAGGTTAGTTTTCTGAAAAATTAAAGTATACGTACAGGAAGTCTCTAACTAATCAGTTGTAAGTGCCACACTGTGCAACTTCATCATGGATTAATTAATCTGAATAATTTGGAGTCTTTTAAATTACAGAACTCTGCATTTTGGAAAGTGATTGTCATGGAAACGAGTTACTGCAATGTAGACACATTTGCATTAATTGCCTGAAATCTTATACAATGAGATACTAATTAGTATGATTCAATGTCATTTTGTTTTGCAGAAATATTACAGGCTAAATTTAAGGTGAGGTTGTTGATATGATCTTCCACAATGATTTAAAACATCTTGCAAATTTAAATGGCACATGTATGCTGTGTGAGCTCTGTCACTAATTGCAAGTCATACAACAGTTGTAAGTAATTACAGTACCAGATGAATTGTATTGTACAAAATTCTGCATAATTGCAACTATTTAAAATTTTAAATTTACGACAATTGCAGTTTTATGGCAGGAAATGATATGCTGTGTTTAAAATTTTGATGCAGTTTTCACTTTAGGTTTCTGAACCACATTATCACATTGAACATCCTGATATTAATTGTATGGGCTGCACAGTGTGCTGTAGTTGTATTTGTGGGGGGATTTTGAACAGGGAGTAAAACAGGGAATGAAAGGCCCAGTTCTCTCACCCCAAACTGTACCAATTCTCCTAACCTGCTTACTGAAGCCCCTCCCACAATTGTCTGAAATTCATTCTCATCCAGATACAATCTCAGTTTATTGCTTCAAGGTGAGTATAGAGAAACTCTATTTATATAATTAAAACACTCTCAGTATCGTTCATGCTGTGTAACATAAGCTTTGGCCCTCTACAATTTTTGAATTAGCTGTCAATCAAAGCGCTGAGCCAATTGAGAATTTTGGTACCCTGTACCAAAATTGTAGTTTGGGGTGAGAGGTTTCACCCTTTAAGGCAAGTTCCAAATTACTACTGTAGCCTTGTAGGCCTGGTTTTCTAAGGCCTCAAATAGATCAAGACTTGTTTAAATTAAAATGAGACTCTCAACCCAGCACAGCATAGTTCCACATCAGTCAGAGTTTTTCTTCCTTGCGACATATTTCATTTCTGTAGGTGTATTAAAAATGAAGAAACAGAAGACAGAAGACCAAAAGACCTTGTTGGGTCTTCCATCTTCATACTAGCCTACAGTACTTACAGTATGTTTATCCTGTACAGGTAGTGATTGAGTATGCATGCACTATGTTTGGCCACCAGCCACTAAGACCTGGCAATAAGGGTAAAGGTGTATTTATGAAGGAAGGCAGGGTTGTTCAATTTAAATCAGGCTGATTAAAATCATGATTTTTAAATCACTATCAACATCATGATTTTAATTGAAAAAATCATGATTTAAATAAAAAAAAAATCTGATTAAAATCGATTTATTTGATTTAAATCACTGATTGAAATCATATTTTTTTTTTCAAAAATAAAAAAAAATCAACAACTTGAAAGAACGTACTAATGTCTGTGTTATGAAATCAAATCTACTGCATGCATGTGTCTGTTTACAGACTTCTGTCTACAAATATAGTTCCTCATATTCAGGTGTTCAAGGTTTTAATCATCTTTTTTATTTGTAAGGTATGAAAGACATCAAAGCTTGAATGTCCAGTCTTGAGCTAATTAGTTCCAACAAGTGAAATTTCATTCCTTTTTCACTGTTCCTCATTGTTCAGGTTATGTACTTCTTGTGTAATTTCTTAATATGCAGTATATTGTTTCAATCTGCACATTTTCCAGGCTGTTAGTATTTTTTGGTGACTTTGTTTTCTGTGCATTGATAATTAAGTCTGTTAACAGCCTCTTTTGTTTAGCTTCACCTGTAGCCTCACAGCTTTTGTCAACTAAAATTTTTCAGGATCGTATGTTCCCCTTTCAGACACGGCGAGATTTTGTTTTCATCGAAAACTGCAGGTCTAAAAGAACTCTGTTCAAATTGAAATTAAAAGTTTTAGCCTAAAGGGTTGACCAAAAGTGTTCCTCAGTGGATATAGTTTCATTCCTTGCAGGAAAGAATCAGTAAATCCATGGGGTATTATCACTTACCAGATGTTTCCTTCGTAATTATTGGGGATAACCAGCTGCCCAGCAGCATCTCTGTCATGTTGTGTTTCCATTAGTGCTTCATCCTTCGAACAGGGTCAGGTCATCGCTACTTGCCTCTAGAGGAGACAATTGTGTGTCAAAGTCTGTAATAATTAGTCATCTTATTTGAGGAATTGTCTGATGTCAGTGTGTAACCAAGAACATGTTAAAACTGGCCCGTAATTGCATAAATTCTCTAGAGTGATTTGTGTTTGCAAACCATTAGCTTTGTGCTGCATTACATTAGCACAGCTCTGAGTTTGCAATATTTAAATTTCGGAAAATTTGTGAAAACTTCAAACTTATATGTCTTTGATTGAACCAAAATGAACCAAAATAATGTCCAGAACTTTTTAGATGTTCAAATTTCTTCATACAGGAGTATTTATCTTTCAAACTTCTCAGACTAGATAAATATTTTGGAATTTCGTCTGTTTCTCATTAAAAATGCACTACTGTATTTTACAGCAGTAACTTTGTGGGTGAAATGTTGTTAGGGAGTGGACAGTGATGGAAGGATTCACCAACAAGCAGTAAGTGGTGTCCTATTCTCTTAAGGGCAGAAAGCAAGCCGTTGGATTTCACAAATCATGGGAACCCATTTGTAGATTCCATCATTTTTCACCACATGTGGTAACCCGTGAGAATTCACTTTTGGGTTCTGTTAAAAAATACATGGGTGTTAACCAGCATTTTGGTTCCGTGATTTCATCACCATGGGACCACCACAGGATGGGGAACAACAGTTCCAATGAAATCTGACGGCCTGAGAATGTGACGCCACAAACCAGGAACATACTGTAGTTGTTGTCATTATCATGCAAGCATAAATACAGCATGTGGTATTGTACGGTACCATTTACAGTACATACCCATTACCCATACACTGTGCACGCACACCTATTGCACTCACTACAGTATTGCACAAGAGAATGAAACTACCGTTGACACGATCTTGCAGCCATAAAAGACCCCATACAACAAATGATATATAGTACTCATTGCTGAATAAGCTACAATCTATCATAGAAATGTTACCTATAAAAATTCTACTGTTGGTCGAATATGTATCTTGATGACAAAGATCTTTTTACTGTGCATTGTTATTTCTAAAGGGAACATGGATTCATTTCCTTTCGAGTCAACAACAAAGTGCTTGAAAGTCCTCTTTATCCCGCTGCTCTAATTTTTATTTATTCTGAAGTATAACATGGTTTGGACTAGAATATGGGAATATGTTGATCCCACTTTTTGATTCCTTGCCGAAGGCAGGCAAGGAATCTATGCGATGGTGATGTCGTGTGTGTGTATGTGTGTGTGTGTGTGTGTGTGTGTGTGTGTATGTGTGTGTGTGACGCCTGCTTGTAAACACGATATCTCAAGAACGGTAACCCCCAGGAATCTCAAACTTGGCATGTAGATTGTCCACATTGAGTAGATGGTCCCTATTTTTTTTGGTAGAGGTCAAATGTCATTTGGGGTCACCAGAGGTCAAAATGTAAATACCTTGGAAATTGCTTGTAAACACGATATCTCCAGAAGGAAAAATGTGAGCAATCTCATACTTACCTTGCTGATTGTCCATATTGAGTAGATGGTCCCTATTGTTTTTGATGGAGGTCAAAGGTCATTTGGGGTCACCAGAGGGAAAAAGGTCAAAACCTTGTAAACACTGTATCTCAAGAAGGGTAAATGTGAGGGATCTCATACATAGCAGGTGGATTGCCCATATTAAGTAGATGATCACAAATATTTTTGGTGGAGGTCAAAGGTCATTTGGGGTCATCAGAGATGAAAAGCTCAAAAACTTGTAAACACCATATGTCAAGAAAGGTAACTGCCAGGAATCTCATATTTACTAAGTGGATTGTCCATATTGAGTAGATGACCCCTATTGTTTTTATTGGATGTCAAAGGTCATTTGGGGTCATCAGAGTTCAAAACATCTAAACCTTGCAAACAGTATATCTCAAAAGAGTATATAACTGTTGAAGTTAATATCCATGAGCAGTTAGGGTGAAAGGGTAAGAATAATTTGGCATGTGTAATGTAATAGGCATAGGGTATATAATTTTTTGGAACAGTTTATTAACTTCACTATGTAAATTCTTTAGTGAGGTAATTTTGAAAATGCATTTGTAAAGTACTGAAGCAAACTCATAGGAAGAAGGTCTAAGGTGCACAAAAAGGCACATCACATGGTAGTTACTGCACAGTATGTTGATTCTGGCATGAAATTGTGCCCTGTTATTACATTAAGTTCCAAGTATTAATACATGAAAAAGTGGGCAGAGCAAAATATAAAATCTTAAAAGGCAAAATCTGTTCATCAGACTGGCATACATGCTTCAATGCTCATGAGTATGCTGATTTTGCAGCCACAAGTAAATAGATTTTCATGAAACTGATGTGGAACATGTGAGTTTAAACAGTCTGTATAAGGGTCATTTAGGGACATAGTCTGAAAATATAAGAAGATGCTTCTGTGCACACTAAGTAGATGACTGATATGGAACTTCATAAGTATAAACTTTGAACGGAGAGTACTCTGTGTGATGCACAAGAATCTCTTTTATAACATACCTACATTGCTTTTTCAATAACCTTAAAGAAAACCTGAAGAAAACATTAAATTTAATGGCAAAAAGTGCTAATATTTGACAAACCTTGTGCCAACTGTCCTCATGAGGACATGTGCATGCAAGCATGCATTAACTGGAAGTGGGAATTGATTAATTAGATATACCACAGTTAGTTAGTTTTACAAAAAAGAACCTAATTTACACTGATCATTTGGTATCAAATACCCTTCAGCGCACATGAACTGTCATTGCCTAATAGAGTGAATCAAATTGTGACTGACCCATTCTTTGCCATTTGGTCACACTTATCTCGCCCAATTTTTCACAGTTGACTGCCAGTTATCCCCACAGTGTCCTGAAGGATTACCTCATACAAACATACAGCTCAATTGACTTAAGCTTTTTACTGTATAAGTGGTGTTAATTGACTCTTATAAACCCTCTGAAGAAAGCTTATTTTTATCTCAGTACATAACCATGACAGCCCATTGTTTGTATATACTCCTATTTCCTGCCATTCCCTGCAGGCATTCAGTACTCTTTTTGTGGTCAAAATGTCAGACCTCCATGAAAGTCACACCTCTGCTTAATCCAGCATAAAATAACTGTCCACATTATCTTGTCTCATCTGACCACAAATAAAGTTGTTTGCCCAGCCATTGTCTGGAGATGGAGAAGTTCATGTACATTGATCAAGTTTCTAAACTGAAAGTCATCTTAGAAATACTGTAGATTGACACCCTTCAGAAATTAGTGTCCTTTACATAGAAGCTGGTGGAATTGAACAAATAGTGTGTTTGTATAAGGAATTTTGTTGAACAAAACTTTAAACATTGGTGTCTGTCTAGATTGGTGTTTCTGCTTTACAGTTTCAATATGCTCTACAGTGATTATTTGTCACTTAGTTTCATTCTAGAATTTGTTTTAAATTTTTGATAGCATAAAATGTATCAGCATACTACTTGCCTCATCTCTGCTTATATCTGGATAACCGTACCAAAAAAGTAACCCCTGTGTGAAGGATTATATAGCTATGTCAAATATCATCATCGAGTGGGAATTCTTGTCTCACATTTCATTTTTATCCATGTCACTATCCCCCCCCCCCCCCCCCCCAAAAAAAGTGTACCATTAAGCTTAATGCATAGAACCATTGCTTCAAGATTACCCTTTATGACACTTTTCAAAAGTATTAAGATTTTATTTTGCATTGCTGCTGTCATTTAAAAGTAGTTCAGGTAATAAGAACAAGCATAATGTTGTATACTGTGTATCAAACAAGGAAAACTTGTACTGTATGTTATGCTGTACCTACTGTACAGTATAAGTAGACAAAAGGCGAATTAAAAGTCTTGTTAAATTATGGATTAATAGGGATATCTGCTTTTGTTAATTTGCAAAGGATACCATAGACAATGGGTGGGGCATTTCCCCCATAAAGCAGAAATTGCCGTCAGTAATAGCCAAGGTTACACATCTCTGTTCAGATGTCTCTTTAGGCTTGGTCTCACATACCCTGCAACACCCAGTGTTAAATCGTGTTTACAATCAGACAAAACTACAGGCTAACCCGTGTTTTCAGTCTGTGTTCTCACGTACCCAGTGTTTCGTTGATTGGATAGTGTTACCATAGTAACGAGACCAAATATTTCACGCACCGATTACAGCAAAATGTAAGAAAATACCTGTCATCAGTGCGATAAATACCTGTGACCTTGCTTGATTAAAACAAACACGATGTTTAAAACTGCTTAACCCTGCGATTTGAGGTGGATCGAAATTTAAACACCGACCCCGTGTTAACCCGCGTTCCCAGGTTACTCGAGCGTGAGGTAATACAGTGTTACCTCGAGCGCGGGGTATGTGAGAACACAGTATTTGATCCAATGCTTGTAGGAGAGTGTGCAGATGAGGGCTTGTTTAAACACTAACCTCAATGCAGACTTTTCGAAACATAGAGGCATCGGAACATAGAGACTTCAGAATGGAGAGCTGTCCCCATTGACCAAACTTTTGATAAAAATGGTTTCAAAATACCGCTTTATCAAGTAATGAGACAGTTTTCTGGAATATTAAAGCTGTGTGAGAAATTCCTCTTGTGTGTGGAGATCAAAGGTTTGAGGTGACAGTTAGATCAAACTTTGTAGACATAATATTTTTAGGGGGATAACCGTGAGGGATCTCATACCCTGGTGGTAGTACTTCCATACTCATTCTGTACTAAGCTGAATTTTGAATTACTCATGTTGATGGACGTGTTGGTAAGGTGATCACTATTGTTTTTAAGGGGTCGAAAGGTCATTTTGGGTCACATGAGGTCAAAAAGTTTTGACCCTACTAGTATTATATCTCAATTAAGTAGGATAATTGTATGGGATCTCATGCATGTCATGTTTGTTTCCATGTTTGCTATGATATATCATACAGCAAGGAATCACTAAGCCTGTTGGCTTTCTAGTTAAATTAGTCACAGCTTTTTTGAAAGCAGTCAAGAAAAATTGAAGTGTGAAAGTATGGTATGCTCAGAAGTATGAGAGACCAGGCCTCAGGACAATTGCTTTTATCTTTGCTGAATTGTAAATGCAATGTCTTATACACATACTGTATGTACTGATATTGTACCTCAGCTCTGTAATTGTCTGTGCAGTGGCATTTTTCGTGTAGAAACAGGATGATTTCGGGTCACCTTGATCCTTTGAACTTTCACAAACAGCTTCTCTGATCCCCTATGTGAGATTTCATCCCCCCCCCCTCCTGTGTGTAGATCAAACTCCCTGGATTTGATCCTGAGTGCAATTTAGCATCCACATTACAAAGTTGATCTTGAGATGAGGATAAGATCCAGATGTTATCACTTGCTTGAGATCAAGTGTGAAAGTACTCGAAATGTACAGTATTGCATTTGTGACTTAAAATAAGTTTCAAGTCGAAGGAAGAAAGGGCATTCCTCTCATGGATGAGCAGTGTTTTAGTATTTTTGCTTTATGATCTGAATTGTTTTTACCTTGAAGTTTAAAGTTACTGTAGGGTGAACTTTCTGCAAGGTTTCATCCATCAATCATGATCCTGACAACATTTCACAAGCCTTGATCTTTAACATACTGTATCTGCCAAGCTACTGTAGATGAACCGACAAACAAAAACCAGTCATGGTGTTAACAAACTTTTAACAAGCTATAATACTGACACTCATTTAAGTACCCATGGTATATACAGTACAGTAGATGAATACAGTAGAGGAGCAGTGAGCATGGGCGTCTGCAGAAAAAAAGTCGGGGGGGGGGCAAAATTTCTAGGGAGGGGCAAAACCTCCAAGTCACCATGAATTGACACAAAGCATGCGAAAATTTCAGCCAAAAATGCCTCCCAGATCGGGGGAAATGGCATATCTAAAGCCTATTTTTCGCATAGAAACTTGGAAAACACGTTTTGTTCGGGTTTTTGCTTTGATTTTCATACGTTTTTTCAAATTTTTGATTTTCCAGGGGGGGGGGGCAAGTGCCCCCCCTTGCCCATACCTGCGGACGCCCATGGCAGTGAGTGATACTGACATATTGACAAATATCCTACAAGTCTTTATTGAAAAGCATTACACAATGTAAATACTGTACCGTTATTACTGACAAACTTTAAACATTCAGTGACGATGAGAAATATTATTTAACAAGCCATATAATAAATTGAGGCTGACCCTTTAATTTGACAATTGGAAGGCAGGATGAGAAAGTGGACTTTTCCCATTTTCTTCAAAGGGGAACAAAATTCTGCTCAGGTTTTATAGGGCTATGACTGTTTAGTGATTAACCGCCAAACGATCGTAAGTGGATACATTTAATAAAAAGCTATTTATGATTAAATGCAAATCCCGTCTATCTGAATATTTGCAAATTTCTTTGTGTTTTCAAGTAGACTTGTGGTATGTGAGGGGATTACCGATTCATGTTGTCATATTGCGACACATGCATTCTGACTACAGTACGTATTTAATGGTAGTAGGCAGCTGCTTTTCTTCAAAGGACTCTATATGGGCCAGCAATGATGCCGGCCACTTGGGAAGTCATATGTATTGTTATTTGCATCTATGTACTGTACTGTACATGGGGTGCAATACATTCACCCTAACTTTGCCCTGAATAACCAGTAGATCACCCTCATTATTCTTCCAGGATAATTTGCCACACATTGGAATTTTGATATGAACCATGCACTGTTGCAAGTCCAGACTTTTAAACAAGAACTTGTTACTGTAGCAGGCAGTCAGCCTCCTAGTGCTATACTGAACATACATGAATACTGTACATACATGCAGTACTGTGCGTTTGCAACAGTCTATGCATGGGCCATCAGCTCAGTCCATATCAGTTTAAATGTACAACATAACCAACACACAAATTTTTTAAGTGTACAATATTTGTAAAAGGATTCTTTGGATTTACTGTACTCTGTGCATAAAATGCACTCTGTACAGTACAGTATATTGAAATTTGCTTGTTGAATTGATTATTTTTGTCCTAGAGGATATTAAGTCAGTGTATTCTTAGCCCACCGTAAGCCAATTTTACGTCCTTGTGTGCTCTAGGAATTTAACAAAAAACCAAATTGATCTAGAATTTGGCAGAGTGGTTGTCATTGGTACAGCTTTGACAAAATATTGTTAACTTTAATATGCATGCAAGTTTACCCTGAGGCTGGTGATTTCATTGAAAGCTAATGCAGACTAGATGAAAATTAATGCAAGGCAAAGCTTAAAGTATTTCAGGACTGTGTGCTATGAAGTGGCTGTGGGACTATTGAGTCTATTTCGCTCCTCACCTACCTCCTATCACCCTATGTATACCATTTATACCTATACTTACCGTCTGGCAACCTTTGACACCGTGGATATCCTACCAGCAGAGGGCGCATAGCACCCCATGGCTCCTTACTCCATTTTGCCTAACTCGCGTTTAGACGTGTGTTTTATGTCTGGCGACTTTTGTTATTCTTTCTTGAACTTGGATTCTTTCCTTGTGGATTTATTACTTGGAAATTATTTGGAATAATATCGGATATTACTTTCGAGTTCTTGTTACATCGTGGTCAACCCTGCCAAGCCTCCTAGGAAGACGATGAGTATCCTCTTTCTTATTCTACTCCTTCGGGAGTTTAGGTGGTTAGGCTCCTGGTTAGCACGTTAGGCTAGCGTTCTTAGTTACGGTAGGCTGGCGTTCTGCGGTTCCGGGGCCGTTGTTTAGCGGCCTTTTTCCCCTCCGCCTGTCCGTCGGGCCGGTAGGCCCGCGCCGGGTCTTAGTCGGGTGGAACCCTCCCCCCCTCACCCCAGGGGTTTTCTTGTTTCCGCGGGAGTTTTCCCGCGGAACCAGGCTTCCCCGGCCTCCGGTAGCCGTGTATGTTGGCTCATTTTTCACTTACGCGTTTCCTTGAGCGAGTAGACCTTTTAGTTTAGCCTTCTCGCACTCGACCCGTCTGACGCCATTTTGTTACGTCGCCTTCGGGTAAACGGTGTAGACAACGTATCGTTGCTGTTAGCTTGCCTACATCGTTGTTTTGTGCCTTGTTGCACTCTCTTACTGTGATGTATTGTTTGGGTATCGATCGTAGCTTTACAATGTTATTGTTCTGATCGTCTTGCATTCTCACTTCTTTGTTACTGCTAACCTCTTGAATGCTAGCTTGTATTATGGGGATGCAACTTGATTGTTATTGTGTTACCTTTTTATACTCTCTGTATTACAGGGATACAGCTTATTTGTTATTGTATTGCCATCTGAATTACTACTATACTTTACAGGTGTATGGCTTATTTGTTATCGTGCCTCATTTGTATTGATGTTTTTCATGCAAATTTATTTAATTCTGCCTGTTTATGTGTTATTTTTACCCCTCCCCAACCCTTTGGGTAGGGTCAGTGTTGTTTTTGTTGTTTTTATTCCTTCTTTCCTTGTCCAGACAAACCTAAGTGTACCAGGTGCCAGAGGTATCGACCATTTGCAGCCTGGGATTTTCACGAGGTCTGTCCTGCCTGCAGACCGTGCACTAGAGACAGGACATGCACATTTGTGAGGGACCCAACGCAACTTATCTACCGGGTCTGCGGGCCGTAGATCCGGTCGTGTCAGTGGAATGTCACAGGCTGATCAGCTACCAGGGGGATGTGGTACCGTTCCGCCACAAACAAATCCCCCAGGAGGTTGTGGTACCGTTCCGCCACAAACAAATCCTCCTCTGGACTCTTCCTTGCTGTCTACCTCAGCTCCGTCTTCAACATTGGCTCAGGATCAGCTACCAGGGGGATGTGGTACCGTTCCGCCACATACAAATCCCCCGGGAGGTTGTGGTACCGTTCCGCCACAAACAAATCCTCCTCTGGACTCTTCCTTACTGTCTACCTCAGCTCCGTCTTCAACTTTGGCTCAGGATTTTCAGTTCCAGTCTACCTCACTTCAGTCATCACTACAACTGACCAAGGGGGCATCTGTTGTGTCTGCCACAGCCCCCTCAGTTTCCTTGGCTGCTGTGTTATCAGCTTCAGCTCATCAGTTGCCGGTTCCGTCAGTTTCGGTTCCTGGTGTGTCAGCCCTTCAGGCCCATAGTTGCTGCCGTGTTATCAGCCTTCAGGCCCATAGTTGCTCTGGTCTCCTGTGGGCGGGCTTGCCTCAGGAACCCCGCCCTTCCTGTCAGGAGTTTTCTCCTGTCATAGAGTCGGACGTTACCCTCGAGGCTTCCCCGAGAAGAAGCCGCAAGGGACATCGTTCCCCAGCCTCTTCTAAGAAGCGTCATCTTCAGGCCACAGATGGCGCAGAAGACTCAAGCGATGCCACAGGAATGCCTTTCCGACAGAGGCCATCGCCCAGTTAGTTTCAACACTGACTCTTTCTGTGATCCAGTTAGCAGCACATAGCCAGAATATCGTACAGTCTCAACCCTCTCAGGCGTCCACCTTTGCCGGTCCTTCGATTTCAGCCCCTAGTTTCGTCACTCCCCGGACGGTTTCGCTGATAGGGGAAGGTCAGGTCTCACGTGCAGAGGCTCCTTCATCTCTGTCTGCCTCTGATCCAGATCAAGAACGCGACTTTAATATGGGTTTCCAGCTCAAGGTCAGGATCTGGAGGACATAGACCCAGTCTCATCAGAGCACCAGTACTCCTCAGAGGATGAGGCCCCTTTCCTGGGCACAGATTTGTCCAGAGAGGCTTTCGAGAAGGCTGTAGACATTGTTAGACACCAGCTGGGGTTCCTGGTGGAACCGATTCCAGCCCCTGATCCTTCTAGATGCTCTCGTCTTTCTCTGAACAAACCAGCTTCCTCTAGCAGAGTTTCCATGTCGGTTGATGCGAATGCCTGGGCCGTTTTGATGTACAGGCTTCTCTCAAGCCCTGGAGGGCCTTTCCCAAGAAACAGGCTTCTAAAGGGAACTTCAAGGCGTTACCTGTAAAGAAGTCGCTGAAGCCTTGGGACGGTGTGGATATGGCTGCCCGCTCGGGGCTTAAGTTCGCATCCTCTCTCCTTTTGCTGACGGAAGTCCTGGCGAAGCCCTTTAGACAATGTACTCCCTAAGTTCCGAGGAAGGATACGGCCGCTTTGATTAATCTTCTGGGTCCCGTTGTCGGGCTTTCCTATGACCAGTTTGCAAAAATAGCAGTTAGGGGCCTCAAGTGAGAGAAGAGGGATTGTCCTGGACTCTATCCGCCTTCCCTCAGATTACTCAAGCGTAGATTTGTCAAACTCCCTAGCTCCGGTCCGGACTTGTTCGCCGGTAAGTTTGAGGAGCATTGGGACGGAGAGGTCAAGAGGAGGAAGGACCTGAACAAAGCCAACTTCAGCATCCCCCCGGAGCGCAGACCGCCAAAGCCCAGACGCTCTCCTCCGCGTTCTCGACAAGGTAGTTTGAACTTCTCTTCAAGATCTCTCCCTTATTCTCAGAGCTGCGGGCCTCGCACGGCCACTTCGTTCCGCCAAAGGCCCCTAGGCCAGTCTCGACGCCAGTTTCGCCAAACGTCAGGATTCCCGAGACCAGCTTCTAAGGCCCAAACTAGAGGTACTTCCAGGAGGGGCCCCAGTTCTGCACCTCTCCCGGCGGTAGGGGGGAGACTTCAAGACTTTGCAAAGTTGGGAGATCCTAGATCCGGACCCATGGGTCAGGAACCTGCTGTTTTCGGGTACAGGGTAGAGTTTCAGCTCCTCCACCCGCACAGAGACCGGGATCAAAGACATGCCCTTGTGGAAGAGACCCGGAGCCTTCTCCAGAAACGTGCAATCTTCTCGGTCCTCCAAGGTCCTCTGTACCGCTCGTCCTTTTTCCTCACACCAAAGTAGCCCGACTCCTGGAGGCCCATTTTGGATCTGAAGCCTCTCAACAAACTCTTCGTGAGACCCAAGAGATACAGGATGGAAACACTCAAGTCAATACTTCCCACCCTTCGTCAGGGTCATTGGACCTGCTCTCTGGACCTCAAAGACGGGTTTTTTTTACATGTTCCGATTCACACCGACCACCAAAGGTTTTTAGCCTTCCGCTACAAGAACAGAGTCTTCGCTTTCCAAGCTCTTCCGTTTGGCCTTTCCACAGCATCAAGAGTGTTCACCAGAGTTACAAGGGTAGTTATCGCTTTCCTCTGACGAAAGGGTCTCAGCGTACATATCTAGAAGACTGGCTTCTCCTAGGTCCCTCCAAAGAAGCGATCTCGGTCTTAGCAGATTACGTGGTTTCCCTCCTCGAGTTCTTAGGCTGGGTAATCAACAGGGAGAAGTCTTCCCTACTCCCATCACAGAAAGTCTGTTACCTGGGAGCATCTATCGATTTCATATCAGGCAAGGCTTTTCCGACGGAGGGCAGACTCAACTCCCTCAGAGGAACAATCTACCGCCTGCTTGCTCGCAGAGTGGCTCCAGTAAGACTTTGGCTTCAGGTTCTTGGTCTTCTCGCAAGTCTTGTGGACGTGGTTCCCGACTGCCGGCTGTTTATGAGGCCAATCCAGGTTTACCTCCTCCGATTTTTCGCCCCTTCGCAAGATCCCCCCCCCCCAGAAGAGGGTCCCTCTGGATCAGGAGATCAAGACCCACTTGCTTTGGTGGACCATCCACTCCAATCTGACTTCAGGTGTCCCCTCCCAGGACCAGCGGCCATCAACGGTCATCACTACGGATGCCTCCCTTCTGGGATGGGGAGCAGTCTGGCGTTCTTCCAGAGCGGAGGGTCTATGGTCCGAAGGAAGTCCCCTCCCTCACATCAACATCTTAGAGATGGAAGCGGTCTGTCTAGCCATCGACAAGTGGAAGTACGACCTTCAGAATCTGGTGGTCACGATCCTCAGCGACAACTCCACTACTGTGGCGTACATCAATCACCGAGGGGACCCAGATCTCTTCCCTCTGCAAGAAAACTTGGGAACTGCTACACATGTGTCGGAACTTCAACATCTCCATCAGGGCTTCCCACCTGGCAGAGAGCAAGAACGTCATGCCAGATACGCTGTCAAGGGGCACTCTGCGGGAGGCAGAGTGGTCTCTCTCTCAAGCCCGGGCCAACCTATTCTTCGACATGTACGGCTGCCCGTCAGTGGATCTCTTTGCATCTCAGAACAACAAACTTCCAGTTTATTGTACCAGGTTCTATCACCCGCAAGCATGGGCAACGGACGCGTTGTCACTGTCGTGGGACGGTCTTTAGGTGTACGCTTTCCCCCCTTGGTGTCTGATCCTGAAGATCAGAGAATCTCGGGCCGACGTCCATCTAGTGGCCCCTCTTTTGGCCGAGACAAACCTGGTTCCCAATTCTCCTTCAGTTACTAGTGGATCTACCTTCCAGCTTCCGCTCAAGGGCAACTTACTCACCCAACGCATCTAGCATCTAGCAGCCTGGAATCTTTCGTGAGACACTTTGAAGATCAGGGCCTTTCACAGGAAGCTGCAAGGATTGCAGCAGACGCTAGACGCCCGTCCACCAGGTCCACTTACGGTTCAAGACTCCAGCTTTTTAGACAGTGGGTAAAGGAGAGAAATGTGGATCCCTTGGAGGCTTCGTTAGAGACAATTTTGGACTTTCTGCTCACCCTCTTACAATTTAATACTATCCGCAATTACAGGTCAGCTATTGCTTCCATACATTCAGGGTTCCATGACTGCTCCACTATGAGTACCAATGCAGCGATCACTCGTTTGCTCAAGGGAAAGTTCCATTGCAGACCTCCTCGTAAACCCTAGTTCCGGCTTGGTCGGTGGATGACATCCTCGCCAAAATGGCTTCTAGCCCCGCACGAACCGATCCACAATGCGACACTTGAGCTCCTTACCTACAAGACTTTGTTCCTGGTAGCAGCTGCTTCGGCAAGGATGCGCAGCGGTTCATGCCCTGTCGGTGGATAAGATCCTCCTTCCTTTCAGCAATAATGGTGTCTTCCTGTTACCAGACCCTCGGTTCCTCACGAAGAACGAGGCAGTGCCCTTCATCCCGGCTGAGATGTTCCTCCCTGTCATAGCATCCTCCTCCTCCATTTCGGAAGACAGAAAGGTCTGCCCGGTGAGGTCTCTGAAATGATGCCTGGAACGGACCAAGCCAGTTAGGGAAACAGACGCCCTCTTCCTCCTGCCGAAGTCCCTCCATTCCAGGGCTTCTAAAGACACGCTTTCTAGGTGGCTCGTCAACCTGATCACCCCTCATGTTTCGGACGGCCAGTCAGCGCACGCCCACCACCTTCGTGCCCAAGCCTCCTCGGCCGGCCTGGTTTCGTGGGGTCCGCCTGGATGACATCATGAAGGCAGCTGCCTGGAAGACAACCTCTACCTTTGTATCGTGTTACCTCACCAACGTCTCTCCGAGGGATGGACATTTCGCCAGGGCTGCCTTGGGGTCGGTGACGTGCGGCGTCCGGCCCCCCCTTCGTTCTCAGCGGTGCTAGTCAAATACATAGGGTGATAGGAGGTAGGTGAGGAGCGAAATAGACTCCCCAAAACTCCCTGGTTTGGGAGTCTGTGAGGGACGATACCTACCTCCTATCACCATCCCTCCCGTTGTCCGCCTTCCAGTCACCATCCTGCTCTACCTACCATCAGAGGACCACTATGTAAATTCGGCCGGCCCCTCCAATCTCCTCGGCCTTCTAACCCATTTGCATCACTTGTCACGTATGTAGGGACGGACTCTGACCAGTACATGCAGTCACCGTCCGCCGGCCAAGACCAGGATTACGCTCCGTTGAGGTAAGACTAACTCACTTGCGTAGGCCTTAGGCTGTCTTGTTTGTCTTATAGATGTCTTCTCTCCTGCAGGTAGAGCACTTCTCCCTCTTGGGGTTGCTGATGCCAAACCCTTGGTGTCGGCAAAATGCAGTATGGAGCCATGGGGTGCTATGCGCCCTCTGCTGGTAGGATATCCACGGTGTCAAAGGTTGCCAGACGGTAAGTATAGGTATAAATGGTATACATAGGGTGATAGGAGGTAGGTATCGTCCCTCACAGACTCCCAAACCAGGGAGTTTTGGGGATTTTAATACAGTAGATCTCAGAGAGTGAGCATGCACTCTGCTTGTCATGTACAAGAAGGTCCCCAGGTTTTGACAATTGGATGGATGGTAATTAAGCAATATGTAGTTTGGCTTTCATTTATTCCACATTTGTTTTAAACTATTGTGATTAATTGCAGCAATTCTTCTCATGTACTGAACTGTAAATATGTTAAATTCATAAAAAAAACAGCCTTGAAACTGCTGTATCATCATTAGTTTGCACTGTAAGCACTGTCTTAGCTATTGCCCTGATAAGAATTTATTGAACATAAGGTGAGCTGTAACATTGGTTTTGACATGTACATCTATAAAAGACGTCTCATGGTTAGTGTCCCAGCTAAAAAAGAAAATCATACTTTGAAAAACTGAGCTCTGTATTTCCTCTATAGGGGCCCATTTCTTCTTTCTGTCTTAAGTACCTTATAATTAATTGCTCTGTAAAAGCAGTTGTGATAACGTTCCTGTTGATTGTACTTACTGTATGTTTTATAATGTGAGTTACTGCTTTTCAGAGATGCAGTTCTGTGGGTTTTCATTGCCCCCTGGGGGCTTGGGGTTGTAGAATATGCCCATGGGAAATCCCACATTTTCTGCATGTCATAAGAGGCAACTGAAGGGAAGAACTTGTCACTGTTTTTGAACTGTACACATTTCAAACCGAACTTGAACATGTTCTGTATTCCAACCATATTTCACCTAATACCTTTACAGTATATCTGTTGGCGTTACCACTACTGTATATAACACATTTGCGTTGGTGTGTCATTCAGTAATTCTTATCTAACTAACAACTGGCCTTTTACTTAAAACTCATGTACAAATAGAGATACCTATACAGTAGCTAGGCACTTCGTAGACGGTATTGTATAATTAAACTGAAGGGCTCACATTAGATGTTACAGTACTATACAGGGCATTCTACAATCCCTTACTGTTATTTCATTTCCTGGATTCTGATTGGCTCACACAGTCCACATGAGCATCTGTTATTTTTTGGAATAACAGATAGTAACTTATTATAAATATGCAAAAATCAACGCAGTATATATGAAGGCTATAGAGACTGTTCCCCATTGCTATGCAACAGGCCAGACTGGCACAAATATAGTGAAAAATTACCAAGGCAAATAAAATACATTTGTCCAACTATTGTTGGCTCATAAGCTGTCTCTACTCCCAATTTGGCAAAAGAATGGACTTGGCTTCGCCACAGCCATTATTTTGCCAAATTTGGAGCCTCAACCGTTTATTCACCAACAATAGTTCACCAAATGTAGTTTATTCCTTAATTATTTGACCCAATCTGATCTAGACATCATGGTTATAAAATATAATACCTCTTTGCATGTTTATCTTCCCTTCATGTATTGCATCACCAGTCCAGTTTCTATTCCCTTCCCCAAACCAAGCAAATGGGATTCATTTTGTATTCTCCCAAACTCTCTGGTGAACAGACAAAGTGGAAGACCAAACCTTCAATCCTCAACAAATAATGTACATGGGATAAACCCAGCTGTTTGCATCATTGTGAAAGTTACAGCTACAGGCTTTGGGCTGCCACAACATTGAATGGGGGAGTGAGGGGGTGGGGGGATGGTGTTTCTTTAATTGCTTGTTTGCTTGCTTCGTCCCATCATTTTTTTCGAGTATTGTCTTAAGCCTCTACAATGGTATATGGAGAAGTTTTTGGTATTGGGTAATGTATGACACATGGTGAATAAAAGCTGCATATTTTGAAGGGAGCACTTGTTCATGATAACAAGTGTCACGGTGTTGGCAAAATGAAGAATAATTAAGTGGTAACGTATGAAGCATTACGGATTTCTGTCCATATCTGGTCTTACTAATTAGGACAGGGAAGTGAACAAAATAAGGTGCCCATGGGCATCATTGATTTTTGTCATTAAACTATTCAGAAGGCCTGTTGCGTTGGACTGACCCCAACATTGAACGGGGGAAGGGGGCAGATGGTGATCCATTCATTGCTTGTATGCTTGCTTTGTTCCATCGATCTGGTTGAGTGTTGCTCAGGACTGAACAGTTCAACAGTACACCCCACATGAATTCCAGTCAATCTAATTGACCATTGAACCATTTTACCTTTCCCCACTACTTTATATTGGACTTAGGGGTTATTGAACTTACAGTGTAGTTAGTAGAATACCGACCCCTACTATACACTCTTGTGTTGTCTAACCACAGTGTTGTTGTGGTTTTAGGCCTTCATATTAAAATGTGAGGCTTCAACAAAATGTTTTGAGTTCTGCAGCTGCAGTTTAGTGACTGGAGAGAACTGTCTGACACATCCTAGTTTGCAGTTAAGTCATTTTACACATCACAGTTTTTTTCAGTATGTTCACAGGTATTGTAAGTGAAAACAGTTTTGATATTATCTTTCAGGTCTTAAGTGGGGTCCCGCTGTTACTCTTTTTTACTCATAATTTTGACATTGTGGAAAACGTTCTTTTGAGGCCTGAGAAAGGAGTATTTAATAGGCTTTTGAATGATTAGTCATCCGAAGAAAGCAAATATGCTTGTGTTGAAATTCATGTATGGACACTTATTTTCAAAGGCGACAACAGTATGTGTTGTACTATGTGCAGTACATGTCACCATATGTGAAAGTTCTTTCAATTTTCTTTGGATGTCGACAGACTTAACAGTACAGTTTATACTTGATAAACTACAAAGTTTTTAGTAGTCTAACATTGCAGCCCTTACCTACCTAGGAAAAAAAAACTAGGAAGATATAGGATGTAGGATGCCCTCTGCTTGTAGGGTTGCCACAGTGTTATTAGTTTGCCTCACAATAATTATACACATAAATAGTATACAGTACGTACAGTAAGGTGATGGGGGGGGGGGTAGGTGTCTTCCCTCATAGACTCCCAAACAAGGGAGATTTGTGTTACCATGAGTGTATTGTAAGAATTAAAGTAATTTTGTGGAGTCAGCAGAAAGTACATCCTCTGTTGGTATTAAAGTTTGCCATGCTGACAATTTGTATGTAATGATCATGCATAAAATTAAAACATGTATCTTTATATCCCTAATCCATGTATCCATATATCAAGTTGTAGAATATGTAAATTTATTCCTTCAAGTTCAAACAGAAGCTGCAGTTCTCTCTGAGCTGGGTACAGTACCTGTAGGACTTTAAGGTATAGCTCTTATTGTACCTTTCACAGCCTAAAATATATGTACATATACAGTATAATTCTCCCCAACTGCAGACAGTTTAGGATGTCGCCATGAATTAATGGTTTGTACTGTTATTACAGTTGTACACCAACTATTGCAAAATGTGCAAATGTCTGTTTTTCAATCTATTTCAACAAATATTGCAATCATTTGAAGCAATTGAAAAAACATCATCGAACTTGACTTTACACTGTTCCAATGTTGACAAATCGCCAGTTGCTTACTGTAATATTGTGGTAGGAAATTGTCAATTATCGAAAGGCTCTCAGTGTCTTAACTGTAAGGTCTTTAATGTAGAAGATAAAGTTTCCCAGGCAACTGAATTTCATTTCATTTCATTTATTTGTTTTTCACATCATCATATAAGTATACAAACATATAATATATATTATTTCAATATTTTAACCACAATATACAAAGTGCTAGCTACAAAATCTAGTTCTACAGTAGATTTCACAAAAGGTGTCTGTAAAAGTTGCAACAATACCGTACAGTATATGTACAGTACTGTCTTGATACTGTTTGTCTAGACTTTTCATATTTTTCAGGAATGGAGTTTATACTACTATGCTCTTTTTATCAGACTGTAATATGATACAGGCTATCATGTAAAAGTGCTTTTGAGTTCAGTCCACAAGAAATTTTTCCCACGTTTATTTTTAAATTTAGTACAGTATTATTTCTCTTGAATGTACATAAGAGGAAATGCAACAATCAAAGTACACAGTACTGTACAGCAACAATCTACATACTGTACGGTAATACAAAGTTTGTTACAAGTACATAAAATTTGCCAAGATTCTGCATGTTTTATATACTGTATACTGTACACCTTGGATAAGAATGGAGAATGATGCAGAAGTTACTTTTTCATATGTATTTAATATTTTTTTTAGGAATAAACCTATTACAGGTCTACTTACCTCATATAACAACTGTAGTATTGGACCTTTCCATCTGATTTGGAATGATAACTGGTGGTAAAATTTAAGTCTGATCACACTATACCACCTCTCATATTGAGCTATCGCCCTTGTGTTCTTCACCAATAGAGTGGTCAACTTCATTGTTTGTCTGGTTTTTTTTGCCTTGAAAGAGCTCTCAACTTAATGTGGTACTGTAATCCACAATTCCCAATTAAATCCAGAGCTTTCTTTCCCTTTTTTGCATGGTTCCCATAGCCTTATACTGTAGTCTTGATTAATTATTTCTTGTTAATTCTGAAATTTGACTGCATGTTCAAATGGTTAAAGCATCTGAATCACAGCTAAGGTCTGGAGTTAAACCCCTGGCCAGGTCCTACCAAAGATTAATTAATGGGACCTACTGCTATTGTGCTTAGTGTCTAGCATTAGCAGTGGAGTGGGGAAAACAAGCCAGTAAGCTAAGAAATTGCCGTGGTCAGCCTGACTTCAGCCACTTAAAAACAGGGCCATAGAACTCTATACTTAAAATACTGAAAACGTACAAATCGTCTTGCTGCGTGCACATGAGTTTGTAGTAAAATTCTCTATATGGTCTCTAACAGTAGGATTGCCTAATTGGTTTAGTAGTAGATCATCCACTTCTAAATGGGAGGCTTGAGTTTGATCCTTTGGTTGAGTCATTCCAAAGACTTTGAAACAGCTAGCATTAAGCAGTGGAGAAGAGAATACAAAGCTAGTGCCCCACAACTTGGAAAAAGGCTGTGGACTCTGTTAGGTTATATCAGAAGGTTATATAAATTGTTTAGATGTAAAATCCTGAATAACAGGCCAACTGTTTTGCATCGCCTTTATTCCAAAGATATAAGCTAGTGTTGTGTGGTGTTTGTGTGGTGTTTGGTGTGTTTCTAATACCGGTTCTTGAAGAAATACCATTACTCAAAAAAATTACCCTGGAATGCTCAAGATAGGAAAGGGATGTATTTATTACGATTGTGCATGACTGTAAAGAAATGTGGTAAACAAAGTCAAAGCAGAGGTTTCTGCACAGTATTAATGCAATCATATGCCCAGCTGCATCCCAGTAAAGGATAATGGGGTGCTGTGCACAGTTTAGGTTCCTTTCCACCTGACTTTCCTACCCAAGATTTGAGAACTGGTACTGCCTCAATACCGGGTCTGTGAACTTTACGATACCGGTACCAATATTTTCATGGCACTGCCCAACCCTAATATAAGCTGTCCCACCTAACTCTGTGGTATTATTACATTTCTAAAAAGTTTCTCACATTATACTGTATCTCACTCCTCATTACCTCTGACAGTAATTCACACGTGAGAACTTATCTCGTGGAGAAAGGGGGGGGGGTATTCAGATTTGGATCAGATCCTTGTCACAAGATCAGAGTTTTTGTCTTGCAGTAAAATCAAAGCCCAGATCAAGCCACGATCAACAACCAGGAAGGTGTGTTAAAGACTATCTGACAAAATGGTCCATTGTACCATCTTTGGCCTTTGTGTTTGCATGCATGGACAGTATTTCATGGAAAAAAAGAAGTGTTGCTGCATCTAGGTCATCTTGATCTGGTGTCGCCTTGATCATCAGACTTTTCACATCTTCCTTTACCTCCTGTAACACAAAAACAAAAGGAGGGTGCAGTGGCAACTTCAGATTGAAATTGTTTGCATTTCTTTATCACAGATAGCAATGACAAAATGCACCCGGGGATTTGAATTGTTGCTTAAAGGACAAAAGCAGTCTCCCCAAATTTACTTTGGAGCAACAGCTAAATCTCAAAACATTTTTCATATTTTTCTTCTTTTCTTCAATGGTATCTTTCATAATATGTAAGGACTTCAGTATCTTATTTTCAAGGGAAACCAAGCAGTAACTCAAAGCAAATTTCTCTCACAAGGAGAAAAAATATTGGCACATGACTCTGAAGAGCCAATACTGAAACAAGACAGCTTAAGTTGGGGGGGGGGGGCGACTGTTCTTGCCCCTTTATTTTCCGTCTCACAATGTTGTACTCATTTATGAATTATTCATGTTGATTTGTGAACCATTAAAAATGCAAATGATTTCCTTTGTTTCATTTCATTACACAGGTCAGTGACTTTTGTTGGAGTCACGATGGACGCATGGCCCTTATCTGTTACAAAGATGGCTTTGTGTTGGTGGGGTCAGTAACTGGTCAGCGGTACTGGTCATCCATGCTCAACTTGGATGGGAAACTGATGTGTGGGACATGGGCCCCTGATGATAAACAGGTACAGTTTAAGCGTAATTTGTTACAGCAAGTTTTAATTTCCTGTTATCTGGTCTCTTGATGTGTTTACCCAGCCCATGGGTGAAGACACACCTGTATGTATGTAAAAGTAAAAGACTATACTGATGGAGTCATAAAACTACATATTTTCACCCTTTCTTATCTAAATGTCTCCCTCATTGCTAAATTCATGTCACCATTCCATTTTACTACAAAATGAGAGATTTCAGCTGTCAGTGGCATACCATATCTGCAATGAAATATTTCTGAAGTTTTAAATGAAATGTAGTATCTTTCTCAGGACTAAAACCAAAGTTCTATCAGTATGTACCCATCCTCATACTATGTCAAGGGATTTCACCAAAAACTCTAAAAGGGGTGAGGGGGATTTTTTCACTGCCAAACCCAAATCCAAACTGATGTTGCCCTTTTGGAAGTGAAAAAAGTTGGGGGATGCCCAGTTCTCTCACCCCAAACAGAACCAATTCTCCTAACCTTCTTACTGAAGCCCCTCATACAATTGTCTGAAATTCATCCTCATCCAGACACCATCTCAGTTTATTGCTTCAAGGTGAGTATAGAAAAACTCAATTTATATGATCAAAACACTCTCAGTACCATTCATGCTGTGTTATATAAGCTTTTGTGGTGTGCATTGTTTGAATTAGCTGTCAATCAAAGAGCTGAGCCAATGGAGAATTTTGGTACCTGGGTACCAAAAAAAGGTAAGTTATATTTCTTTGATTTTTATTTTTTTTGGTCATTATATTACTTCTTTTTTATTAGCTTTCCTTCTTGTATTTATGATTTTTTAATAATTACTTTACCTTTTATTTTATTTTCTTTTCATTTTGATATATGCAAAAATACTGCTTCAGCACACCAAGGAGAACTAGTCGCACATTCAACAGGCAGGCCTTAAAGACAATTTTCATAGCAGATGAAGAACTAATGACTCCAGTGTTTTCTATAGAAACATGATTCCTCCATGGTGCATCAAGTTATCACAAAGTTATTTCAATAATTCATTGTACACTCATGATGAGTGGCTTTGTAGCAGCATTTGTTTGATCAAGTTTATCATTGCCACACTGTTTCAGATGCATGAAGAGAAAGACCCCAAAGCAAAGCAAATACAGTATCGATACTCCTGAGTCACATATTAAATCACACATCATATACTTTGAACTCCCTCTTTTGGGGCGTAAAACATGTTATACTGTATACTGTCACTTTAAACATTTTCAATTAGCTATAAAACCTAAATCATCTTGAATGCATTTCAGTAATATCAGTTAGGTCAGAAGTAATGCCATGTTAGGCAACATTAGAGCTGGTCAACCAATGACATCTAGGTGAATTTTGCTGTTGACTTCCCTAAACCTTTTTTGATTTTCAGTTGGCGACAACTTATGCCATTCTTGGAAAATTAATGCGACCTTGAAATCATGATTGGTACTGTACATTTTAAATATGAATGGAAACTATCCAGAGTGAATTGAAATTTGAAATTGAAAAGTGTAATATGTGTAGTGGTTGAAATCTTTAGAGTGTAGATATTGAAATTGAATTTAGATGGAGACAGTCTGGGATGTGAAAATTTTCCAAATTAGTAATAAAACTTGATGGTACGGTATTGTAAATTACTGTCAAGTTTTTTTCAAAATGTACATGAGGAGAGTTTGCATACTAGAAAAATCTTACATGTAGTATCATACCTCGGTGGTTGATTTATCTAGAGTTTGGTTATATGATAATATCCAAACAAGTTAAATTATATTGCCCATAAGATTTAGTAACCCTGAAAGGTATACTAAGTTAATTGGTCACATTTCTGACGAACAATCTTTTATCTTTGCTTTACCTTGAAGAATTGTACCTTTCTGATTCTCCTTACATTATATCTTTGAATATAACCCATTCATGTTTGATTTTAAGGTGCTGCTGGGTACTTCAGATGGTTTGATAATGGTCATGGATGTACACGGTGCTGTCATCTCTAGGTGTACCATGGCTGGCGAACAGTCCATCAAATCCCTCCTCTGGTCATCGGAGAAGTTCCGCATGGTGAACGTTGATGACAGTGATGGTGACGAAAAAACAGATAAACGAAAAAGTAAAGGTGAACTTTATATGTTAGCTAAGGTATACCTGTAGTACTTGTAACTTAAAAAATTTTTCTATGTTTCAAATCTGTTGTATTCTGTGTGTGGTCCTGCAAGTGGAGCATTTCTGAATGTCTTCATGTCATTACCGTACATTGTTACTAGACAACTCCATGGCCTACACAATTTTTATGTGGACAGTTCTTCTGGACAAATCTCCTGCACGACTTCTCTGAGGAAAACCTCACCCAGATTATTACTATGTCCATTATGTTTTAAACATGACGGCATGTCTGTTAACCACTTCTCTCTTGGAAACCTCCAAGTTGGTAGAGGAAAAATTGTTAAGAGGCTTTTTTGTCCAGGTACAGTCACAAATTGTCTGGGGTAGGGAGAGGGGTGTAGAAATTGTTTGAGTGCAAACTTTCCAGGGAAGGTGATTTACATTAGGGGACTCAGTGTACATAACATGCCTCCAAAGAAACAAGGGGAAGGGGGTAGGGGCAGTTGTGGTACTTACTCTCAAATCTCCTTCCTATATGTGCTGTGAAAATGTAACCCTGTAACAACTGTATGGAGTATTTTAGCCAAGTAAGTGTTGTGATAGTGTTTATATGTCACTATTGATAAATATGATCCCAGCAGTTCGCAACTTTTCCTTTCTGTAGCAAGGACAGGGGAATTAATTTGCTGCTAGCTGCCTCCTCTATAATCACAATTAGACAGTCTCTTAGTTCATTATTCTACAGTACCACATATCCACATCCTGCATATAAGGGATTTCCTTAAAACTTGAGAGCCCTCCCTGGCTTCTTTTAAGCCAACCATTTCCAGCATTAGCACAGCAATGTATTGAGAGCCTCTTTTACTATTGTGTAGGATCAAGTGTGTTATTTGTCAGTAGTCTTGCATGTTACTTTTAAGCTTGCATGAGTAGTAATCACTTCCTTAAACCAAATCCTTCCTATATATAAAATATCACACATGTACTGTTGACACTATGTATGATACTTTACCCCCCTGTCCAAATACTGTCTTCTGCAACATTAATATTTGATTTTTCGTGTCATCGTGTAAAGTGCAAGCACCATTGTCCGAGGCATTGAGACATTTCTTCCACCAAGGATCAATAGCTATGACATTACTGTATCATCTATTACACCCTCTCTAAGCACTCAGACAATTTGCAAACATTCCATCAAGACCACAGACGTCACACTTGTCTCAACAGATCTGCCAACGATTTCCCTCCTCCTGCATTCACAGATGATACTTAGGTAGTTTCATGGCGACATTTAATTTGATTTGTATCTCTGTTCTGTGATTAACGCCCACTTGGGTAGTCTTCTCATCGTGAGAAGGTGTGTAACACTCACCTGGCACTTTAATTTAGTCACCAGGTCATTATTGAAGTGGCTGCACTAATGGTCTAAGTGTTTTAAAGAGGTACAACTACTCAAATTGGTTCATGAAAGTTACCTAATTCTTTCAAACCTGCACAGATCTTCCAACAGATTTTCACATGAAATAGTTTCACGGTGACAATTTGATTTATCTTCCTTCTGTGATTAGCGTCCATTATAATCTTCACATTGTGAGAAGATTTGTAACACTTACTTGACTATTTAATTTGACACCTGGTTTATCTTTCAACTGGCTGTGTTCATGGTCTAAGGTTATGCCTATGCTTTGAGTTTATATCAATAAGAAGGTGTTGGAGAGTACTGCAGTTTAACATGACCATAGGCGTACAAGGTGGGGGTGCGGAGGGGGGGGGCACTCACCCTCCCAATTCAGGCAAAAGCAGTTGGTCTATTCGGGCAGAACATGGGCAAAACATGATAAGCAGTGACATTTGTTGGGCAAAAAACTGCATTTGCTCCCTCATAGAAAATTACCACCATATGCCTATGCTTAGCATAATTAGTTGAGTTTTACTTCCAGTGGCAGTGCAAAAAAATTATAATTTTGGATTTGTTTTATCCTGGCTTGAGACCTTCTGGTGAAAAGTGTCTGGCTATGAATTTTTTAAATGGAATTAAATTCCTAATTACTCACTCATGAAACTGTTATTTGTATGGTTGTGTCAAGTTCGGCCATTTGTCATTAGTATGTGAAAAAAGCTATATAAGTTTGTATAAACTTGCTCGATTCCATGGACTCATAAAAACTCGGTGTACAGGTCTCTTTAAAGAACCTTAAGTCTCTAAACTTTTTGCAAAATAACAGGTAAATCTCAGAAAATTCTGAATACCTCTCTTCCAAGTATTTTTTACTTTTATGACTTGAACACTGGATAAAGAAGGAAAGCCAAGGAGAAACTCTTTGGTAAATTTTGCAATTCAGTGAGAAAAATATGGTCACATGATTCTCAAAAGCCTTCCATGAAGTACTGTAGGGCTGACACTTATCCAAATTGGGGTTACTGAATTTTTCCTGTTTGTAAGTGGTAGTCCATTCTTTCAATTCTTTTGGAAAGACGTCTTCCCTTTGTGTGAAACTAGGTGTTTTCCTAAGACCTTTGACATTTGTCTGATGTTACAGTACTGTTTCTTGTTTGAAGCACTTAAAGTATTATCTCATTGGTGTAAAATGTTCAATGAAAGATACCTCTACCTGTGAGCACAGTTATACTGTAGAAAAGCTGTTTTTCAATGAAAAATGAACTTTTTATCAAGGTGTTCTATAATTTGGAAAACTCTTTGTAAAATGTTGTAATTGTTGCTATCCTTCATTTCTAGTCCTAAAATCATTGAAATGGTTTAATCATAAGTTTTGCAAGTGGAAATTGAGGTCAACTTTGAAAAGTGCAGAAAAACATCAGATTTAAACTTGTAGGAAATTTGATATTTAAAAATAAATTTTGGTGTTTAGAGTGGATGGAATGTGGCTTTTGTTGTCCAAGGAAATGTGAAAAATTAGTTGACAAGTTAAATTGCACTGTAAAATAAACACTGGTAAGCCTTGTCAGTGACATTTTGTGTCATCAGCACAGACTTATTGATGATCATTTTACATGGATGCACCCATCAAATGTAAAGCCATTTGTCATTCTAACAGTTCGAAACAGTCTAGTCTTTGTCCAGGTGTAGATCACCCGAACAAAAAAAATCAGTTTCTTCCAAACAGTTGTGTACAGTTTTTAGAGATAGTGTGGTCAAAATTTGAATTAGCTACAAAAGTTTGGAAATCTATGTAAGACAAATTGATAGAAAGAGGAATGTACACAATTTTATTACAGATAGGGCATGTGGTCTTTTAGAATTAGAAAAAAATCTTTTCTTAAGAAAGTTTTTTTTTTTCACATTTTAGTATGTAATGACCATGTTTCCCTTAAGTAATAAATGTTTCCAGAGTGTACAAGGGTTCATGGAGCAATTGTTGTCCAATTTTTGAAAGTCTGGTGACATAAAATGACACAGTTGGATATTTGTGTATTAAAGAAATATTGACTTCAGATATGGTGAACCTTTTGAAGGGGTGTAATTTGAGTATAGTAAAGGGTAATAAAAGGATTCCAACTGATTCCTTTTCAAGGAATAATAATCTTTTTAAAAGGCACATTGAGTTGAAATTTTTCAAAACCCTTAGAGTTTTGTTCACACACTTATGATAAATGGTTAGAAACTATTCCCATATCCTACATGTTAGTGATTGTTTCATAAGTGATTAACTGAAAATTCAATTCTGTTTTTGAAAAATTTGTGACCAGAAAGTCTTTAAAATTAGACAAAAAAACTGTTACATGCCTGGCTACAAACCAATTCAAAATTTTAACTTTGGATGTGAAACTTGACTTACAACTAGCATGTCCATGTGGTGAAATCCTTCAGTAGCCTTCAGTAATTATGATGTCATACCGACCCAATGTGCCCCATTTGAAAGGGAACTTTTATCTGCCAAGGGAATACACATTTTTTTGTTGGTATTTCAACATACTGTACCCTAAAATAACCTGTCATGTGCCTGTTTTATGTGTGTTTAATACATCCTTTTAAATGCCAGTTTTGTACATACATGACATGAATCATCGTTTACACTTTGAGGTAAGATTTCTCTCAGTTCACTGTACATAATTTAAGAGTGCTAGGAACCAATAAAATGTTTGCTATAGTATGTAGGTTAGGGGTGGTCTTGTGTAAATGGCTATTACTGTACTGAGATTTTGTGGACTCCAGCAGTTTTAAACATAGGACTGGCATTCTTGCCCTGACCTGTACCAAAATTGCTAGTACTGTTGTACAGTATATATTATAGCACTTTAAACATTCATTTTATGTTCAACTTATTGTCATTTAAAGGGCCAAACCTCTCACCCTAAACTACAATTTTGGTACCCGGGTACCAAAATTCTTAATTGGCTCAGCTCTTTGATTGACAGCTACTTCAAACAATGCAGAGTGCCATAACTTATATTACACAGCTGAACGGTACTGAGAGTGTTTTGATTATACAAACTGAGTTTTTCTATACTCACCCTGAAGCAATAAATTGAGATTGTGTCTGGATGAGGATGAATTTCAGACAATTGTGGGAGGGGCTTCAGTAAGAAGGTTGAAGAGTAAAAAATAATCCATGTAGTTATAGTTACATCATGAATGAATGAAGCAGTAAATAATTCATATTCATGCCATAATTGATTAATTGCTACTGTAGTTAGCAAATGTGGAAGATGGATTGGGAACTTGTTTTAATCATGATGATTAATTTGATAACTTACCAAATAATTGGCAGCATTGGTGTACCGTCACCAAGGGGTAATTAGCTCAGTAATTTCAGTTGAGCTTGAATGCCCCCAGTGCAGTATGATGTATTATCGTTAAAAATTGCCAATAGCTCCTTCTCTACAAACAATCATTTAAAGTAGCTCCTCTTTTGGAAGGTTGGATAGATAACTATTCATGACAGAACTTCTTTATTAAGTTCATTCTCAAAGGGCAATAAGACAGTACAGTTGTTGACCCAAACTTAGTTTGAAACAAGTGCTTAATCTTACAGATATCATATTAATTTTTCGAGTATTTATGATGCACCTGTATCAGAACTCCAATTAAATACATGGCCCTGTCCCAAATAAAAAAATATATATTCTTGGGGGCTACTTCTGCAAAGTTTCAAAATCCAGGAGAAAACTTCACTAATCCAAATTTTGGTGACTCCTCCAATTTAACCAAAAACAAAAGATGTTTTTTGACTAGAATTGAGTACCTTTCCAAATTTTAGACTATTTTTAGTTGCTGAGACATGCACAGGTATGGTGTAACTATGACCCTGTCATTTAGAGCCACAACTCATAGGGATTGGTACCCAAATGCAACAAACTTTAGGAACCACACCACAAAGGTGACTTCAACTGCCTCAGCCTTGCTTTGTTAGTTTGCTACACACAATACAATTTTTAATTTAAGGTGCCGCTGATTTCACTAATGTTAAGTGATCATCGCCAAAGCTGAAATCCATCACTAAATCTTAAATTGATCTCAATTGATAGTGACCAATTTTTCAGAATGATTTCACTAAACTTTAGTGATCAATTTTTCATTGCTAAGTCTTATCGTATGACAGGGTAAGTGAAACCCAAAATTCATGGCTATGGGTACTAGTGATAATTTCCTCTTAGCAAGCAATTTAGCTATGATAGCTAAAATTATTGTGAGTGAAATCAGCCCCTGGTCTGCCATTGTAATGTGTATGGTAACTGTAGCTGCTGCTTCATGGCTATTTCATTTTTTTTTTTTAACCAGGATGTTACCCTCCCCATACCCCACGGAGCAGACTCGGTTTGTTCACTCCCTTTTTAAGTCCGCCAAAACGAAGAGGCCTGCGTCCAGTTTTAGAAGCAGACTTCATTACCATAATATGACTTATTCATGTCCTGCCTCATTTGTTATGCTATTGTTTTGAGTGAGTGTTTTTACTCTTGTTGTTGTAAATTGAAGGACTAGATTGAAACCTGATCGGATCACTACTGAATTGCATAACCAACTGTCCAGTGGGTACTTCCGGGAAGTGTGCTTTACAATGTCATATCAACTCTGTGGGTGGCTTGGGCTACTGCATGATTTAAACAGGATGAGATTTGCCTTCTTGTGAATATTCACTAACATTCATCCAGTCTCAAGGCCTCATATTTCTATGAATATCCAAAGAATCTGTTTGGTGTTCACTTTGGCAGACTTGGTGGGGATATGACTTAGCAAGGAATATGCCCCAAAGTCTGCTACGCAGGCAACCTTCCCCACCACCCACCATCATTACTTAGAATAGCCCTTTATACCCAAATTGCCTTCCACGAAACAGTCTAAAATCCTCATCTCAGGATGGACTGTGGGCCTCCAGCTCCCTCTTTTAAGATCTTTGTGATATTACATTTGACATTAGAAGCCTTTTTTCATTATCTGATCTGAGACTCCTTCTAGATCTTATCACCCCTTGTTAGATAGATTTCTTTTTTTGACTTTTAAAAGTGCACAAAACCTTTTCAAATTGTTTCAAAATGGGGAATGTGATTCAAAAGATGACCTTCAATTTCTGCCTTTTTGCCCTCACAATATCGGAAGTTTCACAGATACTCAGAACTGACCATTACCTTGTAACAGTTGCATCATGAGTTTTCGTGTGGTATCAAGAAACCCTTTTTTATTCAGAGATCTGGAAATGTATCCTTCAAAACTCTTTTTAATTTCTTCTGAAGCAGTACTTATAGTTGGCTTAGTTGGTTTATGAAATTCACCAAACTTTGCAAGATCTACACAGTTTTCTTTAGGTATGAATTACATATGGTCAAACTGAGATGATCCCCATACAGTATCACAGTGTACATAAAAATCATTGTTTCATGAGGGAGAAATATGATTCAATTTGGTTTTCAAAAAAGTTGTGACTGGATACTTTTCAAATTCTACACACTGTTACAAGCAGGGATTCAAAAAAAAAAGGTCAAGATTTTTAACTTTTTGAATCAAACAATCTACATCGACCCTCCTCACCTAGTGATGTCATTTTTGGCCATGCCAGTGGCAAAATGATATCACCGGGTGACCTTGATATGAGGTCACCTGGGGCCACTGTGCCATTAGAAGCTTGCCAGGTACTTACTGCGGGTATGTATGTGTATGTATTTACATATGTAAATAGGAGGTAAGTATAGGGGCTTGTAGGTCCCCAAACCAGGAAGCTGTAGGGAATAAGACATGAAATTTGAGTTCTTGTGCTTTATTATAGCCATGGTCCAGTGTTAGTACTCTTGAAAACCTTAGAGGAATTGATCCATATGAACTGTACATGTCCTTTACAGTAAGTTCTTTATTATTGCATAACTCACAGCAATTTGAAATAAATGGAGCTACTGAATCAGGCCCTTGCAAAAGGAAATTCTACATATGAAGGGGATTTAAACCATTGTATTGGCAAATATGCAAATGAAATAAAAAAAAAAAAAAACTTGGGAGGAAAGTACCTTGTCTTGAGCTGGAACAGTCGTTTACCCCTTTTCGTCCTGAAACTTCTGCCGTCCCAGTGATTTCTCAAAGCCTACATTGTGAGTGTGACATGCTTTACATTTCAAACGACTGCTAATGTTCACCATGAATCTTTTTCCTTTTGTGTACGCTTAATATTGATTAGGCTGTTGTAAACATTTCAAGGTTATGGCTGTTTCTGTTTATTCAAAGAAAACAGGCAAATTTGTGATGTTACCAAATTTGGTACAGTGAGACTGGTGTGGGATTACACACTTGGTGTGGATGTCAGCATTCCATCAGATGCCTTAACTCATGTGTCAGATTTGCCTCTCTTCATTTTCTCCTGTTTTCTTAATGGAATATTGAGCAGCCTAGACAGTTTTGGAAGTTCTATTTTTTGAGCAAATTGCTCCCTAGAGTGCAACTACAAAATGAACTGTAATTCTAGACGTGCATTGGAGTCTAATCTTGAAGGGCCAATTTCTTGGTTGTCTTTTTATAAATCAGAACACCCCTGTGGGTGGGGAATTTTAGAATCTGCCCATGCTAGTCCCTACCTGTAGTAAGAGGCAACTAAAGGGGAGAATTTGAACTCTATTTGAACTTGAAAGATACACAAAGTGCCCACCCACCTATCCTACTGTACCTACCTGTCTACAACAGTCTAACACCTTATGACACATTTTTGTTGGTTTGATGTTAATCCAGCTTCTATTATTAACTAACGAACTAACCCTAAATTAGAGGTGCTTATCTAGAGCCAAACTATAGGCAATGATTTGTGTTAGGCTCAGGATTAGAATGGGAGAGGGTGGGGAATTGGGAGGAAGTGCCAGAGATGAATCTGTTGCAATGATTTGTACCATGGGCGTCAATCTTTACTTCAAAGTGGGAGGGGGGTATGCCCTTTTCAGTTAAAAACTCGAAACTTGCTGTGTTAAACTTTCCTTCTCTCTTTATGGAACATCCCCCACCTCTCCCTGATTACATCTTTTCATCTCACAGAGGAAATAAAGCACATTACGACTGTGGTCTCATGTACAGTACCCTGCGCTCAAGGTAACACCGTGTTATAGTACCTTGCTCCCAGGTAACCTACAGTAGGAACTCAGGTTAAGGTGGGGTCGGTGTTTATATTCCGATCCGCCTCAAATCGCAGGGTTATACAGTTTTAAAAACCATGTTTGTTTTGATCAAGCAAGGTCACAAGTGTTTATGGTGCTGATGACAGGTGTTTTCCAACATTTTACAGTGATTGGTAGGTGAAATATTTGACCTCGTTACTGTGGTAGCACTACCCAGTCAACCAAATGCAGGGTATGTGAGAACATAGACTGGAAAACATGGGACTAACCTGTGGTTTTGACTTATTTTAAACACGGGGTAACACCGAGTGTCGCGGGGTATGTGAGACCAAGCCTTCGATATACTGTACACACGATAGAGCCATGTCTCAGAGCTGACTACAGTAATTGATTGGCGGTAAAAGATATACCAAAGTACACAAAAAGTTACATGATGAAACGTTCCCTCTTACTTTTTGTTACATTCTTCCTCTCTGCCTGATTAACTCTTATCGCTTCAGGGAGGGAAAGAGGCCCACTACATGCAGACTTGATTAAGTCAAGTTTTATACCTGATTTATTGATTGACAGTAAAAGATGTGTTTCAATACACGAAAAGTTATGTAACATTTGGGGTTAGCTAACAGGTCAGTCAGCATGTGTTAATTGCTTTTCATGCAGTGTGAACACAATGAAAGTATAGCTCATTTGAGGTCACAGATCATGTAACAAACTCAGATATTAGTTACACCCCATACCTCCTTTGATGTACTGGGGTGTTTATGTTCCTTTTTCAAGAAGCGACGTCACAGCATGCATAGCATTTAGCTTGCAGACCAGTCAAGTAAGTGTTAATCGACGACAATAGCTTCTCACACAGTATGAATACAATGAAAGCATAGCTCATTTGAGGGCACAGGTCATGTAGCAAACTCAGATACCAGTTAGACCCCACACCCCCTTTGACCTACTAGGGTGTCTTTACACTACAGCCTTGTATAAAGAGCATTTTCATGGCATGTTTGGGTTTCCAAAAATTTATTCTAGTTCTCCCTCCCCTACTTTCATTTACGATGCTTGAAGAAATAGACAATGTTTACAATCATGTCATTCTTATACTGAAAAAGAATCCAGACAGTCAAGTGATGGTCTGATTTAAGTCACCATCGCTGGGGTGTACTGTATCACCTTTAATCTTTGAATTTCCTTGCTTACCCATATCATGGATTGTTTCACACTGAAAGGGCTCTTGATTCCCTCAATCTTACTGTATATAAGGGTTTAAAAGTACGTTCAGACAATAAATGAAGATGATTTACTGTAAGGCTAGTGGACCCCACTAATGGCTGACTACAGTCACTATACACTATAGCGCTGGCGGGATTTGTCTAAACTGTGTCCTGCCTGTGCTATCAGAACTAAAAGTTAATGAAAGCAGACCAGTGTATTCTATCAGGATTGTGAATAGTTTGTGTGTACTGTTTGCACCAAACATCAATAACAATGTACAGTAGTACTGTATGCACCTTTAGCTATGCTACTCTTTTACAAGACTTCATTTCAAGATGCGCACCTTTTCATAAAGTTTGAATTACGCTTGGATTCAGTAACCAAATATGAGTAACATTCTTCAGTTCACTGCAGAATTTACCGTTGTTATGAAACGTTAGAATTTTTGGACCTACATCCGCTTTGTCACTTACAGGTTCGGAGGATGCAAAGGCTGGGAAAGATGATTGGAGATTGATTATTCAAGAGCCCTCCTTCTTGGATAAATGAAACCGTGTTGATCAATTTTATGATGTCACCATGACATAATTTTGCTGCTTGACAGCTTTTCAGAGTAATTTTGCTCTTCTTTGGAAGCAAGGCACAGGATCTCTAAAGTGTGCATTTGTATGCAGAGGCTAAAAAGTGGAATAGGGAGTTAGTGAGGAGAACTCGAAATAAATGCAAGTTCACCGAGGGGTGAAGCGTGGGCAGAAAATTGAAATTGGTGTAAAGTAGGGTGCGTTATTGATTTATGAGACATGAAGTATAAGTATTAGAGAAGTGAGCCTTGTATATTTGCATATAAATTGCTTGCAGTGTTGAATCAGAGTCAAAACTCTGGGTAGGGAAAATTTCATGCAAGACCTTTTTAAATGAATCTATAGTGTCTGTGAGGATTGCTCTTATTTAATTCAAGTGGGTTGCGTTGATGTGATTGTTGAAAAGTAGAGCGGAGGGAGGAAAGGGAGGACAAGCCTTCCAGGAAATGAAGATTTTTATGTTGTTGAAGACTGGTGAATAGTTCCAATATTTCACTTCATACAGTAATAAAGTGGTTTTATACCTTTTCTTGCTTCGGGAGGGGGATGGAATATGTGACAGAGGAAGGGAAAATTATGGGGGAAGGGGAGCATGTAGGTGTCTGTATCATTTTGTATCAAGTTAATGATATCTATGGAAGACTAGTTTATGTAGAACTGCAATCCAACATTATGAAGCAGAGACATAATTGATTCAAGTCAATATGGTACTTAAATACACGGGAGCTAATGTACTAAATAATTGATACAGGACATCAAGTCTTGAACTGTGAGGCATGGGAATACAATTGCATAATATCAATCACCTCAAATCACTGTATGGAGTTTGGTTGTGATTTATTGCTCACCTAGATGAAGATTTTGAGCGCATATAAATGTATTTAAAATTGAACAAAAACAGCACACCCACTGCATCCCTTACTTTTCTGATAAGTGTGATTTGTAGTACAACTGGAGAATCCAAAACTCAAGGTCTGGAACGTACTGAACCCCAGTATAGAGGAATCGGATTAGCGCTTGTTTTTAGTGACTGTAGGCTGCCATTAGTGGGGTCCATCAGCCTAAAATCGTCTTTATTTATTGTTTACATGAATTTCAAACCCTCATTTTTAGTGAAATTGGAGAATTCAAGATACAAATTAGTGTACTGTACAACCATCCATGGTAAAAGTAAGCAAGGAAATCGAAAGATTTAGAGGTGATGGACCCCAGTTATGGCCGACTGAAATCACCATCACTTGCTGTCCGGATGTGTGTATAGGTGCAAATTCAGATAGAGAGGAGCTACATAAACCAGGGGAAATTCCCTCAACTGTACAATCTTAAATTCTTAATACCCCCCTCTTCAAATATAGAAAATAAACCTGTTGGATATTTATGGACTGTGTACTGTACTGTACATATGCTTCACATTACTGTTTTCAATGTCACAGAGTGTACAATGGTGGAAGGCTTGCATGAAGGCAAGCATTAATGACTGACCATCCGATGAAGGGTATACTTACCCAAAACGTTGTGGAGATTTCTCCTATATTGAAGCTCTTGACAGAATTAATGCAGGTCAGTCAGACTTCAGGAGAAATGTGGCTATACTTGGGCAAAAAGAATAGAGCCAAAATATTGGAAAGTTAGGGAAGGGGGCCTAGAACTATAGTATGTTTGTATGCAGATACATACAGTGCAGTACTCACCATGCTGAATTGTCACCTCAACAGTTTTGCCTTTACTCAAGAAGACCACCCGTTAAGGAACAAGCATATATGTTATTTTTTTTCAAAGGGATGTAAACATTTTAGGGTTTGTCTGCAGACAAGGAAAGATACATCTTTGTTACATCTATCCATTTCTCCTTTGAGGGAACAAGTCTCAGATTTGTTTTAGAGAGATTGAAAAGTACATGAGGAGACAGATGCCAGTTTATAATATTCTTCATCTGGTTTATACAACCTATTGCACTCCTACTTACCCCACATGTTACTACTATTGCACAGTCCATCTACTGCAGAATGATCACTGGCGATGAAATCCTTGGTGGTGGCGCTATGCCACTCCCTACAGCTAGCTATCCCATCTTGCCCTTGTTTCATTGCCAGTGCAATTTAGTCTCAAGCTGATGGAGGTAGTTTGTCACCTTTGGGAGACGCCTTTAATATTATATCTAGCGTAGACTGTTATCAGAGACTGGGCTGTGGTACAGTGACAAAACCTAGTGAGCCAAGTTTTGAAAAAAATTGAGATACTGCATATTTACTAGGTTTTGTTACATATATTGCGCACACTAGTGTTTGCATAGTTCCTTTCATTTGCTTGATAAAACAATGTTAAAACTTAGTATTTCACTGCAACACAATTACAAAGCTAAAACCTAGTACTGTAGGTATTTTGTTTAATTGACCTTTCATAACTCACATTATCAACACATCGTAGCTGAAAACTATGTAAGTCATGTTTCTACCGACCTCGATGCAAATCATAAAAATAAATTTGAGCGTGATTAAAGATTCACAAATGCCGCTTTTAATCCACTAACCTAATATGTACGATCAGTTACTTCCTAATCTGCTGGGTGGAAACATTTTTGGGTTTTACTCAAAAGTCACAAAATGTGACTTGCTAGGTTTTGCCATTTTACAACAATGGGGTCAGCAAACCTTTCTAGCAGAATGTACTGTGCAAGTCAGATCATTAAAGACTAAATACAAGTTCAACCCCCTAAACTTGATTTTGAATTCTTGCTCAGCATGATATTTTCAAGTGGGCAAGTGTGAATTTATTTTTAAGCAGTGGAATAGCAAGTAACCTCTTCTGAGGTGGGGCAAGGGGGAGAAATAATCAGGTCTCCTGGCAGGTACGTACAGTAGCTGAGTATTGGCTTCACTTTGAGTTTGAGACATAAGTTCTGAAGGCTCTGGATCATTGAATTTTCTGACTTTGGCATGTGTCAAATAGGGCTTCACCAATTAAGCACTGTGGTTACCCCCAACCAAAATGTACTTTGGAAAAAGTAGTGACTGAATTAAAAAATGATTTGCTTAAAAAATCTGGATGTACTGTACTTCAAAATTGATTTCAGAGTCATATCATATATAGGCCATATATATTATCAATTCTAAGGCCCTGGTTCATTTCCTCATTTTGAAGGAAGATCAACTTATTACTAATCTTGGGTAGACCTTTTTCCTAGAAGCAGTTACAGAGAATTGTGGGATAGGTTATTGATATACACATTTTCTTGTCTACAGCACTTAAAATTTTCATTAACATTGATTCGTAGTAAAACTCTATCCCTCAATCTTCAGTAATTGCTATTTTATAGAAGAGGGTTCAACATTAATTGTATTTTCTCTAATAGGTCGAAACTAGAGGCCAGTGGTACAGTTATCTCATTCCTAATAGCTAGCTTTCCCGTGTACAAACTACTTTAACATTGATTTGGTAGTGGCATTGTGCCAATTGTGAGTTCATTTAAACCCAGCACAGACATCATTTCCCCTGGTCAGTCTCAGAGGGATGAAAGAGATCTCCTGAAA